>JAMPIV010001080.1:0-600000 GCA_024509875.1 Oreohelix idahoensis
AATTATTGAAGGGAACATCCCAGGTTCATCTCAGGGCCTTCATAATTGTTCTAGAAGTTTACGATTTGCAGACTTCCCGCAGTGGAATGTTCCGGCACCTGTGTGACGAAGGATTCTAAGGGTCCATCTGTGTCTGGTGGTCCTGTGACACCTTGTCTGTTTAGCTGTATTGTCAAGTTTTCATTTTAAGTTTTTCGTAGTTATTTTTATTCGTAACCTCCCTTGGTTGTATAAGGTAATCTTGTTTTGTAACATTCGTCCATTCTCACCTTTGACTATCGTTGAGTTTATTTTACAAAACCTATGTTTATACACTGTGTTGTCCCATTAGGACTTGTTTATTGGTCTATTGCGGTAATATTGCACTTTTTTGCAAAATTATTTATTCTTTTTTCATTTTAACTTTTTTTGATTTCTGCACATTGTTTTCATTTTGTCCATTAACTATCTTGTGTCTTGTCACTATTGTCGTAATTGTCTATTGCTTTGTCTTATCTTAACATTACATTACATAACTTTTTGTATTGATAAATAATATATTTGAAAATTATATAAGAATTGCTTAACCGTTCTTGGACAGGAATGAAGTATCACTTCAATATAGTGATAGGAAAATTAATCTACATTAATTAATTTTCCATTATAAGAAGGAAAAAGTATAGTGACTTACTTATTAATCAAACTGTATTCACTTGATAATTTTATTAAACAAGCTAATGACTTCAGATGGGACATCCTGATGAGGCGTAAAAGCATTCGCAACTTTCAGAATAAATGTAAAAGGCTCATAAATTAGAAACTCTAAGACTAGAAAATGTAAAAATTTGAAGGCAGAACCCAAAAAAAAAATTTGAGGCTGAAGAAAAATGAGAAAAAAAGGAAAATTTGAGGCATAACAGAAAAAGAGTTGAGGCTACAGAATATCGAGAGAAAAGCTGCTGAAGAAAGAAAGGCAAACTCAGAACTGAAATGGAAATGGAAGCAAAAGGAAATGGAAAGAGAGAGATTGATTGCTACAAGCGAAAATACAAGAAAATATCAGCTTCAGTTTCAACATGAAAAAAAAAAAATTAAGGAGATGGTTGAATTTGAAAACAATTTAAAGTAGTTCATGAGAGCTAATTCTCAGAAAAACTCATGAAGGCCATTCTTCTTCTAGGACATGATAATATTTTAGGAAAGTTTCACCTAATAATTACCCAAATTTAATCCACCATCCGGACGACGGTAATATTCTCGTCTAGACAGATTTGAGGCCACTTGTAGGTCTTATAATCGTGGATTAACACACTATATTGTACATATATATCCAGATTTTCTTACGGGGATGCTATGGCGGTATATCATACAACTAAGTGCATATGAAAAATAATGTTTATGACTCACTTAGGTGCCGCTCTTCCTAGGAAATATCAAATGGACTGAAGATCAATACAGATTGCGTGTTAAATCTATGTTACCACAATCAGGAAAGAACTTGCAGTGGACTTTCATTCTCCCCAAATCCGGCTGACCTGGGAATGATGGATCGAATTGTCCCAAGGTAGGAAAAAGTCTTAAGGACGGTCTTTTTTGCGATTTTATTGCTGCGTCTATAAAGTTTTTATCGTCCAGTAAAATGCTGCATTTCTTTCATTTTTGGCCATGAGCGTTTAAACCTTACTTCAATAAAAAGAAATTAGAAGAAAATTGTAAAAATTTCTGCCACCGTCTCACACCAAACGTTGGATATTAGTAAATGCGCAGGATCCAAAAATGAGTTACCAGTTGGCATTCCCGCTTATGCAACAGAAGAACGATTTCACGCCATCGTTCAATTAGTAACGATAGATAACTTTAATAAGGGAAGTACTGAACCAATTTTAAAAACTAAGATAATTTTTAATAAGGGGAAACACATACCAGGCAATCAGCTCCAAGTTTAATCGTTTCCTTGGAGCCATCCTCATTAGATCACGAAGATTTTTGGTAACAATAATTTCAGATATAATCCAAGGAAAACAATAATTAAAACACAATTGGGCGATCACAATCACAAAATACCTCAAAATAGACCAGGTTCTTGGAATAGATCATTTCGGCCAAATATCTCAACTGTGAGGACCAATAAGTGGCGTACTCATAACCTGATTTCAACTCAGGCAGAAATAGTAATTATAGCAATTTTATTGCCAATAGTCAGAATCGATCAGCGGACGAAGAGATGGATCTTCAAGGCAATTCACGTCGACATGCTAAATGTTGCTTTTAAGAGATACACAAACTAACAATGAACAAAGAGAAAGATGCTAATACGCATTAATGCCATGTCTTGTTCTCACTTGATTTTTTTCAGGTAAAAAAGGCATTGTATCTGATTGTACGATTCTTTTTCCAGCCAAAGGCCCGATCAGGTCGCTTGCGATGCGGACATAGTTTTGCCTAGTCTAAACCTGCAGTCTGCCACGGGCCACTTTCTGGCCTCTCATTACACCAGGGACAGGGTTTGTCTTAAATTTTATATAGGATATGTAAATTCCATTCAATGCTCTATTTTATTTGATTCAGGTTGTAGCACAGTCGGTGTCCGGACTTCGTAGATCCGACCCATTGTGCGCTACAGGGCAATGTTGTGACAGTGTGGTCAAACCTTTGGAGGCACTGTGGAATACCTTTTCCCACTGCTATAATTATATTTACAGACACCATTTTTTTTCAGAGGAAAATTCATGCGTGCCTGCGTCTGAATCCGTTTAGCGATGTGATTCTCGGGATCGTAATTTACACGGTATTAAAAGAGTGTAACCCTCCAGCAAATTGCTGTTATTGGGAAGAGCGACATATTCTGGCTGCTAATGCTATAGTTACTAGAGCGCAAGCTACTGTTATGTCCGCGTGCTACACACCTGCTGAACCTACAGTTAATGCCACCTTAGTGATGATGATTTCTCATATTTCACGGGAGATGGTATATGCTACTTTGGAAAAGAATGATGATTCTTTTAAAAAATAATTTTTTCAATTTGTGTGAACAAAAATATATACCTACACCATGAAATTGAAAAATCTAGGACATGACTTTGCTCATAAAAATAAGTATTTTGGTTTAGGCTGATAACGGGAAAAAGGATTCATACCTTACGTCACAGATTCTACGTCACCCGTCTTCCTATGTAGTGCTCGGATAGTATCAGCAGTGCACATGACCTCGCAATGCGCAGAGCCTTATTGGGTTTTTTCGCGAACCAAATCTAGATTGCTATCTGCATTCTACTGGCCGGGCGTCCATAGAGATGTCACTCTCTATTGTCGTTCTTGTTTGTTATGTCAGGAGGTTAAGTGTTACGGGGCCATTTCATGCGGCTTCCTATTCAGGCTGCGGAACATCCCTATTAGACACATTTTGAAAAAAATGGCAAATTGATATCATTGGTCCGATGCTACCAATCCTGCCAGAAGGAAATAACACACATACTTTACTTGTATTGATATGTTGTACGCGTTGGCCGGAGGCCATACCTCTGAAGAACACTTCCATCGGGCTAGTGTAGCAGAGGCGTTGATGTTGATCTTTGCACGCATTGGTTTTTCCGCGTTTAGATCTATATCCGGTTCACGGTGTCCCCAGTTTTTATTTCCGAATCAATGTCTCAGGGTTATGAAGACGTTAGGAATAGATTGATCTCTCGAGTTCGATCTATAATGCGATGTCCAATTGGGTTTATTTTGAGCGTCTGAATTGGACACTCCAAGGCAGTTGTTGGGAAAGTTAACTCAAGATAACCCTCTGGTTTGGGAACCAAGAGAATCCTGCGCCAGCTGCTCTTTTTGCATAATCGCGGAGGTACAAATTCATAGCCACTGGTTTTTTCTTCCATTCCAAGCTTGTTTTTTTGGCATGCAACCGACGCGGACCAATGTCCGTTAATTCACGATTTACTGTGTTTGTAGAAAATTATGGAAGAGGTAACTCAATCCTCTTATGAGTATGTTATCTCGTTGAGAAGAGATTTTAGATGCTATTCGTAGTTTAGCTTCTGCATCATTCCGAACCAGGCCAAAGAATAAAGCTCGTCTATTTTGCCAAACAAGGATAGACGGTCCTTCGCCAGCTTCTTCCTGGAGACGATGCAATTTGTTCTATTACCTTCTCATATACAATTCGTCTTCTAATTACTTGGAGGTGGTACTTTTTAAGGATCATCTCGAGAATATCCGATGTTGAACTTACATCGTGGATATTAATGGCAAACATAAAAACGCATCCCACATTAAACATGTTGAAGGAATGTTTACACCACGTCCCCTGATTATCTACAGTCAGTGTTCCACAGCAACTGGGACGTTGTTCCCACCCCTAATATTCATTACTACTCTAATTTATGCGGTTATCCAAGAAGACGAATTCTTCTTTTGATGAGGTACAATTGCCTATACCAGATTGTACCGCCTTCAATCCACTGAGAATTGGAATGACGTGCACTATTTTCTTCTACTCTCTCCTCTCTGCGATCAACGTCAGCAGTCTCTTCAATTCTGCACTCCGTATGTGGTTGTTCTGCACTGACAGCCCAGGTCCCATACGTGTCAGTTATCCAACAGGATATTCTTTTGACTTGATGATACACGCTTTTCGAGTCCGTCCACACCCTAATCCCCCCCCTTTACACTTTCGTGATATGGTTGATAAAGGAATTGGATGAGATGCTTCGATTAAATATAATTGTACCATCGTTCAATTACCATACTCACATCATCTATGGTGATCCATTAGAAAGAAAGACAACAATATTCGTCTTTGCGTAGATAACAGGAATATAAACAAAGTGACAATTTCGATGCCGAACCTTTTGCCACTCTTGGAAGTACTTATTGGTCATATTAGCAACATTCAACCTTCTTCTCTAAATTTGACGCTTTTCTAAGGGATACTGGCAAGTGCCACTCACACCTAAAGCAAATCCACCTCACCGCGTTCCCTCGACACAACACGTGGTCTGATTCCATTGGAAATTTTATTGCCATTTTGGATTAGTAAACTCACCTGCAACCTTTGTACTCATGATGCGTCGCGTACTTTTCTCTTTCGTCCCGATTGTCATTACTTTACATTGAATGACATTTGTCTGTTAGAGCCGACTCACTGGGATGAGCATATTCTGGGATTAAATGCTTTTACCTGTCTCCGTTACGTGATTATAATTTTAAAAAAAAAAAAACAGCGAAGCCATCCGCAAAGGCATTTGGTCGGTTTTCAAAGACATCTCCATCTTCTGTGAATACCCGTATTGATCATGGCAATGCTGTAAACAGTGGACAAGTAATGTCTCTAAAATTCTAAAACATAACAGCACCCTCAGACAAAAAAAAACAAGTTAGATCTCTTTTAGGACTAATACATTTACTATGCAAAGTTTAACCCTCCTTTTGTCTACTGATAACTGATCCTTTTTTCTTCTTTGTTGAGAAAAGGTGCACAGCTAACGTTATTCAGTGGGTCAAAACGATCATCAAAATCGCGTTAAATGAAAATTGAAAAGATTTTTTTTCACAGGCTCCAGTTTTAAGGTTGGACATAACAAAAACCTTTATATTTATTCTTCGTAGTAAACGCGTCATCATATGGAATCGCCGGTGTTTTGATTGCAAGAATATTCAGGCACCCCTTGCACCCGTGATGTACGTTTATACTTCGAGAACCTTGAACGACCACACGAACAGAAATATTAAGTCTGGACAGGGAACTTCTTGCCTTAGTTTTGGTCTATTACAAAAACTGGAACGATTACCTATTAAGCTCACATTTTAGTGTTGAAAGTGACCAAAAGGCTCTCACCACCCTTAAAACGAAAGACGTTAAATCTACAACAGTCAACAAGGTACGCTATAAGCCTTACAACCAAACAGCTTTGCGATTCGTTCAATACCTGGAGTTAAAAACTTGTTTGCGGACCGTTTTGTCACGCTGTCCAAGCGAACCTGTCGAAACCAGCACAACTTCTGAAATGTAAACGTCTCTACAGAAAATCGTTCATATGGGAATTTTATGATCATGGAACTATGTTTATTTGCCTAAACTCTATACAGACTTTGTATGGATCAGGATTATTCGTACCGACATTACTATCAGGATATACTAACTTGTTTGCATTGGAAAACATGACTTTTTGAAGATCAAACCAGTTTTCTTGGTACGGGAACACTTGTTGTCTGTTGTATAAGATATTGTCGAATATTCATAATGAACATATTGGACTACGTAATGTGTTGTAATAGATTTTTTTTTATCGTGCATGGAAAAATAAAAGAACAGGATTCTCATATTTTTTTAAACAATTCTTAATATAAACAGTAACACTTAGTAGAGCTGTAGCAAAATTAAATGAATGGAGTAATTAGTGATTGTTTTTAATTAAGAAATATATTGATTAGTTAGAATCAATTTAAGTTTCTTCAAGTAGTGGTATAGTCACATTCACTAACTTTAATAGTTTATATGTGTCTCCTCATACTTATATTCTACCACTCATGGTATATGATTTTGATACTTATAGATGATTAGTCCACCTTAGTAATGTTAGAAACATTTAAGTGGTGTTGTTCTCTTAGCGTGTTGAATTATGCATTGTTTATTTTCTTTGCGTGTTTTTAATTTCATTTTTCGGTTTATAATTTCACTTGTTCATTATATTACATATTCATCATTGTTTTTTTCTTTTTTTCATTTGAAAATCATGTGTTAGTTTTGTTTTGTTTTCTTTTGGAAATTTAGTTGGATTTTTTACCATTCTTTTTTTAGTTTGATTTCCAACTTTCTTTGAATTTTTTCATTGAATTTCACCACATCGTACCAAAGTAGGTCGATTGTGGATGTATGCTTTAATGCATGCTATTGTTTAGTTGTCTTGATTTCTATTTAATATTCATTTTCTTTTTATGGTATAATATTTTAACTATGAATTATTTTTTTAGATGTCGATGTAGTTTGACTACCTCTCCGAATTACTTAGAAAAAAAAAAGATTTATATAATTAACTTTTTTTTAAGGGGGAGTGAGTGATAAGGAAACTGTTTGCGTTACTTTTACATAGATGGCAGTCTTAGGTCCTGCCTGTGTTAAAAGGTTACGCACCATTCTTATGATAAGAATATTATTTGTGCGTATGATTTATCACGCACGTGTGTGCACTATGTAGTGTATGAGAGACTCTTAGCGCACGGGTTTCTAAGATCTAGAGTATGACGTGAGAGAGTGATGTTGAAGGGTCAAGCCGGACTGATCGTCCGTAGTATATTGTATTGTGTCCCTGATGAATGGGAATTATTTCTATGGAGGACAACTGGTTTTCTTATCAGAAGCCAATGTCAAGATGTATATGTAAGTCTTGCACCCATGTGTTGATAAATAATCTTATTGATGATTTTAAGTGATGTCTGCACTCATTACTGGCATCTAGCTGGAGTCCTCATGGCAGGATTTCAAGAATGGATCAGATGAGCTGATAGCTTCACTTGTAAACGTAGTGGTAATCCTACGAGAGGAAATATTATTTAATATATTGCAAAATTGTATTACGAAGTGCCGACATCTCGGTCATGGCACGTATTGGAGAGGTTAGCCAAGGATAGTCGCTAACATGTATTTTATCTTGATGTAGAAACGTGTGGATCTAATGTTTAATCAACTGTCTGAGCAGTCTATGGAAGAAGTTAATTGAGCAAGACAGTATATTTTGGATTCCATTATCAAGTATTATAAAGATGTATATTAAACCCGATGTCCTTGTAGAAGGTCAACGGCCGATGCCTTAGAAACTATCATAAAGACAGATTAATTGTATGAACTTTAGTTTAGCGAGGAAGAATATTGATAATGGAACTGACTGGAAAGACGTATATTGCCATTAGGAACATTACGCCAGATTTTCACCATCCTGTTTTCTTATTGATCGTCCATGCATCAAACGTATCGTCTACTATTTCATATCGTGTTTGTATTCGTGAATAAATACATTGAACTTTAAAGACAAGCCTTTGCTGAATACTTCAGTTGATCAAAGTTCTATTGACATACTTGAAGTTCATTTTAAAATTCGCGTTATTGGCATGAACTGGCAGTATCACCTACCATCGTCAACTCACATTCAAACATCGTCAAAACCAACGCAACAACAGTCCAACCCAATTTGGTGATTGCTTCCCGTGTTGCCAGACTTGTGTGAGGTCGCGCATTGTCGTGAAGGAGACGCAGGTCTGCTGGATTCTTGTGCGGCCGAACTCTGCGAAAACGTTGATTGAGTTTTTTTCAATGTCTTAATGTAAGCTTGCGAATTGATTGTCTCTCCTCTTGGCATAACGTCCACAAGAATCACACCTTCAATGTCCCAAAAGACAGTGATCATGACCTTTCCAGCTGAAGGAATTGTCTTGAATTTCTTTCTTCGTGGTGATTGCGGATGATGCCACTCCATTGATTGTCTTTTTGTCTCAGGTTCAAAATGATGTGCCCAGGTTTCGTCACCTATAACGATCTTAGCCAAAAAGTTCTCTCCATCAGCATTGAAACGCTCCAACAATTCAGAAGAAATTGCTTTCTTTTGCAATCGGTGGTCATTTGTGAGACTTCGAGGAACCCATCTTGCGCAAACTTTAGAAAATCCGAGAGTTTTTTATAACTGCATTTGCACTACCAATGCTGACTGACAGCTGTAAGGCCAATTGTTGAGCAGTGACTCGCCTATCAGTAAGAATAATGCCCTCAGCGCATTTCAACATTTCTGCTTTGGTGGCTGTGGCAGGACGTCCACAGCGCGGCCGATCAAGCAGTTCCGTATCTCCACTTCCTGCTTCTTTGAACCCACCGACTGACTGTACTCCTGTCGACTGCAAAACTTCCATACACATCACATAGACGCTTGTGAATATTCACAAGCAGTTTCCTTCTCTGCAACGAGAAATTCTATCACAATTCGCTGTTTATAACGCAAGTTGCTAACACGCTCCATTTCAACGGTTTAGGGCAGCCGCATTATTTGGCCGGTTGCGGTGCAATTTAATGCACACATTTGGCACATGCCATATTTGAAGTGTGCAAAATTTCATGCTTCTATCTTCATTATTAGCTGAGAAAAACGATGTCGTGCATTACTTTCTGAATGCCCCTCGTATATTGTAGCATTGTGCGTGTTGCTTGGGTTCTTTCGTTAGATGTCAACGTTTCAAAGGATATAATCAGTTATTCAACATTTGAGGGTAGTGGGTGTCATCGGCTTTTTTCCTTCCGAACCCCATCGATCTATTATGAATATTCATGGTTATCAACGAGCAATCGTGCTTAATAAAAATGAATGAATGAAAGGCTCAACAGGTTAGCCAACTTCGAGGGTCATCAACGGAGCAAACTCCTTCCTTTACAGAGTCCATACAATACATGTTTATTTACGTTACAAGTTCATATAATAGTTCATGGCATAATAAATACTCATCATATATAGATTCGTCTCCAAGTAGTGCAGTCCAGTCCAACTATATAGATCAATTATTATCGTCGTCAAAAACATAATAGGCTATATATACACGTTGCTGCGATGCAGTCAACCGAAAGTGAGACCTACCAGTTTGCGAACTTGGATCATAAGAAATGATGAATTACTCCCGTAAATTTTGACTTCCATAAACAATTGTTGTCCTTAACCATTAATGGTTCATTCTTACTTCAAGTATAATAAAGGCCGACCCTCTGGCCAAAATCTCAAAGAGATACCGCTGCACTATAACGCTATCACTGGGAGTAAAGCAAGATACATCCGACTCACTAGGAGCTCATAATCAAAAGGGTAAAAGTAGAACGTAGTCAAGTGGCATTATAACAACCGTGCCACGTCATAAGATTACTTTACAATTCGCGTTCAATAAAATACCGTGAAGCGTGAAAAACATATATTTATAACCTCTCAAGCATCTAATGCGTAACTTTAAAAGTGCTCACAACTGAAGCAGACGACATCGTTAAACGTGTCGTAACAGTGTTCAGCTGGTGGTCATATACGGATGACTCCAGATATGCCTTCATGCATAGTTGAAAGGGTCAAAATAGACAAGGAGTGGAAAGGGTCACTTCAGACAAAGAAGTGTAGGATGTTGACCACCTGGTTTGATACACCCCATACGATGGATAAGACGTTGCTCAAGCTGGACTCGGCTAGCAGTGTCAGAGGAGCAGAAATCTGATCGCATTTACTTGGATGTCAATGGGACCTTGGTGGTCAGGACCATTAAAGGGTATGGAAACTGTCGTACGGAAGGTTAATTTATTTATTTTGCCCCGTCTGAGTAGAGTGGATGTCGACAGATACGCGAGAAGGTATAGAAAATAGATTTTTCACAAGTGGACGATTGAGCGAAAGGTATGTCTCTAGAGTGATTAGGTTGTCTCTTCCAGCCTATCCGCATGACTGTACTTTGTTGCAAGACAGCTTTTACCTCCCTATCAAGAATAGATAAGTTTCTCTACACACACACACAGCTATGTGACAACAAGACACAAAAACGTGAAAAAATACTACGGATAAATGGGAATTGGTCTGACCAACACACAAAGGTAAGTTTCTTTGTAGTTTCGATAACATCAAAATTTAAAGATCAAAGATTCATTTACATGCAAAGGAAATAAAGCAGAAAAAGTGCACCCTCCCCCAATGGAGAAAAAAACCCTCAAAAAAGATTCAAGATTGAAGGTTAGCACTATATTACAGAATGACCAGTAGTGGTACTCTATGAGACCCAGGAAATAAAGCAGAAAAAATGCCACTTCTCCACCAATGGTGAAAAAAAACCCTCATAAAAAATTATTAACCCAAAGGTTGAAGGTTAGCACTATATTACAGAATGAACAGTAGTGGTACTCTATGAGACCCAGTAAAATAAACAAACTTTTATACATATCAGATATATGGATAGTTTTCCCGCAAACAAGAAAATACTCGCACACTCTTTCAAACAGTGGCCACTCTCACACTCTTACCTAATTGCCTGGTATGGTAGGTCTGTAATATCCCTTGGTAATAGAATTACTCCATGAATATATTATCTATTTTCATTTAATAATCTGTCACTCCAGTTGTCGCAGACCCAAATTGGCTCCAGTCCATCCCCAGAAATTAGTTAAATGAGGTGAACGCCTAATATGGTACTTCTCCGAGAAGTGTTATTACAAATAGTTAAAACTGTGAGAGTTTTGAGGTTCACTCTTTAACGGGGAAAAAATACTTCCAGTATTGGGAAACATCTGGTTGCTAAAAATAATGTTCATATGATGATGATGGTTCTTCTATCGGCCAACTCTGTGTTAAAAGCGCCGATTCTGCACAGTGTAGGTGCTCAGAGAGGTATACTCCCCATGAATTACGACTGTCAGGAGTCGGGATAAAATAAGGTTCACCACTTGTGGCTGGTAAAATATAAATCTGGGTTTGGTAAGTCCAGTGTTAAAAATGTATTGTCCTCAAATACTCTCTGGCGAGTGCCCGTTCACAAATGAAATTGGTGATGCACAAGCCAAGAAAAGCAGAAATAATAAATCCAAAAAAAGACCACTGGCAGCCCTTATGATCAGGTCTGCGAAGAATACAAGAAACATTTATATAAAAAAATATGCTAATCCTATATCTACACACCATATATATATGGTGAATATACATACCAAGCTTCGTCTGTTTAATTCAAATGTTATCTCAGTGTTAACATACGGCTGTGAGAGTTGGAAAATAACAAAATCATTGGAGAACAAGCTGAATACATTCGAGAACAAATGTCTTAGAAAAACTCATGAACATCAGTTGGAAAGAATTCAAGACTAATCGACAAATAAGAGAAGACTCTAGGCAGAAATATGTCTCCGACTATATAAGGAAAAAACGATGGTCATAAATCGGTCATGTCCTACGAATGCAAAACAACAGAATACCACTACAGGCGCTCACTTGGGTTCCTGAGGGTAAGCGGAAAAAAGGAAGACCAAAAGAAACCCTCAGAAGAACAATAATAAGAGAAGGAAGAACGTTGGGCCTAAATAATGTGCAAGAGCTAAGAGGAGTGGCGTCACAACGAACAACCTGGAGAGCACTGGTTTCTGCCTTATGCGCCGTGTTTGGCGCTTAAAGAATTTATTATTATTATATCTACACACAGACGGGAACAAGACGATCTCTTCTCCACTCCGTCAGTCCTGATTAAATTTAAAAGGCACACGGTGTTTCCTTACGCCTACCAGTTAGCAGACACCGCTGGCCCTGAGTTCGGTCGGACTGAATTATGTTAATTGACCCGCCCCTGCTCGCGCCAGTATTCAGCGTACAATGTTAGTTATTATTTAATCTCTCCATACGCGCTACCTAAACAATGGTCGCCTGTCATTAAATAGCTTGTCGTAAATTTATTTTGAGAGAAAGAGTCTTAGAAATAGTAGTCCGGTTTAGAGTGTAGAATGATGGTGAAAAAAACTCAGTGATAGAAATGTAGAGATTAAATAGTTGCTTCACAGAGTGCTGGAGGAGAGTAAAGATAGACTTATTTACGACAAATCGTTTCTCTCAATCTACTCTTCAGGCTCATACTGGTCAAACAATTATTTGCCAGTTTCCAGACACGCACCTGCTCTCACACCGACTTGGTGCTTCAGACACACAGACGACGTGGATACAACTATCTTAAACAAATAGGGGAAATTTTTATGGGCTTTGGGTAGTCCAACACCGTAACGATTAAGTTTATGTTGTTTATTAAAATTAAAAAAAAAACAATCACAACAATAATCATTGGTTTACAGCAAAGAAAATCATAAGTACTGAGGGACCAAAAGACGCAGCAATAGTGAACGCAGTCAGCGACTCATAGCTTGACTGCCTGCGTCAGGACCAGCGAACCAGAGCTGGTCAAGACCGCACTCCACCTCCACGTGGTGGTCCTGGAAACAGTCTGCAGCAGTGCAATCTGGCTGAGCGAGTGTGGATCGCAATGGGAAGGCAAACCCGGTCCTAAAAATGCCGTGCAGAAGTCGGATGAGTCGACCGAAAGGTGCACATATCACAGCTTAGGCTTAAACAGACACAACGCAACCACCGTCCTTTGCAGGACGAACGAGGAAGAAGAAGAAATAAGTACTGAAAAATGTAAATAACAAGGTAGGGAGGGGGTGAAGAAGATTGGTATCGACTAAGCCTGTCCCGCTTATTAGACAAAGATAAACCCAGTCCAAGGATAGATAGTTATCAGGAACATAGGTAAGTTAACCTAACGGTAAAGTTAATTACTCTGAAAGAGGTGTTTAAAAATTAGGTATAGGTGGTAGAAAAAAAAACCTGTTCTTCCTAATTGTTCTTCCCTTTACTAAGCAAAAGAAAGGAGGGGGGTTTAAACAGAGTTAACAAATTATCAACTCTCCCACTTAAAGGAACAATGTAGGGTATACAGAAAAGATATATATTACCAGGTAAGCAAGTTAACAAAATTTTTACAAAAAAAGATTAAATTTCCTGTCATTCATGCACACGCGTGAGGATCCACACTCATATATTCTCACACACTTACCGATTGCAGCATCAGACAATCCAATAGAATTATATAAACCGCAATTACACTTTTGACATGTGAACTGTCTAGTACTTCGATGTTCCGCCCCAGATGTAGCGAGGTTTGTTGATAGCACTATTCCCACTATATCGCTGGACTTGAAGCCTAAGAGTTATTGTGTTTTATTTATATAAAAGGAGTCTATGGGATGGCACTGACACAGTTCGACACAAGGGTGTGAAAATGAAGTGGTCTCTTTAATCTTCCGCTATGGTAAAAATTCCTTCAATGCGTGATGATAGTAATTGACCGGAAAGTTTATTAATCCAGTGAGGAAAAAAACTTTAAGCCGTCACCGTTCAGGAAAATATGTCCTCTCTCACAGTAGGGCAGTAAATCAGGTATCGCTACTGGCACTGTTCAACTTCCAGGTTATCTTACCGATTTGTAATCTTAATCTGATGATTGTTCTTGAAATCGTCTTTGGGTAAGCTTTCTTTCATATAATTATGATTAGCTAGGTCGCATTGAACCGCCACAAGATTAAATTTAATAAAATGTTTCATCAATATGTCTGGAAAGTTTTTTAAGATGATTTCTTTATTGCTTTCTTAATGCTGGGATCGCACAGGTTACGATCACTCTGTATGAAAGAAAAAAAGACATGTAATATACCGAAAACAAATAACCTACTAAAGCGCGATGAATTCCCCGTTAAGACTATCTATATATATATATAGGACTTAACTAAATTTATTAATTATAAATTCCTTCGCGACTTTAAAAGTTACTTTAACATTTAAGCCTCTATTATCTTTTGGAAATAATATAGCAGGTATATCATTACATTTACAACTGGAACTATTGAGACGGTTTAATTTAATAGATTTAAATTAACACAAAATCCAGTGAAATAGAATGAATGAACTAGACCACTGATCACTTTACACAATATATATATTACCGCTTTGCACAGAATAGAATTCACTGCAAATATAGGTAATAAAAATCCATGGGATAATCTAGCAAGATTTTCAAATATAGCTAGTGCTTTCTGTTAAGTTTCTGGCCAGCGACTGATAAAGTGTATTTCTACGTGGTCTGTATATATCTAGAATGAAATGAAAAGATGAGTGGGGGACATGAGAAACTTGACACCTTTTTTTTGATCTCAGAAGACTTTTGGGGATCTGACCGCCAGACGTTAAAAGGAGAAGCCGCCCCTGGCCTCTCGTATCTTCGCTCGCTGCTTGCGTCGGCCTTTCCCCGTTCGCTCCCACTGCGATCGGTTCCGTGTTTATACCGAGATGCGAAATCGTTTCACGGACCACCACTGTATCTGATCGTGGCGCTAGCTTTCCTGAGATCCCCCCAGTCCGTGTCTTTGATCGTGGTCGCTGCTATCTGTTTGATTCTGGCGCCGCCCCTCTGGGCCAAGTTAATGAAATTACTGCATATGATTGCTCCAGAGATGACCATGGGCGGCGTGATTTAATCTCTCCTTAAATCAATGCGATGACCAGAATTGAAACGGTTAGATAAACTGTGTCCACATATCAATCAGCAAGCGTGCTGCCAATCTGCGTGGAAAGGTTGCATAGCTATGAGTCCAGGTGAAAGAAAAATCCCGTTTGACGAAAAGTTAGAATATTCGGGGGGCACTGATGTTATCCAAGGGGGTGGTAGGAAGGATCGTACTATATCATCCATCTCTTCAGTGGTACCGATGTTATGAGAGGGTTTCTCACCATCATCCTAAACAAATTCAGGACGGATGAGTTCGTCTGTCACATTAGCGAATTACAATTTATCGGCTTCTGTTAGTTCGTCGTATGGTATCAAAAATAATAGACACTATAATGACAAATGTGCACAAATGAAGTATAACATTGTATACTATCCTTCACTATCAGTTTACTGATAAGGTGGCGCGTGGACTTAACATATTTAATAGAAATATCTGGTAGGAAATCGCTACGCGTTACTTTATTTCACTCGTTTTTACTAGCGAGATAAAATCTAAGTGTGAAGAATAATAAATGTTAAAGGCTATCACTTCTTAAAAACAATTTAGCACCTAACTTTAACCCTTTACCAGAAAAAAATTCAGAAATGAAATCTCCACGAAAACTAGTAACAAATCCACACAAAGAAATAGTTTAAGGCTGCGAGCTAGATTACTTCCGAATTCTGACTGACAATGGAGTTAAGGAAAACAACCAGTATATATATATATATCATTAGGATTTCTCTGATCTCTCTGAATGCGTTAATTTCGCGTTCCGGTGTTACCCCGAATTCAGAAGCTAAGCGGGAGCCGCGCTAGCGTAGTGGTTACAACACCGCTCTGGCGACCGGGTGATTCAGGATCAAACCCGGGCGACGGCATTTGAGGATTTTTTCGTCGACCGGGATTTGGACTGGATTAACTCGAGACCTGGCGAGGACATTTGAAGGAGTGTCGTCGACCAGGGACTGGCGGCTCCTGAGCCGACCCAGCTGCAATGGGTACCTCCGAAATCGGCGAGTATTTGCCTGAATGGCGAGGGACACCTGTCTCTGTACAAGAAATAAAGGGATACTCACGTAAAAATCAATGTCAGGTTAGACATTAAAAAAAAAAAAAAAATAACCTGAGATTTCGCCTCGAGTATTAGCGGGCGTACGAAAAAAAAAAAAAAAAAAATAAAAAAAAAAAAAGAAGCTAACGAGTATCAATGATTTAATAAAAGACTTACGGTTGGTCGATGAAGGTTTCTCGTCGGGAGGTTTTCGACCGGGCATCAAAAGACTTTACAGTTAGCAGCGTACGTGTTTAGAAGAGAAAAGAAGTGCGAAATAAGGAAAAAAAAAAAAATTAAAAAGAAGGCGGGACAAAATGGTACGTTGCAGAAATAGACAGTTGGTATATATGCCTGTTTAGCTAGCAAATCAGAGGACAGCTGTTAGGTTGCAATAAGCTGTGGGATTATACTGTAGACTCTTTTTCCATTACACGTCACAGCAACTAGTGTGGATTTTTTGCCGGGGAGATGTTCCTTAAGGTGCTGAATAAACAAGCAGGACTTCGTGAACACAAATGGGTTGTGTACAGAATTTAGTCTGCAGGCAGCACTCACAATCAACATAGAGCAGTCAAATTAATAGCTGACACCACAAAATTTTAAATTTGTAGGCTTCGAGAAAGGGGGGGAAAATATTTAATAGCATAAACCGCACTAGTTATGACTATAATACTAGACTAAGAGAATTATGGAAACCGTGATAAGTTTATTAAAATCATTCAAGAGTTTGTATTAATGTTGGCCACCTGTAGAACTATCCACTCTCCCTGAATCTTTGAGAACAATTAGGTTTTCGACTAGGTCGTATGCATTCATTAACTGATCTCCGGGACATTCCCACCCTCCCTTCCCCCCCCCTTTCCCCCCCCCCCCCAAAAAAAAAAACAATGGAACTTTACAATCATCCAGACCAGGCTTTTTCTTAACTTGTTGTCCGCGGACCACTAGGAGTCTCTATGAATATATTCTAGGTTGTCCGTGTACAAATCATACAATTTCAAATGTTAAAATTTCTTATTATGCGTTTAAGCACACTTTTTCTGAGAAAAGGGTCAGCAGCCTTTATCCGACAAATCAAAAGGAGTCCGGCCATCCTTCACCTGACCACCAGAGGGGGGCCCATGGCACAAAAAAAAAAAAGTTAAAAGCACCGTGAGCTTTAGACTATATTAGGTTTCACAGATGACCCATGTCTTTTATGACATTAACAACAAGAGACGTACGGGAAAAAGGACAACAATAGCAAAAAGCATCTAGAAATAGGACTACGAACCAATTGAAAACAGCAGAAGGCAATGAGAATAAATTTAATAATCTAGTACGGTTTCAAATAAAGACCAATGTTGAGATACTACAGAGGTGCGCATCTTTAGCTTCTTGCTAAAAAAACATCGACGAAGCCAGATCACATGGACAAAAGCTGAAGGATAATTCAAAACATTAAAGGAGTGGGCGAGCTAAGCTTACAGTTTACAGAGCGCTGCATTCTACTGATAACGATAAAGGGGTGAGATGAGATGGGTGTAAACCAGCCTTCTCAACCTGTTTATCCTGTAAGACGAAGACTTGCTTGAAATAATATTTTCAGGTCTCAGGGAACCCCATGCGTAAAAATTTTATTTTATATCTATAGCTCATGGAAGAACTCCAGTTTTTAATTATTGGTGTAAATTTCCTACTTGTTTTTTGTTTACCCTTTAGGTTTTTTTTAGGCCTAAAAAAAAAAAATAATAAAATATAAAATGTCATATTACAAATTTACTACTCTACACGGTAATGAAAAATGGGAAATATGGTATGAGCAGTTTGGGGTGAACACGGTCCTATTGCATTCTGAAATGCAGCGCTGAGAGTGCTAACATTTCCACCGGTGCACAAAGTACAAAACACGACGTTTAGTATATATTATGTTTTATTTTTGTTTTTTAAAATCACCGTCCCACGTGGGACCCCTAGCGATTTCTCGTGGAACCCTGGTTTGAGAAACGCCTGTGGTACTCTATGCCTGACTAGAACAAAATGAGAAAGAAACTTTGTTAGATGAATATAGCTATTCATGACATGCAAATCGGTCCCGTCAGACAATAAAGTGTATGGTATCATTTTTTGAGATATATGTACCTTAGTTAATTGTAGTTCAGGCTACAAATCATTGCCACTCGCGCTGTCCACAGCACATATTTTCCCATTAAAATACCCAGAAGAATATTGGGTGATTTTTAATCATCTTCCCTGAGTACGCTGTGTTTATACTGAAAGAATCTAATTATTCAGGAGAAGCTAACATTGGTGGTGGACAGCGAGGACAATGCGCCCTGTTTTAATTTTCAGACCACAATTGTACTTAGCAGGAGGCATTTGTTCGTTTTATTTTTCCTATAGTTTGTGGTTCGAAGGTACAAGAAACGGTTCCTTAGTACCAGACCATGTCTGAAGTAAGAATCTTCGCCACTATTTTGAGATTCATAGCTGGGTTTGATACCGACTACCTACAAGTGGATACGTTGTGAAGACACCCACCTTGACTTTAGGAGTGAAGTTCATCTAGATGCCTCCAGGAAAAAGGTCCTCACCAACAAAAGAGCTGACAACCAAACATTGCAGTACTCAGCAAGTTTTTAAGCTTTTGTTTTGTAACAGGCGAGGAAAGCAACGGGACAATAATGCATTAGTCCCCAATTAAGTCTCAGTGAAGACATTTTTAATTAAAACCTCTAAAGTTACTTTCATCCATATTTAGTTAAATTTGATTAAAGGGGACTAATTGATTATTAAAATTTATTATATGTTTTTTACAAATTCATAGTTCATTCAGATTTTATAGATTTGAGAGCGCATGTATGGTCTAAAATCTTTAATATCTATATATATATCTATATATATATATATATATATATATATATATATATATATATATATATATACTATATATATATAATATATATATTATATACAATCTAGTTACATCTATAGAGCAAAAAAATACGTATAACAGGAAATTTCGCTGGATATTAAACCAGCTGGGGGCTCGAACAAGCCACACCATTGCTTAAAACTTCACAAAAGATGGACGGATTAGATATAAGTTAATAGTGATCTGCCTATGCAGCATTCTTCTGAATTATTTGTGAAGACTACCTTGAGATCGAAGCATCATATATCCTTCTATCTACAGCGCTACCAAGAGCTAATCTTGTGCGAAGGTAGACACCTTTGAAAACCCTTTTTAGATACTACTTGAGTTTTGGCCACTGGTAGACACTACTGCAGTGCAAAGGGGAGGCCAAATTCCGTGACACTCTTTCACAATGATCTGGTCACAGTGTTACCATTTGTAGGGATTCCTAGTAGCTGTCTACATACTGAAGCTGAAGGAAGAGGTCTAGTTGCCAGTTCTGCGTTGCGATCTATTGAAACAGTTAGATCTACAAAATTGGTCAAGACTAAGAGCATGAAAAAACCTCAGTATAAAACTGCAGACACAAATCTCGTGTTGGCTGTGCAGTAACCGTGACTGTTCTAGATTTCACCTATTTTGTACCATTAACTGTACCCAGATGCTAAAAGGACATAATGAAAAAGACTTTTTTTTTCAATTCAAATAATTTAATCAAATGAAATAAATATCACAGCTAGTCAAGAGAAAACAATACACAGAATTTATTTCATGGATTGAACGAGTATAGGACAAGATAAAGACAAAACAGAAACAGCCAATGCCATTAAGTGTACGTGGTAAAGTTGTCTCTGGGGCTCATAATTATCAAATAATTTTACAAAAAAAAATAAACGAGTTATTGAGGAATTCAATGTCAGATCAGAAAGAGGTACTCGTTAACAATTTTAATTCTCTCTGAAAGTGCACCTCACTTTACATTGCAGATCATTATTTGTATAGACTTCCTTGTATTAATAAAAGGGACGTGTAATATATAACTTGTGATAGTCATTTCATTTGATACAATTATTTGAACTGAAATCAAAAAGGTTAAAACAAAAAGAAAATAATAACCACAGGGACAGTTAAGATGAGTTTCTAAAAACTCTGAGAATAAAGTGACCAAGATAAAATTAGACAAAAGTCTTGAGTTGTGTTTGATTCAACTCTTATATGTTTTAGATTAGAATGCTTTGTTACATATGTGTCTGTGTTTGTATTTGTTTGCCAAGAGCATGGCTGAAAGCAGACGTTATAGTATTTAAAATAGAACCATCATTGTTATCTTTGATCATGGCAGATGGCAATAAGAACAGTTGGGCGATATCGCAGCTTGAGGTTCAGAGATGTGTGTAAGAGAGACATGGATGGCACTGGATATAAAATCCAGCGACTTGGAAGAATGAAGCTGTCTATCGCACCAATGTGGCCGGATGCTCTCTACTACGGCGCCACCTCAGACTTGGACGAAAAGAAGCTCTCAGGGCCTTCTCGAAGAAGAGGAGAAATATGTCGATATGGGGAAACCTGGAAAATAAGCAGATGAGGGTTGTCACCCTCACGGGCGTCATTCCTACTTTGTCAGGTTTTGTCTGATAGGGTTGTCACCTCATGGGGGCATATGCTCATAGTCAAGTTGATGACTGAAGGGTTGGTCAACTCAATGGGGCGCATTTTATCTTAGTCTGTTTATGACTGAATGGTTGTAATCCTCACGGGCGCATTCTCATAGTCAGGTTAATTGACTGAAAGGTATTTGGAGTGGACTCTCCTATGGGAGCATTGCTCATTGTCAGTGTATGTCTGTCAGGTATTGGGAACGCTCATGGGAGCATGGCTACAGAGGCTTCATGTAAGATCTGTTGGGGGGGGCACACGCCTGGGGAGCACTCGCAATGGGCATGGTATGTCGTAATGGGGGGCTACACCTCGGGGGCTTGGAGTGTGGCGTCATGGTCAGGTATGACTGGAGGGGGTGGTCGTGAGTGGTGGGTGGTGGTGATAGGATCAGCAACCTAAGGGTGCAATGCCTTGAACAGGACTTGTGCCTTTGTCGGGGCTTCAGGGGCGGAGGGAAGGGGGATGATGATGATGGGATGGGACAAGGGAGGATCTCTGAGATGTTCTGGGCGGAGGATCTCGAGGGATGGGAGGCTTCATGAGCGGGAAGGGCGGCGGAGGATGAGAGGGATACACGATGAGGCTGAGAGGGATGGGAGGAGTCTTCTTCATGGCAGGGATGTCTACCGATGCAGAGGGATTGGAGGCTTCTTGATCTCTTTCATGGGCGGGGATGGATCGGGCTGGGAGGAGGATGTGCGGGATGGAAGGGGCTGACATGGGATACGGAGATCTCTTTGAGAGGGACTCTTCTTCATCTCTGAGAGGGCTTCTCCAGGCTCTTTCAAGGCTTTTTGATCAGGGATAGCGCGGCGGCTGAGAGGCTGGGGAGGCTGACGAGGGATGGGATGCAGGCTGGCGAGGGCTTCTTCTTCATCGGATGAGATGAGCATCTTCAGGGCGGATGAATGTCTTCTCATGTGGAGGAGGATGAGAGGGCAGGGAGGAGGATGAGATGGGATAGGTCAGGCGGATGAGAGGGATGGGGAGGAGGACTGAGAGGGCTGGGTGGAGGATGAATCAGTGGCTGGGAGGAGGCTCGAGCGGGTGGGTAGGGAGGCTGCGAGGGATGGTTATAGGAGGATGAGGGAGGGATAGGGGCAAGAGGCTTTCACGTTCTTCTGCGAGGGCTGGGATGGCGGATGCAGAGGGATCACGTTCTTCAGGTCTTACAGCGGGCATACTTCAGCGGAGGTGAGAGGGATGGGGGATCTCTTTGAGAGTGATCTTCATCTCTTTTCATGTAGCGGGCTGGGAGCGGCTTGCGAGGGCTGGGAGGAGATGCTCTTTGATGGGGGGCTTCATGAGAGTGATGGGCGGCAGGATGCGCAGGGATGTCCTTCTTCATGGGCGGGCGGGGTAGGAGGATGAGAGGGGATGGGAGGAGGCAGGAGGGCTAGGAGGAGGATCTTCATGGCTGGGCGGCGGATGTCTTCGGGCATGGGAGGATGTCTTGGTGGAGAGGCTTCATGGGGGAGGATGAGAGGGAGGGGAGGCAGCGATGAGAGGGCTTAGGAGGAGGATGGCGGGATGGGAGGCGGATGAGAGGGATGGGCGGCATCTCTGAGAGGGGGAATGGGAGGCGGATGAGCAGGGTGGTAGAGGATGCAGCGGGCTAGGAGGAGGACTGCAGAGGGATCACGGCTTCAGTGAGGTCAATGACGACGGTCTTTTGGGGATCTCTTTTCATGGGGGAGGATGAAGCGGGATAAGGAGAAAAGAAGACACAAAAAGGAGGATGCTTCTTCGGGATGGGAGGAGGATGGAGAGGGATGGGCAGGAGATGAGGAAGGGATGGGAGGAGGATGAGCGGGTGGGAGGAGGATGAGGAGGGATGGGGGAGGCTCTTTCATGTCTGGGCCTCACTCTTCATGGGATGGGAGGATCTGAAGAGATTCATGTCTTCTTCAGGTGGGTAGGGAGGGTCCTTCTTCATGTCATGAGAGGGATGGGAGGGGGGGTGAGAGGGCTAGGAGGATCTCTTGCGCACGGATGGGGGATCTCTGAGATGGGTTGGGTGGGATCGGATGAGAGGGTGGGCGGCGGATGAGACTGGCTAGGGGGAGGATGAGAGGGATAGGCGGCGGATGACGAGGGGATGGGAGGCTCTTTGAGGAGGGATGGAGAGGATGAGCGGGATGTCTCTTCACTCTTGAGAGGGACTTGGGAGGCGGATGAGCTGGGATGGGAGGCGGATGGCGCGGGCATGGGCGGCAGGCTGGCGGGATGGGAAGGAGGCTGAGAGGGACTTGGGAGGACGGATGAGGCAGGGCTGGGAGGAGATGCGAGGGATGGGGCGGAGGATGGGACAGGGGGGGAGGGGACTGAGCGGGATTGGCGGCTCTTTGAGCACAGGGCTGGGCGGCGGATGAGCTGGCTGGGCGGCAGCTTGTCTTTCGTGTCATTCGGCATCGCGGGCAAGGGTGGCGTGCTTCTCGTGGCACGGCGGCGGCAGCGCGGTCTATGTAGGCCTTCATCTCTTTTTCATGTCTTCTGCATCTCTTTCATGTGCTTCTTCATCTCTTTCATGGCGTTCTTCTTCTCTTTCTTGTCTTCTTCATATCTGTCTTGTCCTTCTTCGATCTCTATTCTTGTCGTCTTCATCTCTTTCACGTCTTCTTTCATCTCTCTTTATCCGTTAGGTCTTCTTCAATCTCTTTCATGGCTTCGTGCATGTCTTTCGTGTCTTTCTTCATCTCTTTCATGTCCTTCTTCATCTCTTTCATGTCTTCTTCATCTCTTTCCTGTTCTTCTTCATCGTCTTTCTTGTCTTCTGCATCTCTTTCATGGGTCTTCTCATCTCTTTCATGTCTTCTTCATGTCTTTCGTGTCTTCTTTATCTCTTTCATGTCTTCTTCATCTCTTTCACGTCTTCTTCATCTCTTTCATGTCTTCTTCATCTCTTTCATGTCTTCTGCATCTCTTTCATGTCTTCTTCATCTCTTTCATGTCTTCTTCATCTCTTTCACGTCTTCTTCATCTCTTTCATGTCTTCTTCATCTCTTTCATGTCTTCTTCATCTCTTTCATGTCTTCTTCATCTCTTTCATGTCTTCTTCATCTCTTTCACGTCTTCTGCATCTCTTTCATGTCTTCTGCATCTCTTTCACGTTTTCTTCATCTCTTTCACGTCTTCTTCATCTCTTTCATGTCTTCTTCATCTCTTTCACGTCTCCCTCCAATGTAATCTATAGTGTATCCGAAAGAAGGAGCCATTTTACAGAAGTATATAATCGAAACAGCGAGCATCATTAGAAACTATACAGAACATTACAACAGGAGAGAATCTGATCACCAGAAGGGCTGGAATATAATCAAAGTGTATCACATGAACAGAGGAGCCATTTTACAGAGGCATATAATCAATACAGTGAGCACATTGAGTGAGAAGTATTGTGCATAATGGCATGGCATGTGGTGACATGATGAATGTGTTATCATTTATTGTACACTTAATTTTCTTCTTTATGTAACAGCTATGGACTTTGCAGTAGCTAATTATAACTTCAATCATTTAAGAGTCAACAAAGTTGTTGGCAAACACACAAAGTACCAAACACTCAATGTACAACTAGCAGTACAAGATGAGATGCAGTGTCAGATTGTATCTTATGGTAGCAAGACAAGGTGTTGGATATTACTGATGTCAGATCACCCGTCTGGACATGGCACTGGCAGTATCCACATTAGGATCTTGTCTTCGCCAAGTTAGATATTTGCTGCATCTGTTTACACGGTCTGTGTGTGATTCTTCTCCACATTGTCTACAATTCCTTGCAGGGTTCCATTTCAATACCGCGTGAGAGTGTGTTTTTTAACTATGATGTACCTGACACTTGAGTGTAGACTAGCAGAGTGGTTACAGCACATGCCTTTCAAGGCATAATTATTCGGTTTGAAACCCGGTATTGTGAAGTCTTGCACACTTCCCTCCACTGCAGCAGTAACTGTTTTCGGAGTACCTTTACTTGTCACCTAACAATTGTTTTGTCTTCATGTTAGAGCTGATGCTTTTTTTTTCGTTATTCATTTATTTATTTATTTTATTTTTTTTTTTAAATATAAAATGTTGCCCCATTTTTGCAAGGCGCGTTCCGTTCAACCTAGTCGGTTATATTAGGGCGCATGTCCAAATATACAAAACCTTCAGGTTTGATTTGAATGAATTTCCCTTCTCTCTCCTTATAGAGCCATCACTTAAGCTGGCCCTCTTGTAGGTAGTCTGCACTGAAACATTCATATGCTTTTGCAGTGTTGTATTCTGAAACAGTTTGTTTTACAAGCTGAGGTCGTTACCCCCATGCACCTCAATTTAGCCGCCACTTCCAACATGCTTGATTTTGGTATGTATGTACGCAATGTACACAATGATATGTTGTACACAACGTTTTATCCACTTATGTTTCTGGAAGTATGTGTTTGTCTGTGCATGTGTTTAAAAAAATAATATTAAAAAAATTACTGTATTGTTATTATTGATCAGAATCGATATCATTGCACTGCGGGCAAACCCATAGGTACTCAGTCTCCCTCAGCAAATGTCGAAGGGTATGAATGCTAATTGTTCCTGTAGCGCGTTGGTTGGATACACGCCGGATACATCCTCTCATACGTCCATCCCTGCTGGTCTTACGTTTGATGCCAAATTCCAGCAATCTTAGCCTTGATGATTCTTTGATTGCAGTGTCATTCTCTAACAGGCGATCATTAATTTCCCTCAGTATCTCTCCATTACCCATGTATAAAAAAATTACACACCTCAATAACACTCAAAAATAGATAAGAATATTAATGTAAGGGCATCACACTATGTTAAAAACACAGAGGAATAAAAAACGCTTTTAAAACACTAGTACAACAATTATTTATTATAAGCAGTGTAAAAATGACATGTACATTGTATATTAAATAAAACGTAGACAGAAATTAAAAAAAGAAAATAACCTTTGTATCACTGAAGTGTTAAATGTCATTATGAAGGTACAGGTCAATAACCTTTTCTTTCTGAACACTTAAAAAGTGAAATATTCTGAAAATCGTAAGTTTCTTCGGGCTACTTTTTAAAATCACATTTTGGGCAATTTCTGGTTATTTTGGCCGACTTTGCGCTATTTTCAAACGCAGATTGGACAACGGGCTGTTTCATGTGACTTTGGGCTATTTTGGGAGATTTAGACCACTTTCCAAACGTGATTTGAAAGACCAATGAAAACCCAAACAAAAAAAAAAAAAAAAATCCGGTTTCCGAAACAAAGCTGTCTCTTTAAAAAAAAAAAAAAAAAAAATTTTGCCTCGTTTTGGCAAGGTGTGTCCCGTTTAACCTAGTCTGTTATATTACGGCGCATGTCCAAAGCTGTCGCTGAAGATTTCTGATAAAGTGTTACAGACATCTACAAGAAAGAAATAAGGCACGAGAATCATAACTTTCACCAGGACTAGTAGTGCAGCCCACACACAACAAAGATGTCCTAAAGATTTTTGTCAGAAGATGTCTGCATGCATAAGACAAATTTGGCTGTAGAAAATTTATGAAAAATGACAAATTGAGCACACATACAGAATTTGTTATGGCAGTAACCGAAAGTTTGTAGAATCTACGAATACTTGTTTTGTGAACAAATATAATTTGAGATACAGATAACAGTTGGTCTTGTCTTATTGGGAAACACATAAAAGTTGGTCTTGTCCTATTGGGAAACAGATAAAAGTGGGACTTTGGTTTACTGGGAAAAGCAGATAAGGGTTGGTCTTGGCTTTTAGAAAAACGCAGATAATAGTTGGTCTTGTCTTACTGAGAAACAGATAAAATTTGGTATTAATTATCTTAATCAGAAATACAGATAAAAGTTGATATTATCTATTAATCCCGATAAACCAGCAACATGAGCCTAAAACGCGAGACTGCAAGCAAGAATAGAGGACAGTCCACTAGAAAAACAAGAGAAATCTGAGTCAAGAGTAGAAAACGGGTACCATCATTCCAGAGTGTGAGACTCATAGGAGATCCTAATTGTGGTCATAGCCGGGAACGAAGTTGAGGCTGAGCTCTCAACTCCGTTTAAATGCTCCCACAGGCGTGCCTAACATATCATCTCTAACAGCAAAAGCCCACCTTCTGGTCATCTCGTGGCAAAAACGTTTTAACGAACAGAAGAAGGGGGAGGGCGAATCTTTGATGCTCTAAAACCAGAATGCCTCGGGCAGATGAGGCTCATAAGCTTTAAGTGGCAACTAATCTGTAAGAACAATTGATTTCAAACCACCCGCTGCCTTAAACTAGTTAGGCGTAAAAGAGTGAAAAACCCGAATCCCTGAGGTTCTGAACAACATATTAGTTATGCTGGTGAGTCATTGGGGACAGTCAATGGTTGAGGAAAGTAAACTGAAATAAAAATGTTTGCTGAAATAGGATTCGCTAAGCGGTAAGGAGCAGATATCGCAACGATGATGTAAACTATGTCACAACGTAGCCATTGTGTTAAACGTCCATCCCATCTATTAAATGTGGGTGAGGTGTTCCGTATGAGAAATCTCACTCGGCAGGTGGAATTCTGGGTGCCACATATCGAAAAAGCACCTGATAATCACACTGTTTTGTCCATGGAAAACCAAGAGAAAATACGAACTGCCCAGAACACCACCAAAGCTAAAAATTAAACATCCTCCAATCATTTCCAAGATCTAAAATGACTGTAATATTGAGATGTTCAATAACATCTCTTGATGTGTAGAATAGAAAGATGGAAATGGTACGGCAAGGTCACCACCGTGGATGTGGTGATAAGGAAACGCTGCTGTTGCTGGACAGGATGGCACATATTGAGGAAACCTGTTGAAAACATTACCTGGTAGTTCGTGTTCTGGAATGGGCAGGACTGAAAAACGCACGGAGAAGAGAACGGGAGGCAGAAATGGAGGAAGTCATGGAGAAACCTTGAGCTGATGGCACATGACAGGAGGACTTGGCACGTGACAGGAGGACTTGGCACGTGACAGGAGGACTTGGCGTGAGTTTATTGAAGGCCTATGCTCCTTGGGAAGCTAAAGGGTGATGACTATGATCTCTTCATGTCTGCCAAAAGTTGAATAATGTATCTCTCTAACCTTGTCTTCGTCTATCAGTCCACCATGTACATCTAACATGTCTTTGTCTATCAGTCCACCATGTACATCTACCATGTCTTCGTCTATCAGTCCACAATGTATATCTAACATGTCTTCGTCTATCAGTCCACCATGTACATCTAACATGCCTTCGTCAATCAGTCCACCATGTACATCTAACATGTCTTCGTTTATCAGTCCACCATGTACATCTAACACGTCTTTGTCTATCAGCTCACCATGTACATCTAACATGTCTTCGTCTATCAGTCCACCATGTACATCTAACATGTCTTTTGTCTATCAGTCCACCATGTACATCTAACATGTCTTCGTCTATCAGTCCACCATGTACATCTAACATGTCTTCGTCTAATCAGTCCACCATGTACACTACTTATATTCTCAGGAAATCCAGCTCATAAATATTTTCTTATTCTCCACCTTTCACATTCGTAATTCGAAGACGAAAAGTCCATTTAGTTGTAATATGTCCATCACTAATTCGTCTTACTAGCCTACCACATATAAATTCAAATATCTTTGTATATATTCTAAGGGGTCTCTGATGAGATAAAAGAAAGAATAGTACTCAGACGACTCAATATCAAAAGTTGATTCATTGAGACTCGGCAAACCTCATGATGTAAACAAAAATTACAATCAGAAACCACCACTGTAAGGTCTACGTGAATGTTTGATGAATGCTGTGTGGGGCAGCGACCGTGGTAGCTCCAAGCTATATAGGAACTAAAAGGTAAGTGATGATGATGAACATTCTACATCATGCCCCTGTAGTTCCCATATTATCTCTGGGAGACAAAAGAAAAAAAAACAGGACAACCTTCCTTGAGTCAGGTCGTTTGACATTGTGCATCGGGCATGTCAGACTCATAATGTAAATAAATAGCTTCTGAACTACTGGCCTTCAAATATCACATCAAATGTAGTTGAAAAGACTTTCTGTTAACTATGGAGGAGGGGGGGGGGGGGTAGCTGCTGCAGTAATGGCTGAATGCTACATAGGGAGAACAAGGGAGATAGTGATGGATTGCTATCTCTACAGTACAACTGCTTTTTTCCATCTGTTGGAGAGTGTGTGTTCGTATAACAGTGGTTCTCAACGTGTGCCATATCATTTTTCTATGGAGCGACAGTAAGAATGGTAAAGTACTATTTTTCCAGCTAACAGCGACTATGAAGGGGGTCACAGGGGATTAAGGAGGCTCAGAAGGAGATCTTAAGCAGAAAAAAAGTTGAAGAATCCCTGTTCTATAAAGACAAAGTATAGCTACTGTTTTAGTTTTAAACTAAAACAAACCAAGGTAAAAACAGTCAAAGGTACATCACATTCCATTATCCGACGTCACAACTTTCAATACAATGCCTTGAATG
Source organism: Oreohelix idahoensis (assembly GCA_024509875.1). NCBI lineage: Eukaryota > Metazoa > Mollusca > Gastropoda > Stylommatophora > Oreohelicidae > Oreohelix > Oreohelix idahoensis. Next base: position 29,169 of record JAMPIV010001080.1, read on the forward strand.
CAATATATATATATAAATTATATTTCCAGACTTTCATTTCCTTTTCCTTCAAATTCTTAATTAACACTTATGTCCCCCGTATCTTTACATTTATTGAATAGTATTATATAAAAATTAGGCTGGGTCAATGAGGTCAGAAAGTTGAACTGTACACATAACGGAAAGCTGCATTTGCAAAGTTTCAGCTCTCTACGATGAGTGAACCAAAGAGATTTGAGCGTCAAAGAAGTCAAACGACGAATAAACAGTCGTGTCAAGTTAATTAAAACATGGCTAAAAAGGAAAAACATAAAGAAGTTATATTAAGAGCACCTCTAACAACAACAAAAAAACTGCTGAAAGTTGTTTGCTGTGCGCTTACGTTCATGCATAACTTCACTGCAACCCCCCCCCCCCCCCCCCCCCCCCCCCCCCCCCCCCCCCCCCCCCCCCCCCCCCCCCCCCCCCCCCCCCCCCCCCCCCCTCTTTGAGTAGATCACTATGCACCTATAACGATGTAAATGGCAATGAAGCCTATGACGCCAAAAACAATGCCCACTATGATACCAGTTGTCAGACCGCAACTTCAATTTCATCTCTGTTGTTCCCGCAGTCGTCATATCCGTTGCACGTGAGGTCATTGTCGATGCACCGCATTATCTTTCTCGCAGTCAAAGAATCCCGAGGGCAAGCTAGGGGGAAAATAATAAAACAAAAATTTAGTACGATAATAAACAGCAGTAATTAATTGTAGTAGTGCTTTTAGCAACCTTAGTAACAGTTGATGTGATTGTAGTATAGTAATAGTAGTGGTGGCAGCAGCAACCGTAATAGTAGTTAGTAGTGATTGTAGTAGTAGTAGTGATAGTAGTAGTAATTTTAGTACAACAAATTAGTATCAGCATTAGTAATTGCAGCAGTGATGCAGTAGCAACCGCAGAAATGGTTGAAGTGTTAGTTAGTACAGTATCTGTAGTAGCGACAGTAGCAACAATTGTTACAGTAGATTGATAGTAAGTAGCAGTAAGCAACAGTAGTCTAGTAGTAGTAGTAGCCAGCCAGCAGCAGTAGCAGCAGTTTAGTAGTTAGTAGCAAGCAGTAGTAGTAGTAGTAGTAGTAGTAGTAGTAGTAGTAGTAGTAGTAGTAGTAGTAGTAGTAGTAGTAGTGGTTTAGTAGTAGTAGTAGTAGTAGTAGTAGTAGTAGTAGTAGTAGTAGTAGTAGTAGTAGTAGTAGTAGTAGTAGTAGTAGTAGTAGTAGTAGTAGTAGTAGTAGTAGTAGTAGTAGTAGTAGTAGCAGCAGAAAGTAGTAGTATTAGGACGTGCTGGTAGTTGTCATAGTCGTAGTAGTCGTTATCGTTGTAGTAGTAGTACCAATAGTAGCGGTAAAGTAATAGTAGTAATCGTTATGCTAGTCATTTGCACTAGCAACTGCACCAGCTGTTGTAGAAGTAGTAGTAGCAGTAGCAATTGTAAGTGTAATGTACTAGAAGTAACTATTTGTAAATATTCGCTCGTGTGTTATCGGCACCCGAAAGTGGAACAAAGATTAGAGCCTACCAAGCTAATCGTAAAAGTAACTAAGGAGGGTGGGACATGGTGTCAGCTGCCACAAATTAACCTGTGTAAATTCAAAAACCAAGAAAACTAGTGTTACGGCCCTGAAAGGTGAACCACAAATATGGACAGCACAACCAAAACAAATAATTTGGCAAATTACCACAGGCGAATGAACAGTGCATACACACTGATGGAAAACCTGCGTTCTACAGGCGATGAACTGTGCATACACTGAGGAAACCTGCATTTTACAGGCGATGAACTGTGCATACACTGAGGAAACCTGCATTTTACAGGCGATGAACTGTGCATACACTGAGGAAACTTGCATTCTACAGGCGATGAACTGTACATACACTGAGGAAACCTGCATTTTACTGGCGATGAACAGTGCATACACTGAGGAAACCTGCATTCTACAGGCGATGAACGGTGCATACACTGAGGAAACCTGTAGGTAGCATTACGTGTCAGTCCTTGTTCTGGAATCCCCTGGGGGAAAGGGGATTTGAAAAATACATGGAGGAGAGAACTGGAGACAGAAATGAAAGAGATAAAGGAGACATGGAAAAGGTCATTAGTGGACAGCACAGGACAAGATGACCTGACCCTACATTTGTTGCAGGCCTATACTCCTTGGGGAGCTGAAGGGTGGTGATGGTGATTGTAAATAATGGAACGGAACTTAATGACGTAGATCAGGGGTTATATCAAACTGTTTCTGCTCATGCCCCCCCCCCCCCACCCCTTCTGAGTCTCATTTATCTCTGTGGCCTCCCTCTTCTGAGTCTCATTTACCTCTGTGGCCTCCCTCGTTGTCGCTGTTAGCTGGGAAACGGGTACTTTATCAACTTAGTGTAGTCCCCAGAAAAATATGATATAGCCTATGGGGAGGGGTCATATGGCACACGTTAAGAACGACTGCTGTAGTGTACTTACCATCGCCAGTCTTGTCTGTAACCTCAGTGACAATCAAATTGGCTTCTGCAACCTTTACGTTTTAAAATCGGTACTTTCACAAAGTACCGATAAATTCCTTGTGTGCCCAAATTGTAGTTGTCGCTTGGTGTCCATATGGCGCAATATCCATTAGTACCTTCATTGTTCAAAGAGAAAGAAAGAAATTAAAAAAAAAAAACATTGTTAAGTTAAAATTGCCACTTGAAGCTTGCGGGGAAAAGAGGGGGGGGGGGGGGGTCGTCTCTAATGAAAAAAAAGAAAGAATAAGCCTACTTCTCCCTCAGGCATGTCGTACGTGGCTACTAATATAAGATTGTACGTGGAACTGGCAACATGTAAAAGAAGATGTTACAGTATCCACAACAGCAAAAGCATGCGAATGCTTGGTGCAGGCTTCCTGCAAGGGGGTGGTGGCTCCCTGCGCCGCTAGGAGCACAAAAGGGAAATGATGAACCACAGCTTGTGGATGTTGAGTGGAGGTTTCGTACAAGTCGACCAGCTGTGGTTACGTCGACATGCTCCATAAGGAGCAAAGAGGAAAATAATGAGGATAATGAAAATTATAGATAACTTTCTGACATGTTATGATAATGAATATGTCGTATTGTAATTAACAACGTAGTGTCTCAAAATGTAGAACAATAATTTCATATTTAACAAACCAGTGCTTGAAAATTATCAGAACGCTAATGTTAAATTCAAGGTGTATACGTGTATATGACTTTATTCACAACGGTTTGACTGGTTAGTAGGGATCGACTTTTTAAAAATCCTCATGAAAAAGGCTGCCCCACTAAAACTGCTAGATTTCGATTAGGAAATTTAAGGTCCATTCCTGGACATATGAGAAGACATGAGGGAACTTCCAATTGCTGGAAAAAAATCACAGTTACCCTTTGACATACGCCAGTGGTGTGTAAACATAGGCTGCCCCACCCTTCCTAGAGATCTTCTTTGCCTTGTTCTTGAAACGTGCAATTCGGAGATCGGCAAATGAAGAAATATGCCTTCAGACTAGGTCAGATGGCCGCCAGTTTAACCTCGCAAGGCTGAAAGCAAAAAACAAAAATGAGAAGGGTCGATATAAGAGACTTGTTGTTCGACGATAACGCTGCAATCGTCCCTCAAAGTCAACAGGAGCTCCAGAGATTGATGAATCGCTACTCCCAAGCGTCCAAGGACTTTGACCTCACAATAAGTCTAAAGATAACAAATGTACTGGGTCAGGATGTGTATGTTGCTCCACCAGGTACTACTTGTTGATAACTTTTATGATAACTATGCTGGTGACACAGGCATTATATACCGCAGCTTTGGTATTCATTGTAAGCTTGGAGCTTCAGCAAAAAACACACATTGTGAGGAGGGCAAAGGTGACTGCAGCTCTGCCAATGCGGCTGTCAATTTCTGTGTCCAGGGAGAGTTCATCGTTGATGGTAGACACCAGGTATGTGAAGTGGTGCACCACTGCCAATTTATAATTAAGCAGTGAAATAAGACTAGAGAAATCACATCAGCAGAATAAGACTAGAGAAAAAGACCATTTCTATTAACTTCATACCTTTCCTGTTAACTAATGAGTCTGTATTGCACTGCTACAACGGTTGAGTGAACTGAGAAACAGAAACTAGATTTATTTGGCTAACCGGTAGCTTACCCACTAATCCAACTGCTTTGGCATCCTTACAAGGAAAACAAAAACAACAGCTGAAAAATAGCGTATTCGTACCAACACTATGTCGTCTTCTTCTTTGATCCATAACCGCCAACCGTCAAAGCAGTCAGTGGCCTGGTGGCGTCTTGTAGGGCAGCAACAAATTGATTCCACTTTGCTCGGTCGGTGGCCATCCTTCGTACAGTGCCCAAACTCTGGTTCATTCTTTTGCATCTCGGCTTCCACAGTTCTCCGCCAAGTTGTTTTTGGTCGGCCTCTCTTTCGCTTTCCCTCGGGAGTCCATAGCATGGCTGTTCTTGTGATGGTATCAGGGTCCCTTATGAGGATGTGGCCAACCCAACTCCAGCGTCTGCCAGCTATGATGGTGTGCAAGTCCTCCTGATTACTCCGAATAAGTAGTTCTTGGTTGCTGATGGTGTTTGGCCAAAAGATTCGGATAATTTGCCTTAGGCAGATTGTGTGGAAGGAGGACAGTTTCGATATTTCCTTCTCTGTTACTCTCCAGCATTCCGCACCATAGAGAAGCACAGAAAGTACACAGCTCTCATAAAGTCTCAATTTGGTGTTTGTGCTGTACTGGGAAGACTTTCAAATGTTCTTGAGACTGTTCTCGCTTTATTCATTCTGTTGTTAAAGTCCTTGCTTGTTCCGCCGTCAGGTGTTAGTATGAATCCTGGGTAAGTAAATGTGTCTGTCTGTTCTAACTTCTGGTTCCTTACTGTTATTGGCTCAGGATTGCCCACATTTAGGGTCATGACCTCTGTCTTCTTCAGATTGATGTTCAGGCCAACCTGCTGGCCATACTTATTCAGTCTTTCGGTTTTTTTCTTGGATGTGTTAATTTGAATGCGCGAGTGGTGCAATGTCATCTGCATATTCTAGGTCTTCCAGTGTAGAAAACGTTGTCCATCTAATTCCTCTTGGACTGCCCTCTGTTGTCTGGCGCATCACCCAATCTATGGCTGTCAAAAATAATGTTGTTGATGTCGTACTCATATTTTCACTTCGAAAGATACATTACTCAATTCAACACTGCATGTAAAGTTAGAATAGAGGCTTTTTATGATGGAAACAATGCAGCTGGGAATTCCATAAGCCCTCAGTATTTTCCATAGGATGTCCCTGTGTATGCTGTCGAAAGCCTCTTCAAAATCAACAAAGTTAATGTATAACTGTCTCTGCCATTCTGAGCACTGCTCTATAATGTTCCTGAGGGTGAATATATGATCTGCACATCTTCTGTTCTTTCTAAAACCCGCTTGTTCTTTCCTCAGTTTATGGTCAACTGCTTTTGAAATTCTCTGGATGATTATCCTGCCTAGTATTTTGCTGGGAACTGAGAGAAGAGTAATTCCTCTCCAGTTGTTGCAGTCTGCAAGGTCGCCCTTCTTGGACAATTTGACAATTATTCCTTTACTCCACTCTGTTGGTGTTGTCTCAGTTTCCCAGACTTGTACAAATAGTGGTTCTAATAGTTCTGCTGCTAGTTCAGGGTCTGCCTTGAATAACTCAGCATTTAGATTGTCGTGGCCATGCGCTTTTCCATTTTTTAATCCTTTGATAGCTTTGATGATTTCTTATTTTCGTGAAATATCTGTATTTACGTCTGTCACTTTCAGCCTCAGGAACATTCAGCTGAGTCTCTGGTGGTTCCTTATTCATTGTTTCTCTGAAGTGCTCTGCCCATCATGTTTCCTACCCCCTGTGCTGTGGTGATGAGATGTCCTTGCTTGTCTCTTACTAACGTTATGTTTTTTGTACCTCGTTTTCTACTGATAGTTTTTAGTTATTTTTTTTAAAACTGTGTTATGTCGTCTTAGTACTGCTTTATTCTATCTCAATTTTTGGCAAAAATTGACCCGAGGTCATAAAGTGACGTCATTTAAGCTACTCTATCATCCTACAAAATATCTTACAGTTATCCCTTATTTGAGAACTTATTTTTCTTGAGAAAAAAAATAATTTTGATTGAAAACGTTTGTTGGATTTTTAATTATTCTAAGTCCAATCACATTTATACTGCTTGATTTTCACCTCCTGATTTGCCAATCAAACTACTCATCACGTGATGTTGTGAATCACTATGGAGACGTGAAGACACAAATTCGCTGCCGCCTGTTTTAAAGCTGATTTTTTTGCAGGTTTAATGCAAGGGGAGCAGCTGAAGTGATGGTTGCAAGCTCCTTAAGAGGAAAAGGAACATGGGAGGCTGCACAGCCATAAGTGTCAAAGTGTGCAAAGTATGTTGCTTGAACACCTTTGGTATTTCACACATACGACTCAACTACTTCTGTACGAAGTTAAGACTTCTTGATACAGGCATACCGAAGTCATTTGTGAGAAGAAAAAATGCAAACAAAATTGATGACGTCACCCTCCAAGAAGGGCGGAAACAAATCAACTCTTTTCCTAGAATGAACAATTACATTACTGTTAGTAGCTACCTCTAAAAGCGTACCTTGAAAAACGGCTTAAGCTGAGCAAGACGTATGGGTTTTATGTTACCCACTGTGAAGAAAGAGGCATCCAGCATGTCAAAAAACACAAGCATGATGAAATATTCAATACAGAATTCAACATTAGCTTTCTATCCTCAAAGAAAGACAGATGTTATAGATGTGAACTTGCAAGGGTAGAAGTATGTCTGAATATAAAGAAGAATTAGAAATACACTGGAACAACGTTGAAAAAAAAAGCTGAAGCTGAAAGTGAAAAGGACATAAATAACAAAAGCAAGCCAGTGCTTTGTTTTGACCTAGTAAATGTGTTAATCAGTGGCGGTTCCAGGGGGTTGTCATTGGGGGTGCTGCACTGTTCATGCATTTAAAATACTATACATAATACTCACAAATTGTGACCACCATATGAAATATCAACCCAGACACAAATGATTAGTGTCTTATCTCATCTCTAAAATCTGTCAAGAAGTTCTGAAAAGTTATTTTAAAAGTTTACTGCAACTAGGAGTAATCATTGTCAGTCATAGCAGCTTCCCGAATCTCAAACCGGTTACACGGACATGTATGCTACTATTTCTCGTGTTTAAAATTGTCATTGTAACTTCCCTTTAATTTGCTCATTGCACTTGAGCTGTGGATGGCTGCAGCTCTGGTTAAAAAATTCAAACCAATCGTAGTTCGCCTCTAGCTGTGTGTATGACAAGCATTCGCTTATAAGAGGTCAAGGTCACTTGAGCTGCACTTTTTGCAGCACTTTTCCCCAATACGGTGTTAGATAATTTTTTTTTTTTTTGTATTTAACTCGCCCGGTGTAACCTCAATTTTTGATCTGACCGTATTATGTATTATAATGTAGTAGAGACAGCAGTATGCAGTCCTTTTCTTAGGGAGTGCTGCAGCTTAACAGCTCATTAAAGAAAGCCGCCACTGGTGTTAATACTCCCTAAATGTGGTGTTCCCATTTTTCTTCACAAACACAAGCTGTGGCATTCAACCTGACTGCCACTTTGTCATTGACAGGGAAATCTTACTTTCCTTTGTAGCATGAAATAGGAAATGGTAGATCTGGAAATAATGTGAGAGAGTTATTAGAGATCATCATGAACTCACAGAGATGACTCATTGGTCAGATGCTTGTGTACCACAAAAAATGAATTCTATAATGACTAGCTCTGACATTTTTTCTTTAAAAACATCCTCAGATTAAACTTCTGATTCAGCAGTGCGGAGAACCAGCTCATAGTTCCACCCAAGAAGTGGACAGCGTCCATTATATCATTCAACGACACGTCAGGCACTATGAAATATACTGTCCTCTTAGTTTGAAGAAAAGACCAACAGAAATAAACAATACGCTATTATGCAGGTAAATACATTCTTTGACTACCAAACAATGTGCAAAAATAAATAAATAAATAAACAAATAACAAAATTACTGTTTTCAAACTGTCCATTTACATGCATAAGACAGCTGCAGATATGCTCATCTGCATACAATTGAATACAAGCTGTGTCATTCAGCCACATAATGAACTGCAGTATCATTAAGATCTCGCAAGGAGATCCACTGGAGATTAGTGTGCCAAATGAAGTAGCCCTACTGAAACTGAAAGCGTGACCTATGACAACAGAGAAAAAACAAATCTGAACAGCATGTTCAGATACATACCACAGTTGTACAGAAATTTAACGAGTACCCTGCTTAAATCATGATTTCTCTGTAGTATTTTTCCTCACATTCTAATACGTGTAAATGTGTAGCAAAATGACTTATCTGAAATATCAGTACAAAATTGCGTTCATTAAATTCAGTAAATAATATACACATAAACATGGCACCTTTATCTTTTATTGCTGGCCTGCCTGAACGAGCATGTTAAAGTGAATGTTTGTGAGAGGAAGAACAACGAGCATGTTAAAGTGAATGTTTGTGAGAGGAAGAACAACGAGCATGTTAAAGTGAATGTTTGTGAGAGGAAGAACAACGAGCATGTTAAAGTGAATGTTTGTGAGAGGAAGAACAACGAGCATGTTAAAGTGAATGTTTGTGAGAGGAAGAACAACGAGCATGTTAAAGTGAATGTTTGTGAGAGGAAGAACAACGAGCATGTTAAAGTGAATGTTTGTGAGAGGAAGAACAACGAGCATGTTAAAGTGAATGTTTGTGAGAGGAAGAACAACGAGCATGTTAAAGTGAATGTTTGTGAGAGGAAGAACAACGAGCATGTTAAAGTGAATGTTTGTGAGAGGAAGTTTGTTACTTTATTTAAAGTAACCACTCACCAAAGAACTGATTAAGAAAGATTGCCTGTTGTCCACACGTGTTACCAAATAAATTAATATCTCCCTGCGAATAACTTTGAAATCTGGCCGTTAGCCGGGACCCACTGGATGGTTTCAGAGTCATAGTGCAGTTAAAGTCTTGTGTCCTGTACGATCTGCGCAGAAGCTTGATTCTCACGTCTTTGTAGACTATGTAATTCTGATTGCAGAAATCTTCCAAGTAAACTGAATAGTCCAGGTTGATGAGGAAACAAGAGCAAAGAAGATAAAGAATTATTGATTATTTCTTGTCTTGTCCTGGTTACAAAGCCACTATTTTACAGACAATCGTTAACATCATAATCACATTTGCTTTAAAAAAGTACACTCTACTGAGTTGCAAAGATAATGTTTTTTTTTTAAATGTAGACCCTACGTTGTTGCAATGATAATTAGAATAATCGTGGTCACCATTTCTCCACCATCTTCATCGTCATCATTATCAAATTAACGTTATTATAATCATCTTCCTCTTTACTGCCATCATCATCTTCATCATTATCAACATGACCAATTCAAGAACCAAACAAGTGACAATGAAACAAGAGATGAGAAGAAGACGCCGGCGATAGATACAGTGCAGGTGCCGGGCTTTTTTGCATCCTAGGCGAAGGCTAGCTCCTTGCAAACACCCCCCCCCCCCTTTCCCTTTTTTTCCACGCCACAATAAAAAAATAATTTTCAAAATCATATATCTTTTAGACAAAAATGAAAAGCACAAAACGTGAAACTGCTAAATTTTATTTTAAATTGCAAGAATAAGTAATACAACAATCTTTAATTATCTTCCTCAAATACAAAAGGATGTGTTTCCGAGCACAAATCATTTTTAATAATTGTGAATTGTGATGTTAAAATTTAAGTCTCTTAAAACTTTCAATTTCTGGCACATCAAAGTTTCACTTTGCAAATTGTGTCACCAATTCCTTCAGGTCAAGTACTGATGTTTAGGCATGTTCAGTTGAAATTGTTGCCACGTCAACTAATCTCTTTCGCAACATTGTTGAGCGTATGAGGTTTTATAAGTGTGAGCTTTGAGAAACTGTGTTCATCACTTGCCACTGACACTGGAAGTGTGTGAAGGATCCTTAGAGCAACAGAAACATTAGCACATTATCCAGGAGTTTGTTGTTGTAGTGTGAAGAGAATTATGCCCCTCAAAGGTCAGTACTGCGCCCCTCTGACGTCTGCGCCCTAGGCGGCTGCCTAGTTGGCCTAATGAAAGCACCGGCTCTGGATAGATAACACACACATGTTGCGAAAACCTGGCAGTCTATGTTATAGAATTCCCAGGGTAGGAGAGGCTGAAGCAGACAGAAGAACACACGGAGAACAGAACAGGACGCAGAAGTGAAAATCACGAGGAAGACACGGAAAGACCTTGAACTGATGGCACGTGACAGGAAGATTTGACATGAGTTTGTTGACGTCCTATGCTCCCTGGGGAAACCGAAAGGAGGGTAAGGAATGAATAAACATGACCATTGCCATTTTCATGGTTACGCTCATTACCATAATCAATTACCATGGTTCTAACCAGGATCACAATCATTACCATAATCAATTATGATGGTTCTAACCATGATCACAATCATTACCATAATCAATTACCATGGTTCTAACCAGGATAACAATCATTACCATAATCTATTATCATGGTTCTAACCATGATCACAATCATTATCATAATCAATTTCCATGGTTCTAACCAGGATCACAGTCATTACCATAATCAATTACCATGGTTCTAAGCAGGATCACAATCATTACCATAATCAATTACTATGGTTCTAACCATGATCACACTCATTATCATGGTCACTATGATCACTATCAGCATCATTATCATCACCATGATACTTTTATTATCATCACAAGATAGTTTGTTATCATGATCGTATTATTTTATTTATGATAAACATGATATTGTATTATCAACACCATAATATTTTTATATTCATGATCACGATATTTTTTTATCATCACCATGAAATGTAATTTTCATCACCGTGATATTTTTATTATCTTCACCAATATATTTTCATTCTAATGATGTTTTTATTACCATTACCATAATATTTTACTATCACCACCGTGATATTTTATTATCATTACCATGATATTTTCATTATCATCACCATGATATTTTCATTATTATCACTATAATATTTTCCTATTCTACTATGCTATTTTATTATGATATTTTTATTATCTTCACCATGGTATTTTTATTATCTTCACCCTGATATTATATAAATATATATATATATATATATATATATATATATATATATATATATATATATATATATATATATATATATATATATATATATTTATATATCCCCTGTCCCGGATTGCCTTCCCTGCTTTGCAGTAGTGGTCCAACAGTGGCCAAAACTCAAGAGTATCTAAATGGGTCGTCAAAGGTGTCTACCTTCGCACAAGATTACTCTTTGCAGAGATGTAGATAGAAGGGTAATAACGCTTCTACCTTACGGCACTTTCACAAGATAATTCAGAAGTCAAGAACAATGCGGCTTAGCGCTGAACATTTGTTTACTTATATCTGTCCGTCGCCTTTTGTGAAGGATTTAAGCAATGGTTTTTAGCGCGTTCAAGCCCCCAGCTGAGTTAATTCAGCGAATTTCCTCTTATAATGGTATAGCTCTGTTTAGAGGTAAATATATGTCTAGGTATATATGTATATTAAATATTCTGGCTCATACGTTTGCTTTCATACATGTAATAACTGAATAAACAACTTTTGTTTAGTTTTAAAACAACATGTAACAAATTTAAAAATTAATTAGGATTAACAGTTAAAAATAAATGAAATGCTGGTGAATTTTTATATTGGAATCAAATTTTCTCTTCACGGAGATCTAGGGTGAGGATATAGTTCAGAAAATTGTGACCGGCTGCTGGTGCCTTTTTATAAGCACTTAACTGATATAAGGGAGTCCTGCAGCTGTGGTTTTCGTCACTTCTTGGTGATGAGGGCACTTCTTCACACAGCTTGTCCGATTTAGATGTTTGGTGTGGATTCCCTGCTTTTCACTCACAACTAGCTTCGTTCCACGAACTTTTAGACAAAATAGAAAGAACAAAATGCCTCTGCTAAGTACACTGAGTTGGAAGCTTAACAGTCGCATCTTTAATTATATTTATTGGCCAAAATTAAATTATCCACACCACCATTTTTAACATTTTTTGATTAGTCCTTTCCTGACTGTCACAAACAGCAATGTTAATCTCTCAGAAGAATTAAATTCCCGAGTACACAGTGTAGCTCAGGGAAGATGATTAAAAGTCACCAATATTCTTCCGCGCATTAAACTAGGAACATGTGTCTTGACGGTGCAATAATGCTTTGTGCCTGAACTAACATTAAAAAGTTACATATATCTCACAAAATAATATGTTACACTCGAGGCACATGTGATGTAATCATCACTCATCCCTGCTCCCATCGGAGTCTTTTGTCACCTCTGCTGTCTGCTTCCCTCCCCCCCCTCCCCCACGACTAGCAATAAGAAATTACCAGTGCTTGTGGTAGTGGTTTATGATTATACAATTTGCATGTTTTGAAGTTGCCAGCCTCATATATATATAGCCACTAGGCAAGAAAAAAGTCAAATTCACGTTTGTAAAAGAAATGATCACAACTTACCCCAGTTGGGTTATACACAATCTCCTCGCACAGTTTAGAATGGAAACGAGCAATTTAGGTTATATGCTCTCGAATCACTTGGTCTGGAAATTTTGAATCCCTTTTATGACAGGTGAATCTGTGAAACACTTGGTCTGGGAAAGTTTCTCTTATGACGGGTGATCCAATTCCTTAGGTATCCAGTCCTAATATTTAAAGTACTGGTCCCTAAGTTTTCAGAGTTTTGTATTTATAAAGGAGTTCTTATTTTAAGGTTTTAAGTTTCCCAAATACTTCGATCTGTCACATAATATAGGAATTCTAGGTCCGATCCTTCTTGCTCTGGCTTTAGGGAGTTGCTAGCTTGAAGTTGCGAAGCTGTCTGTGTTCTGTGTCTCTGATTTCGCTAGATTATATCTCTCATTCTTATGTCAAAAAACAGATGGTACTTCCGCCGAAATTTCCAATTAAATTCAATGTTTATTCCGGGTCTTACTTTAATCCAATCGTAAGCTCTTTTGCACTATGTGGGTAGGGGGTTTTTAATTCATAATCTCCTCCGAGTGTTTAAAATATTACATTTAATATTCCAACACATGACCTCTTTCAAATCGTGCGGTAATATTTCCGCCATTTCACAACAAATCTGGGAACCTATTTGATGTCCAGATGCAATATTCAAATATTGTCTTCCCCAGACAGGTTATCTGTAATAATCTTACAACGGGATGGTCCGTGAAACGATTATCTCATTATCGCCCATGTTTCCGCACACATTAGACGGCCCTCTCAGACAGACAATATTTGCTTCCTAATCATCCTCGTACGAGACCATATTGTGTTAAACGAGGGTCGTCTCCTATCAATGGTGGCCGGCGACTCAAAGAAATAACCGTATTACCGCTGACCGGTGATAATGACTGGGTATTGTTACGATAATACGACAGTTCACCTGGCGGAACGTAAACAGTGGTCACAGTAAAAGAATGTAAGGGCAATAAATATACCAAATATTAGGATGATGAGTGAGAAAAATGAAGAAATGAAGAGATACTGCCGGAGTGAATGAGAATTATAAAATTGCACGACTGATTTCGTCACAGATACCCCGTAACCTAAGATGTTTTATTAAATATCTAAGAAAGGGCGTGCATCTTTATATGGCTGGTGTCTTCCTCTACTATCGTTCTGGATGACAGTGTTCTTTTCCTCATTATACTGTTGGCGAGTGTTTGAATTGCTCGCTTGGCAATGTGTACAGTTGTGAACGAATTCACGAACGTCTTCCCATCGTTTGGGCCAAAAGTAAACCTCTTGAAGGTTACTCATAGTAGGTCCCACGGGAACATGTTCCCTCGATGAGGATATATCAGCCGCTTTCATAATGGAGGGTCTTAAGGGGAGAGGCTTTAAAAGCTGTCTCTCCCCCCCCCCCCCTCGTCCGTCGATAAATAATTCCATCCTCTTTGTGGAAAGTTCCATCTGAGGCATGGGTTATCTTGATCTGACTCTGTTCAGAGTAAGGCGCTAAGGTAAAGTCTTCCAACTGCCCTTGTCGTAACTCTGCTTTACTACACAGAAATGTCGAGTTGAGGTACGAGTTATCCAATGCTGAGTGTTGAGTACTCTGCTCAAACTCTTTCTTTGTAGTTTCATCCTTCTGGTTGTCCGGATGATGGCGAACAGAACAATCTTTCACAAATTGTCTAACATCGTGTCGCAAACCTGGCTAGAAGTAATTCAGGGATATCTTTTTCTCCATGGCATATAAACCTTTAAGGGGGTGGGGCTGGGTTAAATGCATTTCCTGCATTAGGCGGGTGCGATAGGATAATGGTACAACTAACTGTCTCTTATTCCATACCCGTCTGTAAACCAAACCTTTCTCCCTGTAAAATTCTCCCTAAGGAGTATGAGAGTAATTCCCATACAACTTTGAAAAGCAAGGCTTTATAGTGTAATTGGCCCTTGTGCTCCGAAATATTCGGGCTGTTTGAAAGATAATAACTCAGGGGCCCTTGGGCGTTTCCTGTGTTCTCTCTCTCTCTCTGGTGTCGACCTGGATTTCTGCGAAGGATCCCCAAGGAAGACATCTTTTCTCCTTAATATGAGAGAGTAGACTAAACCGTCACCTTATCTGTTTTTATTTTTGGGTTGGTTCCACGTGTTTATAGTGTCATTTGTATTTGTGACGCCACATTTCTTAAAACCCCCTTCCCTCTATCGTCACAAAATTTTAGACCCCCTTCCCCCCTCGATGCGTGACGTCATATGTGGACGACCCCTTTCGATGTCTATTACTATTCTGTTTCTTCGATGCCCGTCTCTTCCACTAGCTTCCCCTTCTTTTGAATATCATTTCTAGAGGTAATTGTGTACTGGCGGTATTTCTTGGTAGGATTTTCCAGAGCGAATACAACGTTGTCTGTTTACGGCTCGTGTCATTTTCATAAATGTGTTATCGCATTGAGCTTAGTTCTCACCTTCTTTTCTGGAATGTTGTTGTTCCTTTGTCCCTAACGAAAGTCATGTCGTGGTAACGTAGAGAATGTCATTGTCCTAGTAAAACGTGCGTTACTTATTTTCTTAAACATTACCAGTTAATATATAGAGTATTTGCCAGATAGTACTTGCACAATATTTGTATGATAAAATGTGGTTGCTATGTAGATTTTTGTTTATTGTGGTTGTCCACTTACTTGTGTTTGTGGCATAACACGTGGTCATTATGACAAACATGAACAGCAGCGCTGTGAGATGTAAAGCGCGAAACTCCATCTTGAAGCCTGCAAGGACAACAGAAAAAAAAGGCTAATACAGTATATTCAAAGAGCTGTAAAGTAATGTGGCAATTGAATACACTATCCAAAACTATAGATAAAGTATGTTGTAGTCCTATCTTTCTCTGTTAGTTAAAAAAACGGGATATTGTTCTCCATTAATTAAAAAAAAAACAAGTTAAGATTATATATCCAGTGAGGAGCCTGCAGTAGTCACTTCAAACTTATGATCGAGCTTTCTTGACTTGCAATTTAGGACCTCACACCAGCCCATTAAAAATACGTGTTTCATTGTTTTGTCATTTTATTTTGGATATTCGTTATTGGTTAGATTCTCTGCTTTGATATTTTTTTTAAATAATTCTATTTTTGTACTTTTGCTTGCTGTTTTATTGTAACTTTGTTCCCGTGTTATCAGTGTTCTCTGTTCTTCTTCATCTTCCTGCATCGATCATCTTATCTGTTTTTTGTTGTTGTTGGTTCCACGTGTTTGTAGTGTCATTTGTCTTTTCCTTAGCATATCTTTATTTCTTACAGTAGTAGTGCGAGTAGTAGTAGTATTAGTAGTAGTAGTAGCAGTATCCCTTTCGGTCATTGTTGACCATAGGAACACGCCTCAGAGACGGTGTGTCGGCGGGCACAAGGTTGGCGCTTGACAAAAGAGGTCAAGATGTTGCCCATGCAGCATGCCCCTCAAAGCTAATTGGTTCAGAAAAACCGCGCAGCCGATACGTCTGGCACGAGAACACATAAATATGCTATACCTCATGTCCATATTTATGTTATATCTCATGTCCTTAGACAATTTTAGGCTCGAAAGTATCGACATGCTTGAGAACATCAATGAGGATCATTGACTTAGTGGAGAAGACCTGTGGGGACATAGCATGCGGAGTTCTTCATGGGGGTCAGCTTGCAGAACCGTTTGGGATTGGAGCGGGAGTGGGACAGGGATGCCTCTTGTCTCCATTTCTTTTCTTGCTGGCAATGGATTGGGTTGTGAAAACATCGACGTCACACAACAGAAGTGGAGTCCAGTGGAGTCTGACTAAACAGCTTGATGATCTGGATTTTGCAGATGACTTGGCTCTTCTGTCCCATGGCCATGGTCAGATGCAGGGAGAATGAGGGTTCTCGAAGGGAGGTCACAGCGGGTGGGCCTGGGAATACACAGGGAGAAAATAAGGATTGTGAGAATAGATGCAAGAAATGATAACAGGGTTGAACTTGAGGTTACACCACTGGAGGATGTGGAGTCGTGCACATATCTTGGAAGTGGTGTGGACAAAGTTGGAGGGACAGATGGGGATATCAAAGTGGGAATACAGGGAGCAAGAGGGGCTTTCGTTGCGTTGGGAAACGTATGGAGAGCGGGAGAGATCAGGTCCAGCGCGAAAATGGGAGTCTTCGGCTCAAGTGTAAGGTCGGTCCTATTGTGTGGCTCTGAGACATGGAGGGCAACAAGGACAACAACCAAGGGGCTACAGACTTTTATAAACAGGTGCTTGCGTAGAATAGAGGGACTGGGTTGGTATGACGGGGTCACGGGTGTGGAATTGATGACAAGAGCCGGACGGGTGCCGGTGGGGCAGGAGTTGAGAGGGGGACGCTGGCGATGGATGGGACACACATTGGGGAAACCTGTTGATAGCATTACAAGGCGGTCCTTGTTCTGGGATCCACAAGGAACGAGAGGCAGAGGTGGACCGGGGAACACATGGAGGGGAGAGCTGGAGGCGGAGGTGAAGGTGATGAGGAGGGCATGGAGAGAACTTGAGCGGATGGCACGGGACAGGAAGACTTGGCATGTGTTTGTTGAAGGCCTATGCTCCTTGAGGAGCTAAAGGGTATTGAATATTGAAATAAAACTAGGTTTTTATATATTTTTTATTTATTTACCTGTTAATTCCCAGATATTTAAACAATATGATTTCGAGTGTTCATAATGTATACAAAATCTCGAAGGAGGAACAAATAACATATACATGTACAGTCAACATGTTTAAGATCAGATAATTAACAAAACCCTTGAAATAATTCCATCTAGTTGTCAGTTCGAGGTAATGTGGGAAAGAACAAATCGCACACTTACGTAGACCTGTTTCTGCCAGCCAAAGTGGTAAAGTGGTGTATAACCGGCATCTTTATCAGAATTGCACAGATAAAAATAACGCGTCACGTGACACTGTGAATGACTTCAGATAACAGCTAACACACACATACACATACGCAAACACCCACACATTTGCGCCCATTTATTTAATTTGTCAACATGTGCTTTATTTTTTTTTTTTTTGGGAGCTGACATTAATGAATTTTTTATTTTCTTTGTGTGTGTCTGTGTGTGTGTGGGGGTGGGGGTGGGGGGGGGGGGGAACCAGTTGTTACCTGTGAAGCAGATCGGACGAAATCACAAACATGAAAAGGCAAAATAAGTAAAAAGAGGGGGTTACATTGATTTCATGGTGATCAAGAACAGACAAGTGTTATCCAGAATAATATACAGTGTACACTAATATAACAGTTTGTAGTTAACATCATCACTATTATCATCATTCTTTCACGTCAACTATTCAAGGAACAAAAGTTTTCAGCAAACTGATACCAAGTCATCCTGTCACGTGCCACCAACTCAAAGTTTTTCCCTGTTCTCATCATCCCGTTAATTTATGTCTCCAGCTCTCTTCTCCATTTGTTTGTCTCCACCTGGTTTACCGTGGGTATTACGGAGCAAAGACTGCCTTGTAATACTATTAACAAACTTCCTCAGTGTGTGTCCTGTCCTTCGGCAGCGTCCGTTTCTCTTCATCTCTTGTTCCACTGGCACTTGTCTGGTTCCTGTCACCCGTTCCACATTAATGATCGGGTCGCACTTTTCAATACTTCTTTTCTGCGCAACAACATGTTATGAAAGTCTGTAATTTTTCGGTTGCTCTTTGGTTAAACAAGTATATAAAACCGTCTTTATGATAATAATAATAATAATAACAACAACAATAATAATAATAATTGCCCCATCAGTCATAACTGACAATGGGAATGCGCCCCTGAGGTGACAGCCTTCAGGTGCTTATTTTCCTGGTGTTCCTTTCGACGTTTTCTTCTCTCTTCTGCTTGCCGTGAGAGCTTCTTTTTGCCCAATCTGAGGTGACGCCGAAGAGAACATCGCCACTTGGTGCGATCGGCTTCGTCCAGTGCCCTCATACCTCTCACACACATTTTTGAAATTAAGCTGCGGCCGCCCAATTGTTCTTTTGACTTCTGCCAGTTGTCCGTAGAATATTTCTTTCGGAATGCAACCATTTTCCATGCGCCAGGCATGGCCAAGCCAGTGTAGTCTGCGCTGTCTAAGCAGTGTATATATGCTTTGAAGGCCAGAACGAAACAACACCTCGACATTTGTCACTTTGTCCTTGTATGAAATACTGAGCATGTGGCGTAGACACCGTAGAAGAAGGTATTGAGCCTTCTTTCTTGTTTAGTATAGGTTGTCCATGTATCGCTGCTATATAGAAGTGACGCAGGAGTTAAATACCGCATCTTTGGTCTTCGTTGTGAGTTTGGAGTTTCCCCAAACACGCGCTTTGACGCGGGGAAAGGTGGCTGCAGCTTTGCCAATGCGGTTGTAAATTTCTGTGCCCAGAGAGAGTCTGTCGTTGATGGTAGACCTCATGTATGTGAAGTGGTGCACCACTGCCAATTCATAGTTATCGATAGTGATAACTGGTGCAATATTCACATTCTGACCCAGCACATTTGTTTTCTTTAGACTTACTGTGAGGCCATGTCACAAGATGGATTTTGGCGCGTCCTCTTTCCGATCTTTCTTTCACTATGGCAGTAACAGTTATACTTTTGTACTGATTTCATTACGATTTTGTTTCCGAGTCGCAGCCTTTTCTTTCTGTTTGCTATGTAGCAGAGAGCTTGTTTGTTCAAACATTTGACACCCCTTGTTGGTGATAATTCATCGCGTTTGCCAGGGGGCGGCAAAGCTTTGCTAAGATTAGGCCCGGGTGCGCGGCAGATAAGAGATTAATCGTATGTGCGACACATTCTGGATAGTTAAGCATGACATAATCGTTTCTGGTACACCTTGTTACAAAGACATTACTTAAGTGATAGTAATAATTTGTTACATCTTATACACATTGTCGTGTGAAGTTACCGATATGTCTGTAAGTATGTCTGCCGGTAATCGGATGTTTACAGTCCATTTTCAGAAAAGTAATGTTTGAAATTGTGCACTAGATGAGTCATGCAAAATATTCAAATCAGATCGGCTGATCGTTTGAGCCCCATAACAAACAGGGTGGAGTAAGACAGTGAATATAACCTGCCACATTTTTTCACTGTGAGATTCACGCTTGCCAAAGACACCAGACATGCCAATTAGAATTCAGAATTTCCATTGATCAGTCTTTTATTTATCAGGACTTACAAAAACAGCCCAGGAAATCTCTATAATTTAAATAAGGAAAGCCGCTGTCTGCGGAAACTGAAGGAAACACACAAAGTCAGAGACGGAACTTATTAAATTAACGATACCCCAGACGCGTGTAGGAGGCCGATTCAAGTCTCTTTTATTCATCTGAGTAAAAAGTCTGTGAGCCAGGATTGGCGTAAGTTGTGATTTTACATTCTATATTTTATTACTAACATGTGAACTAACGTATATATGTATATTACCATGTGAATATATTAATGTGTGAAAATCGTTAGTGGATATCCAAGTTATTTGAAGCTGGCAACCTCAGCGTATAGAATGATGATTCATGAACCACCCCTGCACGGGCTGGTGACTGCTTTATTGCTAGTTTCTTAAAGAGAAATAAACGCATAAAGAGTCCCAGGTTCCATACGGAGGACGTAGGGAAAGATGAAAGAAATGAAGTACAGTCTAAGTATAATACTTACAGTTTCAAACCAGTGTAAACTTCGATGTTAACATATGCACTTTACAATTTAAGGAAGTTTTAAACTTTTCAAACAGTGAAAATGAAAATATATTCAATTTATTTTGTGAACACTTTTCAATCAGTTGAAATGTAAATGTAAACATATTCCATTTTAGCTGTTAACCTTTTCATTTAAATGTAATGTAAAGCTCAAGCTATTCAATTTAAATGTAAAAGAAAGTTTTATCCCGAGGGATTAAATTTAATTCTCATCGAGAGTAAATTCTGAGATAAATGGGATGGTAGAGTAGAAGAAAGGGGACACATAAGTATGTGTCGGGAAACGCAGTACTCAGAAGAGCGTTTCGTTTATATTCTTTATCATAGTTATTGGTGGTACCAGCAGAAAGTACTATCTCTGGAACAAGAAAGGACAAGTGGCCTACGCTTTAAGACGAAGGACCAACTTTGTAGATTCTCCTCAACATTTCTGGGAAACGAGCTACACCCGACAACCTTGACCAGCGACTAGCGGGAGCAGTGTTAAAAGAACCAACCCATCAGCGGGAGCAGAAACTATTATTGGCAGCTAAGTGTTAAATATATGCTCCAAGGTGAACTTTTTTCCATCGTATCTATTATCCATCAATGGTAAAACTTTTCTTATAAACTATTCAATTATTTTCAAACTGTTAAAACTTAAGTGATTATTAAATTTTGTTATTGTAATTTTGCAAATTTAACTTCGATTTAATCATTTTAAAGTTACTGCATGTTTCAGTTAATTTACTACACACACTCTAAACTAGGCTATACCAGAATAATAAGAATTTCCCTGAGTTAATCAGAGGTGGGGGCTTAAACGAGCTAACATAAATCATTGCTTAATTCTTCACAAAAGTGGTCGGCAGATTCTAGAATTAACGTGCTAAGCTAAAGCAGCATTGTTTTCGCTTATCTGAATATCTTGTGAAAACTACTTTTGTGATAGAAGTGTCATTAAACTTCTATCTTCATATCTGCCAAGAGTAATCTTGTGCGAAGGTAGGCACCTTTGAAGCCCATATTAGATACTCTTGAGTTTTGGCCACTGTTGCACCACTACTGCAAAGCAATACCGTCACAGGCCAAAATCCTTGCATGCTTGGGTGAAGCGATTCATCAAGCTCTGAAGCTCCTTGTATAATCAAAATCCATAATTCTCGTCGTTTGTACGTCGTCACATCTAAGGGATGCAACTGTGGCTGAAAGTTAGACATTAATTGTATTGTTTCCCTTATATGTACTATCCCGAAAATAGCAACACTTAAGGAAGAAAAGTCGGCGTAGAACCCAGTTTAATTCCGGAAACGGATTTAACTCATCATTTTGTTAAAAATAATATTTAAATGTAAGCTTTCGATTGTTTCTTCAAGACAAAATTTTAATTTAAAGTATTGCAGACTTATTATTATGGATCAAAATGATAAGATGGCTGCAAAACGAGCTGCAGATGCTAAGAGGAAGAGACGATCGCGTCAATCACAACGAGCAAGCGAGACTCTAGAAGAAGCAGCAATACGACGACAACTTGAAGCGGCACAAAGACAAGCACATTGTCAGTCACAACGAGCAAATCAGTCTGCAGAAGAGCACGAATCTCAACGCGCTGCAAAAGCTTTTCGCATTCGTCAGTTGAGAGCATCACAGCAAGCAAAGGAGACTTCAGAAGAAGCAACTGAACATAGAGCAGCAGCTGCACAACAAGTGAGACGATCAAGAGCACGTAGTCCAACAATTCCAAATCATGCGACGTCGTCAATTCCCAGTTATTTTAGCATTTGCAATGACGATCAATAAGGCGCAAGGACAATCTTTTGATCACGTAGGAGTTTTCCTTCCTGAACCTGTTTTCGAACACAGTCAGCTCTATGTCTCCTTCACCCGAGGAACAAATCATGAAAACTTGAAAGTTTTTGTTAAAAACACTTTTTATCGGGGAATATTCTTTGAAACAAATCCACGTACTTTCACCAAAAAAATGTTGTCATCAAAGAACTTTTATATTGAATTTAAATTAAAATCAGATGATGAGATGCTGGACCAAGTGACATGAAAAATAAATCTTGTTTGTTTCAGATGATACAGGAAAGAAGATGTACAAAAGAAGTCAAGGAGACATTAAGAAGTGCTAAAAATACATTCAATAATGTGAAACGAATATCCAAATTTAAAAACTAATGAATAATGAGAATAATCGAGTGTAACATTTACTCTTCATTATTATATCATGATGCTTCTTCTTCTTCCTACACTCTCAGACGTCTACTTGAATGTTTTCAAAGAAAGCAGTACACAGCTTGAGATTTTTAGTATCTACATTGAGTATTTTTCTCAAAGTGGTCCTTGTGACGGCCATATGCGCTTTCTATGTTTTTCATATGTTGGGCATCAGTCATTTTATCAGTGCCACAGTTACACTCATCGGTAGTTCCTATCTTTAACTTGTTGAATAGATGATATCCCAATCTGTTTTGGCCCGTGCGGAGTCTGTAGATTATCACGTGATCACTTCTGCTGAGCTGGTCATTTTCATCATTTTGTGTGTGTGTGTTCTAGATACTCTGCATTCCATTTGTTTCTGTATCTAGTTCTGATAAAACTGTATTCTGTAGTCTGGTCCTTTGCCTCTTCGAAAGTTATGCATGTATCAGGTTGATGTAGCTTTCCATCTTCCTTAGCCAATCTGTCAGCCACTTCATTGCCGGGGATGCTACAATGAAATGAGATCCATTGTATCACAATCCTTTTGAATCGTTAACATAGTTTCTGGAGACAATTCTTAGGTTATCAAGGCCTGCATTATTCTGGGTCCTCAGCGTTGTAACTACTGACACTGCGTCTGTGAAGAAAGCAATTTGTATCATGATGAAAAACTTTGGGAGTTACATTTTGTAGATGACCAAAGTCTAATGTACAAAGATGAAAAAAAATTGCAAAACCAAACAAAGGCGCTAAATACAACATGAAAATCAGTACAACAAAGACACACACAAAAATATGAAGATCATTAGACCAACATAACACACATGTCAACAATATCAAGCTTAAACTGGTACTAGAGTTCAAATACTTAGAAAGCATTTTCGTAGAAAATGGAAAACTTGACAACGAAATTGAAAGACGATTCCAAAAAAGCCAGCGCAGAGACTTACCAGCTGTCACCGATACTCAGACATCCGAATATCAGTACGGTAACGTAAGACAGCTAATAAATAGGATATTCTTCCCAACTGTTTGCTATCAGTGTCAGCTATGGTCCCCGATTAAAGCACAAGAGAGATAAATGAGATTCTTTTAAAAAGCCATTAATATTTTCGTGGTGACAAAAATGACATCAGAAAAACTGTAGGAACTACATCCTGCATCAAGCGAATAGAGAGAAATCAAATTAAGTGGTTTGGCCATCTCTTGAGAGTAGAGCCAGATCAGTTACCACTGCGCACCTACATCAATACACGATCTGGTTTCGGGGCACCGTGAAGACCAAGGGGCAGATGGATGGACAACATCACAGACATCCTACAACAACACAAGCTCACAGCAGCCAATGCAATAGACTTGGCTCAAGAACGTATACTTCAGCTCCCTACTATTATTTCACGGTAAGAGTGGCCAGAAAAAGTCAGTTAAATATGCAATAACAGGGAGAATGAACAAGCAGCTGGAAGAGAAAGAGATGGGTCATTTGAAATGCTAAAATGCAGAAGCGCGGGAAACTTTTCAAGGAAATAGAAATTGAAATGCTAATATAAATAAGAGTTGAGAACGTTTCATGGAAACAGAAATTGAAATGCTAATATAAATAAGAGTGGGGAATGTTTGAGGAAAAAAGAAATTGAAATGCTAATATACAGAAGAGTGAGGAACGTTTCACAGAAACAGAAATTGAAATGCTAAAATACAGAAGAGTGGGGGACGTTTCATGGAAACAGAAATTGAAATGCTAATATAGATTAGTGTGAGGAACGTTTCATTGAAACAGAAATTGAAATGCTAAAATACAGAAGAGTGGGGGACGTTTCATGGAAACAGAAATTGAAATGCTAATATAGTGGGGAATGTTTCGTGAAAAAGAAGAAATTGAAATGCTAATATACAGAAGAGTGAGGAACGTTTCACAGAAACAGAAATTGAAATGCTAAAATACAGAAGAGTGGGGGACGTTTCATGGAAACAGAAATTGAAATGCTAATATAGATTAGTGTGAGGAACGTTTCATTGAAACAGAAATTGAAATGCTAATGTACAGAAGAGTGGGGAACGTTTCATGGAACCTTCAAATAAAGAGAGTCTGGAAAATACCGATTTAAAAAAAAAAGGGGGGGGGGGGGAATAATAGAGGTCGAAATAAGATCAATAAAATATTTTAGACAAGAACGGGGGAATAATACTTTACTGAAAACCATGAATTAAGAAAAGGTTGATGACAGATTGGCAAGACGACGACAGCACTGTAAGAGGAAAGTAAATACCATAAGAAGGACAGAAAAAAGACTGCCATAGTGCAGTGGCGGATCTACATTTTGGAGGCCGTGAAGCTTGAACTCTTGGAGGGACCCCTTTTATAAAAAAAAAATAAAGTGTTAGACGTGTTGGGGGATGGGAAAGAAATGTATTCTAGAGAAAACTGGAAACTTCATAAACAGAAAAACAACAAAAAGGTTTTGGGGGCCCTGAAGCTCAAGGTTCATTAACTTCATAGTGTAGATCCGCCTCTACCACCGTGCCATCAAGGTAGTACCATCAAAATATTGGCTATTCTTGCCATTAGAGCTAGCTTTAAATGTTTAGATTTTCTTGTGATCTGATCTGACCTATATCGAAGAATTCAATTTCGAGTTTAATAATTTCATAAACAAAGTCTGCAGACCTAGAATGGATTAAAAACCCAGATTACAGCAACATGGTCCTGCAATCGATAACTTATCGCTGCCTGAGCCGAACTATTTACACCGTTTGGTGTTCTTTGGCCACATAAATTTGCTCTGCATCGTTATCTAACTTGCGCTAAGCTTCTGTCAACTAACACAGTCTACAGTGAACTAACTTCCTGGGACGTAACAAAGACAGACCGCCAAAACTGCAGTCGATGATAAGTTGTTGGGGACGAGCCACAAAGAAACGCTCACATTTACCACAAAGTTCAAAAGTACAATGACTATAGTAGTCTACCATCGAGAAATTGTGAACAAAATCTAGGGCTAAATCATTGGTATGGAAATATGAAGCGAAAAAAAGAGAAGATAATATACGAGTAGATGGAGAAGACATACTGAAAAAGATGCATTCAATAAATCTAAATATAGACATGAAACTCCTTCCCTGACATCGTCGTTATGACTTTTTAGCAACACCTGGAGTTTTTAATATTCTTCTGGAAAAATCTATATGCGGGAATCTCCCAAAAAATTCCTTACTAGCATCTTGCATGTAATCATCATAATAATCTTGCATGTAATCATCATTATCATCTTGCATATAATCATCATCATCATCTTGCATTTAATCATCATCATCATCTTGCATATCATCATTATCATCTTGCATGTAATCATCATCATCATCTTGCATTTAATCATCATCATCATCATCTTGCATGTAATCATCATTATCATCTTGCATGTAATCATCATCATCATCATCTTGCATGTAATCATCATTATCATCTTGCATTTAGTCATCATCATCATCTTGCATGTAATCATCATCATTATCTTGCATGTAATCATCATCATCTTGCATATAATCATTATCATCATATTGCATTTTATCATCATCATCATCTTGCATGTAATCATCATCATCATCTTGCATGTAATCATCATCATCTTGCATGTAATCATCATCATCATCTTGCATGTAATCATCACTATCATCTTGCATGTAATCATCATCATCATCATCTTGCATGTAATCATCATTATCATCTTGCATATAATCATCATCATCATCTTGATATAATCATCATCTTGCATTTTATCATCGTCATCATCATCTTGCATTTTATCATCATCATCTTGCATATAATCATCATCATCATCATCTTGCATTGTATCATCATCATCATCTTGATATAATCATCATCATCATCTTGCATATAATCATCATCATCACCATTCCCCTTTTTGCCCCCCCCCAATGGAGTAAGTACGGAGTCATATTTGTAACTGGCCGCTTGTAACAGGAAGCCTGTAGCAAAGTTTTAATGTGGTGTTACATCAGTGGTTTCTATAGCTATTTGTTTTACATGATGAAGTTGCCAGGTCCATGTATAACCTAATATTAGTCGTATATTAATATTAACCTAATATTAGTCGTATCATGTTCCACAAGCCTTGAGGGAGCAGGAGTCTAATGCTTTCATTCTCTCCTCAGAGTCCCCGGAAAATATACGGTGGCCTTCCATTTTTTAGTAAGGACTTATGTTTCTAACTTTCTTTTTTTTTGTTTTGTTAATTGACAATGACATTTTCTAAAATTAGGTTTTAATTAACTTGTGTGCTGTTTATCGAAATACGTCAGATTTACATAGCGCGTCCGGAATTATTATTAATAGGTCTAGCTTTGTAATAAAATTGTCCTGCTTAAGTTCATGAATATAGACTTCCGTGTCCCTTGAAATAATGATCATAGCCTCTCGTATTTTACTGTTTACGTCATGTATATAGACTTCCGTGTCCCTTGACAGAATGATCATAGCCTCTCGTATTTTACTGTTTACGTCATGTATATAGACTTCCGTGTCCCTTGACAGAATGATCATAGCCTCTCGTATTTTACTATTTACGTCATGTATATAGACTTCCGTGTCCCTTGACAGAATGATCATAGCCTCTCGTATTTTACTATTTACGTCATGTATATAGACTTCCGTGTCCCTTGACAGAATGATCATAGCCTCTCGTATTTTACTATTTACGTCATGTATATAGACTTCCGTGTCCCTTGACAGAATGATCATAGCCTCTCGTATTTTACTATTTACGTCATGTATATAGACTTCCGTGTCCCTTGAAAGAATGATCATAGCCTCTCGTATTTTACTATTTACGTCATGTATATAGACTTCCGTGTGCCTTGACAGAATGATCATAGCCTCTCGTATTTTACTAATTACACAAGTAATTTAATTTCGCCTTTTGGCAGCATGATATCAATCAGTCGTTTTCTTTAAATCTTTCTCATTTAATTAACTATTTATTCCGAATTACTGACACTGGTTCTTGATTTTATGCGTCCACTGATTAATATCCCTGCACATCTTTTCAGTATTTCTGAACATATTCATTGTATAATTCCAGTCTACCTAGCTGTAAATGGGGGTCACTCCACCTCATAAAGCTGAGACTAAGTATAGTGAACTTTCTTACACTTCACCACCCTACGGCAGTGTGTGCTTGGGACTACCTTTACCTTTTAGAGAAGAGACCAGTTTCTTAAAACACACTTGACCTAATTCCTTATTGTATCTGCTGGAAATTTCCAGTTTGATTATCAACTATGGAGATATCTGTTTTCTGACAGTCCATCTTTTGTGTGTGTGTGGTACCTTTTTCAAAAAAGCGAAATAAAACATAAAATAAAAGGAAAATTATCAACGAAACACTCCAACTTTGGGCTTGTTTCAATATTCCTCCGTGTGATTAGATTTCTTGTTCAAATATGTCGCACGTAAGGATTTTCTATCACAGTTGTGAAACGGAAGGTTGGGGTTTTTAGTATAGCTACTCGTGAACAGTTGGGTGCGTCAAATAATGTGTGACAACTTTTGAGATAAGAGCTTCATTCGTAAATTGTATTTTTAATCATCCGGAATTATTTGTACTTCTCCGCTGAGTTATGCCTATTTGGAACATAATTTTATACAATAAGTACAAACAGGGAAGTTAGAAACTTGCGACGCTTCAAGATTAATTTCTACATGTTTAGTACACCGATTCACAAATTCAGAAAGGAAATTTTAGAACAGCAAAATAATACCACTATTAAGTGAAGCAGCAGGAATTTACCCTCCAAGGAATCTTCGAAATTTTCTTTTGGGAAGGCTAATTCAAAGAAACGGCAATTTAATAATGCATGATTTCTTAATTACAGATATAACACAAAACTTGGATTTCGGTTCGAAAGAACTGAGATTTATTATTTCAAACGTACGGAAGATATAAAGTTACAACTTTGAAAAAAGAGATGATCATGGATTGAATGTTTTTTTAAAAAGTGAATCATACAGTGCCTACTCAGTCAATCAATTAATCAATCAATAAATCCATTAATTAATAAATCAACCGATCCGTCAGTTCGTTAATAAGTCAGTCAATCAATCAATGCCCTTTAGCACCTCAAGGAGCAATGACCTTCAACAACTACATGCCAAGTCTTCCTGTCAGTTGCCATCAGCTCAAGGTCTCCCTAATCATTGTCATTTCTGTCTCCACTTCTCCTCCTCCACGTGTTCTTTGATCGACCTCTACTTCTCGTACCCTCAGGATTTTAGAACACGGACTGCCTGGTATATGCTATCAACAAGTTTCCTTAATGTGTGTCTCATCCATCGCCAGTGCCTTCTTCTCATTTGTCGTTCCACTGGCACTAGTTTGGTTCTGGTCATCAGTTTCAATTTGGTGTTCTTGTCACACCACTTCCTCCTTCTTTTCTACGCAAGTACCCGTTAATGAAAGTCTGTAATTTCTCAGTTGTTGTAGGGTCAACTATTAACGTACATGTGTCGCTATGATATATGACATAGGGTTTACTTTCACAATTGCCTCCAGCTGGCAGAAAATAGGAGTGAATTTGAAAACTGCAACCAATGTGGAGTGGGTTCAATTTTCTGCACTAGACAACAGGAGGCTGACACTTGGGAGTCATGACCTTGGCCCCCCCCCCCCTAGAGTGTAAAGGAGATTTAGGGGCCGAAACACTTGATCAGATTGCCCCCTGTTGTATCGCTCTGTATAGAGTTTCCTATCATATGCAATGTACATGACGACATAACTCAGTATTATAAGAGTTTACTGCTGCAGTGGACTTTGTGAAACTGAAAACAAATTGAAAACCAGCCTCAGAATGATTAACACGTAACTTTATGAGGGAAGGATATCAGGTCACCACAAACCAGCTAACACTGGCTTACTAACAGTTAATACGCCTTTCCAAGACAAAGGACAAATCATCGAAAGATTAGATGGCTGGAAGATTGCAGTAAACCTATCTGAACGGTGGTTAGTGCACTGGCTTCCTAGCTTGGTGGTCCATGATTCGATCCCCAGTTGAGGTGGGATTTTTTTAGACTGCAAACGGCTCCGGGGTCTACCAGCCTAAAACATAGGGTACCAGAGCAACTCTGGGAAGGTTAAGGCGGCCGGCGTGATGCTAACCACACCACCCCTAGTGTGCCGATGGTCAATAAAATATGGGCCTAACACCATATTCCCAATATGCCTGAATGGACGTGTAACGGAATCCTTTACCCTTACCCTTTCACAATGATCTGGTCACAGAGTTACCACTGTAGGGATTCCTAGTAACTGTCATACATACTGAAGCTGAAGGAAGAGGTCTAGTGGCCAGTTGTGCGTACGATCTATTGAAACAGTTAGATCTACAAAATTGGTCAAGACTAAGGGCATTGAAAAACCTCAGTAAAAGTGCAGTCTTGTTGTATGGCTCAGAGACATGGCATGTCTCAAAGAGTATCACCTCCAAGTTACATACGTTTGTAAATAGATGTCTCAGACTGATCCTCCGTATACGATGGCCGGATGTAATAATAAATATAGAGGTAAGGAAAAGATGCGGGCAACAGCCAATACAAACAGAAATTAAGGTAAGAAAGTGGGGATGGATAGGAGATACACTCAGAAGAGAAAAATCAAGCATAGCCAAAATTGCCCTTGACTGGAACCCACACGGGAAAAGAAGAGTGGGGAGACCAAAGAGAACTTGCAGAAGAACTGTTAAAGAGGAGGCTAGGGAAATTGGAATGACTTGGGCACAGCTGAAAAAGACAGCACGGAATAGAAATCAATGGAGAGCAACTGTTTCTGCCCTATGTTCCACAGGGAACGAAAAGGAATGATGATGTTGTGTGTACTTTTAAGCGGGGCGGGGATGGGGGGTATGATTAATCTTACAAAGAAAAGATCGCGTTCCTATCTCATGCAGTTTACGAATAAATTTTAGTAGGCAGCTCGAGAGTTTTTCACTGGGAATGCGGGAAAAATACCTTTGATCCCGGGGACTCCACGATTTTAAGTGTCGACAGGAGAGGTCTAAGTCCGAAATTTCCCTAATTTAAAAAGTCTTTCTCCCCCCCAATTCGTCTAAAGATCTACAAAATTATCTACTGGGAACTATCGGTAGATCGGGATTGACTGGTTGTCGACCCCTGCCTTAAACTGAGCAGTAGAGATAGGTAAATTTAAGTAAATAGAATGCAATTTGGCTAATTACATAACAGCTCTGTAACCACAACATTATTGGTAAATTGACGATTATCATTAAAATGTTTGCCTTGATAGCATTTGTCTTGAATATATACTTTAAGATTGTCTGGGTTCCTTTCTCGCGGGAGCGCTACATAAACTTGACCATGAGCAAAGACTGCTTCTGGTATGCATAAACGTACATCATCAATTGATTGTCCCTGTGCTTTATGGCAACGTTAAACCACAGGAAACTGGCAAAGTCTTAAAATGACAGGAGGGCTGGTATCTATATGTGAATAGTTATAGTGGGTATTTAAGATAACGTTCACTCAAAGCGCAGTACTGCCTATTGCTCGCCGTTTCCGTATTTTCCCGAACCGTTGGTGTGAATAAATCTAATACATTGAAAAAATGCACCATGAAAAGCGTGTAATTTAAATGGATGTTCAATTAGTTTTCACGGTGCAACGCATGTCCATATTTTCCCGAAAGGCTATTGGGATTGTTTCACTGTTAGGTTACAAACGTTCCATTAAGAAAACTCTATACGGAGATAATTTATGGTTGTATGTATTCATCATCACCGTCCCTTACCCTCCCCCTCCCCCCCCCCCCCCCCCCCATCCCGCTTCTTTTGGAGCATGGAGTCATTAATGCAGACCGGCCTTCTTGCATGAAGCCAGTGCCATAGCGTTCATGTATTACTGCAGTGGTTGTTTCTGAAGAAATTTGTTTGACATAATTTTGTTACCAGCGTCACTCACATCCTCATGTTAGTTGCCTTGTACGACATACATGAGATGTAAGTAGTCCAATTTGTTCTCTCTCTCTCTCTCTCTCTCTCTCTCTCTCTCTCTCTCTCTCTCTCTCTATCTATATATATATATATATATATATATATATATATATATATATATATATATATATATATATATATATATATATATAATTTATTTATAATACTCTCTTCTTCACTGCCATATATAGTTTTTAGTTAGCATGAATGTCTTCGTGCTGTGGAAAGCAGATTTACACTTTGCAGTTCTTTTCCAGATTTCATATTTCCATCTGCCATCTGGTTTTATAATAAATTCAAGATAGTTATACTGTTTCACTTGCTTTAAACGCGTTCCCTTATACTTTTTTTTTTTTTTTTTTTTTTTTTTTTTTTTTTTTACCAGCGGCACTTGGGCTTTCAGCCCTTCGGCCCAATGACATGTCATTGCGAGGCTGGGGAACCTGAGGACTTTCCTTCCAACCCGGTCAGGAGCTTCGCTCCTTCCCATCCACAGAGGGTTTATCACAGGAGCCGTTTAGGCTATTCAGTCAAATTTCCGGCCGTAAACATTTCTTCAAACGCCGACGCCCGGGTTTGAACCATGAACACCTGGTCGCCAGTACAACGCCGAAGCCATTACACCAGCGCGGCTCCCAGTTCCCTTATACAGATATTTTTCCAATTTTTGATTATTTCTTTGTTGTACACAACAATTATTACTGTCTTTTGGTTAGTGAACTCTAAAACTTTCAGTGATGCTACGGGCGATAACTGTTGTCCGGCAGAAACTTAAAGTTCATATCGCTTTCTGTTATTAAAATTCTGTCGGAAGCGTATTATCTTATGTTATGTCTGTCCGCTATTAAATTTCTCACATTATCATACCTCTAAAGTTGTTATCACTGTACAAAGAGAACAGGCCAAGGGTTATCATAAATCTTTATCTTACTCCATGTTAAATGTTGATTCTCTCCTTGTGATTATCTAATCTCATTGTTTCACCTTTCTCACTCTATATTCCTGACCCTGGCAGACATTTTCTATTTATCTTGAATTTTGTGAGCATGTTTATCGTATCTAAAGAGTTTGCGTAGTCACATGACTTTATGTAGTCAATAAAGCATAAGTGTAGATCTATACATTACATTTATGGTCTTAATATAAAAATTGATTTTGCAGGTCCTTTGCCTTTATGAAATGCAGACTTTTCCTTTTGTACTTCTGTTTTGATTTGATTCCGTATATGCATCATCATCATCATCATTATCATCATCATCAGCATCACCATCATTATCATCATCTCCTTTTTTGATTTTATGGTAGTTGCTGTAGAGGTTTGTTTGACATGATGCGGTTGCCAGCCATATGCTCAATATCATATTAGACTGTGCATCCGTAACATACTAATCCTTAATAATATCTCTGTAACGTAACCCTTGGGGCTAAATGTTTAATATCGTTAACATTCAATGGCCCCATCTGTTTTAAGCAATGCAGGCTAAGTCGGAAAAGAATGATGACAAAGACTGTGCACCGAAGGATGTTAACCTTGTCAACTCCAAACGCTCTAGCCCCACTCTGTGAATCTGATGCTCTTTTCACAATTACGATCTCCAAATCCAAATCTTCTTACGGCATTGTCCCTCTTGTAACTTTCCGGCTGTATCACTGAGGTCTCCCATTGCTGTGGTGATTTATGATGCTTTACAGTTTCTTATCTTTGAGTTGTCCAGGTAAATAAAATAAAATCTTCGATTTTTTCCTCTGTGCTGTCTGCTGTTGTCGCATATGCTTGTATGATGACATCAACGGGTGACAATGCAGTCATAACAGATGAATCAACGGTTAACCAACTACGCGTTTCTCAGAAGTTTATTCCATTTACAACTTTTACTTTCACCCAAATATTACCACCTATCGGAAGGCACAAGTACTAAGCAATTTTTTTGTGTCTAGTACCGTAACTAAGGGTCAGATTGATAGAGTCGCTAGACCGCTAGTCTCTCGAGCCAACTATAAATGAGAGAATGGGTATCTGACTTTGAGTTAGGGAAGGAAAAGGCAGCGTGGAAGGGAACTGCTCAACTCGCCTCTCGATGCTGGACTTAGTATGGTGAAGTCTCTAACACTTCAATCACCTACGGCAGTATATGTTATGGGACTACCTTGACCTTTTTAACCGTAACTAAAGAGAGCCCGATTGACTGAGCGGTTAGAGCGCGTTCCTCCTATTTTCTCGAGTTCAGGGACAAAACTTACCTAGTTTTTCACCATCTCACTCGTGAAAATCTATTTCTATTATTATCTCCCACAGAGCTATCACCTAATTCTATTTCTATTCAGAATGGACCAATCTATGTCTTAATTCTCCTATCGAAAATTTACGACAAACAACATACACACATATATGGAGAAGACATGCTTTAAAAGGACGAAGTAGACATGAAAAGGTGCTGAACGGATGGTACAGCACATGAAGGCTTGCTGTATATTTGGTGAAAGCCTATGCTTCAAGGGGTGCTGAAGGTTTATGAGTGAAAGAATGAATTTATGTTCTTTATTTTGTTTTATTTTGTTGTTGTTGTTGGTATTTTCATTGATTACTTACTTTAGCTCCCTAAGGAGCATCGGCCTCCAAATTCACGCTTTGTCCTCCTGTTCCCTTCGATTAGCTCAAGATTTTTCCATGTTTTCCTCATCACCTTCATCTCCATTTGTATCTCCAGTTTTCTTTCCCACGTGTTTTGTTTTACTCAAACAGCACATCTTATATAAACAGCACATCTTACACAAACAGCACATCTTACTTAAACAGCACATCGTGCTCAAACAGCACATCTCACTCAATTAGCACATCTCACAAGTAGTAAGTGTAAGCTTTATTTAATGCCTGTTTTTTTCTTTATTACTTCCAAGACACTGGGTTTGTATGAATAAAATCATCATTTCATGTTTTGCAGTTAAAAAGACGACTGGGCGTCTGAGTAATGTATGCAGATGGTAGCTGATAACACTGACCTTTTGTAATGGTATATATGTATCTCTGTCAAGTTGTCCGTCTACAGTAAACATTCTGTTTAAATATGTGTCTCCTTTCACTTGTTTAATTCATGAGTATCCGTACTGAGACCTTTTTTTATCTGTCAATT
Organism: Oreohelix idahoensis; assembly: GCA_024509875.1. Classification (NCBI taxonomy): domain Eukaryota; kingdom Metazoa; phylum Mollusca; class Gastropoda; order Stylommatophora; family Oreohelicidae; genus Oreohelix; species Oreohelix idahoensis. The sequence continues at coordinate 63,846 of JAMPIV010001080.1, forward strand.
TTCATGGCCTGTTTTTATTTTCTTTATCTGCTTATCATGTTAACAATAGTTTTGTTGTTAGTAATTTTTGTATGTTGTCTAATCAGCTCATTGAAAAAAAAAAACGTTCTCATTACCACATATTCAAAGATTGTCACTTGATTGGATGTGTAGTTAAGAACAACTGACGAACTTACTGATGCTTTTGACATAACCATGGGAGTGCGATAGGGCGGTGTTCTATCAATACTGCTATTTAACATTTACAGGAACAAAATAACATCATAAGTAAACCTAGAATCAAGCCCAGAAGAGAAGTAAACCCAGAAAAATAAGAATATAACTCACTAAATTAGTTGTAGTCGTGGCAGCGCAGTGGTTAGAGCACTGGCTGCCTAGCTTGTTGGTCCATGGGTCGATCCCCAATTGAGGTGGGATTTTTTAGACCGCAAACTAGGTCGACCCAGCCTCATGAATTGGGCATCAGAGCAACTCTGGGAAAGTCAAGAAAATATGGGCCTAACACCATATTCCCAATATGCCACTTTGTTGATGTAACGGGATCCTTTACCTTTACTAAATTAGTTACTTTGTGTGTGTGTCAGATAACAAAAGTTCTAATGAAAACAAACTGCGAAATCATACACATGAACTGAATTCAACTTGCGGAAAACACAACATGGAGATCAGACATAAACTATGAAGATCGGCAGATAACCAGATTCACTTAACATACGCGTCAACGACGTGCAGCTCAAGCTGGCACCAGAGTTTAAATATCCAGAAAGCACTTTCATAGAATATAAGAGACTTGACACATAAATTGATTCAAGATGTTTAAGAAAAAAAAAAAAAAAAAAACCAGTGCAGTGTTTCACCACTCAAACATCCAAATAACAGTATAGAGCTAAACGACAATAGTTTATTCTTAACAACTCTTTGCTTTAAGCGTCTAACATGTTCCGTGACCACAGCACAGGAGATAAAAATAATATAGTGTAAAATCGAATGCTTAAAGTGCCATTAATGTTTACCAAGATTGAGAGAATGAGAAAGTAAGACATCAGATAATGGTAGGAACTACATCCTGCATCAGATACATAGAGATACAGAAACCAAAAGTGGTTTGGCCATTTTATGAGAATGGAGCCCGATCAATTACCACTACGTGCCTACAACCGTAGAAGTAGTGATGCAACGAGGTTCTTCCTCCAGGGAGAGTCAACGCATAAAGAATGTGCCACCCCACATTACTAATTAAATACTTTTAATTTCGTTGTGCATATTTATTTAGTACTAGCAAATATACCCGGAACTCCGCCAATGCCGGTCCCAAGCCCGGATGAAAAAGGAGGAGGGCGGCCTGCATGGAGGCCGTAAGGAGGCAGCCCCTCCACCATGCAAAGGCACAACAGGCCAATCACCTGTTTGCTTTAAATCATGATTACGCGAACTACAAGAGAGAAAACCGGACTGATTCTAAAGGCGACGAACTGGAACGGACTACGGACTACGACTTATGGAACTTGGAACACAAGAAGTATAAATGGGAAGGAAGAGGAGCTGGTGGAAGAGATGAGGAAAGCAAAACTAGAAATCCTGGCTATAACGGAAACGAAGAAAAAAGGACAAGGAGTCATGGATCTCGATGGCAACACGTTGCTCTACAGTGGTGTACCCATATCTGAAAGAGCTAAAGGGGGCGTGGGTTGCATTGTGGCCCAAAATCAAAAGATAGTATCAAGGGATGGAACTTTGTCTCGGAGCGCATTATGGTTGTAAAACTAAAAGAAGGAGAAACCATAGTCAACCTGGTCATAGTGTATGGGCCAAATGAGGATGAGAGAGCAGAGGTCAAGGAGGAATTCTTCGAGCTGCTTCAAAGGACAGTGGATGACTGCCTAGATGAAGTTATTATGCTCGGAGATTTTAATGCCAGAGTTGGAAATGACCATGCTAGATGGGGGTGGAGTTATCGGAAGATATGGAGAAGATACTCTCAATGACAATGGAAAGCGACTCCTTAGATTCTGCAGTGAGCAGAATCTGATCATTACAAACACAAAGTTCCCCCATAAGCGCATACATGCATACACTAGATGTGAACCAACCAAGAATGAGAAGTCAGTGATCGACTATGCCATTGTTCGGAGAAGCTCATTCAGATATGTCCGAGATGCAAGAGTCTGGAGGGGGCCAGAGATTGGAAGTGATCACTACCTGCTAACAATCAAACGAACAACTGAAAGAGTTGCTCAGCCTAGGAACTGCCCAACATCACGCAAGAAACCAAGTAAACGAGCAGGAGAAATGAGCATTAGGACCTACAAGCTGAGAGAGCCAGAAATTAAGACCAGATATCAGGGGCTTATTACTACAGCAGTGAGCAACACAGAAGAACGACCTGATGACTTGGAAACCCTCTGGAATAAATTCAAGGATATCATAAAGACAGCTGCTGCAGAAGCATGCGGTGAAGTCCGACTTGGGAACCAGAGAAAGAGGACACCTTGGTGGACAGAGGAAGTCAAAGAGAAAATAAGAGAGAAGAAAATGGCATGGAAACAATACTTAGGAGCTAAAAACACAACAGGACAAATGGAAAAATATAGAGAATATGTGACACTCAGAACAGAAGCAAAGAACAAAGTGCTAGCAGCAAAACAGAAGTCCTGGGAAGAATTTGGAGAAAAGCTAGAAAAAGATGCACAAGAAAACCAGAAATTGTTCTATAAGACCCTAAAGAACATGAGGAAAGAAAAACAATGCCCTCTCAAATTTATAAAGGACAAGCAAGGCAAATTGCTTACTGCCCCGAAGGAAGTAATGGAAAGATGGAAAGAATATTTCTCAGAACTCCTGGATGGTGAGCATGATGAAGCATCAGAAATGATAACCACTGACACAGAAGAGGAAACCAATGATGGTGAAGATGACATAAAGATGGAAGAACTGAGGGCAGCACTAGAGAAAATCAAGATGGGCAAAGCAGCAGGGCATGATGGTATAACACCAGAAATGGTTAAGTACATGGGCGCATCAGGCGACCTATTACTCTTAAAGGTCCTACAGGCAGCATGGTGCAACAAGACCATACCAAAGGATTGGGAGATTGCCATCATAACACCAATTTTCAAAAAGGGTGACAATCGACAACGTGGAAACCATAGAGGCATATCCCTTCTCAGTGTCCCTGGTAAAATCTACTCTAGAATCCTAGAGCAGAGACTCCGACGCCTAGCTGAGCCACAATTGGATGAGGTCCAGTGCGGATTCCGAGCAAACCGAAGTACTCAAGACCTAATCTTCACACTCAGACAGCTGAGTGAAAAGGCCCTTGAGTATAGGAGTGAGATCCATCTTTGTTTCATAGATCTGGAAAAGGCGTTTGACAGGGTCCCCTGGAGCAAACTTTGGGACTGTTTGGCAAGGAAGAATATTCCAGCACCTCTGATTCATGCTATACAGAGCTTCTACAAGTCTTGCAGAAATTATGTGAGGACAGCAAACCATAAGTCAGAAGAGTTCAGGACCACCACTGGTGTAAGACAAGGTGATATCCTATCACCTTACCTCTTCATACTCCTTATGGACGATGTCATCAAGGCATGTAAGGAGAGAACAAGAAAGTATTCAGTGGGGTACTGGAAGATGAGACAGGTCTATATTTCGGAGCTGGCATTTGCTGATGATGTTGCCCTGATTGCTAAATCAGAGGCACATCTCCAATCCAACCTGCAAGTCTGGAAGGAAGAGCTGGAGAAGAGAGGGATGGTCATAAGCAGCTCTAAAACAAAATCCATGGTGATATCACGAGAAGAAAGAAAACATCAGATTAAGTTGGGAGAAAAGGTCCTGGAGCAGGTCGACCACTTTAAATATCTCGGAGCTATTATAGACCGAAAGGGAGGCATCAAAGAAGAGTTGGCCACTCGAAAAGCAGCGGCTGGGAGACTTTTTCAGGCCATAAATCGTGGATTCCTCAGCAAGAAAGAGGTGGGTAAGAAAACGAAGATGGCTGTATACCGCTCCACCTATGTCCCAGTCTTGACATATGGATGCGAGTCGTGGGCAATGACTACAACCCACAAAAGCCAGATCCAAACCTCAGAAATGAGGTATCTGAGGAAAGTGGTTGAAGTAACAAGTAGAGACATGGTCCGCAACCAGACGATCCGTCAAGGCCTAAAATCCCATCCGCTGCAGACCCAAATAGAACAGTCCCAACTAAGATGGTTTGGCCATGTCTGCAGAATGGGAGAAGATCGGCTACCACGACAAGCATGGGAAACAAAGAGCCAGGGATCCAGACCTCCAGGACGACCCAGAGTCCGCTGGGAGGACAACATTAGACAATCTTTGAAGGACCGAGGACTAGAATGGAACCAGGCCAGGAAGAAGACAGCTGATAGAATGGTCTGGCGCTCTCTCTTCCAAACCTCTACACCTCACGGTAGAAGGGGAACGACTAAGTAAGTAAGTAAGTAAGTAAATATACCCGGCGTTGCCCGGATAAAAAAAGTAACTTAATTTTTAATATATCACTTGGTTGCGGTACTTCTGAGCCTCTATTATTATCTGAGCAATCAGGAGCATTCTCCATGGTTAATTCTCGGATTAACCCAATGACAACTATACTCCTCACGTCCAGCATATCTACTCCAATCATTTTCTCTATTGTACCTCTCAGGACCACTTCTAATTCAATCATGTCCTCCACCATACCTCTCACCTCCAGCACATCTACTCCAATCATGTCCTACACCATACCTCTCACTCCTAGCACACACACTCCAATCATGTCCTCCAGTGTCCCTCTTACCTCCGACAATCTACTCCAGTCATGTCCTCTATTGTACCTCCCACCTCCGACATATCTACTCGAATCATGTCCTTCACCATGCCTCTCACTCCGAGCACACTTATTCCAATCATCTCCTCCTCTATACAGCACGTCTAATTTAATCATCTCCTCCACCATAGCTCTCATCTGCAACACTTCTACTCCCATCATGTCCTTCACCATACCTTTCACTTCTATCCCATCTACTCCAATCGCTTACTCCGCTGTACCTCCTTCGGTTCGGTTAGTTTGAGGGAGACCAAAAGAATGCAGTTCCTCCCCTTCCATAGAAATAACCTTATCTTCTATGGTAATTAAAGCTGTATTGTAAATTTCATCACTGTAGCCAATTTCCACTTCAGGGTATATTAACTGAGCCTAATGTTTAAAATATTCTGTAAGATCATCCCTGTATTTCATCCTTAGTGCTAATGGGTCACCAACTCCAATGGTGACAAAGTAGAATGTCATCTGATGTTTCTTGCTGTGTGCAATAATGAAGACTCTAAACGTAGACGAACTAAAAACATTGCGACCTCTGATCTTGTTGAATCCTTTTAAAAAAAAAATGGGAAATCCATTGATATTTTGACCCAAAGTTAATTTTAATGGAAACAATACAATTAATGTCTAACTGTCATTCCAAAGCACCATTGCGTTCCCTGTTTCTGTAGGGGACAAACCGACAGACGTTCAAAAATATAGATCAGGTTTAAAATAAAAGACAATAATTAAATTGTTTCACAACAAGTACGTGTGTTGTTTTACATTTAAAATATAAAAACAGTTTTACAGCATGAAATCTGTTTATCATTCATCATTCATAACTCTCCACTCCCAAAGGAGCATTGGCCTACAACAAACACATGCCAAGTCCTCCTGTCACGTGCCATCATCTCAAGTTTTTTCCACGTTCTCCTCATCATTTTCACCTCTGTTTCCAGCTCCCTTCTCCATGTGCTTCTTGGTCTACCTCTGCCTCTCTTGCCCTGGGGATTCCAGAACAAGGACTGCCTTGTAATGCTATCAACAGGTTTCGTCAGCGTATGTCCTATCCATCGCCATCGTCGTCTTCTCATCTCTTGTTCCACTGGCACTTGTCTAGTTCTTGTCATCAGTTCCACGTTGGTAACCTTATCATACAATTTTATTCCTTCTATTCTACTCTATTCTACGCAAGCACCCACAATCTGTTTATATTATATATAAAAACAAAATATTATATATAAAAACAAAACAATAAAAATATGTGGTATATATTTATGTTAAATTTCAAAGATGAGATCAAAACATTATGAATATTTTGTGAAGTAATCGCAGCAGCCTCTTTCGTCTTAGCTACACTCTAGCAAATTCATCTATTTCTTTATTATAATCTACTTTAGTAGCCAATTGTGTTTCAACGGAGAACAAAGCTAACTAAGACAATTTATTGTAGACGAAGGTAGAACTTTACAAGTTTGAGTTGGTTAAAACAGTGCTTCTTAAACTATTTCAGTGTCATTCATCTTAGAGTCTTTATCAGAAAATTCTATTCACCCGAGACTAAATGTCCTTATTTTTTTTGTTTTTTGGTAATTTTCGTCTTACTCTAACTTGTGTATAATTTCATATATTTACTAGCAATAACCCATCAACATTGACAGGTTATTAATTATAGTCTGTTGTTTCTGTTACATGTATTACAGACGGTACTATCACTACTGTGGTCATTTCATTGCAGGCGACCGTCATTAGATATTTGTAGTGAAAATTATATGGATATATTAAATATGAAGACATGGAGTAACCTTAACTAAATGACATGTGGAGCAGTGATAATGATCTAAATAACTAACATTTCTTTTATGACAACATGTCTCGTAATTGTTCGCGCATTTTAAAAAATCTTGCCCTGGTCGACTTACAGCTTCTGAGAAACCACGCGCTCCTCTGAGAACAACGTTTGAAGTTTGACGAAACTCCAGTTCATGTACTGTTTATCAACCGTGTTGTTGGCTTCTTTCCATAATCAAACTGTTTATGCACACACCTTCATTTGCGCACTTTTTCTATTTTCGGGAGAGTATTATAAGGGGAAACAATACAATTATTGTCTAACTTTCAATAAATATTAGACAAACAACAAGGTATGTTTTCAGGCACTCGTAAGAAATAAAGAAGTAGAAAACTAGACAACAGAAAAACAACAGACGGGAGTGGCTTACCCAGGACTTGAACCCAGGACCCCCGAAATTTCCAGCTCCACTGCCATTAGAAAGCAATAAGAGCTTACTAACAACTTTAAGGGCAATGCCTTTTTAAGTAAAGAACAAAATATAAATATCAGAGTAAATTAAGTAATTCACCCTTCATGGTTCATTCACCCTTCATTCACTCCTTTAGATTTATTCACCTCCAAAATAATTTCATTCACTCTTGGGTGAACCATTCACTAGTTTAAAAAGTACTGGATTAAAGGATCGTTGCCGCTGCTGCACTCCGTATTGACAAGGTCAGAACAATGTGATACAATCTCTAACGGTTAGGATAAACGGAACACACCTCATTGGCGTTCATGAATTGCATTACGCCACTAATGGTGAGTTTTTTTTCCCCACAAATTCAGTTTAACTGTCCATCAGATATAATCAAACGTATGCCAAAGCTGCTGTTTTGTTGCATCTGAAATTGAATTCAGCTTCATCCTTCGAAAAGATTTTCAACACTTTCTTTAAACTCTGGCAGACAGGGCCCTACTTCAGGTAAAGCCCATACTAAATCAGGTATGTCACAAAACAAGTGTTGATCTGTTGGGTATTCCCTATGTGTGTCAATACAGGATCTTTCTCTGTCGTTCTTGTCCTCTACATGATCGTCAGCGGAAGTAATTATGTCCTCTATCGATTCCACTACCTGCATAGCCGTAACTGCCAGGACGCTGTAACGAGCACCTAGGTTGAAGGTACGTAGCAGATTTTCAGAGGGTTTCAGCTCCAGTAGCGCCTCAACGAAGTGGTTGGTATGGCGACCGCCTCAAATTCTAAAGGTACCAGGTTCGTTCTCAGTACAGGGAATTTAATTGATGGCAATTTTTCTTTTTAGAACCAGGGGCTCCTAATGATGTTATACTCCACTTTGCTCTCCTGGGTGGTGAGATCGGATATCTAGCCATCTCGAATAAGGGCGAAAAAAATAAGAGGTCCCGTGTGCAAGTTGCGCTTGTTAAAAATCCCTCGGCAGTTGAAAATCATAACAAGTAGGCCATACGTCCGCTGCCCTGGCAACATTTTAAAATTAGAAACCTAATCCACCACAAAAAAAATTTATAAATGTGTGATTCCTGTATACACACATTGAGATCATCGACGGTGCTACGGAGTTTGCTCACTATGCTGAGATCCTCCTTGTGTGATCTAAAGGTGGAGATCGGGGCACTGAAGGAGTTATCCGTGTGCAATGAAGATGGTCCTGAAAACCAAACCAAAGCCGCAATGGCTGGGGCACTGTCTTCTGTTCCTGGGCCGAAGATACGTAGCAAGTCTTCAGTGTGTACCCATTTCTGGTGCAAAGGGCGTCGTGGGCGTACAAAATGCAAAATAAGCGTCCACTCTCGATTGTGACGATTTTTAAAACTCAATTTGCATCTTTCTTCATTTTCTTTCTGTCCTTCTCAGATAGTTCTACGTAGTGTTTTTCTCCATCCCTAATAAGAAGCAAATAAATTAAATTTGAACAATATACTTCTTCTTCCTCGTTCGCAGTCAGATTTCCACTTTAATGATTCTAATAAAGGCGGTAGTCCAGCTCAAGGTTCCTGACGTCTCCAAACAGTTGTCGTGGACAGAAGTAGGTTGTTGCGATATGCTACTCCGTTCACTGCTGTAAACTGGGCAGCACTGCAGCAGATGTTCGGCTGTCACGGGAATGATGCTACAGGCACAGAGATCTGTTGTACCAATCCTGTACGTAGTATAGATGGTACCTTGATCTGTCTTGTCCCGTGCGTAGCCGGAAAATTATGATCTGGTCTCGACTAAACAGCTAATGATAAGCGTAATTTTGTATATGGCCTGGTGCTCTATTGGACTTGAATGTGGCTTTTATAGTTGTTTAGATATATATATATATAAGTTGTACTACTATACTGTGGCACAAAGCTTGTGATCGACACTGGAAACCTACGTTCCACGGGGTGTGAAGATACCAGCCTTGACCAGGAGAGGTTACTTCTTGAACTGATCTGGAGACGTGCCCTTGCCACGGAGACGAATTGACAGAAACAGCAGCATCAACACTTGAGCGTTTTGGCAGCTAAGTTACACTTCTAGCAGACTAAATACAGAAGAAATTTGTTTTTCTTTTTAACCTTAAGCTTTTTAAAGCCGAAATCTTTTCTATGAAGACACCTACATTTTATTAATCACCAGCTCTTATTATTTACATTTGTTCAAACGTAATTGATCATTTAATTTGTTAGATGTTGTTTACAAATTTATGGTTGATTTAGTTATTACAGAGAGAAGTGCACACGTCTGAATCAGTATCTTTAATATATATCTATATAGAGCCAATACGAAGAATTTTACTGTTACTTCAGTTGGGTGCTTGTTCAAGCTACATTAAATTATATAATACCTTTTCACAAAAGGCGGGGGGCAGATAGTAGTTAACATTGCTAAGACACATTCAGCATTGACTTCTGAAATGTCTTGTGTACACTACCTTAAGGTAGAAGCATCATCATCCTTCTATTTGCATCGGTGCCAAGAGTAATATTGTGCGAAGGTAGATAACTTTGAAGACCCACATTAGATACTCTAGGTATTAGCCATTGTTGGACTATCACTACAGAGCAAGGGGAGGCAACCCGTGACAATTTCTGTTGCCATTATTCTTTATTTTCTCTATTGTCATAAAGATGCCAGATAATTCTAAAGTAAACATTATAAATGGTAAATATAGTCCCATAGAATATAATGCCGTAGGAGAGTGAAGTTAGAGAGTTCACTATACTAAGTTTCAACTTTATGGATGGGGTGATCTGTGCCCTCCCTCGTTGCCTTTGCCTTCCCTAACTCTAGAGCAGAATCAGGGACCCATAGAGATCTGTAGACTGCAGCTTGGCGCTACTTGGTTTCAAACCCATTAACTTTGGCTCGAGAAGCTAGAGTTCTATCTACTCTACCACTCGAAATTCTAGGAATATATAAATAAAAATTGGCGGTGCATCCTTTCACGATTTATTTTCACAGCAAGACGATGACGCCGTTTGGATGGTCCTCGGTTCGTCTCCCGCTAAGTCTATCGCTTATATTTATTTTATTTTGTCTCGTATCCTTCTCTCTGTCCAACGAGTGCCTGTTAATACTTTATTTATTGATTTTCTTGACATTGAATGAAGCGTTATAACTGGAGGTAATATGATCGTTAGAATTTTCCACATTGGAAAAGTTAATAACAACAACATCAACAATAACATATAGTATAACAAGTAAATACAATTATTGACACACAATATTGTAATTATAACCCATTAAGGATTGAGAACGACATTTTGTCCATTAAATAATAAATAAAAAAATTTGATAATAAATATGTTCGAAATGTTGTTAGTAGTTATTGCTATAACCAAATGAACGATTGCTATATTTTTGTTTGTTGCTTTTCCCACCATAGCTTTGTATTGTGAAATGCTGTCTCCGAATACCGATATACAGTACTAATAATACCGTAAGTAAACTGCTCTTCGCCTCTGCCTACGAAACATTAGAAAAGCAGTTACTACTATAGCGGTAAATATAATAACACCGATTACGATCCCAGCAATGATTCCAGGAGTAAGTCCACATCCTTCAATTTCATCTCTATTGTTGCCACAGTCGTCATACCCGTTGCAGGTGACATCTTCATTCACGCAGTAGAAGTTATGACAGTCAAAGTATCCAGAAGGGCAAGAAGCTGTAACAGTAGTAAAATGGGAAAAAAAAGTATTTTAGTAATATTCGTGGCCACTAAGTGATAAGAAATAACGAGAGAGAGAGAGTACCAGAGAGAGTACCAGAGAGAGAGAGAGAGAGAGAGAGCAGCAGAGAAAGCATCAGAGAGAGGGATATTGAATGAATGAATACATATTTAAGAAACACCAGCCCAGTGTGAAGTAGAACAGCTAAGAGAGATATGCCGCGTTAGATCCTGTGATCCAGATGCAGCAATAGAGAATGCAGTCAGCGACCCATAGCTTGACTGCTTGCGTCAGGGTCAGCGAACCAGAGCTGACCAAGACCCTACTCCACCTCCACGTGGTGGTCCTGGAAACAGGCTGCATCACTGCAGTCTGGCTGAGAGAGTAGGGATCGAAGAGGGAAGGCAAACCCGGTCCCAAAAAATGCCGTGCTGAAGTCGGATGTGTCGGCCGAAAGGCGCAGATATCGCAGCTTCGCTGTAAACAGACACAACGCAACCAACGTACTTTTCAGGACGAACGAGGAGGAAGAAGAAGAAGATCCTGTTTAGTCTACCAGGAGGGTTCATGAAGTTCATGATTTCAAATTTAGTAACAGTCAATGCTCTAATTTAAGCTTCTATCTAGCAACCTTAGGTTTGATAAAAATCTGGAATCGAACAATGCTTTATGACCTGGCGGAATGTTCCAGTATATACACTTAGGGAAATGTGAATGGGGGTATGGAAGTTGTTATTGTAATTTAACTAGGGCTACTGAGTTTGTCGCTCTTTCGTTGCCAATACCAAGTTGAGGAGTCATTGACATTGTAGAATGGGGCTTTTCCTGTGGCTTTTGACAATTTCGAAACTTGATGAGTTGGAATCATGCGCTCCAGTTTCTTTACCGACCATTCTATCCTTCCTTTACATGCATTCAACAGATCCTTACATCTGGTTTGCAGCTACAAGGGGGATTGGGGTGGCATACTGTAAACTCCCCGCCATCCACACGGGCTCTCCAAATATCATCATCATGTGACGTATTCTTTCCAGAACGTTGTCTCCATTACAGCTGCTCTGAACGCATCACGATTCTGGGCAAGTCGACCTGCATCAGCCAAAGACAAGTTCAGACTCTCTGTGATGTCCTGGGTCCACCGTCCAAATATGCAGGACTTAAATACTCTCCTCTGGTTCTGGGCTCTCCAAAGGAATCATCGCGTTCTGCACAGAAACATTTCTCAGCTTCTCTCACCTGGCATCAATTCATTGTGAGATCCTCCTGCATGCAGCCAACCAAGTATAGACCAGAGATAAGTCTGGGGCTCAAGTGAATCCACATAGCTAAGTGTGCAATGCTGGGTTCTCAATATGCTTTACCATAAGGAATATCGTGATGCTGGGCTAATCTGGTGTGGATTCTCGACCCCGAAGCGTTGGCAAAGCAGCTCAAAGGTGCCTTTCCAGGATGTACCACATGGTGGGCTTCATGATCCTGGTTAAAGGTCTAACCCTGGAGTTCACAAGACAGCAGCGTGCATTCCTTTGCATCCCTAGGACAGGGAGTGAAAATACAATTTGGACGACTTCCATCAGTATAGAAAAGCTGGTATTTCATGAAGGCCAGTGAAGACAGAAAAGAAAAGCGTTTATAGCAATCAACTTTATTAAGACCCGGAGGTGCTTAATTACAGTAAAAGTAACACCACATGTAAATCGCTCATTACTTTCATAACTACTGTCTATGTCATGAAGAACAATAAAAATGACTGATTGTTTTCAAAAACAAATGAAGTCTGGTGATGAAATTAATTAGTTTTCTTCCCGGAAATTTCGATGGAAGTGGAATAAGCTTGAAAAAAGGAAATGTTCATTTGCGCTCTGGCCTGGTAAAATTTGACTTATCTTCCACGGCGATGAAGTGTTCTGTTGACTGCTCCGTCAGCTGTCGAGTTTTATGGCGAGGGCACGTTCCAAACGTGAGGGCAGGGGTAATCGCTCCTGATATCAAAGCGAGTATCTTCACAGGCCACTGAAGGTAGGCGTATAGTGTTGACAACAACCTCTGAACCACGGCTCGCATGCCACTGGTCTCGTAGACTGGTACCACAAACCCAATACCTTTTGGGAACTTTAGACTTCATGCTCAGTTGAAAAGTCTCGACAACTTGATGAAGATGCCTCGAACCCGCGTCTGAGATATTACTTTTATTTTAGAATCCCTCTGTGACTTGTGAGCAGGTACCGTAGAATTCCAGTTTCCGTATTAATAATGGCAGAGTTTTCGACTCATGTTTCAGAAGATGTTCCAATACGTGTTGTGTCCGATCCTATAATTCTGAATCCTGGCTCTATTCTTTCCTGGCTTTGTCTGGGCTGTTTGCCTGGTTGATTTGGAGTGCAGTGTCGTATATCTCGAATGTGCTACGTTGTATCCCAATTTTCTTGTCCACGCGCCCACCTTGTTTCTCTGACCATCTTCCAATCAGAACGAATGTATTTCTTATGCTTTTCGTCTGATGCAACCACAAGCAAGGATAGCCATAAGTAGAGGCTTTCAATATTACCTTCGCCCTCTGTTGTCGAATTTTCTCGAATATCAAATTAATATCCGACCTAAAAAAGAAAAAAAAAAAAGGTAAAGGAACCCGTTACACGCCCATTGAGGCATATTGGGAATATGGTGTTAGGCCCATATTATCTTGACCGTCGGCACACGAGGGGTGATATCCGACCTACACATCCATAAATTGTCATGTCCTATCCGTTTCCCATTATCACATTTACAAGTTCACTTCTACAAAATGTCTCCCCAGATCGATATTATCTGTAATTATCATCACAGGTAACTTCGAGGGAACTGGTTGTATCACTGATCAGCCACTCGTACTAACACTGAACCGACACATCCCGATTGACCCGTCTTAGCGGAAGTGGGTTACGTAACGTAAACCAACACTTCGCTTGCCCCGTGGCTGGAGTAAATCATTTAAGCGATTACAATTAATCTTTCCGGGATGGTTAATTGCCCTGCCCTGGCATGAATCGAAGTGTGAAAATGTAAACAGTGACTGGGGCACAGATTTCTGTTTTCCTGAAATGAGAAATAAATAGAGAGAGGGAGAGAAAGAGAGAGAGAGAGAGAGATAGATAGATAGATAGAGAGAGAGAGAGAGAGAGAGAGAGAGAGAGAGAGAGAGAGAGAGAGAGAGAGAGAGAGAGAGAGAGAGAGAGAGAGAGAGAGAGAGAGAGAAAATACGAAAAAAAGAGAACGACCAATTATTTGACACTAACAGAAGATGGTGATCGGATGCCACATCTGCTCCTATACATACCTTTAAGTCATGCAATAATGATCTAAATTTCTTGCTTATACATTTATGATTAATCTGATTTTCCCTTCTATGGTCTGTTGATATCCTTGTAGATTTGTTTATTCTTTTATGCGGAAACATGCTTCCTCTTACAGCCAGTTAATTTGAAGCACAGAAGTTTGTGAATAGTTCTCCATATTTGCTCATTGCTCCGTATTTTTATGGTGCTAGTTAACGCCCAGAAATTCAAGAGTTGCATCGAACTGAATATGGACTAAAAGGAAGAAAAAATAGAAAAGTACAAAATGTAAGAAGCAGGTAAAAGAAAGACTGAACCAAAATAGAGAAAGATTAAAAAAAAAAAAAAAAAAAAAAAAAAAAAATTACTGAATGGCTTTTTGGGGCACCCAGTACACAACAGGCCCACGCAAGACATCACTTACTGGAGACCCAAAATTAGAATCAAACAATACAGAGAGGGAATGAGAGGCAGAATATTAATGAATCTGGTGCCCTTACAGCTGCTGGAGGGTTCCTTAGGAATGACCTCTGATATAAGTAGATCCACAGTTGGTGCATATATCCTGGCAGTGGCTGCTTTAGTCGTGTAACGAAACTCTCCCGTGACACCAAGCTTGTACTGGTATGGGGGCCTCAAAGCGCTGCAGAAGTCTTCATTGCTAGCTATGCAAATATATAAAGAGAAGCAAATTATTTATTCATTTTGCGATTTATATGTTCATAAATGGATCACGTTATAACGAGACAAAGAAACAGACAGATGGACAGACAGACAGAAAGATAGATAGGTACGCTGCGAAAGTGATTAATAAAACGTGGGATAGAACGGAAACGGAAAATATCCAGTACTGAGTTTTTTTTTAAAATGTAACAAAAGATCAAGTACTAAGTTGAAAAAAAAAACCCCCATTGAATACAAGGATTTGCCGTTCAAGAAAAGTAACGTTCAGAAATGTTCACTTACATATAACACTTGAACCATCAGATTTGTAGAGTTGAATGGACTCCACAGCACAGTAGCCCAGCTCATTAACGTAGGCAGTTTTCATGTTATAGGCAAGAAATCGTGCTACGAGTATTGAGCCGTTTGTTGGTGCAACGCTCATTGTGCATAAATTGTTCTGCGGAAGGTATGTAGATTTTGATAGCTTGATTCTTACATCTGATTTCACAGTATACTCTAAGCCGCAATAATCGTTGAGGTAAACTGGATGGATAAATGAATGTGTAGACATTACAGTAACTGACGACTGTTATATCAGTTATTGACATTATCAAGACATTTCTATTGATAGATAATCAGACTAACAAAAAAGAACCACAAACATACATAAAAACATACAGACAGACAGATAGACAATCAGTAAGATAGATAGATAGATAGATAGATAGATAGATAGATAGATAGATAGATAGATAGATAGATAGATAGATAGATAGATAGATAGATAGATAGATAGATAGATAGATAGATAGATAGATAGATAGATAGATAGATAGATGGATGGACAGACGGTCGGACGGAAGGGCGGGTGGGTATAGATAGATAGATAGATAGATAGATAGATAGATAGATAGATAGATAGATAGATAGATAGATAGATAGATAGATAGATAGATAGATAGATAGATAGATAAAGCTGTTATATATAACAACATACAAATAGCTTCCATTTATAACACCATATAAATAGCTGTCATAGATTCTTCTTTGATCCTTAGCCGCCGACCGTCAAAGCAGTCAGTGGCCATCACGCCTAGTGGCGTCTTGTAGGGCAACAACAAATTGATTCCACTTTGCTCGGTCGGTGGCCATCCTTTGTACAGTGCCCCAACTCTGGTTCATTCTTTGCATCTCAGCCTCTACAATCCTCCGCCAAGTTGTTTTTGGTCGGCCTCTCTTTCGTTTTCCTTCAAGGGTCCATAGCATAGCTGTTCTTGTGATGGCATCGGGGTCTCTTCTGAGGACATGGCCAACCCAACTCCAGCGTCTGCCAGCTATGGTGGTGTGCATGTCCTCTTGCTTGCTCTGAGTAAGCAGATCTTGATGTGATGGTATTCGGCCAAAAGATTCGGTGAATTTTTCTTAGGCATTTTGTGTGAAAAGAGGACAATTTCGACATTTTCTTCTCTGTAACTCTCCAGCATTCCATACCATAGAGAAGCACAGAAAGCACACAGCTCTGATATAATCTTAATTTTGTGCTTGTGCTGTATTGACAGGACTTCCAGATGTTGTTTAGGCTAAAAAGGCTGTTCTTGCTTTGTTCATTCTGTTGTTGATGTCTTTGCTTGCTCCGCCGTCTTATGTTACTATGCATCCTAGGTATGTGAAGGTGTCTGTCTGTACCAGTTGCTGATTCCTTACTGATATGGGCTCATAGTTGCTCACATTGAGCGTCATGACCTCTGACTTCTTTAGATTGATGTTCAAGCCCACCTGCTGGCTATACTTATTAAGTCTATCCGTTTTTTCCTGGATGTGTTGATGTGAATGTGCTAGTAGTGCAATGTCATCTGCGTATTCCAGATCTTCCAATATAGAAAATGTAGTCCATCTTATTCCGCTTTGACTGCCCTCTGTTGTCTGGCACATCACACAGTCTATGACTGTTAAAAATAGAGTGGTTGATAAGGGGCATCCCTGTCGTACTCCTGTCTTCACCTCAAAGGTTAGGTTGCTCTGCCCAACGCTACACGTAAAGTTGGCATAGAGGCTTTTTTGTGATTGACACTATGCAGCTTGGAATTTCATAAGCCCTCAGCATTTTCCATAAACTGTCCATGTGTATACTGTCAAAAGCCTTTTCAAAATCAACAAAATTAATGTACAGCTGTCTTTGCCTTTCTGAGCACTGCTCTATAATGTTCCTGAGGGTAAATATATGATCTACACATCTTCTGTTCTTTCTAAATCCTGCTTGTTCTTTCCTCAGTTTGTGGTCTACTGCTTTTGAAATTCCCTGCATAATTATCCTGCCTAGAATGTTGCTGGGAACTGAGAGAAGAGTGATTCCTCTCCAATTATTGCAGTCTGCAAGATCTCC
This sequence comes from Oreohelix idahoensis, assembly GCA_024509875.1. Classification (NCBI taxonomy): domain Eukaryota; kingdom Metazoa; phylum Mollusca; class Gastropoda; order Stylommatophora; family Oreohelicidae; genus Oreohelix; species Oreohelix idahoensis. The sequence goes on from JAMPIV010001080.1 coordinate 80,975, forward strand.
CTTCTTGGGCAATTTGACAATTATTCCTTTGTTCCACTCTGTTGGTGTTGTCCCCGTTTTCCAGACTTGTGCAAATAGTGGTTTTAATAGTCCTGCTGCTAGCTGAGGGTCTGTCTTAAATAGTTCTGCATTTAAGTTATCATGGCCAGGAGCTTTTCCATTCTTTAACCCTTTAATGGAAGTGATGACTTCTTCTTTTCCTGGAATGTCTATTAACATCTAGATCGTTTTCAGCCTCAGGAACATTCAGTTGTGTCTCTGGTGGTTCCGTGTTCAGAGTTTCTCTGAAATGCTCTGCCCATCTTCTTTCGTGTCCCTTTGCTGTCGTGATGAGATTTCCTTGCTTATCTCTTACTAATGTAATATTGTTTGCACCTCGTTTTCCGCTGATGAATTTAATTATTTTGTATACTGTGCTTTGTTCATTTCTCAGTGCTGCCTCTTCTGCCTGTCTTGCAAGATCGTCTAGGAAATTCCTTTTGTTGGCTCGGTTTTGGCGTTTAACTTCCTTGTCCAGCTGACTGTACTGTTCGCTATATAGTTGCTTTAACCTGGGGGTCTTCGCTTCTGTTTTCTTTCTTTTCATTTCCTTTCTCAGTGTTATGGTGTTTAATGTTTCTGGTGTTATCCAGTCTTGCTTCTTCCTTTCCTGGAATCCCAAGCATGATTTGCTGCTTTCCTTATATTTTGTTGAAATGGTGTTGAATTTCTGGTCTATATCATCAGTCAATGTCTTTTCCTGACTTTTGGCAAATTGATATCGTTTCTTTATGTCAGCCGCAAAAGCTTTTCTGGTAAGGGGGTCCTTCAATTTGCTGATGTCAAACCTTTTCTCTGTAGTTACAGTTGGTCCAGCTGTTCTTAGTTTCACTTTCAGTTTTGCTACTACTAAATGGTGATCACTTCCCACATATGCACCTCTTCTTACTTGCACATCTTGTAATGCATGTCTCCATCTACCGTTAATCATGATGTGGTCTATCTGGTTTCTGTCCCGACCATTTGGTGATTCCCATGTTAATTTGTGAATTTCTTTGTGTGGGAAAAAGTGTTCCTCCAATGACCAGGTTGTTAATGCTACAGAAATTTATTAATTTATCCCCATTTTCGTTTGCCGTTCCGCTGCCGCATTTCCCCATTACTCTTTCATTATATAAGTATATAAACCAATAAAACGGTGTTGAATCAGTTTTACAAATAACGGTTCACACGAAACAAGGGACGTTTCGGGTTTTACCCTTCGTCAGCCACAAACAGGTGACAAAGACAAGAATTACATATATGTACTACAAAAACATACGATGATGAGAAACATTCACTAAATGCGCGATACAAGCAGATGGAAAAAGTAAACACCCACAGTGATGAGCGAAAAAAGAACAATAATAATTCAAGAAAATCGTAAAACCTAAAAGAAATACCGAAACAAGAAAGTAAATAATCAACGAAATGAAAAAAATAATGAACAAAACTTCGGAACAAGTAAAAGTTCACTTAGCTAGATCCGTAGATGCTTGGAATAGAAGACCGTAAGTACTCTGTCCAAGAAATCTCTAAGGAAATGACGTACAAGATAGCTTATTTATGTATTGTGTGTTCCAACTTTCGCATTGAGGTCTCCTATGACTATGATAAGATCATATCTAGGTGTGTCTTCCATTTCTTTCTGCAGTTGTTGATAGAATTCATCCTTGACCTCTTCATCGCTGTCATTCGTTGGTGCGTAGCATTGTATTATTGTAGTATTGGTGAATCTCCGTCTCAATCTTAATCTTATCAGTCTGTTGTTGATGGGTTTCCATTCCAGTAATGACGTTTCTATTCCTTTCTGTAGAATAATGGCTACACCTTCATTGTGCTGTCCATCCTCTCATCCAGAGTAAAGTACTGTTTCTCCTGTTGCTGTTTTAACTTTTCCTGCCCCTGTCCATCTGCTATCGCTTATCACTAGAATGTGTAACCTATAGTTTCTCATTTCTGGCGTGACCTGTTTCAGTTTACCCGTCTCGTTCATTGTTCTGACATTCCAAAATCCTACTCTTGTTTCACGTTTTTCGTAGCATAATGCTACCTTGTAAAACGACTACTACTCAACAGTCACTATATAAAACCTCATATTATCCTTCAGACTCTCCAAGAAATCCTCACTCCCTGACTCACTAATCATCACTTATGTATATAACTACTAACCTCTAACATATAAGTGAGTTGAAGACAATACCTCAATTCATTGTATTACCCCTAACACCCTAATCTATTTTTTTATTTCTGTTACATGTTGTGTTGTACTGTATACAGTTTGTTTGCTATTATGTGAAGAGTTTGTCCGTCAATGTCCTCTCTCCATTTCGTGCTAAAGAGACCTACACCAAAACTCCGCCTAGCGAAGTGTGATCATGTCGATATACTTACTCTCTAACAGAACATGTATCCCATCTAAATAAATATCGCAACAATATTGTTACATAAATTCTAATAATAACAACAACTCAAAAATCTTAATACATGTCAACTAGTACTAATATGTTTCTTCTTCTCTTGTAATATATTATGTAAACCATTACATGTCCCCTCAACGTCATCACAGATACAATACCACATGTCAAAACTTATATCACAACCATACTAGACACGTCATAGAGATAGAGAGAGAATCCTCTTCCCCTCCCTCTTACTCCTTCCTCCTCACAACTTTCAAAATCACTCCCAAACACCCTGTCCACCAGTCATAATTAAGACACTCACCACTCCATACTCTCAATTCTCTTACCTCCCTGAGCTAGCCAAACTCTGAATATATTGTGTCACTAGTCCACTCTCTAGTTAAATCATATGTTATCTGAACTACAGTTTACGTCCATTCATATTCAAGACATTATCTGAGACCCCCCGCACGCCCTCTCACATCGATGAACAAACCCAGTAACTATTTATTTGGGTCTCTATTGCTGCGTCTTGATCCCTATAGTAAACAGATCCCACTATTCTAGCCACCGATCCCCCCCCCCCCCCCCCCCCCCCCTAAACCCCCGACTGGTATATGAGAGTACTGGAGGTAATCAGGGTACACATAGCGCCATACTTCTGGACAAGGTAATGGGCTTGCCTGGTGATAATTAGGTTCGTATGGAAGTATCCTATGTCTAGGTCATATAGACCACGACTAGAATGAGTATGCTATGTCGTTAGAGCTATCTGTATTGCTTAGGTCTTGTATTGCTATGTGATCTTAGTTCGTATCTAGTTCCTGTCTCGTGTATGATACTTATAACATAGTTGTTGTTCTGTATCAGTAAGGTCTAATGGTTGTATTCTTGTGTGCATTTGTAGAGAGACCGATATTAATAATCTTATGTATGTTAAGTTGTGTCACCAGTGAGTCCTATACTCACCTGTCTAGTGTCCCTCCCAGTCATATGAGAATATCACTATCTCATATACTTCTCCTTGTCCACTACTCACCCCTATCTCCACTCAAAGAACGACTAATCCTATGATCTATACTCTATACCGTAGTCTAGATTATATATGTCACTATCTGTATCACCCCTCCCATTGTATAGCATGTCCTCTCATCCTACCCCAAACCTCCTGTTAAAGAAAAAATATAAACTATTCTATATATATATCTATCTCTATTTAGTATGTATGTGATATTATGTAGAGTCAGTCTCTAATATATATTGTGGTAATAAGAATGATATCTATAGCAGAACATAGAGTGAGAAAATAATGATGAAATGTGTAATCATGAGCCAAGAAAGATGTAGCAATAGATAGTAAGAATGTGACATTTTCAGACTTGACCCACACCATATACACTACTACTACTGATTGGGGATAGTTGTGATCACTACGTGTATATATATAAGAATATAAATAACAAGTGAGTCTAGTAATAAGAAGACAACAAAACCATGAAGTCTCACATTATAAAAGACACACGAGACAGTCTAAACATAGTACTCAGAGTATGAAAGTGATGTATTTACAGTACGTATCTATAGTGTAGTAATGTGATCTTCCTCCATACTCTAACCAGCCTCACTGTTAATTTTTGTTGTGTTGCCCGTGTGTACAACGGACTTGCAATCCCACCATGTGTCGGCTCTATAAATTGATCTCGCTAATTGTTCTTGTGTTAAACGTCAGACATTGTGTGAGAGAGTGTGAAACAATAGATCCTACACCCTTGCCGTAAGAACCATGTCGTTTGCTGTACAGTTGTGTGTGTGCAGATCCGAAAGACTGCTATAGAGACGCAGCTTCCTGCTGTAAACGCGACACGATCGACGCAAACCTTCCAATTTGGGTCCTTGTTATCTTAAGGACTCCATAGAGCGCTCCCAGCGCTCATGTCAAGCATCGATGTAAATGAGTATATTGTGCATATCCACTCGCGCGCCCTCTCCGCCTCGTCTCTTGTATGTCAGGAGTGCTGGGGTCATCTGCTGCTGCTTGTGTTGTCTACTGCTGCTGTAAATCACTCCCTGATCCAGCTAGAGAGCAGTGTGGTGTCATGTACGCCAGCTCTTTGACTCCCGATGTTGAAGAGTGCTATTTGATTACAGTTTCAACGTCATTTTTCTTAATGATAAGGTTGCCAGCTACTCTCTGTTATTGTCAATTGATCGCATCATTCTGCCAGTATAGCCATTCTGTAGAGTGCTCACGTGCTGAATATCGAAACTGATTGTAAACAATTGGTAGCGATATTGCAAGAGCTTACCCCCGATAGGAGCTCGGGGCGGATCACAGGACTGTCTTAGCATGTGACCGTATGAAAACTATGTCAGTAGGAGAACGATGTGCAGTAATAATATTTTATTAGACTAGATGATTGTTGTACATTTGTGTAATGTGGTTAGTATCCACTTGGATACATTAACCAAAGAAGCTCAGAATAATAAGAAATAGAAAATATTAGTGAATAATAAAATTGTGTGTGGTATGTTGTATCCCCGTATCCCACACATGTGAAACCAGACCACCCCCCCCTGTTGTCCCCTTGTCCATCAAACAATTAGAGTCAGGGGGGGGGGGGGGGGGGGGGGGGGGGGGGGGGGGGGGGGGGGGGGGGGGGGGGGGGGGGGGGGTGGGGGGGGGGGGGGGGGCACGGGCACACACACACACGGGCACGCCCACTTAATACGCGCCCCCCCGCGTCCGCGTAACCCCCCCCCCGCCCGTTACCCCCCCCCCCTTATCCCCCGGTTCCCGGTACATAGGTAAGTAGCAATATGTTTACCATTTTTTCAATTTTATATTAGCATCTTGACATCTATAAATGGTCTTATGGGAATGTACAGTTGAATTCGAGGATGGCAACCTGATCATTTTAAATTGAATCTTTGACTCACATAACCACCAATGCAAGAGCTCCGGGTAAATGACTTCGTTGCGGTTCTACTCTCACCAGGAAAAACCAAACAGCTGAGATGACCCCAGGCTCTATGAGAGCAGGAGAGTGGATGATTGTATATCCTTCTTAATTCTTCTTCTTTAATTCCTGAAAAAAGGACGTTGGTTGCGTTGCGTTTTTGTTTTTGCGTTTTTGTTTTTTTGTGGTCAGTTTACAGCGAAGCTGCGTTTTTTATGTATAGCGTCTCTTTCACGGCTACCGGCGACGACCCGCCGTCACATCCCAATCTTCAGCAACGGACATTTTTTGGTTTTTATTCTTTGGTGACGGGGTTTTTTTTTATTTAGGTTAGGGGTGTTATCTCTTAGCCTTCCCTCTTCGATCCCTACTCACTCAGCCAGACTGCAGTTGTGATGCAAGCTTGGCTGCACCCAGCGTTGTTTCACAGGGGACCAACACACATGGAGGTGGAGTAGGGGATGATGGGGAGGATGGATGTATATGGTAGCAGTGATTATTTATTATACGGAGGAGATCTATTTATATGTGGTTTTGGTGTTACACCCATGTATATGGGGGGTATATTATTTAGTTCTATATATATATTTCTATCTCTGGGGTGTGGCGAGTAGATATACGTATACACTGCATTGTGGTGGTATGGCTATATAATATATGATATTATATGACGTGTATGTATTAGTTTATATATATATATAGATACGTGACAGGGGCGCTAGGTGGTACCTCACACCCCAGACCCGTTGCACTAAGAAAATTTATAAAGGATCGTTTGACAGGGGTTGATATTATTGGTTGCTTGCAACCCTCTCAGCAGCAGACTTAACAATTCAAGCAACCCAAAGCCTTATGCAGATCAACATTTAATTCTACCGAACAGAACCGAACACCAAACAAACAATCCAACAAACAATCAAACGAACACCCAGTCAGTGTTCATAGACTGTCTGAAAAACAATAAATAAAACAATGTCTAAGTGAACATTAATAGCATGGATAATAACACTTACCATAAAGAAAACATGCGCCCATCCTGATATCATCAACTATCTCACACACTCATGCGTGTCGTCCAATGCGACTAGTATGGTGTTGTGCATGAGGCTGGCAATCGCACCGGGTAACATAGGTTGCTACCGAAACCACTACTGCAAGAGCATCTGAAATGCTTCATGCTGAGACAAACCACACCGGTGGCCCCATGCTCCCTCAGGAGCGGAGGAGAGAAATATACAACTCCAAGTACGCCCACGTGCTCTCACAACCCATGTTCACATAACAATAATAATCAACTGGACATAAAATAATATTCTTCAATACATGTACAACAAATAATCTCAATAATGAGAATTAACTACTACCTCTCAACCGACCCACATCAATATTCGTCCCCGCACTCTGAACATGTCGTAAGTGACGACTGGTGCGCCGGCCACAAACGTTTCATATGTGACCCCCGACCAGATTGGGAACTCATCACTTGAAACACAGTATTACAGGAACAAACCACTGTAACAACAGCATAAAAAATGATCTTCTTTGACTTGTGATGGACACCAGCCGCATTGGTGTTTCCATGCTCCACCAGGAGCAAACAGAGAAACACCTGTCTCAACTTGCCTTACGCACCAGAAATCTAAATGACTATTCTCCCTTCTAAGTAACCACTAAAGATAAACAGTAGAAGAATCATATAATCGTGAAATACACTTAATTACTTTTACATTAAAGGATAAAATAAAAAAATTACTCTTACATTAAAGAATAATATTCTTGGCTTTAACCAAAAACTGGAACTAAATACACCGCGTGTCGCTCGGCATAACATATTATAGGTTTAACACGCGGAGCGTGTTTGCTCAGACTCGCTATCACCGCCTTTTATCACCACGAGGTTGCTATCTTGCGATTGTTAATCTTATCTAAATTTCGCAGTGAAATAGCCTCACACTATGTCTGCCTTTCTGAAGAATGAAATAATCGCTCTTAAACTTTCACATCTATCTATCTATCTATTTATTCCATTAAACATTAAAATAGCCACATCGATATAATTTCAGAATCCTAGAAAACTAATGCTAATTTAAATTAACTCACGTGCCCAAGGCATTTACAGCTTGGCTCTTGTATGTCTTCTTCGTCTGTTCTTACTGGGCGGCTGTCTCAACAATCCCAGTTTCGCCACTTGCTACCCCTTTTATGGGCCCTGGCCTAACCACTCAATTTACTGCGCGCTTACGCGCATTAATCTGCGCCACACAGATAACACACGCGATTATTGCTCCAGAATGCATGAAAACACAGATATACACAACTAGAGCAAAAACACTACTAATATGTAGGCTTATTATGGCCTTGTAATAAATCTGCTTGAAGATAACGTGATCAAAAGGCACTAAACCACATAGACAATATGACTGACCAGATGGGGCCAGCGCCGAGAACGACAGATCTCAAGATGGCGCTGTCACATATTCCCCGCCTGATTTTGTTGTCGTCCCGACAACTGCACTAAATCAGGCGCTTCAGTCGTATTCTCCAAATCTGGAGGATCACCTTTTCCTTCACTTCGTCTCAGGTCATTGCTGGTTACTCTAATGCTCGGACTCGCTCTGTCCATTCGTTGGATGATATATGGACCCCCTGTCATTGTGGGAGCACGAACTACAACGTACTCGTCTTCTGACCACATATCACGAATCTCGGATCTCTCAGCGTCGTGCATTCTCTTCTTCACCAATTCTCCGACCTGTAGTGGAGTAGAACACGACAGCTTGTCACATCTCTCTTTCCGGACTGCTGCAAAACTCTGCAACGGTGGCTCTGCTCTTACGTGCGCCCCTCGTAGCCGGAAACGTGTCCTTCAACGAGTTTTAGATGAGTCTCCTCCTCTAAATGCCGACCACTTTTCCTGGCGCCCTTATGGTGACAGTTGCCACGGCCATCTCTTGGCTTGCACTGTGACGGCAATGTAGATGTGTTGGTACGCTTAGAGAGGGCGCTCTTTGATGGGCAAACCGATATCAAATGGTCCGGGGACCTACAATGGAAACATCGCTTAGGAAGCGGGCCCTGGGGACACTTGGCTGCCATGTGGTTCGAAAGGTCTCCACAGTTGAAGCATCTTATTTTCCTAGGCTTCCTTGGTGCCCTGGGTCGCCTCCTGCTACCCTTACATCCCTGGCCGCCTTTGACTTTCTTCCCTGCAATAAGCGCCTCACACTCCGGTCGACTACCAACCATCTTTATCTTTGAGCCATTCTGCTCCCCTTCTGTAACCTGACTCCCAGCCGCAGAGGGGTCTAGTTTAACGCCTGTGGACATCGATTCTGTACGTGGCCTAGTTCTCTGCATCTAAAACAACGAACTGTCCTGGTACGTCTCCCCTGCTCCTGAGACATCGCATCAATTTTAGCCTCTAATTGAGCCACCTGTGCTCTCAGCCGCTCTACTTCTGCGTTTAATGCATGCGTATCTGACACAGTCTCTGTTCTTGCCACTTCAACACTGGCAACACCAGCCCCCGAAGCTGCTTCGACACTGGCAACACCAGCCCCAGAAGTGGGCTCAGTCTCCAAAAACCGTAGGGCATAGTCCCTCACCGACGTGAACGATGCTGTTGGCTCCTTGATGATCATTTCCTTTGCAAGCTTTCTTACTAGGTCATCTCTCAGACAAGCAGCAAACTGGTCACGAAGAAAGGATGGCGCCAAAGGAGTGACATTGTTCTGCTTTTGTGCCCTTACAACACTTTCAAACACCTCGTGAATGCGATGGGAGAATTCCCAAAGAGACTCCCTTGCACCTTGCCGGGTAGAGTAGAACGCGGCCATTACTTCTGGGATGCTCCGACGCTCCCCATACACCCTAAGAATGGAATGTAGCATTGCTTCTGGGTCACCGTCATCAGCCTGAATCCTCAGCTCCCTACGGACACTTGGGGTCACACTGTCAAGAATAACATCTGCCTGGTCCTCTTTACTCATCATCCCTACTCTCCAGGCAGCTCTCACCCTCTGACATATTCCTCAGCCGTAGGACCCGTGCTCTTCCCAAATCACCTCTCCCTCTTGTGAGTAGGTACCACGATGTACTGTACTCGTTCTGGTTGACGATCCAGCCCTACTACAGGGTCATCCACCTCAGCCACATCTTCGTTATCAGTTCTACTAGCAGCACGTGTGTTGCGTGCCGCCATCTTGTTGCTAGTAGAGTTGACTAGAAATCTTGACAAACTGGATGATCCCGTCCCTTGCCTTGCACTGAACTGGGTGTCTACTGTTTCGGCTGTTGCTGCTCTGATTGCTGAAGAGTTGCTTCACTGCGTGCTGTCTGTCAATCCTGCCGACGACGCCACTTGTGACAGGGGCGCTAGGTGGTACCTCACACCCCAGACCCGTGCACCAAGAAAATTTATAAAGGATCGTTTGACAGGGGTTGCAATTATTGGTTGCTTGCAACCCTCTCAGCAGCAGACTTAACAATTCAAGCAACCCAAAGCCTTATGCAGATCAACATTTAATTCTACCGAACAGAACCGAACACCAAACAAACAATCCAACAAACAATCAAACGAACACCCAGTCAGTGTTCATAGACTGTCTGAAAAACAATAAATAAAACAATGTCTAAGTGAACATTAATAGCATGGATAATAACACTTACCATAAAGAAAACATGCGCCCACCTGATATCATCAACTATCTCACACACTCATGCGTGTCGTCCAATGCGACTAGTATGGTGTTGTGCATGAGGCTGGCAATCGCACCGGGTAACATAGGTTGCTACCGAAACCACTACTGCAAGAGCATCTGAATGCTTCATGCTGAGACAAACCACACCGGTGGCCCCATGCTCCCTCAGGAGCGGAGGAGAGAAATATACAACTCCAAGTACGCCCACGTGCTCTCACAAACCATGTTCACATAACAATAATAATCAACTGGACATAAAATAATATTCTTCAATACATGTACAACAAATAATCTCAATAATGAGAATTAACTACTACCTCTCAACCGACCCACATCAATATTCGTCCCCGCACTCTGAACATGTCGTAAGTGACGACTGGTGCGCCTGGCCACAAACGTGTCATATGTGACCCCTGACGAGATTGGGAACTCATCACATGAAACACATTATTACAGGAACAACCACTGTAACAGCATAAAAATGCTTCTGTTGACTTGTGGTGGACACCAGCCGCATTGGTGTTTCCATGCTCCACCAGGAGCAAACAGAGAAACACCTGTCTCAACTTGCCTTACGCACCAGAAATCTAAATGACTATTCTCCCTTCTAAGTAACCACTAAAGATAAACAGTAGAATAATCAATAATCGTGAAATACACTTAATTACTTTTACATTAAAGGATAAAATAAAATTACTCTTACATTAAAGAATAATATTCTTGGCTTTAACCAAAAACTGGAACTAAATACACCGCGTGTCGCTCGGCATAACATATTATAGGTTTAACACGCGGAGCGTGTTTGCTCAGACTCGCTATCACCGCCTTTTATCACCACGAGGTTGCTATCTTGCGATTGTTAATCTTATCTAAATTTCGCAGTGAAATAGCCTCACACTATGTCTGCCTTTCTGAAGAATGAAATAATCGCTCTTAAACTTTCACATCTATCTATCTATCTATTTATTCCATTAAACATTAAAATAGCCACATCGATATAATTTCAGAATCCTAGAAAACTAATGCTAATTTAAATTAACTCACGTGCTCAAGGCATTTACAGCTTGGCTCTTGTGTGTCTTCTTCGTCTGTTCTTACTGGGCGGCTGTCTCAACAATCCCAGTTTCGCCACTTGCTACCCCTTTTATAGGCCCTGGCCTAACCACTCAATTTACTGCGCGCTTACGCGCATTAATCTGCGCCACACAGATAACACACGCGATTATTGCTCCAGAATGCATGAAAACACAGATATACACAACTAGAGCAAAAACACTACTAATATGTAGGCTTATTATGGCCTTGTAATAAATCTGCTTGAAGATAACGTGATCAAAAGGCACTAAACCACATAGACAATATGACTGACCAGATGGGGCCAGCGGCGAGAACGACAGATCTCAAGATGGCGCTGTCACATATATATATATATATATATATATATATATATATATATATATATATATATATATATATATATATATATATAGCCTATCCATTGTCATTTTTCGCTGTCCAAAAGCCCTGTCATCTGACTCGTTGGGCTTAAAATTCATACTCAGGGAGGGTAAAAATTCTGAGGAACATGAAATGGTGGATGTAAGCGGCGGTTGCCTGATGTTCACACGATGAGACCTAATATTTAAAAAGGGACATTTGTTTCCCCTCAGTTTGTGCTACAAGTTGCCAGCAGTCGACGCTAGACACCTCATGTCATGATTTGAATTAAATGTATGTCACTTTTAGTCAAGTGGTCTGCCCAGTCCTGTTCTCTATTGTTATCTACGCCCACTTTTATGTCTTATAGCTCTTAATAGTGCTATTTCTGGCATTGGTCCTGTCAATCTTACGTTGAACAGGCTAATTTCTATCCCTCTACACGTGGACAGCGACATCTAGCTAAAGGTCCTTTTATTCTACCTTTCATGTAGAGAACGGCTAGTTCCCTGTTTTCTTTGATTTACAGAGAACCTGTGGACACGGGGGAAAGACCTTTACCGTTCATTTTTTTTGCCGCCCTCGTCTAGAATCTCGAACTTCGTTCGTTCGCAGAACCGCCAGTGTTGCTTCATATTACGTCTTGCTCCTGCATCTAGTGTCGCCAGGGGAAACTTTCCCCTCGACCTTACGTCTGGTTCTATTACATCTATTGCACGTGCAAAAGCCATCTGCAGACTTTATCCTGCTATTTAGGCAAGGTGTCTTTATCACTCAGTATCATTGTCTCAAGAGGAATTCTGCCACTTTACAAGTGATATTTTGCCCCTGAGCGTAATAGCAGTTGTAGTACCAGATCTTATTCTTAATTCGGTAAGCACATTTACTTATTTAATACAGTGGAGTATTAGCTTAATCTAATAGAATAGAGATCCCGTGTTGCTTTAATTCATCTTAAATATATATACATTCTTATTCCGGAAGGTAAATTTGTTTCCTGACCCGGATGCTCTGAATGTTATTAAGTGAGCCACGATCCATAATCACTAAGTGTTAGCTAGGAGTGGGTTTTTTCTTAAGACAGAAAGAGTGAGATAGTGTATAGTATTGTTACCTACTTTTTTACTTGGTTATGTGTATAATATTTCGGTTAAAAGTTTTTGCTATTTGATAACTATTGAGTATAAGCTCAAAACTATTTTTGGTAACTCATTCCAGATTATTCCTACTTGGGTAAATTATCACTCTGGCTACTTATAATTATCACAGGATGGTTTGATACCTAACATTCGTCTCGATTTACCATAGTGTGTGGGACTATGTAGGTGTGTGTGTGTGAATATATTTATAGCATCAGGCCGCCTTAAGCCGCTGCGCGCGCTCCATGCGTTGTGTAATAACCCTAACGCAGGGCGGAATTTGCTTAGTAGTGAACCATAGGCTAACTAGAGCGAGAGCGGGTGAGAGGAGAGGGAGGGGGGGGTTCGTTTGTTTTGATTTGGTGAGAGAGAGAGAGAGTGAATGGTAATTGGGAAAATTGTTAAGTAAATAACAGGGGAATGGCTATTTCGGCTAGTAATGAGATGTTGAATTGCTTGTGTATTTTCAGAGCGTGGTCACATTTGTACAGTTCTTCCTGGCACCATGTAACTTCCAGATTATATTTGGTACTTACTAATTATTCGCCACTTCCAGAGTATATGCCAGCTTCTAGTTATATTAGCACCTCTGCCTAGTATTTAATACACGGCTGTCCAGATCATACTGCCAGTTTCAGCATGTACAGCTGCAAAATGGATAACGTAAACACAGCCTATTGTTCAAAATTACATGTCACTCCAGCACATTCGGGCTGCCTCTTTTGCCATCCAGGCATTGCAGCACTATCGTCAGACATATTTACGTCCTGTTAACTCGGAGTATACTGACGTAACGCCAGAGAGGATTCGCTTATTGCTAGTATTCGTCATGTTAAAAGTTTATTTTTTAAACCACCTCAGCAGTAGGCCACACAGGCCGTCACCTCTGCTACAGTATAAATGTCTGTGGTGGTGAGTGTGTCAGGTCACTGACAATGATAAGTCAGTAGGGTCGCTGATAAATATGATCAGCCTTGGTCGGGCTTACAGATGGCCGACAGGTGAGTAAACAAGTATATATGTAGATACGCGAATGTCAGAGTTCTTTAAGGGTGTAATATCCATTCTGCACTCACGCACACACAGTAACGATGGTTCAGGAAGTAGTGGAACTGCTATAAAGTTATACACTGTTTATTTACACCACAATCACGTAGACATCACAGCAAATCATGGAGCGACATGTAAATAACAGCGTGCATAAATCCAAAGGGATATGATCATAAATAACAGCCCTTAGTAGATCATCAGGCATCAGGTAAGTAAATCCGTACAACTCAGTTATAGGTACTAAATCCGAAGTACATAGGCTGCAAAACCCCGCAGCTCACATTTCATAGTACTACAGCAAAAATATCCATCAAAAGGACTGCATACATCGCAGTTCACAGCAGCTCTCTACACAGTATTATAACAGTAAATCCATGCAATAACTATTCATCAAACGGTTGCACACAGCAACCCTGAGCATAATATATCTATTCCAATCACAGGGGAAAATCCATCATAGGAAATATGAATCATAATAATAATGGCCGGTACAATCCATGGCCTCAAAGAATCAATCTTGGAAGGAAACTCTTCCCTTCACTTTCAAAAATATATTCCCCTCGATAATAACTTCTGGACACACTAACGAGATGGAACGACCATCTCGAAGCCCTACCTGGAACGCACTGTCACGAGATTACAGCTTCTCAGAACAGCTCAGTAAAAATTACTCATGCGCGAACTAACCGCGCGAGACTATAGCTCAGCTCAGCCGTCCCTTCCCAAAAACCTCACTAAGAACATTCGAAAACTTTCTTTATCCTATTTTAAAAAAACAAACTAGCAACCACTCAGATGAGCTGTGTTCAACAATTACCCAGCATAAAGCCCCCAACTAAAAAATCATCTCATCACTAAAGCGTGCTAACTAACGTGTGTACAAAAATCCGACCCATACATACAAATCTTTAACACCTAACTCCCATTAACAAATTATGACTTAACAGTCACCTGTCTGAGAGATCAAGTCTTCACTATCCAGCATAAGAGGCGCACCTGCAGGTCCCTCCTGGATATTCGTTTGCCAGCAGTAGTTGTTCTTGTTTTGATATATATCAGCGGGTGCAAGTGGTTCAGCATTCGTTTTAATCTCAGTCACCTGCTAGTGTGGCCACCAGCCACAAGAAATTGTGAACGCTTAGGATTGATACAAAGCTGTTACAGAGATAGCCTTAGAATACCAAATTAGGTGGAACAGTGCAATGCTATCTTTCCTAGCTCTGGAGTAAATTTACCTACCAGGATTGGTTAACTTTACAGGAGGCCGTTTTCTTCACGAAAGCTGGGGGCCTACCCCTTTAGTTAGTTTATCTTGATGGTGAGAAAGAGTACGGGTATTGGTGGTGTGAAGTGAGACGTTTGGCCTGTGAAATGTAGCGAAGTATTTTTCTGTGATTGTGACATATAATCATTAGCCCATCAGAGCTAGTGGAATTATTATTTTTGTTGTTGTCGTAGTTTCTTTAATAAATATATTTATATGTTCTAAGCGGTCATAATTCATTTTATTCTAACTGTCACTTGATGTTTGCTGTTGTAGTCCTTATGTAATAGATTATCCTATTTAGCAAGAGAGGACGGATGAGGGTATAACATATTAAAAAACATAGTCTTGAGTATGGCTGGGAAGTCGACCTTAGATATCTGATCATATCTCTCTTCTCCCCAGAAGTCATATATCTTTCTCCATATTTTCATTAGTGACTTTAATTTTCTCTACTTTCGCATTACTCATTCGTATTCTGTCTAAACTCGGATATCCTCTATTTCCATACTCGCGACACTATATCAGACGGATCTTGACAATACTTGCAACCTTAGCAATTACCCCGGTCTTGCTGCAAGGGACATGCTACTGCCACCATATTTGATTCCTGAAGAGAAGGACCAGTCCAAAGCACCAGTGGGAACCAACGGCGACTGAAGAAAACGCCAGCTGACCCCACACCGTCAACTAAATAACATACAAGCTCAGCCAATGGGCATTTCCAATTTTATTCTCTCATCTACCAAAGATTAATATTGCCCGATGATGACAAATATCATCGCTTTATTTTTATTTACAACGTCATTTATGTTGTTAACTCACAATTGGCGATTTTCTTTTGACTACTTCGGGCGATTATTTCGCTACTTCGGGCGATATTTTGGACACAACTAATTAATCAGGTCTTATATCTTTTTAACAGACGAAAACCACTATAAAAAGTTCAGTTACTTTTTTTTTTTTTTACTCGGGCAACGTCGGGTATGTCTACTAATGTAAATATAAATATACAGTCAGTTTAATCATTATTGGATGAATTTGCACACGTATGACTCAGTTTTTAAAAAAAAATAAAAAATACACAGAGCTAGTAAATTAATAGTTGCTGGATCACCTTCAGCGTTCAGAATATACGAGTCAATATTTCCGCAAAGAAGGGGCGGTAAAATAATAAGCTCATGACAGCTTAGATGATCACAGTTGTTATGCTTGCCTTTCTGAGAGGCTCCCTGATATCGAAGTACTATTCTTCTATTTATATCTCTGCCAAAAGTAAAATTGTGCGGAGGTTGATACCTTGGAAGACACTCGTCCTTATACTCTACGTTTGGCCATTGTTAGACCACTGCTGCAGAGCAAGGGAGACAATCCCGCGACACAGAGTATGTGAAAGACTGTGCCGGATATGAGCAGCTCTGAGTCCCATAGCAGATACTGCCTCAGGGAGTGAATTGTTAAAGACTTCACTAAACTAAGCCAGCTTTATGAAGAGAGACAGCAGGAGACCAAAAACATACGGAAAAGAGAACGAACGAACGAACTTTACTTTAAAATAGTTGACAATTGGGCACACATGCCCTCTAACATCCTGCCCTTTGTCTTTCAGAGAGAGAGAGAGAGAGAGAGAGAGAGAGAGAGAGAGAGAGAGAGAGAGAGAGAGAGAGGCAAGCCCTGCCCCTATAGTTTAATCCAAAACTAGAAACAAACTGATGGTCCTCTGTCAAAAGCTGCACCAACAATAAGATTGTTGAGTGACAAGAAACATAATAACGGGCGTCATTAATTTATCTGACTGTGTTCTCATAAAATATTTAACAATTTCGCCCCTTTTCCTGTTAGTGGAAACAGTTCTGCCGGGCTCTAATTGAGCCACACGTGTAGGCCGGGAGCTGAGCTTGGTTATCAGAGGCTATTTGAGACACGTGCCGTAGAAGCATTCATCTCAACTTCGGATCATTAACCGCTACACAGACTAGCTCGTGCATTGGCGTAGGTGGCGAGTCCTTTTAGGGCTTTATGCTAGCAGATAGATAATGTTGGTACTCTTCAGGACTTAGTATCTATCAGCGCTGATCGGGTTAGCAGTCAACAGAGTTGACTTTTGTTTTGTATGGTAAATGCGCTCTGATATAACCAAATAGTTTGAAAGGAACGCGCCTCGCCAGAAGACGGCGACACTGAACCAAAAAAAAAAAAAAAAAAGCATTTGTCTGCAGTCGGAGCTTATTCCCACTACAACTCCCAGCTATTGACCTAACATTAAACCAAAAGGTTTCGGAAACCGAAAAAGATTAGGAATTATCAATTTTTTAAGAGCTTGGATTGATTTAAAAAATCTTAATCGAATTTCTTTAATCGAAGATTAATCGATCAATTTCTAACAATTTAACAAATTATAAAAAAATTATAAATAATATATATATTTTTTAAATCACAAAGGACTAATTTATTTTATTTATTATAAGGACCATCGTCTTGAAAATATAATGAAAATACTGAAAAGCTACAACAAAAAAAGTTATAATTATTTACCATATTTCTCAAATTCCATATCACAAACATCTAACATATTAAATACTCTCGCATTTAAGCAACAAAAACAAACAAAACATAAATAAATAAACACTGTTAACAATTTAATAATCGATTACAATATGTTATATCAATTAATCGATTAAAATAATTTTAACATATGAATCGATTAATTAATCGTTAAAGGTCCCAGCCTTAATTTTTTTTTTGTCATTTTCTATTGTCTTGTTTATTGTTTCTGTTGTTACGTATGCTTTATGCTAGGCGTCCTTTTTTTATTTTGTATTAAAGATCTTCCCATTTCCCACATGTCATATTGTTTTCCTCACGCCAGTGGCTTTCTGTATTTGCTTTGTCTTGCTATTGGTGAAACACTTGGCACTTTTTGTCCATTGTGACAGTCAATGCTGTTTTCCTTTTCTTGAATTCTATGATACCCCACATTTAATTGCCGCCAGTGTTTTTTTTTTTGGTTCGGTTTTTTTTTTTTTTGTCTTCTTCTGGTGAGGCGCGTTCCTTTCAACCTATGTGGTTATATCAGAGCGCATTTACTATCCAAAAAAAGTCAACTCTGTTGACTGCTAACCCGATCAGCGTTGATAGATACTAAGTCCTGAAAAGGACCAACATTATCTATCTGCTAGCATAAAGCCCTAAAAAGGACTCGCCAGCTACGCCAACGCCTGAGCCTGCGATGATCTTCCATATTGACTTTGTTTTATATGGTCTTAGTTTGGTTTGGTTTGGTTTGAAAGACTATCTTCATTGCATACGGACAACTCCATCAGTGCTCCGACGACTTCCCTTAGATCACACAAGGACGATCTCAGCACAGTGCACGAACTCAGTAGCACCGGCGAGAATCCCAATGTGTGTGTATATAGGAATCACACATTCCATAGTCACGGGTTGTCTCCCCTGCTCTGCAGTGATGGCCCAACAATGTGTCGCGTTAGTACTGCTTAATTCCATCTTCACCTTAGGCCCAAAGTGACATGAGGTCATAATTTGACATCATTTAGTTTAAGCAATAATCCTACACAATATCTTACAGTTAACAGTGTGGATAATCATTAAAAAAATTCATTTTAATGTAGTAAATCCTTTTGTTCCACTAGTATAGGTATACCTCGCTTTATTGCGCTTCGCTGTATTGCGCTTCGCAGTATTGCGCTTCGCAGATATTGCGCTTTTTTTCAAACTATTTATGTTTATTTACTAGAACGTGCCTTCTTCTTCCGATTGACTTTGGCTCAGATGATGAAGATTAGCATTTTTTTAAGCAATAAAGTATTTTTAATTTTACAGTACATTTTTATTTCTAGAGCTAGCGCTATTGCGCAATAGACATAGTGTAAACACGATTTTTGGCTTTTATATGCACTGGGAAGCCAAAAAATGGGTATGACCCGCTTTAATTGCGATATTCGCTTTATTGCGGTGGTCTGGAACCGAACCCGCAATATCTCCAAGGTATACCTGTAACCCGAAGACTTTGCACGTGTTTTTCTTTTATGTAAAACTTTTGCCTCGTTTTGGCGAGGCGCGTCCCGTTCAACCTAGTCGTTTATATTAGGGCGCATGTCCAAATAGAAAAGACCTTTAGGTCTGGGATTTTAGTCAAAACAAACTGAAGTAGAGATGCAATAAAGCAGAACTAAGGCGACGATATGGCCAAAATTCAGAGTTTACAATGAGGGTCTTTAAAGGTATCCACCTTCGCTCAAGATTACTCTTGGCAGAGTTGTAAACAGAAGGATGGTGCTTCTATTTTAGGGAGTCTTCATAGGATATTTCAGAAATCAAACACGACGCTGAATTTTATTGCCTACTCTTTACGATTTCCAACTACCGAAGGATTTTTAAAGTGCGCAACTCGCACACGGGGCCTCCTGTTTCGTCGCCCTTATCCGAGAAGGCTAGATATCCGATTCTCACTACCCAGGAAACCAGTGCGGAGTATGACAGCATTAGGACGACTGGTTCTGAAAATAAAATTCCATATATTATATTTCCTCTACTGGGAATCGAACCTGGTACCTTTAGAATTCGCGGTGGACGCCATACCTCGTAGCCACGCTGACCCCCATTATATAAACTCTTTTTTAATCTAGGATGTTATTCTTTCATTGAAATACCAATGTCAACACTTGGCAACACTTGGCAACACGTGTCAACACTTGGCAACACTTGTCAACACTTGGCTACACGCAGTACTGTATAGGCTCTTATTCTACTTCTTTCTCCTTGTCGCTCCTATCGGAGCACTGAACCAACACTGTAGTCGTCCATATGAAGCCTGCACCAGCTCTTCTTCGCCCCTTAAGGATCACTGAGCCAGCACTTCAGCATGTCCACAGTAAGCCTTCATCAAGCATTGGCAGTGGTGTGTTTTCTATGGCAATTAGTTTCAAATGATGCAGGTGCCAACCCCACCAACACCTTGACTTTATAAGTGGCTTTTTTTTTCTAATTTAAAATAAGAAATGCAAATGTTTAGCTCTGCGGTGTAGGTTTTTTAATAGTCCCCTGTTAAAGATTTCTGGCCCAGGTTCCCGTGGTAGACACTTACTTCCATATAATTAATCATCGTTCCTTTGTCAGTAAAGAAAATGGTGGTAGTATTGATGGGCTAGCAAAATCATCATATAAAACTAATTGCCATAGAAAACACCACTGGAAATGCTTGGTGAAGGCTATTTATTCCCGAGGATCTCCGGGAAGACAAAAACATATTATTCCTACTTTCCCCTCATGTGTGTTGTTTGAGGAGACTAATATAAGGCTATGAATGGGGCTGATAACCTCATCGTCTTAAACAAATTACTACAGAAACCACTGCTGCAAGCTTCCCGCCAATGGGCCAGCAGTTGTGGGAGCTCCATATGGAACAAACAGGATCATGAAAAATTAATCCTATATATAAAATTCCAGCTTTTTCTGTCAGTGCATAACGCTAAGGGATGCAACTTTGGTTGAAAGTTAGACATTAGTTGTATTGTTTCCCTTATATGTACTCCTCTCCCGAAAATAGTAACACTTACCAAAGAAGAATGCGCCAAAGACGGTGTGCACAAAAATATATTTATAGAATGTGTGATCCTGTATACACACATTGGGATCCTCGCTGCTGCTACGTAGTTCGTGTACTGTGGTAATACACAGTGGTTTTTTAAAAATACTTTTGAAAGGTAAAATTACCGTTACGTCTTGGAGCTTTTGAATTTAATTCCCGTCTTATGGCGGGCTTTTACACTAGTGATATATAATGATACGTGTTGCGTAACAGTGCTGGCTGCAGGTAAAGGCACAATAGTTATTATTACTAGGGTGACTGTGAAGATTACGTAACTTACTGCGGTTTCTCACTTGACAGATAATTCCTTCCTGAACAACCGTTGATGTCACAATAAGAACTGTTCCTCGAACAAATGTGCACTAATTTTTCTCATAAATGGTACACCCCCTTACGCGTGTTGCTAAATATAGTAATATGACTAACCACAGTTTTTTTAATTTAAAGTCACTTTTTTATCTTACAGTGGTTGAAACCTTTCGGGTTACAGGGGTATCGCACAAAATAGATAATGCTATCTTTTGACTATTTTTGCGCAATAAAAATAGAAGTAATTTAAAAAACAAAATTTGGTTTGATTTCTTCTTCTTCTTCCTCGTTCGTCCTGAAAAGGACGGTGGTTGCGTTGTGTCTGTTTACGCCTAAGCTGTGATATCTGCACCTTTCGGTCGACACATCCGACTTCTGCACGGCATTTTTTAGGACCGGGTTTGCCTTTCCATTGCGATCCACACTCGCTCAGCCAGACTGCACTGCTGCAGACTGTTTCCAGGACCACCACGTGGAGGTAAAGTGCGGTCTTGACCAGCTCTGATTCGCTGGTCCTGACGCAGGCAGTCAAGCTATGAGTCGCTGACTGCGTTCTCTATTGCTGCGTCTTTGGGTCCCTGGTTTGGTTTGATTTTTAAGGACCATTTTCATCAGCACAGTGCACGAACTCCGTAACACGGGCGAGAATCCAAATATGTGTATACAAGAATCCACACATTCTGTAAATATTGTTGTGGTGGGTAGGTTTCCTAATTTTTTAATTTTGCTAGAGCAGTGCACATTTGCCTCCTTTTCACGATTTCCAACTACTGATGGATTTTTAACGTGCGCAACTTGCACACGGGACATTCTATTTTTTCGCCCTTTTTTTTTTTTTTTTTTTTCTATAACCAGCGGCACTCGAGCTTTCTAGCCCTTTTGGCCCAATGACATGTCATTGCGAGGCTGGGGGGTCTGTGGACTTCCCTTCCAACCCGGTCAGGAGCTTCGCTCCTTCCCATCCACACGGGATTTATGTGCAGGAGCCGTTCGGATTATTCAGTCAAATTTCCGGTCGTAAACATTCCCTCAAACGCCGACGCCCGGGTTTGAACCATGAACACCTGGTCGCCAGTACATCGTGTATCAGACTTCACTACTCAGGAGAGGGGGAGGGGAAGTAGGACATCTTTAGGAACCACTGATTCATAAAAAATTCCCCCCCTCTCCCCAAGTTTATTGACATCGTGGCATGGAAAGAAGTCAACAACAGAATTGTTAAATTGTACTGGAGACCGGAAGTTGTGGAGAGACATGATCTCCTACGCCACTAGGCATGGTAATTGAAGGAAGAAGAATAAGATCTGGTTTCAGGATTGAAAGAAAATTTCCCAGCCACAAGTTACACATACGCTGCGTCAAACTGTTCTGCAAAAACCTCTTCTCTGTACCACAACCAGGAATATATTCACCCTCAGGAAGATGAAGATGACAAGGAGGAAAATGTACCTATAGGTTCTTTTTTTTTTTAATTCTACGTTCAGGTGTATCACTCCATGCATTGCCCTTGGGTGTCTTGTGTAGTTCCCGGGGGGGGGGGGTGTCTCTGAAGAGACAAGGAAAGAAAAGGACTACTGCACTCTCGGGAATATCGTACAAGACTAATACAGGTTACACCTCAGAGATATTGCAAGTTTGGTTCCAGACCACCGCAATAAAGCGAATATCGCAATAAAGCGGGTCATACCCATTTTGGTTGGCTTCCCAGTGCATATAAAAGCCTAAAATCGTGTTTAAACTATGTCTATTATGTGCGCAATAGCGCTAGGTCTTTTTTAAAAAAACAGTGTATTGTAAAATTGAAAATACTTTATTGCTAAAAAATGCTAATCTTCATCATCTGAGCCTTCAGCGAATCGTAATCTTTTTGCTGCTGGAGAGCCCAAATCTATCGGAAGAAGAAGGCATGTTCAAATAAATAAACATGAATAATTTTTTTTAAAAGCGCAATATCTGCGAAGCGCAATAAAGCGAAACGCGATAAAGCGAGGTATACCTGTATGAGGTTTTGCGTGGGGGGCTGACAACCTCATCATATAAAACAAATAGTCACATAAACCACAGCTGCACGATCATGTGATCAACACTATAAAGGAAGACGCGCTTGTAAGCTATTTAACAGCTTAAGGAAAACAACAACATATCTCAATGGTGCTAAATATTCTAACAGTGGAATCTTTGGTTGTTTAAATACTTTTTACATTTTAAAAGGAAGTGCTTTATAGCTCTATATATCGTGAAGAAGCTTTGTTTAGTAAGGTTCATTTGTCATAAAAGTGTTTTTTTTTTCAGTAACCTGTGTAGTTTTTTTTTTTTTTTTTTTATTGCAATGCATTTTTAAGTTCTGTAGTCGCAAAAATACCCGGCGTTGCTCGGATTGAAGAGTTACCAAGCTTTTAATATGGTTTTCCACTGGTTTACAAAGACACATAAGAATTGGCTATATAGTTTTGTATTTTTTTTTTAATCAATGCATAGTCAGAGATTCTCAGAAGGATACATGTGCGTAATTAAGAATGGTTAACATTGTTTCTGCACACATCAGTATACACAATGTTGCGCATCTTTCAGTAGGGGCATAAACAAAAAGATATTTAGACGGATGCAATTCTCTCTTTACCGTTGGGCAGGTTTTAAAAATGAAAATACATAAGAAGTTACATATATTACTGTAAAGCGGTAAATAACAGAAACAAAAAGTAATATATGACAGGAAACAAAAGTATAATAAGAACAGAAATATATAAAAAATTATTGAAATCATCGTCTAATTATTGAGATATAAATTATGAGAAACTTAAATCAAGCACATTTAATGAAGTAATGAAATCTCAAACAATAACCCCTTCCCCTAAAAAGATAATAATAATTTATATCATTTGAAATTGCAAATAAAAACTATAAAATTAAACGGAAATCCTCAAGTCCTGCATGAATAAAACAAACAAGCATAGATACAAAACAAAACATACACGCATACACACACTGACATGAAATGTTTTGAATTTACAAATTGTTATTATTTTTATTCAAGTAATACAACAGGTATGATTATGTCATATATAAAAGACATATGCAATTACATTTTTTTTAAATTGATCGGCATACAAAATTGAATCAATTATTGGCAAGGTTCTTGTCAGTAAGCAAATGGAAGAAATTGAATATATTATCTACAATGATCATCATCATCATCATCATCATCATTATCATCATCATCATCATCGTCATCATTATTCCCCGTTAGCTCCCCAAGGAGCATTAGCCTTGAACAAATTCATGCCAAATCCTTTTGGCCAGTGCCATCCGCTCAAGGTCTTTCCATGCTTTCTTTATTCCTTTCATTTCTGTCTGCACTTCTCTTCTTCCCGTGCTCTTCGGCCTTCCCCCCTCTCTTTCGTACCCTCGGAATTACAGAACAATTATCTACACTTACGGGTACCTGTCGTGATTTAGTCTGTCTCACAACACGGTTTTCTGTATACTTAGGAGTAAATATGACCATACCGCACGCCATATGTTCAGAACTCTCTGATACACTAACCAATGAAAACGCGTCATTCTTGGTGTGTATTGTAAAACGTACTAGGCTTGAACGCAGAAGCCCATTTTGTGTAACCGATGGTACAATGCCATTTAATTTTGGAAAGAATAAAGAAGTATCACCGGAAAGGATTATATAATTCAACAACGGGAATGTTACGCTAGAGGTAGGTGTAAAAACTTTCTCGAATAGTATTTTAGTAAGATAGAAATATCGAGGGAAAGGGCTTCGTTACATCAGGTTAGTCCCAATTTAGCTAGTTAAAGCATGCATATATTAAAATGCATTTTGCAAACTAACCAATTAGTAAATAGATCAATACGGAATAATTCATAGAATAATTCAAGCTTTAAATGACAAAATCATCATCATCATCAGTTGCCATCTCCACAACGAAGGTTGGCTGTAATGGATCTCCAACGTCTTCTGTCTCTTGTCTTGGTGGTACACTCTGATAGACTCTTTCCCGTCCATCTCTTGATGTTATCTTCCCACTTATAGCGCTGTCTTCCCCTTGCACGTTTGCCTTCAACTCTCCCTTCTGTTATGGTCTTCTGCAAGGTGTTATGCCTTTTTATGTGGCCAAAGTATTTTAGCTGCCGAACTTTGACCTCTCTCATTAGTTCTCTTTTCATACCTAGATTTTCTAGGACCTCCTTATTTGTTTTCATCTCTTTCCATGAGATACGCCCCATTCTTCTATATATCCACATTTCAAGAGCCTCAATTCTTTCTTCCAAATGCTTATTCATCGTCCATGTTTCTGCACCATACAGAAATGCAGAATATATATAACACTTTATGATTCTCAGTTTTAAAAATGACAAAAATCGCCCCATAAATAAGAAAGATAATGAATATTAAACATTTTGCTGATTGGACAGAGGGCAAAATTATGCCTCATTTTGAGATTTTTAACACCCTTTTTGCCCCATGCCATCCGATACGGCGGATGTGCTAGTATATAAGACCTTGCCCTTGGCTAAATTGAGGCCACAACATTTTAAAAAAATACAGCTGAACAGAAGAGAGAGGTAAAAGTGTAAAAGTCATATAACTTTGCCAACCGCATCTGCTTCGCAGACCTAGATGCCCATTAACAGCCTGTTACAGCTTGTATGTATTGCCTGAGGGTAAGAATAAATATATAAATATATAAATATATATATATATATATATATATATATATATATATATATATATATATATATATATATATATATACACACATATGTATGTATATAATTATGTAATTTTCCTGTGATTAATCCACTTGTGCGTTAGCAAGTGTGTAGCATGTGTAAACTCTTGGAGACGAAAGCCAGCCTTGTAAAATGTGAAGAATAATTGAGAAATGATGGCCAAAGTACGTCTGTAAGTTTGACAAAGTGTTTGAAAGAGTATTTCTTAAAGGAACGACACATTTACCAGGAACATAAGGAAGGATGACAGGAATTGTTTTAAGGAATTGATTAAGGTATTACTTAGTGCTTTATACTAGACCAAATCATTGTATAAAGGCGGATCATGGACAACTGGATCTAACTTAGGATTTATAAGGAAAGTATAGTCACAGTGAACTGGCTGGGAGTGGTATTGAGGTAAATTGTCCTGTGCATATGCTAGCACAATGTCTGACACTGTTTGTTATGTCCATTGTGTGTGAGGACAGAATAGTGCTGGACCATGCAGGGGTTGTGATTATTTGTATTCCAGGTTTTATCCTGCAAATTACCAGAAGTGCATGAATCATCCATCTCTGTTGAACTCTGAGGTGCAAGTGCTCTTAAAGTCATCGGAGCTAGATACCCAGCGTCTACTGCCTGGCAATTCAAAGACGTGTTAGTCCATGGCGGGAGAGTGATTGATTTCTACATAGAAGATAAGTGGCAACACAAAGCCACTGGTCAGTCTATTCAGACTCTACCTCTAATATATACAATAAAAAGATAAAAATACAGTGTATGATGAATCCTTATGGACATAAATATGATAATCACTACTTCACATTCCAGTAAGAGTGACAAAACATATATGTATTAGATAAGGGTTAATCAAAAGGTGAAATTCATCATATTGATTCATTTTGATAATTGATATTCTATGCTTATTTATTTCATTACGTAAATACATTTGATTCATTATAAGTTACCTAACCGAAAAGAGAAACGGTAAAGGTTAAATAAATTGTAAATATGTACCATCAGACTTGCTAAAATTATTTAAATTGAGTTCCAAGTTTTGTTGATACATATTATATATAGATAGACCATAATTAGTACCCCTAGCATAATTAGCCATAACAGAAAATAATAATAACACATAATATCAGGGGAGAATCGTGAAAGAGAGCAAATAGACTTTCAGGACATCCACTCTCATCACACCTGGAGGTTTATACAGCTGGATTGTACCTTTGATGTCAATACACCCTTATTCTTTTCAGAAAAGGGGGTATTTCTTGTAAGACCAGTCTCTTATCTGGCACTATCCTGGTATCATCTGATACATCTTTTGGTCCAGGATAACTTCGATTACAATAAAAATAACAACAACAACCCCCTTTCGTGACAGTACCAAGTATTTTAATTATAACCCATCAAGGATTGATCAGTATCTGTTTATTCACTGTTAAACATTACATTAGGCCCAGTCTTAGGTCGATTTAATCTACTTGACCCAAATGGGTCCTGCCCTCACAAAGGGCCACACACTAGGGTTGGTACCTGCAGCTTTGATTTAAAAAAAGTAATTTAAGAAACGTTATACAGAACAGGCGGGATTGGAAGATCCTATTTAAGATCATTCACCGAGATAAAATTTAAAAATGTTACATTATGCCTTTTAAGTCTTCACCTGTGTTTTTTTTTTTTTTTTTTTTCCTCGCTTGAGGTCGCATATTTTTTCCTCGCATGAGGTCGCATTATCCCCGCCCAAACCTGGCCCTGGTCAAGACCACATGTCCCAACACAAGAAGACCCAATGACAACATGTGTCACCGTAGTGATCTTCTGTGTTCTCACACAAGAGACCTAATGACACACGAATGTCACTGTACCGGTCCCTGTGTGTAGACACATGATCCCAGCCAAAGCCTTTTTTTTTTTTTTTTTTTTCCTCGCTTGAGGTCGCATATTTTTTCCTCGCATGAGGTCGCATTAGTACCCGCCCAAACCCGGCCCTGGTCAAGACCACATGTCCCAACACAAGAAGACCCAATGACAAAATGTGTCACTGTAGTGATCTTCTGTGTTCTCACACAAGAGACCTAATGACACATGAATGTCACTGTACCGGTCCCTGTGTCTAGACACTTTTTTTTTTTTTTTTTTTTTTTTTTTTTTAAATTCCTCGCATGAGGTTGCATATTTTTTCCTCGCATGAGGTTGCATTTGCCCCACCCATACCCAGCCCTGGTCAAGACCACATGTCCCAACACAAGAAGATCCAATGACAACATGTGTCATTGTAGTGATCCTCTGTGTTCTCACACTAGGTACCTCATGACATGAATGTCACTACTGTTTCCCGTGTGTAGACACATGATCCCAGCCAAAAGCCGGATTCTAGGCATTGGGTTGTACAGCGTAAAATACGCTGCAGTTTAAGTCAGTCGAACAGTTATTTGGGGTTAACAAGATGAAAGAGTATATAAAAATGGGTTAGAAAATCAGAATAATCTAAGTGATAACTTATTTGTTCTTAACATGGGAGATAAAAGAATGAAAATGTAGTGTTTTTTGTAAGGGAGGGAACCTTTTTAGACCTTAAAGTAATCTAAGTATATATCATCACGAGAAGAAAGAAGACATCAGATAAAGCTGGGAGAACAGGTCCTGGAGCAGGTCGACCACTTTAAATACCTCGGAGCTATTATAGACCGAAAGGGAGGCATCAAAGAAGAGTTGGCCACTCGAAAAGCAGCAGCTGGGAGACTTTTTCAGGCCATAAATCGAGGATTCCTCAGCAAGAGAGAGGTTGGTAAGAAAACGAAGATGGCTGTATACCGCTCCACCTATGTCCCAGTCTTGACATATGGATGCGAGTCATGGGCAATGACTACAACCCATAAAAGCCAGATCCAAACCTCGGAAATGAGGTATCTGAGGAAGGTGGTTGAAGTAACAAGAAGAGACATGGTACGCAACCAGACGATACGTCAAGGCCTAAAATGCCACCCCCTACAGACCCAAGTAGAACAGTCCCAACTAAGATGGTTTGGCCATGTCTGCAGAATGGGAGAAGATCGGCTACCACGACAAGCATGGGAAACAAAGAGCCAAGAATCCAGACCCCGAGGACGACCCAGAGTCCGCTGGGAGGACAACATTAGACAATCTTTGAAGGACCGAGGACTAGAATGGAACCAGGCCAGGAGGAAGCCAGCCGATAGAATAGTCTGGCGCTCTCTCTTCCAAACCTCTACACCTCACGGTAGAAGGGGAACGACTAAGTAAGTAAGTAAGTAAGTAAGTATATATCATTAGAGTTTACCAAATTTGCATATCAGACTAGTTTTAGTAAAGAGATAGAAGGATTAATGAAACTAAGGTAAAAAGTGCTAAGGGGAATAACTATGAATATTAACGCCCTTTACAAGTTTAGTGAGTTAGGATAGGGAACCGCACGTGAAAAGTGGGCGAAATGTAAACAGTTATGTAGCACAGTTCACGGGGTGACAGCATAGAATTAAGCGTGGCGATAGGTGAGTGAACTGAACAATGGACCAATCGTATTAACTAAAACAACTTTGGACCATCAGATAGGAAATTGAAGGACGAAAGGAGATCAGTCCAGATATTGACGCGCTACTGAGCGGTCATGTTTACAGAGTCCTACCAGAGAAGTTGACAGAGCAAGTCAAGTTTTGCTGAGCTCTCAAGAAATGTGAAACCTGCGGTTTGCAGAAGGTCTACAGAATTAGCTAGATATAGAAAGGTAGTAATAGGAAATTCAGGAGAACACTTAGAATTGATTAATAATTTGTGCTGCTATACCTAGGATTAGCTCATAGGGGTGATAGTAAGACAGTGATAGGTGACGGACTTCTGAATATTCTGGTAAGAGGTCTTTAACTCTAATTATGCTTGACTTAAGTGAAGAGAGACATGTTTTTTTTTGAAAAACGCTCAACATATTGTCACAGGCTAAGGAAGCTCACATTTAAGGGAGCGAGCTACAGAAGAGAATATTGAAGCTAAGGCAATATTAAAGCTTTAAAAAGTGAATAACTTTTATTATCAGATAGCCAGGTTGGGCTGTCATACAAAGAAGATGAGACATTGTTATTAAACAAGAAAATTGCATAGAGTTTTGCAACACTGTCGTATGGTTATGCGCTCTCTCGCCAACGTAAGTATCGAAGCCAGATACTACAACACTTGTCGACGTTGGATTTACAAAATAAGTTGGTTTTGTTTGAGATGCTTCTTAAAAAGGTATAAGACTGATCAGGTTGAAACAGATGAGAGGACAGAAGAGTAAATGGTGAATTAGATTACTGAGAAACAACTCATGCGCTCTCACTAAAGAGTAAGTATGAAGATGCCTCCACAGCTGCACCTGACATTATAACTTTATATGTAATTTATGAATTGATATTGATGCATGCAATTGAGCCAGGCCTGACAGGTTATAGCACTTTAGTCAAGAGTCTACAGTAAGGAATATAATAATAAAATCTTTGGGAAAATACATAGAGCCTGGGTCTGGATGCCTGGATATAAAATGGAGATTGGAATGTACCTTTATGAAAAAGGATTGTGGAACATGTTATGTAAATAAAAGTTATTATATTTGGAAATACAGCACTCAAGTTGGTTTAATCAATAAAAGGATGTGGAGTGGGTATGTGAGAAAGAGTTAAACCTATATAACATATATAGCCTTAAAACACCCTATACGCATCAGTCGCTGCTCACCACCAAGGAGGGAAGAACGTGGTCTGGGTAGAAACAAAGACGAACCTATTCTCATCCAGAAAACATCATCTCTGGCGGAACAAAGGGGCCAGTAAGAGAAATAGTCTCACTTGGAGGAAAGATAAAAAAGTGAATGATAGATAACTAGGCCTGCCTCAGTCACCTAGTTATAGTTAGGACTGGACAGGGACCATCACTAGCTCGGTCACATGATATCCTATTTGGTGCCTTTTGGACCAGTCTTCAACAACACAGGGCACACGGTCACATAATAACCTATTTGGTGCCGTTGGACCAGTTCACGGCCCTGTGACATAATAACCTATTTGGCGCCGTGACCACTCCTCCAACAGCGACAAAATGGCCACACCATTTCCAGAGGAAACATATCATCAACAACAGCCTATGCCAGCCCAAATGCCAACAGAACAGCAATGTACAATGGCTGCATTACAAACTATTACTGAAACAATGAATGAGATGGGTCATTATACAAAATATAGCCAAATTAAATCGAGTGTGACACCATTCACAGGAGAGGCCAAACATTTTAGACAGTGGATAAAGGATGTTGAAAAGTCAGCAAAAATGATAAATGCAGTCACAGACACAGACCGCAAAATGATATTGCATTTAACATCAGGCTCCTTGGTCTCAGACTTTTTGCGGAGACGAGAAAGCACATACCCCATGGAGACTTACGAATCGCTAAAGAAGGAATTAACGTCGAGATATAGCGATATTACCAATACCGAGCATGCATGGGCACTTCTTCGTCGCACACGACAACAGAAAAATGAATCAATTCAGTCATATGCGGAGAAATTATTAAATTTAGTAGAAGAGGCATCCTCAAATAGTTTAGCACTATCACCAGATATGGAAAAACATCTGGTGGGTACTTTTGTAGATGGTTTATTAAGTACCAACACTAAACGATACTTGATTAGGAAGGACCCCACAACAATAAACGAGGCAATCCAAATAGCAGTGAGGGAACAGAATGTGCAGACTAGGTTCAACCAATGCGTTGAGCAAGATGCTATAGTGGAAACTCATACAGAACACGAGCCCATGGAGGTCGGACATTCTCGAACACGTTGGCACCGTCAAATTCAGTCAAGACACCAACAACCAGAAAGCAGGAACAGACAACAAAACATACAACAGGTCAATGTTCCCATTTGCTTCGCATGTGGATTTCGAGGACATTTTGCCCGGCAGTGTCGACAACAGGCACGCCCATTTCAGAATAGTTACGATAAAACGGGAGATAGTGGCAATAACAACAGGCAGAATTTTAGAGGAGCGCGTTCAACTTATACTGTCACAAGGGGACAATCAAGAAGGTACGATCAGGGAAACGGACCAGTCAACCATTAAGCAGGACCGTTAGTGGTGACTACAAAAGTAACGAAGATAACTTCTCTCATCGTAGGTCTAAAAACATTCAAGAAAATAACATGATTTCACACCCAACAACCCCTCCTCAAAGGATAAATACCACGTCTGATCCCAGCTCTTGTTTAATCAAAATTAACAACAAAAATTACAGAGCACTTGTGGACACCGGCGCTTCTGTTAGCCTGATACGAGAACAGTTGTATAAGCAAATTAAGCACTCAACAACCTTTCGGCCTTCCATAACATACATGTCATCAGTGACAGGAGAACCTATGAAGTCATGTGGTACTGCCATTATTACTTTCAGCATAGGACAACAAAACATTACACATCACTTTATAATCACACGAGGGATGTCGAGAAACTTTATTCTGGGAAGAGAGACTTCCTCAACAAAAATAATGCCAGGATATACTGTGATAACCATCAGGTTAGGATTAATGGCGAATACATACCACTACAAGATGACATACACATTGCATCTTTAGTGCGGTTAACAGCCCCAATCACAGTGAAACCCAACACACTGGTCATAACCAAAGGTCGAGTTAAGAATTCCAATTACATTCAACCGGGTCAGATAGTACAGATCGAACCTTTGGACAACGAAGACATAAACAACGAACCTCTCATGTGCGTTACAGAAGGCATCACAGAAATTTCATCTTCTAGGGATTTCCCAGTTATGATTATAAATACTTCTGGACAAACAATAACAATACATAGAGGAGCAATAGTAGCCAAAATACAAAGGTTGTCCTTAACCACTGCAAGAAATAATAGAACACCCGAAGTAAGTGGAAATCAACACCATTCTTCAAAGCAAAATACATCTCGAAATTATACCTCAGGCTACCCTTCGGATAACAACAGACTATCAAAGAGATGTAGTGCGCACAATGATAACTTTGTAGATAGGAACACTCGACAGAACCAGCAAACAAGTTTAAGGAACTGGTCAAGACATGGGATAGAAAGAAACAAGGTATATAGTCAGCAAAATAATAACAGACAAGACGATCAACAGATACAGTATAGACAGAGAGCAGATAACTCTAATAATGTATCTAATCGCTGCAGGGATCAGAGATGCGGACCAAGAAGATACAGTAATCAAGATGATACACCATATGAGAGAGCGTGCAGAAACGAACCAGAAAACATAGGCATAAATAATAAAGACCACAATTACTTTCGCTATGCGCAAAGAATAGATCAAGTAATACAGCGAAAAGCTAGCGGTGGAAAAATATGGACGGGTAGAGAGTGATAGAGACCAACCATATGATATCAACCTTGTTACAGATTCCTTATTGCCAACACCAGCAAAATATTGCCGTAGTGAACGAAAAAAAGAAAGGATTAGTCACAGTAGACATTCAGAGTATACTCCATGGCGGATAACCAATAAGAGATACTCAAGCGCACCATTGCAACAAAGATGTGGAACAAGATATTCAAAACCCTTCGATTACTGCCGTAGTGAACGACAGTGCGAATATGATAATAGAAACAATGGACGGTATACTCCATGGCAAATAACCAGAGCAGAAGATAGAAACAAACCATTTAGGAAGAACGAGTCTATGAATGACAGACATTGGAGATACAATAACAGAGAACGAGAGAGTAGGAACAACCTTCACAGAATGGAGGATAATACATGTGTTAAGGCACACATGGTCAAGCGAGGATTCGCATACACCAGGAAGCACACCAGATCGAGCAGCACAATTGCTGGCGACATTGAAAGCAGACGATCAAAATAAGAGAAAACTTAGTGCATTTGTTACCAAACACCAAGATGTATTTGCACTTACAGACATGGAGTTGGGCAGAACTAATACTATAAGCATGGACATTCAGACTACAGTAGAGGACCCTATCAGTTTGAGACCCTATCACACCCCTCTGAAGAATCGGGAGATAGTGGAAAAAGCCATAAACGAAATGTTACAAGCAGGGATCATAGAAAGATCTACATCGGCATGGTCATCGCCTATAGTTATTGTCACAAAGAAAGATGGATCAAGTAGATTTTGCTGCGACTACCGAGCACTGAATAAGATAACTAAAACGATCTCATACCCGCTACCACGTATTGATGACATATTGGCAACACTTGGGCATTCAACATATTTTACCACATTGGACGCACGCTCTGGATTTTGGTGCATCCCTATGACTCCAGCGGCAAAGGAGAAATCAACCTTTTGTACACACATAGGTAGCTACAAATGGAATGTTATGCCATTCGGGTTGAAAGGAAGTCCAGCAACATACATGGCATTAATGGATGAAGTCTTGCAAGGTATGCACACTTTTGCATTGGCTTACATAGATGACATACTCATACATACAGCAGGTACTGTGGATGAACACTTAAAGAAAGTAGAGTAAGTTTTATATCGTCTTCGACACCACCAAGTAAAACTCAAGCTAAGCAAGTGTCAATTTCTGAACACAGAAACTAAGTACTTGGGATTCATAGTGAACAAAGATGGCATTCGGCCGGACATAGAAAAAGTAGAAGCAATAAAGAAGATACCTGCTCCCACAACAGTCAGGCAAGTTCGAGCATTTATAGGATGTTGCGGTTATTACAGACGCCACGTTCCAAAATTCTCAGAAGTCGCTGAACCACTTATTGCCCTCACCAAGAAGTACTCTCGATTTAAGTGGATAGAAGAATGTCAGAAGGCTTTTGAACATCTTAAAGAAGCACTCGCATCATTGCCACTTTTAACACATCCAGACATATCTCAACCGATGATTCTGTATACGGATGCTTCTGAGACAGCGATAGGTGCTCGCCTAGTTCAGCATAGAGAAGAGGCTGGAATACTTACTACACCAGAGATCCCTAATGAGATGCCTATAGCATTTATGTCACATGCGCTCTCTAAAACTCAGAAAAGATGGTCAGTCACAGAAAGAGAAGCCTTTGCAATACATTATGCCATACAGAAACTTGACTTTTACATTAGAGGTACCAAACTTACCATTCGAACAGATCATCAACCATTGCTGAATTGGCTTACCAAGACACATGAACAACCAAAGAAGTTACAAGTTTGGGCTATCAATTTGCAACAGTATGATGCAACAATTGAACACCTCCCAGGTACACAGAACATCTGTGCAGACTTTCTATCTAGAATCCCACACCTTAGTACTACACAGCAAGA
This sequence comes from Oreohelix idahoensis, assembly GCA_024509875.1. Taxonomy (NCBI): domain Eukaryota; kingdom Metazoa; phylum Mollusca; class Gastropoda; order Stylommatophora; family Oreohelicidae; genus Oreohelix; species Oreohelix idahoensis. The sequence continues at coordinate 115,922 of JAMPIV010001080.1, forward strand.
TGATTTGGATACGAGTACTGATATTAATGACAACACAAAGGAAATAAATGTAATCAGTTCCGGTGGAGTGGATGTTGACGATGGCACAAATACAACAGACATAGATACAGAGGAGACAACAAACTTATGTACATTTGATGTAGGCGCAGAACAGAGAAAAGATCCTGAGATAGCCAAGATTATCAAACAGTTAGAAGCGAAGCCTAAATCGCTTAAACAATTTACTATCATGCCACAAGACCAAGCCTTGTACCATATAGATCCTAAACAAGAAGGTAGACCACAAAAAGTAATTCCTCAGTCATTAGTACCTCAGATATTGGCACAATTCGGATATAAAGTGTTGGAGCAGACAACACCGGTAAATTATAAATTATGGAATGAAGAGAAGAGCATCGAAGTCAAAGCACACGTAGCACAGATGAAAAAAGATGATCATCGCCCCATAGTACCACCAGCTTTACAGAATACCAGACCAATACGAAAATCTACTTTGACTTATTACGAGTCTACAGAGTCAACAAACAGTTCACTTTGCTGACCAAATTCGACGATAGTCGAATTTCCGGTTGAAACCCTTGCTGACCAGATTCGACGAAAGTCAAATTAGTAACTCTACCAACGCAACAGACAGCCGTATCGATAGTTTTACGAAACAAGCCTCATCCGGGTATTTTTAACATTCCAAAATGGCTGCGCCCATGAATGATATCGTGAATCGATGTTTCTAGCGGAGTTTTGATTAAAATTTCATTATTTTTAGTACAAGAGCCCATTCTTTGTTTTCATCATGTGTGATGATGAAAACCAGCCTTATAACAGAGATGATTCTGACTCTGGCAGCGAATCTGGGGCCGAAAGTGATATCTCATGGCTAAGTAGAGATGTATCACTCAATCGTAACGCAACTGATAGCAGCGACAACGAATTTGAATTAGATGTAGGTAGGCCTACATCTGAAGCAGGAGATGGGCGTGGCACAAGAGACCACAGCAAGACTGCACATCAAAATAATCTGTGGAGATGGAGAAAGCTTGCTCAAAACGAACTTGTTGAGCTTGACATGCTTCCTCCATATGAAGAACAACAAGGTGTCACGGCAGACACAACTGAATATATGTCCATTGATTTTTTCAAACTTTTTTTCCCCGACACTGAAATAGATCTGATCACTGACGAAGTGAATAGGTACGGAGAAAATCACCTCTCTCAGTACACAGGAAATGCTAAGTACAAGAAACGTACTTGGGATAAAACTGATGCAGTTGAAATTTCTGCATTCATAGGCCTTCAGATTGGTATGGGAATGTGTTGCAAACCAGCAGTCTCAGACTACTGGTGTAAGAATTTTTGGTTGAATGATACACCATATTCAAGGGTCATGAGTCGGAACAGGTACCAACAGCTCCACAGAAATCTCCATTTTAATAATAATGATAACAGAATTGAGAGGGGGCAGCCTGGGTATGACCTCTCTTCAAGCTCAGACCCTTACTGGATATTATTTTGCCTACATATAAGCAACACTACACACCTGGGCGGGAGTTGTCAATAGATGAATCGATGGTGAGGTTCAAGGGTAGAATATATTTCAAGCAATACCTGCCAGCAAAACCCACAAAGTGGGGATTCAAAGTATTTGTACTCACTGATGCTAAAACACAATACTGCCTGAAATTGAAAAATTTATACTGGTAAGGCAAATGATGAAAGTTCTGTTGGGGCAACTTCCAGGGTTGTGAAAGATCTTCTTGATGGATATGGCAACAAAGGACATATTCTCTACTGCGACAGCTTTTATTCAGCCCCAGCTTTATTTCAAGAGCTGAAAGAAATTCAGATTGGTGCATGTGGAACAGTAGCTGAGAATAGGAAGCATTTTCCTGAAGCACTGAAGAAAAAGCAACTCAAATTGAAAAAGGCAGATCATCCTGTGTTTTGTGCCACAGAAGATAAAGGCATGTTGGCAGTTACCTGGCATGACACAAAAAGAGTTAACCTTTTATCTACTGTTCACTCCAATGATGTTATGGACAAGACAGTTAGAAAACGAGGAATACCTGAGGGCAGAACAATTCAGAAGCCAGTGCTAGCAGAAAAAAATACAACAAAAGTATGGGAGGTGTCGACCACTTCGGCCAACTGGGTGCAAGCTATCCCTACCCACACAGATCATATAAATGGTACCTGCCATTATATCATTTCTTAGTTGAAACTGCCCTGGTTAATGGGCACATAACCTACAACACTGCCAACTCTACAAAAAAGATCACAGCAAAGAAGTTCAGGCAGGATGTCAGTCTCGCTCTTATTGAACCTGCTATTCTTCGACGCAATGTGACACCTTCAAAACCACAAGTCACAACAACACGACTTACTGAGCGCCACTTCATTGATAAATATGAAAGGGCAAGGTACAAACCAGACTGTAAAGTGTGTAAGGCTGCAGGGAAAAGAAGCCAGACTGTCATGTACTGCCCAGATTGCAATGTACCTCTATGCACGATACCGTGCTTCAAATTATACCACACAGTCGAGGATTATCAACGATCCAGACAAAGACTCTTGCAGAGGCCTACAGCTACAACTTCAACCCCAGTTAATGAAGGAAGCAGCTCAGACTCCAACTAGAGGTATGTAACTATTCAAAAAACATTCACAAACACTCATTGTCAGATGCCGCAGACACAGAATACACTCAAAAAAGACAATACAAAAATTAAATTTTCTTTGCATTTTATTCACAATTTTATGAGCCTTTTATGTTGAAATACATGGTTATTGTTAAATCAGTATGTCAATTAAGATTATTTTCTTCATTGCCATCAATGTCCCTAACATTTTATTGCACTGACATCAAACAAATTCACTAAACACTGGAAAAATATCATGGTTTTAAAACATCTGAAATTTCTATAAATAGCCACACAAATTCAAGATGGCCGCCATGATCATGTGACCAATTTGCATAAAAATATATTTTATAGATGTAGCAACCATTCATAATGGCGCTCTGAAAATTTCAAAACCCTATGTCTGTTTTTCAATTTTTTATGAATTTAAAACAAAACCAGTTATTTTTAAAGAAATCGGCAAACAAACTTGGTAATGGGAGACATTAATGCACTGGATTGCTGGTTAATCGTTAAATCAGTACGTCAATTAAGATTATTTTCTTCATTGCCATCAATGTCCCTAACATTTTATTGCACTGACATCAAACAAATTCACTAAACACTGGAAAAATATCATGGTTTTAAAACATTTCCTGAAATTTCTATAAATAGCCACACAAATTCAAGATGGCCGCCATGATCATGTGACCAATTTGCATGAAATATATTTTTTCAGATTTAGCAACCATTCATAGTGGTGCTCTGAAAATTTCAAAACCCTATGTCTGTTTTTCAATTTTTTATGAATTTAAAACAAAACCAGTTATTTTTAAAGAAATCGGCAAACAAACTTGGTAATGGGAGACATTAATGCACTGGATTGCTGGTTAATCGTTAAATCAGTACGTCAATTAAGATTATTTTCTTCATTGCCATCAAGGTCCCTAACATTTTATTGCACTGACATCAAACAAATTCACTAAACACTGGAAAAATATCATGGTTTTAAAATATCTCCTGAAATTTCTATAAATAGCCACACAAATTCAAGATGGCCGCCATGATCATGTAACCAATTTGCATGAAATATATTTTTTTCAGATTTAGCAACCATTCATAGTGGTGCTCTGAAAATTTCAAAACCCTATGTCTGTTTTTCAATTTTTTATGAATTTAAAAAAAAAACAGTTATTTTTAAAGAAATCTGCAAACACCCTTGGTAATGGGAGACATTAATGCTCCGGATCGCTGGTCAGCAAAGTGTTACAGAATACCAGACCAATACGAAAATCTACTTTGACTTATTACGAGTCTACAGAGTCAACAAACAGTTCACTTGTCGAATACGACACCGATGAAGGGCAGGACATTGTTGATAAACAAAACAACAACCCAGAACAAGTATCAGATGCTGTAAGACGCCTCACTCGCTGCAGAGAGAATTCAGAAGACGAGGAAGATATTCCACTAACAGAATTAAGAGAGAGATTGAGATCCAGAGACAACCGTCTTCATAATAGAGATAGTAGAACGTCACTACCCATACATGATGACGAAACAGAAACAACACCCAAAGTTAGTGACTGGGGTGTAACTGCGAGAGGAGACAACTGGGTAGTTCAAATGACCAAGAGCGACGAGGATATAGATACTATTTCCAGTGAGGTCATAGTCAGTGACAGTGGTAGATCAACACTAGCGCGGAAACAGATTGTTACAAGAGCACAAATCCATGCAGAACCTGAAACAACATATGATAGATCAACCCCTACTCCTCAAAGGTTGTACAACGAACAAGAGGACATGGGCACACATACGCAAGAGGAAGATAGAATACAAATAGGTCAGCATGCAGACAGTGAATATTACAGCGAGATCTTAGAGGATACGACAGCAAAAAGAAGTGAATGGAACAATGCTGATAATGAAATAGATGCACCATACAAACATACGAGAGCTGCAGAACAGAGAAGCAGAGCACATGAACAGCAGCTATTGAAACAAAAGGAGCAACAATTATAGACTAAACAACAGAGTGGTCCAAGTCGAACCCAAGATACGGAGGAGACATCAGCTAAAGATTCAGATACCCACGAGGAGATGGAGCAAGAGAAAATAAAAGGAATAAAGAGACAGAGGTCGTCTTCAGATGATTCGCCGAATGTTGTAAGGCAACTACCAAAGCTGAGACATGTAGAAGAGGTCAGAAGGAGGAGGAAGGAAAAGATGAGAAATAGTAGCGCAGCAAAGAGTAACGAAGAGATAGAGGCACTCGTTCAAAATCTTGACAAGAAATTGGAAGATTTGAAAAAGAAGATGAGCAGTTATAGAGAAGGACAAGGGAAGGAACAAGATAAAAGGACCAAGGAAACGGGTCAGCAAAGAATAGACAGTGTAGACCATGGATGGTCAGGAAACAACAAAGAAGAAGAAAGACATAAAGATATAACAGAAGTAGAAGACACTTATTATGATGCACCGTGCGAATTTATTGATAGAGAATGTGAGGAGCTGAGAAATAAAGGGGGTAATAGAAGAGATACGGATCGAAGGGAGTACCGATCCAAGAGCCGAGATAGGCTAAGAAATAGAAGCGGTAGTAGAAGTAGAGAAACTACTAAGGATCGAAGGAGATACCGACCTAGTGGTAGAGAGGAAGAAAGAAATGACACAACAAAAGTGGAAGAGTTAACCGCACGTTGTGCAGATTTAGAGAGCACATTGGAAAAGTTACAAAAGAAACAGAAGATAAATAGACAAACATTGGAGAAGGAAGATGTAATATCACCAGAGGCAGGTGATGGTAGAAAGGAAGATATGGCTGCACTGTGCGAATTTATTGATATGAAATTTGAGGAGCTGAGAGTGGACAATGAAGACAGGAGAAATACGGATCGAGGAGAATATCGATCCAGGAGCCAAGAGGCTAGAAAGGAGGAGATAAGTAGTGGTAGCAGAAGAGAAATAAGGAAGTCGAGAATCCCAGTGAAAAATGGGAAAGTTAGGCATGAAAGCAGAGACACGTCAATTAGTACCAGTGTCCAACCGAGGCAAACGGTTGATGAGGTAAGAAGTGCAGAGATTGAGAGAAACTCGGGAGAGATACGAGATAGAGAGGTAGAGAGGAAGCAAAGTGTTAATGAAGTCAGAATAGTAGAAGGGACTCAAGACATGAATAAACTGATAGCGTTGGAGGCGCTTAAAAGTAGAGAGGCCATAATGATGAAGTTTTTAGACATGGTGAATAAGTAAGGAGAACGGGAGATAGCAGCAACAAGCTATGTGAGCAATGACATAGCATATTAAGAGGTAAACAATATGACGGCGGCAACTTAGTCTTGAGAAGCCTAAGTATAATTGGTCTATACCGCACACAAGAGAGGACTGAGTACACCTGACTAATAGGGTACTGCAGTAGGGGAGTCGAGTAAAGGAGATGTAAGACGTACATTTGAGGCCGCGGTAGTACGGCAAGAAAATTTTTGTGGAAAAGTTGTGGTGACGACGGCAGAAATACTAGAGATTTAGATTTTTGATGAAGCACCACAAGAAGACAGCAATTATGGAACGAAATAAAGTATCAACTACAACTATCAGCTACAAGTTAATCCTAGCTTATATGATCAAGACGGGACATGGAAGATAATAGACCTTTACAATCAACAAGAAGAAACAGTACAACGGAGTCCAAGCCTTACAGATGAAACAAAGAAGCAAGAAGCACATGAGTCTACCTGCAATACAAAGACAACGCATCAATGTTCGCAACGTTAGTCACATGGTCACAACCATCATTCCCTATTCCTTCGTTAATCCCAACATACTCCCTGCAACACCTGTTGCAACCCCAGTGATCATGTGAAGCGAACATGTGATGACAGAGGAAATGCCAAGCAAGCTCAGATGTATCAAGATGAAGAACAGACATCTACAACCGATGAGAAGAAACAAGTTGCAGAAACGGAGCCTTACAGAAGGAAACAGAAGCCAACCATGACTACCAGCCACAAGTTAACATCAGCCTAGACGATCAAGTCGGGACATTGAAGATGGGAGACTTTTGCAGTCAACGGGAAATGACATACTACAGCGGAGTCGAAACCTTACAGAAGAAACAAAGAAGCAAGAATCACATAAGAAGTCTGGCCACACTACACAGAGACAACGCATCAGTGTTTGCAATGTTATCACATGGTCACAACCATCATTCCCTATCCCTACGTCAGCCATAACATATTCCCTGTGACACCTGTCGCATCCCCAGTGATCATGTGAAGCGAACAGGTGATGACAAGTGACATACAAGCAACAAGATGGAACTATGCAGCAGAACCGGAGCCGTACAGAAGGAAGAATGAGTCAACAACCACAACCACTAGCCAAGCTAACCCCAGCTTATATACTACAGTTGGGATGATGAAGGTGAGATATCCTTACAACCACAGAGAAACAACAAAACTTATCATCATCATCGAAGACCTACAGCACAGCTTATAAACTTTAGCAACAATATTGCTGACAAGATGGTACTATTTTTGCAATCAGAACTTATCAACATAGAGCAAAGAAAATGTCATTCAAAGAATGGACGACTTTACCAACACCAAACTCAGAATGTAAACAACATCAAGTAAACAAGCTATTGTCATACTGACAACAACAATATAGTAATTCATTCGTCCTCATCCTCCTGCAGAGCGACTATAAATAACATCACAACTGATACCAATTTCATCAGTACGACAGTCGTCTCTACAGTAGAGAAATTTACACTGATGGAGCTTGCAAAACAGATCTCCAAACTCATACAAACAGTGTAATCGCCGTAAAGTACTTCCCCAGCATATAGTACTCATTCACAGCACTTCCCCAGCTATAGTGCTTAATCAAGGTACCCCAATCAACGGTATCCAACGGTTAGTTAGTTCATTAGGTCTCAGTGGTAAACTCAAGTAGTTGTTGACATCTCAGTACACTTACACATTTACATTATACACTAACTTGGTGAAAATAAGGTAGAAGAAACTTAATGGTGAGCAACAGTATAGATAGTAATCAACTACAGTAATCACATAAACAGGAAACATTATATGTAGTGATAAGACTTTGATCACATGCACATGAGTGATAGCTACTGTACTCTCGCGATATTCAGAGTGATAGTGAAATAGTTTATACAAGAGACCAACGTAACTGAGAAGCTAGATTAAACAATGAATTATTTCATAAAACAATTGAATAATATTTCAAGAAAGATACAGATTTCTAAAAGAGACAATAATAAGCTTCTTCACAAGATGAGACTTACCAAGACTTAGGTTAAAAGTTTTCATGTTAATTTGCAATGTCCATGTTTTTCAGAGGTATACTTTCTCCACCACCAGGCATAGAAAAAAATGTCACAGTCCAAGCCAGGGTGTTGCAGCAGTGGAAGAAGAAAAAAAAAAGAGAAAATAACCTACTCCCTCAGAGCTGCGCACATTAGATGGTAGATAAAGGGCCTTATTCCACATGACAGTGTTTATACAGGTGACTTCGAGATGAGATGTTTCCACAATTGATAATAATTATTGGTTGGGTAAGATACAACACAGATGACCCTTACATGGTCATGTCCGCATTGAGTTGAGGCATTTTGGTCTTGAATTTTGGTTAAATCCGACATACAGGGGTACATGTATATAGTAACAGACTGAGCTTACGGTTTCGACAGATGCATCAAAGGCTAGCATCAGCCGAGCACATCCTGCTCTGACAATAGTGACTTAGATCTTTTACTATCGCCCCAAGACAGATGGTAAGATTTCGCGTGATTAGTTGCATACATGACTGCTAATTCGACTGGTGCATCAAAGGCTAGAATCAGTCGAGCACATCACATCCTGACGTAGTAACACATATTTCTTGCTGTCACTTTGGGGATGTTTAGTTAATGCATGCTTGGTGACGCTATATATGTTATATTTCTACTACTCTGCCTATCTGACCGGTGCAATGAATACTGACATTGACGGCAGATATATAAGACATATTAAGGACTGACAAACCTCTGTTTCCAGAGGCAGTACCATGTCGCCCATATATATATGTATATAAATAGAATGTATAATTATAATGTTTGAGAAGTATTAAGTACAATGTTTACTTGTTTTTCCAGTACGATGTTATTGAGATGCTAGAATAGACATATATAATCTTAAGAGTGTGACAAACTACAATAACTACACATAGTCTTGGGAAACTTAATAGACTTCTTCCCAAGGTACAAGATGTGGCATACTACATGATCAACACTGACATTGAAAAAATGTATAGTACCTTAAGTGCATGTTAATTGCTATAATGTACCTATCTCAGGCATAGAGGTGTTCAGGACTAGTGAAAAAAAAAAAGAGAACAGAGATGAGACATGATCCAGACTTAGTCATATGGAGTCTTACTCATGGACTTAAGCAAAAAATTACACTGAGGATGAACGTCCATATATATATTTTTTATAGCACTGGTTATGTAGAGATACAAGGGATAAAACTTGGTTGCATTATTGGGTACTATTTGTTTGAGAGATGATGGTAATGAATTAAGTAAATACAATGTTCATTTATGCCTTTTATACATTCATGTAAAGAGATTTTATGTTGAAGTAGTAATTAATGAGATGCTCTAGTTGTAGCATTGATATTAGGTTTATAATATAGTCTCACTATTACGATTTAATTTGCTTGTAATTTCGAGTCGTCTATGGTAATAGTATTAGAGATGTTAGTGGGGTAAATAGATAATAGTTTTTGATAGAACACAAATGTCTCCCTGCGGGATACATTTGAACGGCCCCGGGACGTATGTCACCGTTTGGTTATACAGCGTAAGATACGCTGCAGTTTAAGTCAGTCGAACAGTTATTTGGGGTTAACAAGATGAAAGAGTATATAAAAATGGGTTAGAAAATCAGAATAATCTAAGTGATAACTTATTTGTTCTTAACATGGGAGATAAAAGAATGAAAATGTAGTGTTTTTTGTAAGGGAGGGAACCTTTTTAGACCTTAAAGTAATCTAAGTATATATCATTAGAGTTTACCAAATTTGCATATCAGACTAGTTTTAGTAAAGAGATAGAAGGATTAATGAAACTAAGGTAAAAAGTGCTAAGGGGAATAACTATGAATATTAACGCCCTTTACAAGTTTAGTGAGTTAGGATAGGGAACCGCACGTGAAAAGTGGGCGAAATGTAAACAGTTATGTAGCACAGTTCACGGGGTGACAGCATAGAATTAAGCGTGGCGATAGGTGAGTGAACTGAACAATGGACCAATCGTATTAACTAAAACAACTTTGGACCATCAGATAGGAAATTGAAGGACGAAAAGAGATCACTCCTAACAGAGAAGTTGACAGAGCAAGTCAAGTTTTGCTGAGCTCTCAAGAAATGTGAAACCTGCGGTTTGCAGAAGGTCTACAGAATTAGCTAGATATAGAAAGGTAGTAATAGGAAATTCAGGAGAACACTTAGAATTGATTAATAATTTGTGCTGCTATACCTAGGATTAGCTCATAGGGGTGATAGTAAGACAGTGATAGGTGACGGACTTCTGAATATTCTGGTAAGAGGTCTTTAACTCTAATTATGCTTGACTTAAGTGAAGAGAGACATGTTTTTTTGAAAAACGCTCAACATATTGTCACAGGCTAAGGAAGCTCACATTTAAGGGAGCGAGCTACAGAAGAGAATATTGAAGCTAAGGCAATATTAAAGCTAAAAAAAAAAAAGTGAATAACTTTTATTATCAGATAGCCAGGTTGGGCTGTCATACAAAGAAGATGAGACATTGTTATTAAACAAGAAAATTGCATAGAGTTTTGCAACACTGTCGTATGGTTATGCGCTCTCTCGCCAACGTAAGTATCGAAGCCAGATACTACAACACTTGTCGACGTTGGATTTACAAAATAAGTTGGTTTTGTTTGAGATGCTTCTTAACAGGGTATAAGACTGATCAGGTTGAAACAGATGAGAGGACAGAAGAGTAAATGGTGAATTAGATTACTGAGAAACAACTCATGCGCTCTCACTAAAGAGTAAGTATGAAGATGCCTCCACAGCTGCACCTGACATTATAACTTTTATATGTAATTTATGAATTGATATTGATGCATGCAATTGAGCCAGGCCTGACAGGTTATAGCACTTTAGTCAAGAGTCTACAGTAAGGAATATAATAATAAAATCTTTGGGAAAATACATAGAGCCTGGGTCTGGATGCCTGGATATAAAATGGAGATTGGAATGTACCTTTATGAAAAAGGATTGTGGAACATGTTATGTAAATAAAAGTTATTATATTTGGAAATACAGCACTCAAGTTGGTTTAATCAATAAAAGGATGTGGAGTGGGTATGTGAGAAAGAGTTAAACCTATATAACATATATAGCCTTAAAACACCCTATACGCATCAGTCGCTGCTCACCACCAAGGAGGGAAGAACGTGGTCTGGGTAGAAACAAAGACGAACCTATTCTCATCCAAGAACTACTATCTCTGGCGGAACAAAGGGGCCAGTAAGAGAAATAGTCTCACTTGGAGGAAAGATAAAAAAGTGAATGATAGATAACTAGGCCTGCCTCAGTCACCTAGTTATAGTTAGGACTGGACAGGGACCATCACTAGCTCGGTCACATGATATCCTATTTGGTGCCTTTTGGACCAGTCTTCAACAACACAGGGCACACGGTCACATAATAACCTATTTGGTGCCGTTGGACCAGTTCACGGCCCACCACCACCGCCACTGTGACACCTGCTTTTGTTCTAATTAAACTTGAGAGAGAGAGAGAGAGAGAGAGAGGCAGAGACAGAGAGACAGATATATTGATCAAATCTTACCTAAAGTCAAATAGGATTCACGATACGCTCAACAGTCTTGCAATATGCGATATTATCTATGGTGCCAATTGTTGTCATAGCCGGGAGTGGAATTGGGGACAAACTCTCAATATCTGACCAAATGCGCCTCTGATAACAAAAGTCCAGCTCCTGGCCTTCTCGTGGCGGCACCGTTTAATATTAACAGGAGAAGAGGCGAAGGGCGAGTGTCTGGCGCCTTAAAACCAGAATGCTCCAGGTACATTTTCGTATGTACCTGCAAGGGTACTTGGAGAGGAGATGGGCACCGCCAAGCAAACCTCTTGCCCACTGAAATGCTATGATGGAAAGTCAACTCAGTAATAATATGCCGGATCGGCCGTGGCCCGGATTAACAACGACCGCGCTCTCATTTCCCATTGAGAGTGTTAAGCCAGCGAATGGGGTACAAACACTAGATACAGTTTTGTTGTTGGAACTTGGAATGTACGCACGCTATATGCGTGTGGAAAAGTCAGAGAATTAACACATGAACTTGATAGATACTTCGTCATGACCCCCTTTCGAAAACGATCCTCCAGGGAACAGTCGAAGGTAAACAGAGAAGAGGAAGGCAAAAAAAATCCTGGGCTGATAACATCAAAGAATGGACAGGTCACGGTTTTTCCACACTTGTACGCATTGCTGAGGATAGAGAGCAGTGGAGGACCCTGTCTGCTGATGCTTTCACCATGGCACCCCTACGACCCATGACGGGTTACGGGTTGAGATGAGATCTATGGAATGTTATGAAGAAAAAAAAAAGTATAGTAAGAAGAACACTTCGATGACATTTTGAAAGAGTTTGTAGAACAGAAACCAATAAATATTTCTTCATAAGTATAATTTTGTTGTCATACTTTTTATGTCCAAATATAGCTAATAAATACAGATATTGTTTTATTTTTCGTACATTGTAATATTAAACATTCCTGATATATAACATCTTTCCATATCTTCCTCATCACGTGTGCTTTGATCTCCCTCTTTTTCTTTTACCCTGGTGATTCCAGATCACGGGCTATATTGTAATGCTATCAGCTGGTTTTGATAATTTACGCATCCTATCCAATGACGGCTTTATCTCCTCACATCTTGTTTCATTGGTATTTGTATACTTCTTTAGATCTTTTCCACAACGCTAATCATACACCATTGAAATCCTTTTCTAAGTGAGCACGAATTTATGAAAATCTGTATTTTTCTCGTTATCATGCTTGTTGTCCATATTTCAGAGCCATGCAATAGGAATGTCTTAAAATTTGAGTTGAAAATTCTGTTTGTTGTGTGGGACTTGATTTTTATTTTATATTTCTATATATTTCAGACGAGCAATAAAAGCTTTTATTATCTTTAATATAGTATTTTATTCAGCGTTTAAAAAAAAAAAAGAAAAAAAAAAAGCCAAGTTGGTACCAAAACATTTAGAAGTTAATTTCTTATATGTGAAATAGTGTATTTTATAACAACAATTTTTTTTTTTTAAATTAGCTTTTGAATTTTTATCTTCATATTGTTGCAATTATTTTTTCCAGCGCCATTTCAATCACAAAAGTTCAAATCTGCTCGTAACGAAATCTTCGTCTGCGTCTAATCACATAACAAGACAGGACAACAACTATAACAATGAACACAAAAACGCTGGCTACGATTCCACCAATAACTGTCAGCAGAAGTCCACGCTCACATCCCACAGTTTCATCTCTGTTGTTGCCACAGTCATCAAACCCATTGCAGGTGACATCTTGGCTAACACAGTAGTTGTTATAGTAACAGTCAAAATATCCACTAGGGCATGAGCCTGCAAGAAAACAATATAGTTCTTAAGTGGGTCGGATTTTTGGTTGAAGCAAGAAAGAAAAGACGCTTTTCATTTTGATTAAACATGTGAAGGTCAAAAAGAGAAACTAACAAAAGTATATGTAACATTAGTGTACTGTTGCTATACATTTAGTATAAACGATGCTGCATTTCTGAATATTTTAACATGCCAAAACATGTTATATATATTTTAAAATATCAGATAAATACTACTGTTAATTAATTTAAAATTCTTCTTGTGTTCGTAAGCTCACATATAACCATGTCTATGTCTCTCTTAGAAAGTTGGGAGTTTGTCTCCCGTTTCTTTTGTCACCATACCGTTTCTCTAGCTGTACGCTGCATCGCAACGTATTTTTCCCCTCAAAACAAATAATTAATCTTTGGAATTGCCTTATCCCTCCCTAACTTTATTATGTTACATCTTTTACCACAAAAGTTGCAATCTTTTCATTTTTGTCGCGAGGAACTAAATTGTGAACCTCTTGGAACAACAAATATTTTGATCACATATATACTTTTTAAACATTTATTACACATAAGGAAGGGAAACCCCGAGGCCTGTAAACAGTAAATTAATATGAAACAAATATAAAGGTATGTTATCAGGCACTCGCAGGAAATAAAGAAGTAGAACACCAGACAACAGAAAAACAACAGACATGAGTGGCTTACCCAGGATTTGAACACTGGACCTTCCGTGCGACAACCCCGCCTAGCCATGCAAGCGAATCACACTATCCTCCCTGCCATCTACGCATCATCAAAAAATGATGTTTCAATGGCAGGTCATCAGTGCGAACCACAATACACGACACCGGAAGTCCACCATGGGCAGTTCAGCCTTTTAATGACGCAATCACTTCTGTTGTTTCTCTACCCTGCAGTACAAGCCAAATTCAACAAGACAAGGACCTTAATACTGTGTCCAGTAAATGATAGTAGACTAGAACAGTGAGAACAGGACTGTGGGTAGGTTTGGTATTGTATAAACATTTATTACACATAAGGAAGGGAAACCCCGAGGCCTGTAAACAGTAAATTAATATGAAACAAATATAAAGGTATGTTATCAGGCACTCTCAGGAAATAAAGAAGTAGAACACCAGACAATATAAAAACAACAGACATGAGTGGCTTACCCAGGATTTGAACACTGGACCTTCCGTGCGACAACCCCACCTAGCCATGCAAGCGAATCACACTTGTCTTGTTGGATTTGGCCTGTACTGCAGGATAGAGAAACAACAGACGTGATTGCGTCATTAATAGGCTGAACTGCCCATGGTGGACTTCCGGTGTCATGTATTGTGGTTCGCACTGATGACCTGCCATTGAAACATTATCTTTTGATGATGCGTACATGGCAGGGAGGATAGTGTGATTCGCTTGCATGGCTAGGCGGGGTTGTCGCACGGAAGGTCCAGTGTTCAAATCCTGGGTAAGCCACTCATGTCTGTTGTTTTTCTGTTGTCTGGTGTTCTACTTCTTTATTTCCTGCGAGTGCCTGATAACATACCTTTATATTTGTTTCATATTAATATACTTTTTAATGATGAGTTGGGTTGGCCACGTCCTCAGAAAAGACCCTGATGCCATCATAAGAACAGCTATGCTATGGACCCCTGAAGGAAAGCGAAAGAGAGGCCGACCAAAAACAAAGTGGTGGAGAACTGTGGAGGCCGAAATGCAAAGAATGAACCAGAGCTGGGACGCTGCACGAAGGAAGGCCGCCGACCGAACAAAATGGAAGCAGTTTGTTGCTGCCTTAAAAGATGCCACCAGGCGTGATGGCCACTGACTGCTTTGACAGTCGGCAGCTAAGGATCAAAGAAGAAGAAGATATACTTCATAACACCGGATAATTATTTTTAAAAAAATATTCCTGCCTCTGTTGCTTTTCGGTGACACAATTTCTGGAATTTTCCCCCATGTAACACTGTTCTTAATCTGCAACAAGCAAAAAATTAATAAAATCACCATAGGCGAATTTAGTTCTGTCATCAGGGCATCTAGCAGAAAAAACACAACAAAATCATTTCCTGCCACATATTGGTGTACCACTTTCTCGTAATTTACGATTGTGTAATTCAGTTTTACAGTGTTGTCGCACTTTATGCGAATTTGAAAAAGCGCAATAAAAAAAAAAAATATATTAATAACGTATCTTTTAATGCGCAAAACATGAAATAATCAGAATGCCTTTTTTTTACAATTACTTCTATTAGAATATTAGTCTTGAACTATGCGAGTTTTGTATTGCGCGAAGTTTTCAAGAACGCATCTCTCGCAATAAATGCGACCGCGCTATATTTGATATATCCAAAGCCAGTGTTACATTTCATGTAAATTGATCAGAGTTAAGACCGTCGGGTTCGACATTCTATAAATAACGTCTCATATTTTCAGGGAACCCTGTAGTGGTTTTTGATGGTATTGTATGATGGTGATATTACTAAGTGTGACGTATGAGGTCAGCTGTGAAGGCTCCTGAGATAAAATGTAGCTGTGAATTTTCAGAAGGCCTTTCTTGCTACCACTACGACCTCACACCTATCTTTTTTTCTAATGAATGTGGCTACGTTAAAATCTAGGGTACTGAATGTAATGTGTTGTATTGACATATACAAACACACACACACAGATATTAAATAATATAATATTATCAATAAAATTTAGAACACAATGAACTAAATTCAGCTGGTGAAATTTTAGAAAGTAAATCTTTTTTAAATTTATTTGTTCTGAACCAAGGTTTTATTTTGGCCAGAACATATGAAAGATTTTGGAATTTATGAGTGAATGGCATGAATAAATGACATGATAAATAAAAGGTGTGTACGTATACAATTTTCACGAGTAGTTAATATTTCTACAGTTCATAATTTTATTTTCCCTGGGAGAACGATGAATAGATGTGCTGTTGGGGTGGCTTCATCCCTCCCTGTCTAAGCCTACCAAACATTGTCCATTAATGATGGAAGGAAATGGGATGTTTTTAGTAGTAATTCACTTTGGGTGCTATGTCTATGAAGTTGGTGTAAATCCAGCAGACCAGCCTGCTTACGTAACTTTGAAAGAGTAGTTCTGGTGCTGGAATCTGGTGGCCCCACCTCTCCGTGCTTGGGGGCAATATATCGGGTGGCCCCACCTCTCCGTGCTTGGGGGCAATACAAGGCTGTTCTGCCGAGATGCGACACTGCACGGGTCCTCACTGTCAATTATTTACCCAACATTTGACACCACCTTTTGGTGTCAACATAAAAAACTCACAGCTCTGAAATAAAGTATTGGTTTAGGTTCAGAACCTTACCTAAGGAGCCACTTCTACACGTAACAATTTACAATAACACCACTTAGACAGGGTCAGATCTCTCTGACCATACAACACATCTTACCAAGTTGGTTTCACATAGGATAAGTTCTCCCAGACTACATATTCCGAAATATGTTTATTAGCTTCCTGCCATAGAATAGGATAGGTGATATGTTCCACTGATCTCAACACTTGATCTGTCCTTCCTAATCCTTGCTGGAGTTTATATATATTGTTTGTCCCTAGACCCTGAACTAGGGCGGGGGGGTCTAGAGCAAATCCTTACTTGTTGTAAGGCTAGATTTCGATATGGCAGTATCAAATCACTCGAAACATTAAACAATATTTATAATATACAAAGAAATAATTTCAATCTTACCAGATTATGAATAAGGAACACAGAAATGCTAGCAAAACTCAGCTGAGCTGCTGGCTATAGTATGGCGTCCCTGAACTTATTTCAATTTACTTCATTGGAAATCACCACACTTAAAATTTACTGTGTCTATCACTGGACAACTATTGAGGAATGGCAAAAAAGCTCGTCTGAGCGCTGATAATATGATTGTCTGTGGCCAATCAATGCCTTGTGTTTTTTTCAAATTCAAATTTCCTACACTAAAGTCATTTCAGTCATGCTTCAGTCAAGTATGGATTTTTATCTGTTAGTCCGTCCGTCTCTACTTGCGTTTTCACAAAAAACGTACTTGGTTTTTGAACCAACCTATCCGTCCCCTCTACAAATTTTGTCTTTAAAGTTATTTTTAGCCACAGCTCCCACCAATGTCCCTCTCTTTCATTCTAACTAGATTTGAACACTTGAGTCTCAAGGTCGCGGTTTTTGTGCAAATTAGTGACATGTTTGATTCAATGCAGTCTTTCGCTGATGTGAACAACACAGTCTTTTGTCAATGTCTTCATTATTATCTATCCGTCTGTATAAATAAAAGCATATTATTTCACTGCTCAAAATGGGCCATCCGGCCAGCTAATTTTTATATTCCTAACATTAGTATTAAGAAAAAGTTACTTTTTTAATTTTGTAATATTTCAAGCATCTGCGTTGTAATGCTTTTGCCGCTGAATTCAAATAAAAGGCTTGGTATCGCATAAGCGTCCCTTTCCGTACCTCGTGTCAATTTGGGGACGTGAATTTTTCCTTTCCCCCCCCCCCCCCCCCCCCAATTGCATCTTCTAAGCCTTGCTAGTCTCACGCAATTTTTCAGTCATATTTTTTTTCTTTTGATCTGCCGTTCTCATCCCGTTCAAATGGTAACCGTTTCAGCAATTTAATTTCCATGGCGGGTGATGACCCGCGGCGTGGGCGATCATGCCTTCTAGTAACTTACGCATTCTTTTTATCCCTACATTTTATCCTTTGGAGATATTTTTACGTTGTATCACTGTTAATTTTATGACACATCTCCCCACTTGAAAACATGCCTACGGCAAGTTCTAAAACCAGTGATACACATAGATAAAATCTCTCCTCACGTCTGCCATTACTCTAATTTTGATCACAGGGGTGCCGACTGAGGAAATCTGCACCGACATTCAATTTGCCTGGGATATATTGGATACTAAACTGATAAGGTTGAAGCAATAAAGACCACCTCAGCAATCTTGCGTTTTCATGCTTAGCCTGAGATAAGAATACGAGAGGCTGATGATCCGTCTCGACCACAAAAGTCCTACCATACAGATAGATTTGAAACTTCTTTATTGCCCAGATTAACGCTAAACATTCTTTTTCGCTTGTGGAGTATCCTTGTTCCGCCTTATTCAATTTGCGGCTTGCATAAGCGACTGGTTTCAGTTCCCCATCAGGTGAAGATGATCTTTGCAACAAAGCCCCTCCGAGTCCTACATTACTTGCATCGGTTCTTAAGACAAAGTCCTGTGTCAAATCAGGCAGTTTGAGAATAGGCTTGCTAGTGAGTTTTTCCTTTAACTCTTGGAACGCTAGTTCACATTGCGCAGTCCAAATAATTTTATCTGGAAGTCCCTTGCGAGTCAGATCAGTCAGAGGAGCACAAATAGAGTTAAAATCTTTGATATATTTTTGATAAAATCCGCATAACGACACGAATGATCGCACGTCCTTTTTTGTTTGTGGTCTAGGTGCTCTCTGCAGTTTTTTCCAAGTTCTTGGGGTCAGGGGTCATGTTACCCTGATATACAGTGTGTCCCAAGAATTCCAACTCTTTGCATCCAATACAACATTTTGTTGGCCGAGCAGTTAAGTTCGCCTCCCTAAGTCTATTAAATAACATCTCTAGAGCTTCAATGTGTTCTTCAAATGTCTCTGTGGCGACGAGAATATCATCCATGAAATTCGTGATACATGGGTTATTCAGGGGATCCAACAATTTGCGCATCATCCTTGAAAATACACTCGGAGCTTTTTTCAGTCCGAATGGTAGCATATTGAATTCATAATGTCCATCCGAAGTGCTAAAAGCCAAATAAGGTCTCACTTCAGGCTTCACTGGGATCTGGTAATAGCCTTTACTAAGATCCACCTTTGAAAAGTATTTTGCCTTGTTCAGTCTGGCAAATAACTGTTTTGTGTCTGGTAATGGATCCACTTGTCCTTCTGTGACAGCATTCAGTTTCCTGTAATCTATGCACAGTCTGTGTTCCCCAGACGGTTTTCTCAACAAAACGACACTAGAACTAAAAGATGATTCACTGTGCGAAATAATCCCCTCCTTCAACAAATAATCTATTTCTTCCTTCAATGCCTTCTCCTTCGCGAACGGAATAGAATAGGCTCTCATACAGATTGGGTTTGAGTCTACCAGTTTCATGTCATACTGTAGCAAATTTGTATGGCCTGGTTTATCTGTTAATACATCTGTATGTTCCTCCAGAACCTGTTGAACTCTCTCCCTCTGGTTTTTAGTCAGGTGCTTACTGACTTTTACCTGTGCTGCTGTTTCACAAGGATGTAATGGGTATTCATGTGAGATGAGTGGTTCCTTTTGCATCTGGGTTGCAATAGCCAAGGTCAATAAGGGGGTGCTTTCCTGGAGTGGTCTGCCCAGATACTTCTTTAATAAGTTTACATGATAAACTTTCTCCTTCCCCTTTTTGTCAATTTTATAGTTTGTTCTAGACACCTTCTCTAGAACCGTATATGGACCTTGCCAACCAATTTGTAATTTATTCTGGCTACCGGGTAGTAGAAGCAGCACCTTCTCTCCCACAGCTAGTTCTCTGTCCTTTGCCTTCCTATTAAAATATGCTGCATGTTTCTTCCTGGCTTGTTTCAAATTATCATTTGCCAGTTTCCATCCAGCTTTCAGACGAGTGGTCAGTTCGTTCACGTATTGATAAGATGAGGTAACAGGTTCTTCCGCCTTCTCATCCGTCCAGGTCCTTAATAAAGCTTCTAAAGGACCTTTTATTGGCCTCCCAAATAGCAGAGTTGCGGGAGCCATCCCGGTTGAACTATGTGGTACCTCCCGATACGCAAACAATGCGGCGGGCAGGAATTGATCCCACAGATCCGGTTTTTCGTGTGCCAGCTTTCTCAGGATAGAAATGAGAGTCCCGTTGAACCTCTCTACCTGGCCGTTCCCTTGCGGATGGTACGGACTACAATGAAAGTGTCTGGCTTGAAATAGCTTAAAAAACTTCTTCCGTTAGTTTCCCCTTGAACTGAGAACCATTATCCGTCAAGATTTGATGCGGGAATCCTAATCGGGTAAATATTGTAAGTAGTGCCTCTGCTACATGTTTTGAATCAATTGATGGCAGGGCTACCGCCTCTCCCCACATAGAACAAGTGTCCACCAGAGTAAGGATGTAACTGTTCCTCCTCTTGGTCCGAGTGAGAGGTCCTACAATATCCACTGCAACCCTCTCAAAAGGGGTTCCCACTATGGGCATTTCCCCTAGAGTTGCAGGAGCAGTCCAGTGCTTTGGAGCTACCCTTTGACATTCTGGGCAGGATTTGACATATCTTTTTATATCCTCCGTTATCCCTGGCCAGAAGTAATGACAAGCTATACGCTGTCCTGTGGCGCTGATCCCCATGTGACCACTGAAGGGAATCGCATGCCCGAGTTCCATCACTTTATCTCTATATGAAGTGGGAAGAACCAGCTGGTTGTGACCATTTGTTCCAGTTCCGGCCTTCCTGTATAATAGTTTGTTCTTCATGAAATATTCTCCCTTGCTCGGAGGTGTGTGGCATTTGGGCAATTTTTTAAAACATGGCTTGAGTGTCCTATCCTCAGCCTGCGCCTTTCTCATCTCCTCTGGATGAGCATTTATAGGTTCACCTTCTTCCTCCTTCTTCTGTGACCTGGTCTGCACTGTCGCCATGATCACAGGTTTCTCGGGATTCCCCAAGAAGACGTATCTACACCCCAATATCAGAGGGTAGATTGGTTCATCTATCACTGCTGCTCTGATTTCTCCTTCCACATAGCGAGTTTTCACCGTTATCCTTGCGATGGGAAGTGTCATGAGTGGTATGTCCTTAGTCGCCCCTTGTATTTCCACTGTTTCTGTGGTATACTGACTTGGGTCCACTAGGCTAGACTTCACAACTGAATCATAATCCAAACCTGTATCATAAAGGCACCTTATGGTGACCCCATTACAAATAACATCCTCACAAACTGGGGGGTGATAAGGTTCCTGTTGTCCATTAGGATTAACCTTTAATCTTTGAGTCCCCGACTTCATTGCAGCAATGTTTGAAGGTTTCCTTCTACAAAATTCGGTGTTATGGTTATCTCTCTTGCACCATTTACACCATCTTTTTCCTTGGTTAAACGGTTTCCTTTCATTATTTTTTTTGGTCATTGAACTGTGAGTTTCTGTCGCGATAGTCATTTCTTGGCCGCTCAAAGTTTGTCCTACCTCTATTACCCTGTTCTCTATTGTCAAATTTATTAAATGGCTGTGGAGCTTTAAAATTATCTATGTGCTTCTTTTTAGCACCACTTACCTCTGCCTGGGCTGCCTGATACCTCTCAGCGACATTTAAAACCTCTCCCAATTTCTCTGCACCTTGTTCCATGAGGAATTTTCTCATGTCTGGAGCCATGGACTCTCTCAATTGCTCAATCATGATCATTTCTTTAAGATCTTGGGTCTTCCCCAGAGCAGTCCATTTCTCCAAATAGGTTTCCAGTCTGGCAGAGAATTGGTGGTATGTCTCCCCAGACAACAGTTTGGCATTTCTAAATTTCTTACGATAAAATTCACCATTCTTCTCGTACCTTAATAACAGAGCCTGCTTTAACATGTCATAATTGTCTTGGTCTTCCCTGTTCATTTTAGCAAAGACTTCATAAGAAGTACCTCTCAGTCCTTGTGATAGCTTTAAACTCCACCTCTCTCTCTCTAACCCATATGTAGTAGCTAATAACTCAAAACGTCCTAGGTACCCCTCTATGTCATCGTCTTTTTCAACAAAATGGTCTAAATGAAACCCCATAGCTGAGTTTGAGGCTCCCAGACTGGGCGTAGCATCTGAGGCAAAAGGGCTGGCACCATTTTCAGGAGCCTGGCCTTGTAATTCCAGCTCCCTTAGTCGTAATTCGTGCTCCCTTTGCAACCTTCTATCTTCTGCCTCCCTTTCGGCCTTTTTATCTTCTGCCTCCCTTTCGGCCTTTTTATCTTCTGCCTCCCTTTGCTGTCGTTTGTCTTCTGCCTCAATCTGCAGCCTCTTAATTTCTCTATCAGCCTCTAACCTCTTCTCTTCAGCCAACCTTTCAGACTCTAATTTTCTTTCAGCCTCTTTTTCTAATCTTCTTTCTTCCCTTTCAATATATTTATCACATTCAGCCGTTACGTATTGAATTAAAATCTGACCATCCATTCCCATCTCCTTTGCGGTCAGCACAGCAGCTGATCTAAATTTTGCCAGCTCCGCCATACTTTCTAAACAAATCTTAGCAATAAGCAAAGTAAAATTTCCAACCACTAAAGTACTTATAATTACTCTAGACTAAAATAATTCTAATTAATTAATTAACTAACACTGGCTGTGAAGATTCACCAACTTCTCTAATTGCCCTTTTAATTTAAAGGGACACTTTTAATTTTAAGGGAATTTTACAATTTTGTTCCCCTAATTTTATTTCTCCCACCAGGAGATCCTTATATTACTGTTTATGCTAATTATCCCGGACAAGACCCCAATTTATGTAGTGGTTTTTGATGGTATTGTATGATGGTGATATTACTAAGTGTGACGTATGAGGTCAGCTGTGAAGGCTCCTGAGATAAAATGTAGCTGTGAATTTTCAGAAGGCCTTTCTTGCTACCACTACGACCTCACACCTATCTTTTTTTCTAATGAATGTGGCTACGTTAAAATCTAGGGTACTGAATGTAATGTGTTGTATTGACATATACAAACACACACATACAGATATTAAATAATATAATATTATCAATAAAATTTAGAACACAATGAACTAAATTCAGCTGGTGAAATTTTAGAAAGTAAATCTTTTTTAAATTTATTTGTTCTGAACCAAGGTTTTATTTTGGCCAGAACATATGAAAGATTTTGGAATTTATGAGTGAATGGCATGAATAAATGACATGATAAATAAAAGGTGTGTACGTATACAATTTTCACGAGTAGTTAATATTTCTACAGTTCATAATTTTATTTTCCCTGGGAGAACGATGAATAGATGTGCTGTTGGGGTGGCTTCATCCCTCCCTGTCTAAGCCTACCAAACATTGTCCATTAATGATGGAAGGAAATGGGATGTTTTAGTAGTAATTCACTTTGGGTGCTATGTCTATGAAGTTGGTGTAAATCCAGCAGACCAGCCTGCTTACGTAACTTTGAAAGAGTAGTTCTGGTGCTGGAATCTGGTGGCCCCACCTCTCCGTGCTTGGGGGCAATATATCGGGTGGCCCCACCTCTCCGTGCTTGGGGGCAATACAAGGCTGTTCTGCCGAGATGCGACACTGCACGAGTCCTCACTGTCAATTATTTACCCAACATTTGACACCACCTTTTGGTGTCAACATAAAAAACTCACAGCTCTGAAATAAAGTATTGGTTTAGGTTCAGAACCTTACCTAAGGAGCCACTTCTACACGTAACAATTTACAATAACACCACTTAGACAGGGTCAGATCTCTCTGACCATACAACACATCTTACCAAGTTGGTTTTACATAGGATAAGTTCTCCCAGACTACATATTCCGAAATATGTTTATTAGCTTCCTGCCATAGAATAGGATAGGTGATATGTTCCACTGATCTCAACACTTGATCTGTCCTTCCTAATCCTTGCTGGAGTTTATATATATTGTTTGTCCCTAGACCCTGAACTAGGGCGGGGGGTCTAGAGCAAATCCTTACTTGTTGTAAGGCTAGATTTCGATATGGCAGTATCAAATCACTCGAAACATTAAACAATATTTATAATATACAAAGAAATAATTTCAATCTTACCAGATTATGAATAAGGAACACAGAAATGCTAGCAAAACTCAGCTGAGCTGCTGGCTATAGTATGGCGTCCCTGAACTTATTTCAATTTACTTCATTGGAAATCACCACACTTAAAAATTTACTGTGTCTATCACTGGACAACTATTGAGGAATGGCAAAAAAGCTCGTCTGAGCGCTGATAATATGATTGTCTGTGGCCAATCAATGCCTTGTGTTTTTTTTCAAATTCAAATTTCCTACACTAAAGTCATTTCAGTCATGCTTCAGTCAAGTATGGATTTTTATCTGTTAGTCCGTCCGTCTCTACTTGCGTTTTCACAAAAAAACGTACTTGGTTTTTGAACCAACCTATCCGTCCCCTCTACAAATTTTGTCTTTAAAGTTATTTTTAGCCACAGCTCCCACCAATGTCCCTCTCTTTCATTCTAACTAGATTTGAACACTTGAGTCTCAAGGTCGCGGTTTTTGTGCAAATTAGTGACATGTTTGATTCAATGCAGTCTTTCGCTGATGTGAACAACACAGTCTTTTGTCAATGTCTTCATTATTATCTATCCGTCTGTATAAATAAAAGCATATTATTTCACTGCTCAAAATGGGCCATCCGGCCAGCTAATTTTTATATTCCTAACATTAGTATTAAGAAAAAGTTACTTTTTTAATTTTGTAATATTTCAAGCATCTGCGTTGTAATGCTTTTGCCACTGAATTCAAATAAAAGGCTTGGTATCGCATAAGCGTCCCTTTCCGTACCTCGTGTCAATTTGGGGACGTGAATTTTTCCTTTCCCCCCCCCCAATTGCATCTTCTAAGCCTTGCTAGTCTCACGCAATTTTTCAGTCATATTTTTTTTCTTTTGATCTGCCGTTCTCATCCCGTTCAAATGGTAACCGTTTCAGCAATTTAATTTCCATGGCGGGTGATGACCCGCGGCGTGGGCGATCATGCCTTCTAGTAACTTACGCATTCTTTTTATCCCTACATTTTATCCTTTGGAGATATTTTTACGTTGTATCACTGTTAATTTTATGACAAACCCCTCTGTTTATTTCTTTCATTTTATGGTTATAATTTATCACATAACTCCCAGCTGTCTTTGAGACAAAGAAAGAATAGCACATACAATAAATAATACACGCATAAAGGTATGTTTCAGGCATTCGTGAGAAATCCTTCAGGCGCCTCGAAGGGGTCGACTGATAAGATGTTGTGCCTGGGGTAGGTAACCTATTCATGTTAAACAAATTGCTGCACGAACCATAACTTTTGGTGCAGCTACAGTTGTAGCTCCATCATCCATAGGAGCAAGAAAAAAAAAGGGGAAATAAACTAACGTGTAATTAAAGAAAGAATTATCTCTCCGCTCCCTCATTGTGTTGGGAAGATACAACATGTTTTACACGTCACACGTCTGGGTAAAAATTTCTAACTGAAGCACTTTATCGTGCTTCCTTGTTATAAAGCTGTTTCTGCACGTGGATTAAAATGGGTTCATTTATTTAGATTTCTGTATTATCGAGCACGTGATCCGTCAAAACATGGTGGGGAAGTAAGAATATTGATATTTTTCTACTGCATGTCCTGCTGATAGCACTAATTCTCCTGTGGTCATTTCGTTCATTTCCACTTTCCTTTAGAAGTAAATCAATGCCCACGTAATGAGTAGCACGAAATCATAGAATCTTCATCTATGATGAGGAATGATGTTTCTCTGGCTAAATATAAATATAAGATGGAGATACTTATTCATACTTACACGCGATACGTTGCGTGATCAATTGTGTGTAATATAAATGGGAAACATTCCAAAAATTTTGTCCAACAAAAAAAAAAGTCTGAATATTTATAAAACATTCATCATTAAAAGATGTGAAGAAATGCGCGTTATTTAAAACAGCTTGCAATTTAGTTTCCATGCCGCAAATCGCGGCTTTTTCGTAACTTCTAGAAATTGCACCATGAAAAGATCGCAAGTTGGTGGTAACTGGTTACGTTTCCCTGTGTTATGAACAAGACACTAAGACTTAGAAAATTAGAAGGTAAACTGGGAACCAGTGCTTCTTTTTTTTACTATGATAAGCTAAACAAAGGCGTCAAAGTTCAGCTTATTTTTACAGAATCATCCAAAGTATACTTCAAAGTGCATCATCTATCATTATGTGATCCGTAAATTTTAAATAAATATAGATTATTTATTATGATAAGTCAGTTTGATTTCTAATTATGTGTTATGATTTTTATCCAGTATATAGTAGAATATCCAAATATAACAGGATCAAACTTCTGATTCTGTAATTGTTCAAAGCTCTTTTAACGAGAATTTCAAGAAATGGCTTATTCTTTCTTTTATTACTCATTTTTTCACCACGCAAGGCAGTGTTTCTCAAACAAGGTTCGACGAATATAATTCTTATCTTTGTAAATTAGCTTTGCGTCTGTATACTTCTTATCTTTATAAACTAGCTTTGCGTCTGTATACTTCTCATCTTTGTAAATTAGCTTTGCGTCTGTATACTTCTTATCTTTCTAAATTAACTTTGCGTCTGTATACTTCTTATCTTTCTAAATTAGCTTTGCGTCTGTATACTTCTTATCTTTCTAAATTAGCTTTGCGCCTGTATACTTCTTATCTTTGTAAATTAGCTTTGCGCCTGTATACTTCTTATCTTTGTAAATTAGCTTTGCGTCTGTATACTTCTTATCTTTATCAATTAGTTTTGTGTCTGTATGCTTCTTATCTTTGTAAATTAGCTTTGTGTCTATATTTCCTTTCTTTTATTCATTAGCTTTTGATGTCTGACCATTATTATAATCAGATAAAGGAATTCTTTCAGTCCGAGGAAGAACTTTATGCATTTTTATGAAAATTCCTCAAGATTTTAACATTTATCAAAAAGAACTACTCCCAAGTTCCAAACTGAAACTTAAACCTTACATCGACTTTTAAAATGGAACATTTACTTGTAATGTAAACTTTACTTGCAAGTGATATTTTGGCAATTCATTTTATAAAAGGGAGATCACGCAATGCAAATAAGAAGGAAGGTATTTATTTACTTCTTACATTATAACCTACCTTACGTGCGTGTGTGACCATACAAGTGCCGGTGGAACAAATGATGAGAAGAAGACGTTGGAGATGGGCTGGACACACAGTGAGGACACCTGTTGATAGTATTACCATGCAGTCCATATTCTTGAATCCCCAGGGAAAGAGAGGTAGAGGAAAATCAAAGAACACGGCGAAGATAACTCGATACAGACATGAGGGAGCCGCGCTGGTGTAATGGTTAGCACATTGCGCTGGCGATCAGGTGTTCAAGGTTCAAGCCCGGGCGTGGGCGTTTGAAAAAGTGTCATGGATCGGGATTATGACTGAATAACCTGAACGGCTCCTGAGATAAACTCTCTGTGGATGGGAAGGAGCAAAGCTCCTGACCGTGTTAGAAGGAAAGTCCACAGGCTCCCCAGCCTCGCAATGACGTGTCATTGAGCCGAAGGGCTGAAAGCCCAAGTGCTGCTGGTTACGGGAAAAAAAAAATTACAGACATGAAGAGGATGACGAAGACATGGAGAGACTTTGAGCTGATGGCACGTGACAGACAAATTTGGCTTACGTTTGTTGAATACCTTTGCTACTTGGGGAGTTGAAGAAGATGAATGTAGGTATGTCTTACCCCGTGCCGTTCCCGGGGGTCTCTGAGGAGACACAGCAAGAATAGGCAGAGGTGGCCCTAACGTATTTGGCACACGGGACAGATCCTACCTTTGGCACTCTCACCCATAAAGAACTACACCCGCACGTATATTTTTAACAGTACGTATTATCATAAGTGTCCGATGACACCCCCTTCCAGGCTGTCACCCGGGGCGGACCGCCCCCCTCCCCTTGTACCCCCCTTAATAAGCCACTGAGAATAGGACGACTGCAACTTCAGTCATGTCGTTCAAAGCAACTGACACGACGTTGTGCACGGAGCTGGCAACCTGATCATTGCTACAGAAACCACGTCTGCAAGATCATGTGACTGCTGGGTGCAGGATCATGTGACTGCTGGGTGCAGGATTCCTGCTAAGGGAACAGCTGTAGTAATGGCCCCATGCTTCGTACAGAGCGCTAGGGATAATGATGGTGATAATATGTGTGTGTGTACATGTGTGTGTGTAATATGTTGACGATATATGTAAGCTGTATGGTGTGCACGCTAGATATATGTTATAGATAACTTTTCGTTCCTTACATTCAAATTGTGTAATCAAGTTTCCCTACACGTCCACTACTGAGGCATTCTGTTTTGTTTAGACACAGATCAGCCCTGTATGCACCTAAAACCTTTCCCGGTGCAGTTTCCTGGGGTCTCGCTGATGAGTCAAAGAAAGAACATAACTACTGCCCCCCTCCTCTCATGCATGTCGTAGAAGGTTACTAGTATGAGGATAACCAGCTACAGCGGTGACCCCATGCTCCATAGGGAGTGAAAAGGAAAATAATAATGATGATGATGACGATGATGATGATGACGATGATGATGATGACGATGATGATGATGACGATGATGATGACGATGATGGATGATGGATGACGATGATGGATGATGGATTATGATGATGATGATGGATGATGATGACGATGATGATGGTGATGATGATGATGATGATGACGATGATGATGATGATGACTTACGGCCCTGTTTATCAACGACCACAGTGACAAGCAGATCCACTGTCGCTGTGATTATCTGACTGTGGTTATAGGTGGTGTAGCTAAAATTTCCTCCGGCACCAAGCTCATACTGGGACTGTGGTATTTTATAATGGCAATATCCTCTGTTGCCAGCTGCAGACAAAAATTAAACGCACAGACACTGGATTTTTGTGGGCTAAGAAAGGAACTTTGCTAGATTCATTTCATTAATTTTTTTTCCGTTGCGCTTCTTACAGTGCAAGAGACTACCAACTGCAGCTGGGTTCCCTTGCAGGAAGCCTGCATCAAGCATTCACATGCTCTTGTAGAAGTGGTTTCTGTGACAATTTGTTTTACAAGATGAGTTTGCCAGCTTCGACATTTTAGACAAGAGGATAACTTTAGACACTGATGAGACACTAAGCTGAGATTTTTTTAAAAATAAATACGAGTAAATAAAGAAAACATGGATAATACAGAATTCTTTTCGAAGGACAGCTTAATGAACACTTTGTGATATGAACTAGAGTATGGTAGGATTGCTTCTTGAGACTGTTCTTCCTCTTACTGATCATACATTGGTTTACCAAAGAACAGAAACAGATTTCAATGAACTTTAACAAGACAGCCCGATGATCTAAATTTTATTAATGACCTGGCACTTCTGCCCTGTAACCGTAAACCAGAAACAAGGCAAAATGACTATACTTTAGAGAGGTCAAAGGAGTATGGTCTGAAAATAGACATAGAAAAGACGAAGATTTTGAGAATAAATGCTGCAAATGATAGTAACATTGCAGGTGAAGTAATAACTCCATATGATGTGGACTCTTACATGTATCTTGACATCAATGTAGATACATTTGGAGGAACAGAAAGTAATATGAAAATAATAAAGACCGCAAGATAAGCTTTCATTGCTGTAGTGGGTTTGATGGTATTGTATGATGGTGATATTACTAAGTGTGATGCATGAGGTCAGCTGTGAAGGCTCCTGAGATAAAATGTAGCTGTGAATTGTCAGAAGGCCCTTCTTGCTACCACTACGACCTCACACCTATCTTTTTTTACTAATGAATGTGGCTACGTTAAATGTCTAGGGTAATGATATGTAATGTGTTGTGGTAGTTTACAGACACACACACAGATATTTACTAAGTCTAATAATATTAATAAATGTTATAATACACTGAACTAACTCAAGTGTGTAAAATTTGGATAGTAATTTTCTTACATTTATTTGTTCTGGACCAAGGTTTTATTTTGGCCAGAACATATGAAAGGTTTAGTAATTATGAAAGAAATGCATGAATATTACATAATAAATGCAATGTGTGTACATATATATGTTACTAGACTAGTTAATATTATTACTGTTTATAGTAGTAATCTATTTGGGAGAACATTTAATGGATGTGCTGTTGGGGTGGCCTCATCACTCCCTGTCTATGGTGACTACACATTGTCCAGTTATTTGATGGAAATGTTATGGGTGTGTTAGGAAATAAGTTGAGTTGGTGAATTCTCAGCAGACCAGGCGCTCACGTAACTTGAAGGGGTAGCTCTGGTGCTGAGATCTGGTGGCCCCACCTCTCCGTGCTTGGGGGCAATATCAGAAGTCTGGTGGCCCACCTCTCCGTGCTTGGGGGCTATAATAGGCTGCTCTGACAAAATGTTACTGCACGGTCCACTCTGGTAAAATTCAACAACTCATTTGACACCGCATTGGTGCCAACTGAAACTCACAGCTCTGCAATCAAAGTATTAGTCATGTGTCAGAATTCCATCCTCTAACCATTTCTGGACACAACACTACACAACAACAACACCACATAGACAGGTCAGATCTTTCTGACCAAACAACACATCTTACCAAGTTGGTTTCACATAGGATAAGTTCTCCCAGACTACAGATTCTGAAATATGTTCATTAGCTTCCTGCCATAGAATAGGATAGGTGATATGTTTCACTGATCTCAACACTTGATCTGTCCTTCCTAATCCTTGCTGGAGTTTATGTATTTTATTTGTCTCTAGACCCTGAACTGGGGCGGGGGGTCTAGAGCGAATCCTTACTTGTTGTAAGGGACAGATTATGCTATTGCAGTATCAAATCACTCGAACCTTAAACAAATATTAAAATGTACAAAGAAATAATTTCAGTCTTACCAGAATATGAATATAGAACACAGTTAAATAAATGCTAGCAAAACTCAGCTGAGCTGCTGGCCTTATGATGGCGTCCCTCTAAATATTTCAATAGCTTCTGGGAATTACACCACTTAATAATTCACTGTGTCTACCAGGACAACTTATACTGAATCTCACAAAATGCGCATCAGAGCGCCGATAATATCTTCATCTAGGGCCAATCACTGCCTTTTCTTTTTCAAATTCAAATATTCTACCAATAAGTCATTTCAGTCATACCTCAGTCAAGTATGCCTTATTGTCTGTTGGTCCGTCCGTCTCTACTTGCGTTTCACAAAAAAACACACTTGTTTTTTGAACCAACCCTGCCTTCCCCTACACAATTTTGCCTTTAAAGTTATTTTTAGCCACAATTCACCATCCCACCCCGTCTCTTTATTCCAACTAGATTTTAGCACTTGCGTCTTCAAGGCCACAATTTTTTGAAAATTAGTTACATGTTTTATCTCAATGCAGACGCTCGCTGATATGAACAACACAGTCTTTTGTCAATATCTTTCTTATTATCTGTCCGTCTGTATAAATGAAAGCATATTATTTCACTGCTCAAGATGGGCCATCCGGCCAGCTAGGTTTTATATTCCTAACATTATTATTAAGAAAAGTTACTTTTCAAATATTTTCGAGAATTTTCTGGAATGCGTTCATCACTGCATTCAAATAAACGGACTAAGTTATCGCAAAAGCGTCCAAGAAATGACTGTGGCGTATAATATCCAAAGTCCCTTTTGTCGATTTCTTTACTTTATGTCAACTTGGGGAACGTGACTTTTTCCTCCTTTCCCCACCAATTTGCGTCCTTTTAGCATTGCTAGTTTCAAGCACGCGTTCAGTCAGATTTTTCCTTTTGATCTCCGTTCTCATCCCGTTCCGTTTTGCCTTCAAGTCTAACAATTTAATTTCCATGGCGGGTGATGACCCGCGGCGTGGGCGATCATGTATTCTAGCAGCTTACGCATTAGTTTTATCCCTACGTTGTATCATTGGATATATTTTAACGTTGTATCACGATTAATTTTGTGACACATCTCCCCACTTGAAAACATGCCTACGGCAAGTTCTAAGACCAGTGATACACATAGATAAAATCTCTCCTTATGCCCGCCATTACTCTAATTTTGATCACAGGGGTGCCGACTGAGGAAATCTGCACCGACATTCAATTTGCCTGGGATATATCGGATACTAAACTGATAAGGTTGAAGCAATAAAGACCACCTCAGCAATCTTGCGTTTTCATGCTTAGCCTGAGATAAGAATACGAGAGGCTGATGGTCCGTCTCGACCACAAAAGTCCTACCATACAGATAGATTTGAAACTTCTTTATTGCCCAGACTAACGCTAAACATTCTTTTTCGCTTGTGGAGTATCCTTGTTCCGCCTTATTCAATTTGCGGCTTGCATAAGCGACTGGTTTCAGTTCCCCATCAGGTGAAGATGATCTTTGCAACAAAGCCCCTCCGAGTCCTACATTACTTGCATCGGTTCTTAAGACAAAGTCCTGTGTCAAATCAGGTAGTTTGAGAATAGGCTTGCTAGTGAGTTTTTCCTTTAAGTCTTGAAACGCTAATTCACTTTGCGCAGTCCAATTAATTTTATCTGGAAGTCCCTTGCGAGTCAGATCAGTCAGAGGAGCACAAATAGAGTTAAAATCTTTGATATATTTTTGATAAAATCCGCATAACGACACGAGTGATCGCACGTCCTTTTTTGTTTGTGGTCTAGGTGCTCTCTGCAGTTTTTCCAAGTTCTTGGGATCAGGGGTCATGCTACCCTGATATACCGTGTGTCCCAAGAATTCCAACTCTTTGAATCCAATGCAACATTTTGTTGGCCTAGCAGTTAAGTTCGCCTCCCTAAGCCTATTAAATAACATTTCTAGAGCTTCAATGTGTTCTTCAAATGTCTCTGTGGCGACGAGAATATCATCCATGAAATTCGTGATACATGGGTTATTCAGGGGATCCAACAATTTGCGCATCATCCTTGAAAATACACTCGGAGCATTTTTCAGTTTGATTGGTAGCATGTTGAATTCATAATGTCCATCCGAAGTGCTAAAAGCCAAATAAGGTCTCACTTCAGGCTTCACTGGGATCTGGTAATAGCCTTTACTAAGATCCACCTTTGAAAAGTATTTTGCCTTGTTCAGTCTGGCAAATAACTGTTTTGTGTCTGGTAATGGATCCACTTGTCCTTCTGTGACAGCATTCAGTTTCCTGTAATCTATGCACAGTCTGTGTTCCCCAGACGGTTTTCTCAACAATACGACACTAGAACTAAAAGATGATTCACTGTGTGAAATAATCCCCTCCTTCAACAAATAATCTATTTCTTCCTTCAATGCCTTCTCCTTCGCGAACGGAATAGAATAGGCTCTCATACAGATTGGGTTTGAGCCTACCAGTTTCATGTCATACTGTAGCAAATTTGTATGGCCTGGTTTATCTGTTAATACATCTGTATGTTCCTCCAGAACCTGTTGAACTCTCTCCCTCTGGTTTTTAGTCAGGTGATTACTGACTTTTACCTGTGCTGCTGTTTCACAAGGATGTAATGGGTATTCATGTGAGGTGAGTGGTTCCTTTTGCATTTGAGTTGCGATAGCTAAGGTCAGTAAGGGGGTGCTTTCCTGGAGTGGTCTGTCCAGATACTTCTTTAACAGGTTTACATGATAAACTTTCTCCTTCCCCTTTTTGTCAATTTTATAGTTTGTTCTAGACACCTTCTCTAGAACCGTATATGGACCTTGCCATCCATGTTGTAATTTATTCTGGCTACCGGGTAGTAGAAGCAGCACCTTCTCTCCCACTGCCAGTTTTCTGTCCTTTGCCTTCCTATTAAAATATGCTGCATGTTTCTTCCTGGCTTGTTTCAAATTATCATTTGCCAGTTTCCATCCAGCTTTCAAACGAGTGGTCAGTTCGTTCACGTATTGATAAGATGAGGTAACAATCTCTTCCGCATTCTCATCTGTCCAGGTCCTTAATAGGGCTTCTAATGGACCTTTTATTGGCCTCCCAAATAGCAGAGTTGCGGGAGCCATCCCGGTTGAACTATGTGGTACCTCCCGGTACGCAAACAATGCGGCGGGCAGGAATTGATCCCACAGATCCGGTTTTTCGTGTGCCAGCTTTCTCAGGATAGAAATGAGAGTCCCGTTGAACCTCTCTACCTGGCCGTTCCCTTGCGGATGGTACGGACTACAATGAAAGTGTCTGGCTTGAAATAGCTTAAAAACTTCTTCCGTTAGTTTCCCCTTGAACTGAGAACCATTATCAGTCAAGATTTGATGCGGGAATCCTAATCGGGTAAATATTGTAAGTAGTGCCTCTGCTACATATTTTGAATCAATTGATGGCAGGGCTACCGCCTCTCCCCACATAGAACAAGTGTCCACCAGAGTAAGGATGTAACTGTTCCTCCTCTTGGTCCGAGTGAGAAGTCCTACAATATCCACTGCAACCCTCTCAAAAGGTGTTCCCACTATGGGCATTTCCCCTAGAGTTGCAGGAGCAGTCCAGTGTTTTGGAGCTACCCTTTGACATTCTGGGCAGGATTTGACATATCTTTTTATATCCTCCGTTATCCCTGGCTAGAAGTAATGACAAGCTATACGCTGTCCTGTGGCGCTGATCCCCATGTGACCACTGAAGGGAATCGCATGCCCGAGTTCCATCACTTTATCCCTATATGAAGTGGGAAGAACCAGCTGGTTGTGACCATTTGTTCCAGTTCCGGCCTTCCTGTATAAGAGTTTGTTCTTCATAAAATATTCCCCCTTGCTCGGAGGTGTGTGGCATTTGGGCAATTTTTTAAAACATGGCTTGAGTGTCCTATCCTCAGCCTGCGCCTTCCTCATCTCCTCTGGATGAGCATTTATAGGTTCACCTTCTTCCTCCTTCTTCTGTGACCTGGTCTGCACTGTCGCCATGATCACAGGTTTCTCGGGATTCCCCAAGAAGACGTATCTACACCCCAATATCAGAGGGTAGATTGGTTCATCTATCACTGCTGCTCTGATTTCTCCTTCCACATAGCGAGTTTTCACCGTTATCCTTGCGATGGGAAGTGTCATGAGTGGTATGTCCTTAGTTGCCCCTTGTATTTCCACTGTTTCTGTGGTATACTGACTTGGGTCCACTAGGCTAGACTTCACAACTGAATCATAATCCAAACCTGTATCATAAAGGCACCTTATGGTGACCCCATTACAAATAACATCCTCACAAACTGGGGGGTGATAAGGTTCCTGCTGTCCCTTAGGATTAACCTTTAATCTTTGAGTCCCCGACTTCATTGCAGCAATGTTTGAAGGTTTCCTTCTACAAAATTCGGTGTTATGGTTATCTTTCTTGCACCATTTACACCATCTTTTTCCTTGGTTAAACGGTTTTCTTTCATTGGATTTTTGGTCATTGAACTGTGAGTTTCTGTCTCGGTAGTCATTTCTTGGCCGTTCAAAGTTTGTCCTACCTTTATTTCCCTGCTCTCTATTATCAAATTTATTAAATTGCTGTGGAGCTTTAAAATTGTCTATGTGCTTCTTTTTAGCACCACTTACCTCTGCCTGGGCTGCCTGATACCTTTCAGCGACATTTAAAACCTCCCCCAACTTCTCTGCACCTTGTTCCATGAGAAATTTTCTCATGTCTGGAGCCATGGACTCTCTCAATTGCTCAATCATGATCATTTCTTTAAGATCTTGGGTCTTCCCCAGAGCAGTCCATTTCTCCAAATAGGTTTCTAGTCTGGCAGAGAATTGGTGGTATGTCTCCCCAGACAACAGTTTGGCATTTCTAAATTTCCTACGATAAAATTCCCCATTTTTTTCGTACCTCAATAACAAAGCCTGCTTTAACATGTCATAATTCTCCTGGTCTTCTCTGTTCATTTTTGCGAAGACTTCGTAAGAAGTACCTCTCAGTCCCTGTGATAGCTTTAAACTCCACCTCTCTCTCTCTAACCCATATGTAGTAGCTAATAACTCAAAACGTCCTAGGTACCCCTCTATGTCATCGTCTTTTTCAACAAAATGGTCTAAATGAAACCCCATAGCTGAGTTTGAGGCTCCCAGACTGGGCGTAGCATCTGAGGCAAAAGGGCTGGCACCATTTTCAGGAGCCTGGCCTTGTAGCTCCAGCTCCCTGAGTCGTAATTCGTGCTCCCTTTGCAACCTTCTATCTTCTGCCTCCCTTTCGGCAGTCAACCTTTTATCTTCTGCCTCCCTTTCGGCAGTCAACCTTTTATCTTCTGCCTCCCTTTGCTGTCGTTTTTCTTCTACCTCCAATGCTTTAGCCTCTTTGTCAGCCTCAATTTGTAACCTCTTAGTCTCAGCCTCAATTTGTAACCTCTTCTCTTCAGCCAACCTTTCAGACTCCAATTTTATTTCAGCCTCTTTTTCTAATCTTCTTTCCTCCCGTTCAATATACTTATCACATTCAGCCGTTACATATTGAATTAAAATCTGACCATCCATTCCCATCTCCTTTGCCGTCAGCACAGCAGCTGATCTGAATTTTGCCAGCTCCGCCATACTTTTTAAACAAATCTAGCAATGTGCAAAATAAAATTTCCAACCACTAAAGTACTTCTAATTACTCTAGTCTAAAATAATTCTAATTAATTAATTAACTACCACTGGCTGTGAAGATTCACCAACTTTTATTTTCAGGGACACTTTTAATTTTAAGGGACACTTTTAATTTTTATAATGTGTTCCCCTAATCTAATTCTCCCCCCAGGAGATCCTACTATACTTAATGGGCTAATTATCCCGGGACAAATAGATCCCAATATATGTAGTGGGTTTGATGGTATTGTATGATGGTGATATTACTAAGTGTGATGCATGAGGTCAGCTGTGAAGGCTCCTGAGATAAAATGTAGCTGTGAATTGTCAGAAGGCCCTTCTTGCTACCACTACGACTTCACACCTATCTTTTTTTACTAATGAATGTGGCTACGTTAAATGTCTAGGGTAATGATATGTAATGTGTTGTGGTAGTTTACAGACACACACACAGATATTTACTAAGTCTAATAATATTAATAAATGTTATAATACACTGAACTAACTCAAGTGTGTAAAATTTGGATAGTAATTTTCTTACATTTATTTGTTCTGGACCAAGGTTTTATTTTGGCCAGAACATATGAAAGGTTTAGTAATTATGAAAGAAATGCATGAATATTACATAATAAATGCAATGTGTGTACATATATATGTTACTAGACTAGTTAGTATTATTACTGTTTATAGTAGTAATCTATTTGGGAGAACATTTAATGGATGTGCTGTTGGGGTGGCCTCATCACTCCCTGTCTATGGTGACTACACATTGTCCAGTTATTTGATGGAAATTTTATGGGTGTGTTAGGAAATAAGTTGAGTTGGTAAATTCTCAGCAGACCAGGCGCTCACGTAACTTGAAGGGGTAGCTCTGGTGCTGAGATCTGGTGGCCCCACCTCTCCGTGCTTGGGGGCAATATCAGAAGTCTGGTGGCCCCACCTCTCCGTGCTTGGGGGCTATAATAGGCTGCTCTGACAAAATGTTACTGCACGGTCCACTCTGGTAAAATTCAACAACTCATTTGACACCGCATTGGTGCCAACTGAAACTCACAGCTCTGCAATCAAAATATTAGTCATGTGTCAGAATTCCATCCTCTAACCATTTCTGGACACAACACTACACAACAACAACACCACATAGACGGGTCAGATCTTTCTGACCAAACAACACATCTTACCAAGTTGGTTTCACATAGGATAAGTTCTCCCAGACTACAGATTCTGAAATATGTTCATTAGCTTCCTGCCATAGAATAGGATAGGTGATATGTTTCACTGATCTCAACACTTGATCTGTCCTTCCTAATCCTTGCTGGAGTTTATGTATTTTATTTGTCTCTAGACCCTGAACTGGGGCGGGGGGTCTAGAGCGAATCCTTACTTGTTGTAAGGGACAGATTATGCTATTGCAGTATCAAATCACTCGAACCTTAAACAAATATTAAAATGTACACAGAAATAATTTCAGTCTTACCAGAATATGAATATAGAACACAGTTAAATAAATGCTAGCAAAACTCAGCTGAGCTGCTGGCCTTATGATGGCGTCCCTCTAAATATTTCAATAGCTTCTGGGAATTACACCACTTAATAATTCACTGTGTCTACCAGGACAACTTATACTGAATGGCACAAAATGCGCGTCTGAGCGCCGATAATATCTTCATCTAGGGCCAATCACTGCCTTTTCTTTTTCAAATTCAAATATCCTACTAATAAGTCATTTCAGTCATACCTCAGTCAAGTATGCCTTATTGTCTGTTGGTCCTTCCGTCTCTACTTGCGTTTCACAAAAAAACACACTTGTTTTTTGAACCAACCCTGCCTTCCCCTACACAATTTTGCCTTTAAAGTTATTTTTAGCCACAATTCACCATCCCACCCCTCTCTTCATTCCAACTAGATTTTAGCACTTGCGTCTTCAAGGCCACAATTTTTTGAAAATTAGTGACATGTTTTATCTCAATGCAGACGCTCGCTGATATGAACAACACAGTCTTTTGTCAATATCTTTCTTATTATCTGTCCGTCTGTATAAATGAAAGCATATTATTTCACTGCTCAAGATGGGCCATCCGGCCAGCTAGGTTTTATATTCCTAACATTATTATTAAGAAAAGTTACTTTTCAAATATTTTCGAGAATTTTCTGGAATGCGTTCATCACTGCATTCAAATAAACGGACTAAGTTATCGCAAAAGCGTCCAAGAAATGACTGTGGCGTATAATATCCAAGGTCCCTTTTGTCGATTTCTTTACTTTATGTCAACTTGGGGAACGTGACTTTTTCCTCCTTTCCCCACCAATTTGCGTCCTTTTAGCATTGCTAGTTTCAAGCACGCGTTCAGTCAGATTTTTCCTTTTGATCTCCGTTCTCATCCCGTTCCGTTTTGCCTTCAAGTCTAACAATTTAATTTCCATGGCGGGTGATGACCCGCGGCGTGGGCGATCATGTATTCTAGCAGCTTACGCATTAATTTTATCCCTACGTTGTATCATTGGAGATATTTTAACGTTGTATCACGGTTAATTTTGTGACAATTGCACTGGAAACTGTTACGGTAAGGTAATGCTATAGCAAATACTGGCGTAGGGGAGTGAAGTGTTAGAGCCTTAACTATGCTATGGCTCAGCATCAAGAGGTTGAGTGAACAGCTCCCTTCCTTCTCGCCTTTTCCTTCCCTAACTCAAGAGCAAAGTCAGGTACCCATTTACAGAAGGTGGGTAGACTGGAGCACGTCGATACCGTGAATCAAATAGGGCACATCTGCCGCGAGAGACCGGTGCTCTATCCAGTGTCAATCAGACTTACTGGAAAAAAAAGTCCAACACCAAAATAAGAATTTTCAGCTCAAGTGTCCAGGAAGGTTTATTGTATGTCTTTGAAACACGTGGAACAACAACAACAAAACCATAGACAAGAAGGAAATGATTACTAGCGCAGAATAGAAGGATCAAAAGGGTATCACAAGATCAGCCACGTGGAATGAAGAGGCTGACAGATTGGCAATACATTTTTCTTGTCCAAGGAACCATGTTGATATCTTCGGCTGGATTCCGCGCTGATTCATGTACATTCAGAGCACCTGTATTTGCAGACTACAGTTCCATCGTATTTGTAGACTACAGCACCATTGTATTTGTAGACTATAGTACCATCGTATTTGCAGACTACAGTACCATCGTACTGCCTGTTAAAATACAACTGCACATGATATATATAAGCTTAATGAAACAGTGCAACGTGCATCGCTCGATGATGATATTACTAAAAAAGTAAGTAGAATGGCATAGCCCCATGGAGTCCCGCCAGGATGTGAGAGTGACGGACCCCCGCCTAGAAAGGGCTTCCACCACATGCTTCTGGTGGTCACAGGGCAAGAGTTCAAAGATGCCCAACATATGAAAAACAGAGAAAGCACATATGGCCGTCACCAGTACTATTCCTGGAATATCTCTATGGAGATACAAATACCCTCAAGCTGGACACTGCTTTCTTTGAAAATATTTAAGTAGACGTCTGAGAGTGTACGAAGAAGAAGATATATGGAATTAAATTTAAGCTTAACCCTAAATTTAGTGATCCTAAATTTTCGGAACGTACACATAAGCAATGATCTTTCGCCAATTTCACGTATCCGTAGCTCACTATTCGCTACGAAATTATAAGTTTGAAAAATAACGAGTAAAGACGCCCTACGGATGCTCCGTGGTTCGAATCCCCGGAATGCTTAGAACTTCTGTAATTGTTATCTTGTCTAGTGCCGTCCGAGTTGTGGAATTGTGGAGAGACGTGATCGCCTACACCACGAGACATTGCACGTGATGAAGAAGCAGTGTCGTCCTTTTTTCCCCCTTTTTCTTACGAGTGCCCACCATGTAACTATTTCCGTTTATTAATATTAACTGATCGGGCTCGTAGTTTAAGAAAAGCATACCGTTTAAGATGACGGTTATGTGAACCCTTCCTTTGTGTTCGTATAGGTCTTCGCTTCTACTCATTTTAGTCCCACGATCATGCTTTTTTTTAAATTTATAAACGTTTTTTCATTCTTGTTTATTTTTTATTTATATGTACCAAGAAGTGCTATTTTTTCGGATTGTGTTAAAAAAAAACCCTATTTCACTGTAAGTTTGTCAAAGGTACCATCATCAGCTGCCATCTAGACAACGAAGGTTGGCTGAATGGATCTTCAACGTCCTCTGTCCTGTGTTGCTGGTGCGCTCTCGTGGACTCTTTCCTGGCCATCTCTTGGTGTTATCTTTGTCGCAAGGTGATTTGGTTTTTATCAAATGACAAAGTTGAATCCGGGATAAATTCCAAAGGCCCCCCTATAGTAATGGCTCAAGAGTATGAAGGCCTACTAAGGTTACCAAGAGTGAATGACAGAAGGCGAATCCTCACTGAGAGTACAAGGTTTCAGCAGGCATTCTAATCTCCAGTAACAGCTTTACTTTTTGATCCCGAAAAATACAAGAGTTCCTATTTCCGGTTTAGCCGGAAGAAAACAATGATACACTTAAACACCCACATCACAATAGATATAATCAAGATAAGCTAAGAGGTAAATTTATTTACTTATACATGATTTTATATCCGAACAGAAAATAAATAATGGTGCAAAATGATGCAATCAACAAAAGTTCAAAAATTATATAGGCTTAATTACTTAACAACGTAATTACTCTTAAACATGTGACAAATATGATGAAAAGTCTTTAGTCTCACAAAAAATTACTCTACACTCGGCACGTATTCTACTTGCTGACGAATAAAATAAGATATGCACGTAGGACACTTTACTTATATGACACTACCACTTTTAAATGAATTCAACTTGAAAAGGATATTGGTCACTGGCTATAGTGTCTGGATTTATAATACAATAAGACTATCTGGCCACTGATGGTTGACTGGGTCAGTGACACTCTGACACTGATGAATTATTTTTTTGCGCCTCAGTACTTTCTTGCTAGTCTTCGGAGTAATGTTGGATACTTATGGCAGATTGCCAAGGAGTACGGCTGGCGTGATATAATGAAAGACTGAGATGTCTTTATAACCACCAAGATATTTGGGACACCATAACATACGTGGATGCAGTGTGATTTGAATTACAAGCTATCTGTCGAGAGGAGTAGGGAAACCCGTTCTCTCTCTCCGTAAACGACAGTAGTTCTCGCCTAAGCAGAAGCTTTGATTAACGATGCTTGTCCCAACGTGTGAGAAAACCCTTGCTGGAGATTATTTTGTTACTGAGATTTCTTCTATGCTTTTCTTTGTGCAGAATTTCGAGTCGTTCTCTTGTTCGTTCAGGGTGTATGTGAAAATGACTAGACATTTACTGGGTTTTTTTTTAACTATGAAATCGGACTGCGATAAAATTTTGAAAATAATTATTATCATGCAATTGT
Source organism: Oreohelix idahoensis (assembly GCA_024509875.1). Taxonomy (NCBI): domain Eukaryota; kingdom Metazoa; phylum Mollusca; class Gastropoda; order Stylommatophora; family Oreohelicidae; genus Oreohelix; species Oreohelix idahoensis. The sequence continues at coordinate 157,907 of JAMPIV010001080.1, forward strand.
AGGAGTTTCAAATTTAAAATATCGAACGTTTCATTTTCGCAGCACTAGTTTATTCTTAAAATTCTGCCTAAATTTTGTGTTACCAAATTCAAAAATATTTCTGATGCAAGCAGCACGCTTGAGACGCAAAACGTTTGGCGTTGCATTTCAAATCGAACAAAATCGCAGTTTGTATTTGAACAAAAAGGAGGGGAGAGAGGTACGGAAATCCTCTTCCATCCCCCCGCACTTGCCTGATGCAATTCGTATAACACAATTTATCAAATACAAAGGATTTTAATTTTATGAGCGAAAAGACCTTGATCGTTATATCACAATCTTCCCATTTATAGCTTTGTCTTCCTCTTGCACGTTTGCCTTCAACTCTGCCTTCCATTATGGTCTTCAACAAGGTCTCAATGGATTTTTATATGGCCAAAATATTTTAGCTGTCAAATTTTTTCTCCTTATGTAATTCCTAGAATTAAGGCAAATGTAGTCCCAAGACAGGTATAGCCGTCAGAAGAGTGAAATAGTAGAGTCTTCACTTTACTAGGTATCGGCTTTATGAGATAGTGACCGATTCCCTTTCTCGAGTCATTTACTAGTTTACAGCTGAGTAGACTGAAGTAACGTGAACCACTTCATATTTGTTTATTCAATGAATTTGATAACATTTTATGCCTGATGTGACCAACGAAAAAAAAAAAAATTGGAGCGACCATAGTTTTAAATCTAACTATACCGTTACGCTTAACATTTCATGCCCTGTAGTAGATGGAATACAAGAAAGGAAGAAAAAGAAAGTATAAAGAAACGCATAAACGAAACATGCACATACAAGTAGCATATATCTCGATGTGAACACAATACTCATATGTTTGTACTTACGAAGCAGCGCTGTATCAGTGGAATCATAGAGCTGAATGGACTCAAACTCACAGTCTCCAAATTCATTGACATAATCAATGTCCATATAATATCTGCGAAACTTGGCAACAAGTTTTGAGCCTTCGGGTGGTTGAAATTTGGTTGCGCATGTTGTATTCGGCTGCAGTAAGGTTGACCAGGAGAGCTGGATTCTTGCATCTGATCCCATTTTATATACTTGACCGCAATAGTTACTCAAGTAAACTAGATTAATTGATAAATAACATGAAAATAATTACCAGTGTTCTATCAATTGCAAACAATTTCAGCTGGTGAATTTCGTATTCACTGAAAATTGTTGTCATTATATTTCTCTAAAAGATAATTCAATAAATATTATCAATCATTTTATAATACAATGCTCAAAATAATATTTAACTTTAGTTCATCCATTTATTTTGACAAATAATTTGGTTATCAATATAGCTGACTTGTTTGACTTCTTAACTTTTGTTCTTGTCTGTCTGTGCTCATATTTGAGGAAAGGCATTGAAACTGAATACGTCAAATTATAAAATAAATAATTGATTACAACAACTGTCATGATACATATGACGTATGTTTCAAGGTGTGTGTGGGTAATGGAGTGAATGGTTGTTACGGTTGAATTCCACTAGCATTGTGACATGCGAATGTTTCACGGTCATGTGTTATTTGTAAAGTAATGTACATGTAGTGTTGTTCAGGGGTGTCATACGTTGGTGAGATTCACGTGAGCTCGTGGAGAGCAGGTTGGATAGTGAGCTATCTGTATGACCGAGAGGAGTTCGTAATGTTAGAGCAGTGGTGTGACTGACCGTTGTGGAAGACGGGTCGGATGTGATATTTTCTGAAGTGATTATTGTTAGACTGTTGAGTCTAGAGGTGATGTTATAAGGCCTATATGTGAATTGTATACGCGAGGAGAGTATGCCGCGTTTGTTTTGACTTTAGGAGTCATTAAAGCCTAGATGTGAATTGTATACGCGAGGAGAGAATGCCACGTCTGTGTTGACTTTAGGAGTCATAGGTAGTCAGAGATTATTAGTGGTTGATCTGACTAGGAGATTCCTGGTGCGAGGTGCATGCCGCACTAGAGGAGGCCAAGATAGTAGAAGTAAGGCGACTGTGTGCGCTAGAGTGCCAGCAGTCATGTTACGAGCAGTGTAACATGAGATGTGTCTGAAGCTGTTGTTAGGTGCCACCGGCTTGTTATTCATATGTTAGCCATACATGATGTTACTGATGTCCAGGATTCTGTATTGGTGAAATATATATGTATATAGGACTGTTGTTACGCACAGATCACTTTTTCTAAAGTCATTGTATGATCATTTTTTGCTAAGGACATTGTATAATTAGATTGACTGAAATGTACACTTTAATTTTTTTCGGTCAAAGCTACATAACTCTGGATAAGTTAGATTACCATTTGATATGAGGTTACTTCCTCTTGTGACGAGACACGTTCGGTCCATATTTTTTGAACGAAGTGTGATCATTCTCCTTATTTGGTAGTATCGGTCAACTGTTGTTGGAATGTCTGAAACCTGTGTTGAGGATTCGTTTGCTGTCCATATAAGGCAAGATTTCTTACAAAATCTTTCTAGAAGGTCTTCAACCATCGTCTCGTTGAATTTTACTCAGGTGTAGGCTTTTCTGCGCATGTCTGAACTTTGAGTTGAGTTTCGTCTTCCGCCCAGCTTTGATTGAGAAGATGTACTGAGTAGAGAGCGGACGCATCTGCGTCTTGTGATTTTGATAGGGAAGTCCATAGTCTTTTGTGAGTTAGTTATCTAACTAGACTTTTCCCAGTATTATTCAAGCCGCCTGGAGGCATATGTTTTGTGGTTGATTCCGAAAAAAGGTAATACCTCTTTATTGAACTTTACGATACCATCTAGAAGTTCGACATTTTGATGCTCTCTGCTCGCTTGTGTGATTCAAAATGGAGAGGTACTTTGATTAGGATTTCGCCACCGGTATCTTTATACCTGAACAATTTACATATATGGGTCGCTTTAGACCAACAGGACGATTGTCTGTTTTCCAGGATTCGCTATGCCAGCGATTACGCCTAAGATAAAGGGTTAGACTTAGGAATGTGATAAAGGTCAGTTCGACCTGTACTCCTCAATGCTATTTCTCGTGCAAACGATAACGGACTTATTTATTACACCTGATCTGCCAGCATCAGGAGAGGAGTAATGATTATTATGTATGTGTACTGATGAAATGCAGCTGACACCGTTACACTCAGGGCCGGATTAAGCTAGTGCGGGGCCTGTAGCACTTGTTAAGAAAGGGGCCCTATATTTTAAAAAAATACAATAAAACAACACAAACATATTTGATCACATTAATTTTTAATTTGCATAGTAATTATCATTATCAATTAATTCGTGCTTGTAATCCTATAAGTTTGCCACTCATGTTGCTGGCGTTGTCACAACTTTGACCATGGCAGCCTTTAATATCAATGTCATTTGCCTTTAAAAAATTAAGTAGACTTTTAGTAAGCTGTTCAGCACTATGACCTTCCATATCCAAAAATGTCACAAATCTTTCAACTGGTCCAGATGGCAAAACATAGCGCAGAGTCAAAGTCAGCTGGTCCATATTAGATATATCTGGAGTAGAATCCAATGAAACGGAATAATACTTGTATTTCTTCACTTCACAGAGAATGTGATCCAGTATGCTGGATCCAATCAGATTGATGAATTCCTCACACGTTGTTTTAGATAGATATGATGTATGTCCAAATCCTTTGTTTGCATGAGTACTTATATGCTCTGCCAGAAAAGGGTCAAACTTGGCCAGTAATTCTAACAACCCTAAGTAATTCCCGTTATAAGGGTACCCAACAATTTCATCACTGCCACGAAATGAAAGGCCTCGTTCTGCTAAAAACTTCACAACTTCAATTATTCGCTCTAGAAGTTTGTGCCAATACTTTTCTTGAATGTCCATTTGTTTCACAAGATGGGAATCGACACGTTCACCTTTGTTTTTTTACGCATCAACAGTGAAATTAAAGCTTGTCTATGGGAGGAGCTTTCTTCATGTCGACGCAATAGATTGCTTGCATTGTTCCAGTCATTAAACCCTTCCACAGTAAACTTTGATGAACATTCTGAACTCATAAGCTTGCGTGGGAAACAGAATAGGCGCCCTTTACTTTCTGAATAGCATAACCATTTTCTTGCATGTTGCTTGTTTGTAAGTTTATGAATATGTGTAAAATAAGACTTCTGACAGTATAGAGTTTTCTTTTCAGTGTCATACAATCGCACGGATGAAGAGAAGGCACTATCAACATGTTGACATTTTTCACTTCCCTTGGATATGCAATATTCACGCTCACAGTCATCTATATTGTTCGGCCAGTCACCAATATTATTAGAGTACTTCTTCGTTTCACTTATTCTTTCACATTCAGACTCAGTGTATACTGGGTTTTGCTGTATGTTTTCTGCTGCACAGCCTGCACTAGTACTAGTTGTTCATGTACTTCCAGCTTCAGCGGTTAGAGTACCACCACCATGAACATCAAAATATTCTGTCAGCTTACGTGTTTTTTATATCACAAGTTGATCTCTTCTTTCTTTATCTTCCTTCGCTTTACGTTTTTCACTTCCAGAAGCATAATTACGTCCAATATCTCTGTGTCTACTGCTCATTTTTTTAGTTTTCTAACCTTACAAATCAAGAAATTTTAATCAAGATCGAAAGAGAGTGCGAGCATGCCGTATACCTCAATTAAAACAGGAAGTTTCCGTTTCCTAAATTCTAGTTTTTATTGTTAATGCAAATTCATTTCACAAAGAACGAAACAAAATTAGAGGGGCAGTCGCCCAGAGCCAAAAAAGTGGTTTCCGTCCAAACGTGACCAAATTTTCAACGCCACTTAAATGGCTTCCGTCCGCAAACAGTTAAGATTAAAATAATAAAGAGTCACACTAAGTCACCCTCTTATGCTCTTTCTCTCACAATTTCGTGACACCAAATGAAAAGGCGCTAAAGATGGCATAAATCACAAGATCATTGGTTTAACGCTCGTATTTTTTTTTCTTTCTCTCTAACCAGCGGCACTCGAGCTTTCCAGCTCTTTTGGCACAATGACACGTCATTGCGAGGCTGGGGGGTCAGTGGACTTTCCTTCCAACCCGGTCAGGAGCTTCGCTCCTTCCCATCAACGCTCGTATTAGAAGATGACCAAAAAATTATGTACATATTTATTGGCGCGGTGCCCCTAAAAGCGTGGGGCCCGTAGCATATGCTACTTGTGCTACTACGTTAATCCGGCTCTGGTTACACTATTGATAGTATGAATATTAATGCATCCAGCTCTGTGCCATATTATTCAGACAGATTAATGAATAATAACTTTATGACACTGTGAACCTTGAACTGTTGTTTACGCTATGACTGATGAGGATTGGATCCTACATGAATATCAGTTGGTACCAATATTATTTCTGAATGCTACAATTGTTGAACTGTGATGTCTTATGATGTATGTAACGTGACTGTCATTGTGGTGTACAATAAAATGGTATATAAACGTCACGAGCAGTTTACCATTTCTATGACTTTGCATGTCATTTTGCCTGTGCTGTACTCTGTGGACTATCCAACTATTTTACACACGGCAACAATAAAAACCAGATAGGACACCCTACAATACAACTATAATCTACTCGGTGTCGATAGGGGTGGTACTTCAAGTCAGCCTAAATCCACCCTTATCATTTCATGGTGGCCAAATGTTGGTTTATTCTGGTACCAGCTCTCAAGGGGGTCAACAAACCCAGACATCATCATCATACTATATACAAGATTACAGTTCAACTCACTACCTTCAATGAAAGTACCCGGCGTTGCTGATTTTGGAAATATTTTCAAAGTACCCGGCGTTGCTCGTCAAGTTATCAAAGTTTACTGACTAAGAAGGACAAGTGCCGATTGAATCGATTTACTGTTGCGGATTCAGAAGGACAAGTGTCGATTAAGTCGATTTATAGGATTCAGAAGGCCAAGTGCCGTAACAACTGTTCCAGTAATAGAAGCTCATTTCCTTCGTCATGGCTGTTTATGGGAGCAGATGTTGATCAACGTTGGATCATTATCCTCAGAATGCTGATTACATCCTGTTCTGCACCGTGCTGACGCTGGATTTATAGAAGTTAAGTGGCCTGTTTTGTTTGTGAACTGTGCCCTTATGTTCTAACTGAGCCTTCTGTACTTTCACACTTTCTCCTACTGTTTTCATGTTACATGTTTATATGTTATATGTTATTTGTATATTTATATATTTATATTTCAGCGGGTCTGGATGGGTGGTGACTCCTATAGATCATACCACGTGACAGAGGTTTTCTAGTGAGAGTGTTCTGTAGGGTATGCAAATTTCCTATAGTGAAATTTGCTAAGCGACTTTTGTTGCTATTTCTATTAGTTGTGATGACATGGTCAGTGTTGTTTTCGGTATTTTTTCACATTCTTTAGTTTTGTTTTGATTTGTTTGTATTTCTAGGTCTCCTCTTTTCTATTATTCATTTCTTTACACAATTTTTGTTTATACATTGTGAAGTCATTTGTTTGTTTACTTTTTCGCATTTTGTCATTCACATTCTTTGTGATACTTTCTTTTAGTTCTGCTGTTTATTTAGTTGACTTATGCGAATGTTTTCGTATTGACTTTGTTATTGTTTACATTGACTTTGATCTTTGTTATTGTTTACATTGACTATGATCTTTGTTATTGTTTACATTGTCTTTGTTCTTTGTTATTGTTTACATAGTTCTTGAGTAATTAGCTTTCACTACTGTTTATATAGTGCACTTATCATAACTAACTGGTGGTTTTTGGTTATGCACTATTGTAGTGCAGTTATGATAAATAACTGATGGTTATGCACTGATTTGTGTAGTGCACTGATGAGTAAGAAGTGACTTGTGGTATTATTATACATTTGATAATACAAATTTGGTGTCAAAGACTTGTTTCCCACAGAGATTGGGGTAAACATTGTGATTATACAAGTACTTATTTAAGTCTTGTCACTATTAAGAGTGAAATACATTAATTAAATATTTCAGATTTGGTGACTCATAATATTAGACATCATGTCTACACTTGATTACTTTATTGAACAAGGGAAATCCCTTGGCAAGACAGGTGATAAGTTGGAAGAATATGCAACTACTCAATATGATAAAGCATTAAAGATGGAAGAGAAAAAAATGGAAATGGAAGCTGAACAAAAGAAATTGCAGATGCAGGTGGAGGAAAGGAGATTTCAAATGGAAATGGAGAAACAGAAAAGAGAAGCTGAGGAGAAAAGACTTGAAAAAGAGTCAGAAAGACTTGAAAAAGAGTCAGAAAATAAAAGACTTGAAAAAGAGGCTGAAAATAAAAGACTTGAAAAAGAGGCTGAAAATAAAAGACTAGAGATACAGGCTGAAAATAAAAGACTAGAGATACAGGCTGAGGCTGAAGAAAGAAGATTACAAAGAGAGGCTGATGAGAAAAAAGCAAAAATGGAGCATGAAGAAAAACTCTTAGCTTTGGAGTTAGAAAAGTTGAAGTTGTCTGGTAATGCTAATGATGCAAATAAGGTGTCAGATAAGACAAATGCTAATACTTTCAAGCTAAATCTTCCAGCATTCAATGCTTCTATTGATGATATAACATTTTATCTAGACAGATTTGAAAGTGCATGTAAGGTGCATAACATAGATAAATCACTGTATGTTTATCATCTGTCCAAGATACTTAGAGGTGATGCTTTGATTAGGTTGGGCATGGTAGATGAGCCTGACAAGAACAACTATGAGGTTGTCAGGGCTATCTTGTTAAAGAAATACCAACTTGACGAAGACGGCTATCGTCTTCAATTTAAAAATATGTTGCCAGAAAATGGAGTGGAATTCTCTGAATTCATCTCAAGGATACGTCTTACTTTTTCACGATGGGTTGAGCTGTCTAAGACAGTACATACATATGAAGCTCTTATGGACTTACTACTTAGAGACAAGGTTATGTCTTCTGTCAATGAATCTTTTCTTTCTTTTCTTCATGAGCGTAAGCCTAAAAACATAAAAGAAATGGAAGAATACTGTTGCCAGTATGTCACTGCGCATCCTCACGTAACCATTAGCAACTCTAAAGTAAAAGAAGGTCTGCCAGTTGCTTCGGCAGCACCTTATGGCCCAAATTTCATGCGTAAATTTCAGGGTAGCCAACAAAATGTTAATAAGAAGAGTAACCGTAATTATGCTCAGAATCATAGCGAGCAATTTCAGGGTGATTCTTCTTCGCAGAACTGGAGACAACCTGATACTCCACGGTATACTACTCCCTATAATTTTAGACATTTTCGCAAAGGTAGTCAGTATAGAGGAAAATATTTTTCGCGGAAACCTCAAAACCAATATAATAGAGGTTCTCAACAGTATAGAGATGGTAATGACAGTTATGGAAACTGGAATTCAAACCAGGATAACAATTACAGTAGGGACTTTAATGATAATAATGATAATTGCAGAGGCAATAATGGTCGCGGTAGATCGCAACATAAGAGAAAAAGATATCAACAGACAAACTCTGTACAACAAGAATCTCAGGGAGCAGATAAACAGGTTAATGATAATAAAAACCATAATGCTATCGGATGTTCATCTTTTGATTTTGGTAGAGCAAATAAATGTATCCAATGCAGTACTTTATTTGACCCGACTACCGTAACTACTTTAAGCTGTGGTCATCCTCTTCCAGCTCTTCCTGCTAATGTTGCGCATGACGGGAGAGGTTCTCTTATACTACATAAGGGTCTTGTAAATAGTAATCCAGTCTCAATTTTGTTTGATTCTGGATGTACTACTGTTGGCGTTAGGCAATCTCTTGTAAATCCATCCTGTGCTACAGGAAAGATCATCAAATGTGTCACATTTGGTGGCACTTTGGAAAAGTATCCTACTGCCATAATACATATTGCTACTCCCTTCTTTACGGGAGATGTCCACGCGTGTCTTCTTCCAAACCCTATTGCGGACCTTATTATTGGTAGTATTCACGGAGTTAGGGAATGCACCCCACAGCAAATTGCTGTTTGGGAAGAGCAAAACATAGAAGCTACCAATGCGGTGGTCACAAGAGCACATGCTCTGGATCCACCTCAAACTTCATTAACTGATAATGAAGTAGATAGCCAAGATAGTCACTTGATTATTTCACGTGACTCATTTATAAAATTGCAAGAAGAAGATCCTTCGTCACAAAAATTCTTCATTCTAGCAAAAAAAGGGGATCCAAATCAGAATACTAATAGAAAGTCTTTGATTTCTATGAAGAACGGCGTACTTGTACGTATGGTACAAGACTCGACTACGTCTGCACATTCTCAAATTCTTGTGCCTAAGAGTATGAGATTGCAAATATTGCAACATGCTCACGACTCGCAATGTGCTGGACATATGGGTTTTTCCCGTACAAAGTCGAGGGTTCTTGCGGCTTTCTTTTGGCCATTTGTGAGCAAGGACATACGAATTTACTGTCGTTCTTGCAAAGTATGTCAGGAGGTCAAATCGAAAGGACCACGACATGCTGCGCCTATCCAGGCTGCTGACATTCCTTTTCGGCCGTTTCAAAAAATGGCAATAGATATTATCGGTCCTTTTAGGATTAAGTCGGCCAGAGGACATCAATTTATCCTTACATGTGTCGATATGTGCACACGTTGGCGAGAGGCTATACCTCTCAAGAGCATCTCCACTGCTGATATCGCAGACGCTCTTTGGCTGATATTTTCTCGCTTGGGTTTCCCCGGAGAAATATTGTCAGACCATGGCACTCAACTTATATCAGACGCTATGTCACAGGTAATGTCTATGCTACATATTAAAAGGTCTCTCAGCAGTATCTATCACCCAATGTCTAATGGGTTAGTTGAGCGTTTGAATAGGACACTAAAAACTTTACTTGGGAAGATAACTGAGGATCATCCTCAGGATTGGGACAGGGTTTTACCCGCGGCTCTCTTTGCTTATAGAGAGGTTCCCAATGAACACACAGGGTTTTCCCCTTTTGAACTTGTCTTTGGCGCGCAACCGCGCGGCCCTATGTCTTTACTTCACGATCTAATCACTGCCGATAATATTAGCGATGAGACTCAATCTTCTTACGAGTATGTCATTGCTCTTAGGCAAAAGATCATCGAGGCATGCAAACTAGCAACTTCTTCATCCGAATTTGCTAAAGAAAAGGCAAGGCAGTTTGCAAATAAAAATAGATGTCTACGACAACTTTGTCCAGGTGACAAAGCTTTCGTTTTACTTCCTTCAAGGGAGAACAGACTTCTTATTGCATGGAAAGGTCCATATGCAATAGTCTCCAAGATTTCCGATGTCGACTATATAGTCGATATTGATGGAAAGCATAAGACTTTCCACATAAATATGCTCACGTAATTTCATGAAAGACCTGACTATTTGCAGCCTATTTTCCAGGCAACGGACAATTCTCAAGTACCCCATGGTCATTACTCATCCCTGTCAGTTATACAGGATGAGGAAACTACTTTTTCTGATGTCAATCTTCCACTTCCTATGATCCCACTTTATTCTACGGAATCTTGGAAAAACGTTACCGTTTTTCCTAATCTTTCCGCTGAGGAACATCGACAAGTTTCTTCGATGTTGCAAACATTTCAGGATATCCTTACAGACATCCCGGGACACACACATGTCATCGAACATGACATTATACTAACTGACCATAATCCTATCAGAGTCAGACCCTATCCAATACCTATCCATTTTCAGTCACAAGTCGAAAAAGAATTGGATGAAATGATTCGATTGGAAATCATTGAACCATCCACTTCAGCATACTCTTCGTCTATGGTTATTGTTCGGAAGAAGGATAATAACATTCGCATTTGCGTGGATTATCGCAAATTGAACCAAGTTACGAAGTTCGATGCTGAACCTATGCCTTCATTAGAAGAGCTACTAAATAAACTTTCTAATTCTAGGTTCTTTTCAAAACTAGACTTGTCTAACAGTTATTGGCAAGTTCCTTTAACTGAACGTGCCAAACCTTTTACAGCTTTTTCTACACCTAGGGGTTTATTCCAATGGAATTTCATGCCTTTCGGTCTTATGAACGCCCCTGCTACATTCGTACGCATGATGCGGCGAATTCTCGCATATCGTACAGATGTCATAGCATATTTAGACGATATCTGTCTGTTCAGTGATTCCTGGGAAGATCACTTTTTGGGTTTATACAATTTGCTGTCTACTCTTCGCGAGTATAACTTGACTGCAAAACCCTCTAAAGCCTTTATAGGATTTAGTGAGATTTCTTTCCTGGGTCATCGCGTTGGTCATGGTCTTTTAAAGACAGAGGACCACAATGTTTCAAAAATACTTAACATTTCTGTCCCTAAGACGAAGAAACAAGTACGGAGTCTCTTAGGTTTGATCCAATTTTACGGACGATTCATCCCGAATCTGTCCTCCATTATGGCACCGCTTTCTACTTTACTGAATGTGACAGTGCGAAGACGATGTGTGAAGGAGAATAAGGATTTGTGTGTAATTTTGTCGTCACTCTCTCTGGCCTACTTTCACACACGTTCCGCAGTCACAGAAAAACTCTTGATGGCAGGGGTCCCACTTTTATTAATGAAATCCTATCAGGTAGCACAAGAATCATACAGAAACAATGTTGTCCGCAAGTTTACTTTGAAGACAATTCCTAAGCAACACCATATAACCAAGCTATTTAGGTAACACCATCTAATAACCCAGCACAGACTGCTGGACTCTCTCTATGTCGTTAGTTCTCCTAGCACAGACGCAACTATGCAAAAGCCCAAGGCCTCAGTTGGTTATCGTACGAGGGCGCGTTTTGCACAAGAACGATCTGGCTACTTCTCAGCTCTCTCACTGAAGCCTCTCACTGTTTCAGTTTTAAATCTGCATCTCCAACCATGCACCACATGATAGCCGCCACGTCAAAATGTCAGGGAAAACTCCACCCATCCCTCTAGGGAGCAAATCAGGAGTCCTATGCTCAGTATGGATGACATGAGATCACATCTTAGTCAAGAGTATCTTCCTAGACGTCCACAATAGGTCCGCCCACTGTTGAGGACTGTTTCGCGGCTTGCAGGCATGTGAATGTTGGCCACATTCGCATGCGTGCACCACGAAACACCTCAATTAAACTAAGACCATAAATCGCGCAAATCGATGTATGACGCGTCTAGCTTAGTTACATTTTAGTCTATGTGTGGCCATTGAGCCGAACGGCAGTGTTGGAATGTGTGGTAAAACCACTTAAGGATCGTGTTTGAATATGTGGCATAGCCACTGATTAAATATATATGGGGAACGGTAGATCCACTGGAAAGTGTAAGATAGCGTAAGGATCCGTATCAAAATTGATTATAGGACCATGTAGAGTCCGTATTAGAATCGCGAACAAAGCAGATTACGTTCACCTTGAACTTATATATACGGCAGTTAAAGCCGGGCGATGCAAGCCAAAGACGTTGAATAATTATACATAGACAGGATCTATAGATTTACAGATAATGTACTCACTAGTATTGTGAAGGGATAATAATTCTAAGGATCGGATTCGGGAAGAGTTGGTTGCACACTCTATTACGCTATAAACTTTAACGGTTAACCCAGACGAGCTAAGTCTGTGAGAGGAACATTGTGTAGAGCTTAGAACTATGATGAAGCCAATTTAAATGTGTGAAATGTTGTTACACCCTATTGTGTAAAAGTATATATTAAATTGTTCAGTCGTCTATGGAACTTGTTGATTGCCTGAATTTATGCAAGTTCTCACTCTGTGCTGTGACTGTCATTAATCCTTGCAAGGTCAGTCCAGATTATCACAGGTATTTCTAAGACTAACTATAATCTAACCAACACTGCGGAAGAATTAATATACGATAACGACACTGAATATAATAATAATTTAATCACACCACAATGGCTTAAAACTGCACTCGAACTATAAAACTGGAATTAGAATGGATGAATTATAATATCTGAAATATTGACAAGCAACCCAATAAACTCACGTCCAACGGTGCTGAATCTTTTAATAACATCTAGCAAGAAAAGATACAGCGGGAGACCGTAACACCCACTACTGATTACATTCCCACGATATCACTTGCCTGGAGTCACACCTCACGGTTTTAGTGCTCAACAAGATGTGTTATCAGACCGCGCCAGGATGTCTAACAACCGATGTCTGTCTCCTGTTACATCTGCGTCTCACACGTTTGTCTACTTCATGGATGGCAAAGGTGTGTTTCGTTTAAATCGCCCCTTCTCGTGGGAGAATGCCAACATGAGCACAAATATACACCGTAGACGAGATCGACAACTATTACTCAGTCAAAAATTACACCTTTCTGGCCACACGGTCACATGTTCCGCCCCTAAATTTTTTGTGGTCCCCACAAACGTACTCTGCTCCATTGTCAGTTCCACGTTTATGTCTGATTGCTTGTCGTGGTCTGGGAGAATTGTCCGCTCGTACAGCGTCGCTACTTGATTGAGAGTTCAGCGAGTTAGTCCCTGCAGTTGTCGGCCTTGGCGGTGGATTGCTTCCAACGTGTTGTACACTTGTTTTCCGGTGTGAAAGTAGGCCAGAGAGAGTGACGACAACATTACACACAAATCCTTATTCTCCTTCACACATCGTCTTCGCACCGTCACAGAAAAACTCTTGATGACAGGGGTCCCACTTTTATTAATGAAACCCTATCAGGTAGCACAAGAATCATACAGAAACAATGTTGTCCGCAAGTTTACTTTGAAGACAATTCCTAAGCAACACCATATAACCAAGCTATTTAGGTAACACCATCTAATAACCCAGCACAGACTGCTGGACTCTCTCTATGTCGTTAGTTCTCCTAGCACAGACGCAACTATGCAAAAGCCCAAGGCCTCAGTTGGTTATCGTACGAGGGCGCATTTTGCACAAGAACGATCTGGCTACTTCTCAGCTCTCTCACTAAAGCCTCTCACTGTTTCAGTTTTAAATCTGCATCTCCAACCATGCACCACATGATAGCCGCCACGTCAAAATGTCAGGGAAAACTCCACCCATCCCTCTAGGGAGCAAATCAGGAGTCCTATGCTCAGTATGGATGACATGAGATCACATCTTAGTCAAGAGTATCTTCCTAGACGTCCACAATAGGTCCGCCTACTAATGATTACATTCCCACGATATCACTTGCCTGGAGTCACACCTCACGGTTTTAGTGCTCAACAAGATGTGTTATCAGACCGCGCCAGGATGTCTAACAACCAATGTCTGTCTCCTGTTACATCTGCGTCTCACACGTTTGTCTACTTCATGGATGGCAAAGGTGTGTTTCGTTTAAATCGCCCCTTCTCGTGGGAGAATGCCAACATGAGCACAAATATACACCGTAGACGAGATCGACAACTATTACTCAGTCAAAAATTACACCTTTCTGGCCACACGGTCACATGAAGAAAGGATCGCCTAATCTGATCCGCTGGTCTCAAGAATGTCAATCCTCATTGGACCAGGTTAAAACTCTATTTTCATCTCCACCTATCCTTAGGTTACCTACTATTGAGAAGACTTTTGTTCTTCGAAATGACGCCTCGTCAACTGGGATTGGGGCAGCACTTATGCAGGAGTATTCTGATACTCTGCATCCGGTGATATATATCTCTAGGAAATTAAATGCTGCAGAAAAGAATTACTCGGTTTTAGACCGTGAATTATTGGCTATGGTATGGTCTATTCTGAAGTTACAAAGATTTCTTCTAGGCGCACATTTCATTGTGGAAACCGACCAGAAAGCGCTTACTGCTATTCAGAGCAAAAACTTGAAGAGCTCGAGATCTACTCGATATGCCATAGCTCTTCAACCATTTCATTTCACGGTGCGAGCTATCCGTGGTTCGGATAATGTGATGGCAGACATTCTGTCCAGGTGCCCACACGATTCCACATAACTCTTCTGTAATATATATTTCCTGATATACAGCTCAATACTATAATGACATATTAGCACATATTTTCTCACTTTTGGGGAATTTATAACGTTGTACCATGTAATTTCCTTTTTTCTGTTACCGATTGGATCATAACAGAAGAAGGCTTAGTTAGCGATATACGGGCCAAAATATCACATGGCCACATTTAGATATTGTACTTTAATGATTGTATTAAGAGATTTAACAATTGTCTTAAAGATTTGTGTTATTGATATTTTCGCAGCACATCATTGAAGTCTGCGAGATTTGGTACATTGTGGAACTTTGAAGTTATCTAGTCCTGTCCTGGATTGGGAGCGGATGATGTCCACATCTTCTTGTAGCGATTGTATTTATGTCTACGAGAAACAGCACATGTATTAGTAATTATTTATAATGCATTCTATAATGTACTCTTTGTTTAAATATGTGTTATATTATATTGCGGTATATTGGTATGTTACACCGCTGTTTGCACAACACGTCATTGTATAATACTATGATAATATATTTAATTTCATAGATTTGTATGAGTATATTTTGACTTTCATTATGATATTGCCATCCCTGTGGCGTGTGTTGGTGGCACCCTCCTGGAATATATACGCGTATACTTAGATAAATTTTTTTTCTCTAAGGATCTGAGATAGCTAGTCTCATTTTTAGGCAATATATCCGCGCATCATACGTGCGGTGGGAGCCTTGGGTTTTCTTCCGGCTCCAGGATTTTTTTTTTTTTTTTAAATGTGTTTAATTTTTTTTTCCCGGGAGGGTGTGGTAATGTTACGCACAGATCATTTTTTCTAAAGTCATTGTATGATCATTTTTTGCTAAGGACATTGTATAATTAGATTGACTGAAATGTACACTTTAATTTTTTTCGGTCAAAGCTACATAACTCTGGATAAGTTAGATTACCATTTGATATGAGGTTACTTCCTCTTGTGACGAGACACGTTCGGTCCATATTTTTTGAACGAAGTGTGATCATTCTCCTTATTTGGTAGTATCGGTCAACTGTTGTTGGAATGTCTGAAATATGTGTTGAGGATTCGTTTGCTGTCCATATAAGGCAAGATTTCTTACAAAATCTTTCTAGAAGGTCTTCAACCATCGTCTCGTTGAATTTTACTCAGGTGTAGGCTTTTCTGCGCATGTCTGAACTTTGAGTTGAGTTTCGTCTTCCGCCCAGCATTGATTGAGAAGATGTACTGAGTAGAGAGCGGACGCATCTGCGTCTTGTGATTTTGATAGGGAAGTCCATAGTCTTTTGTGAGTTAGTTATCTAACTAGACTTTTCCCAGTATTATTCAAGCCGCCTGGAGGCATATGTTTTGTGGTTGATTCCGAAAAAAGGTAATACCTATTTATTGAACTTTACGATACCATTTAGAAGTTCGACATTTTGTTGCTCTCTGCTCGCTTGTGTGATTCAAAATGGAGAGGTACTTTGATTAGGATTTCGCCACCGGTATCTTTATACCTGAACAATTTACATATATGGGTCGCTTTAGACCAACAGGACGATTGTCTGTTTTCCAGGATTCGCTATGCCAGCGATTACGCCTAAGATAAAGGGTTAGACTTAGGAATGTGATAAAGGTCAGTTCGACCTGTACTCCTCAATGCTATTTCTCGTGCAAACGATAACGGACTTATTTATTACACCTGATCTGCCAGCATCAGGAGAGGAGTAATGATTATTATGTATGTGTACTGATGAAATGCAGCTGATACTGTTACACTATTGATAGTATGAATATTAATGCATCCAGCTCTGTGCCATATTATTCAGACAGATTAATGAATAATAACTTTATGACACTGTGAACCTTGAACTGTTGTTTACGCTATGACTGATGAGGATTGGATCCTACATGAATATCAGTTGGCACCAATATTATTTCTGAATGCTACAATTGTTGAACTGTGATGTCTTATGACGTATGTAACGTGACTGTCATTGTGGTGTACAATAAAATGGTATATAAACGTCACGAGCAGTTACCATTTCTATGACTTTGCATGTCATTTTGCCTGTGCTGTACTCTGTGGACTATCCAACTACTTTACACACGACAACAATAAAAACCAGATAGGACACCCTACAATACAACTACAATCTACCCGGTGTCGATAGGGCTGGTACTTCAAGTCAGCCTAAATCCACCCTTATCAACTGTACAACAGACTTCTGTTGAGTTTATGAACGAGTGTCGCTGGTGAGGCTGTGTTGGTAGTGATCACCCAAGAATTATCATACCCTCAATTTCAGGACAACAAGCCACGTATAAATAATAACCTGGGACATATGTTACATTTTGTGTTGTGACAACAACAATGAGGCTGGCTATTTGCAATTAAAACAATCCATGAGAAATATCTTCTTCTTCAGGTGCCTGGTCTGGAACAGACATTGGCGATCATGACCCTTCAATTTCTTTTGATAGTCTAATGAGGTTGTTGTTGCCCATGCTGTTGTTTGTTGCCCAGTTGTTTAAGCTTTCCACGTACATCTTTCTCTGCCTTCCTTTTCCTCTCCTTCCTGGTATTTTCCCACATAAGACTAATTCTTCCACTCCTCCTCTTCTGTTAATATGTCCCATAAATTTCATTTGTTTTTTCTCTGATGGTTTTGATGACCGTTCTGTTAACACCCGCAGCTGTCAATACCTCGGCATTTGTTTTCTTCTCTGTCCACGATATTCTCAGTATCCTTCTCAAAAGCCACATTTCCGCTGCCTCCAGTTTTTTCACCATTTGGTTACTCATTGTCCAACATTTGCATCCATATAAAAGAACGGACCACACGTAGCCCCTTAGTAAGCGCATTTTTTTGCTTATGGTGATGTTTCTGATTTTCATTCCGTTGCTCATCCTTGTAAAGGCTTCTTTGGACATGGCGATCCTTTTCTTTATCTCTGTGTCACATCTGCCATCTGATGTCAATGTGTAGCCTAAATATTTAAAGAGATTGACTTGTTTGATTTTTTCTCTTTTGCTGTTCAAAGAGCACACTGGTATTTGTAATTCCTTAGAAACTACCATGCACACAGTTTTGCTGACATTCAAAGATAATCCTTTCAACTCGCTCTCTTCCACTACTTTGTCTAGAATGATTTGTAGATTTTCCTCTGACTCTGCTATTAAAACTGTGTCATCTGCATATCTCAGATTGCTGATATTTTGTCCTCCGACTTTAATTCCTTCGAGGTGTTCAATGTTTCGAAGTATTGTCTCGCTGTATATGTTAAAAAAGAGCAGGCACAGCCCTGTTTAACTCCTCTTTTAATTGCTCTGAATTCACTTAGTTCTCCTTCAAATCTGATCGCGGATTCCTGCTCCCAATATATGTTCCTTATTATCATAAGATCTTTCCCGTCTATATTTAGTTCATGTAAAATATCAAAAAGGTCTTGGTGTTTCACTTTGTCAAAAGCTTTTGAGTAGTCTATAAAGTATAGATAAAGGTCTCTTTGTACCTCAATACGGGACCCAAAGACGCAGCAATAGAGAATGCAGTCAGCGACCCATAGCTTGACTGCTTGCGTCAGGGTCAGCGAACCAGAGCTGACCAAGACCCTACTCCACCTCCACGTGGTGGTCCTGGAAACAGACTGCATCACTGCAGTTTGGCTGAGAGAGTAGGGATCGAAGAGGGAAGGCAAACCCGGTCCCAAAAAATGCCGTGCTGAAGTCAGATGTGTCGACCGAAAGGCGCAGATATCGCAGCTCCGCTGTAAACAGACACAACGCAACCTACGTCCTTTTCAGGACGAACGAGGAAGAAGAAGAAGAAGTACCTCAATACATCTCTCCATGAGCATTGATAGTGTGAACATTGCATTTCTGGTACCTTTATCAGCAACGAAACCGAATTGAGTTCCAGAAATTTCTGGTCGTATTCTATTTCTTGTCCTTTCCATTATGGTGCGAAGGAGTGTTTTGGTGACATGGCTCATTAGGCTGATTGTTCTATGTGATTCGCATTCTGTTGTTCCTGGTTTTTAGGTATGGTGATGAATACTGATCTGCAGATGTTTGGAGGTATCTCTCCTATGTCATATATCTTGTTCAGGAGTTTTGTTATTTCCTCTATGCCAAGTTCTCCTAGTGCTTTATAGATTTCTACAGGAATATTGTCAGGCTCTGATGCTTTACCATGTTTCGATTTCTTAATAGCATTTTCAACCTCGTCTTTCAATATGGGTAGACCTTCCATGTTTTTTCTTATGTTTGGTTTATCGCCTCTTTCATCATCATATAAATATACAATTACAGAAAAGCTTAAAAAGATAACGGTAAAGGTACTCCTTTAGCAGATACTGCAGTAAAGAATATAATACCAGTATGTCGTTCACTACGGAGCTGATAACTGCTGCGGATAAAAATAGACTATAAGGATGGAGGTTACAAAATCTATTTTGTTCCGTAATAATTTATGAAAGACGTTATCCTCACTCGTACTTTTTTAGCATGACGTCACAAATTCGTCAACCCTATTTCCCCATCGTCACACTTCGTCACAAAATTTTGACCCTCTCCATTCCCTCTCCTCATTGCGTGGCGTCATATGTGGAGGACCCCTTCCTTGGACAACAGCCTCTTGTTTCCAGATTTGTTTTCTTGAAGAAGTGGTTTAACATCTCTGTGGTATATCAGATTTCATGACTTATTGAGGAATTTAGTCCTGCAACCTTGCTATTTTTCTGCAGTTGTAGAGCTTGTGTGATTTGTACTTTAGTAAACGATTTTATGTTACCATTTAGAGCAGAATTTCTTAACGTTTTTTGTGCCGCGGACTCCATTGCTTATTCGATGAAGACTATGGACCCCTTTTGATTGTCCGATAAAGGCTATGTACCCCTTTAATTGTCTGATGAAGGCTAAATACCCCTTTAATTGCCCGATCAAGGCTATGTACCCCTTTAATTGTCCGATGAAGGCTATGGGCCCCTTTGATTGTCCGATAAAGGCTATGTACCCTTTGATTATCCCATCTTCTTTGAGGAAAAAAAAATGTACATACACGCATAATAAAAAAAAAACTTTAGATTTTAAATTTTCTGTTATTTACATGAACCCTCTAGAGTCCATTTTATGGACCCCAAAGGATTTGTTGAACGCAGTTACCCTGATTTAAAACGTCCGTTCCTGCTTCTTGTTATGGTCGATTGTTTCACCAGATTCCTGTTTAGAATTTCTTAAAATATTTGAGGATAAACGAGGAAAGGTTTATATGCGTCTATAGTGGGACAAAAGACTAAGAAAATGTCTACGTTACGGCCACAAGGCCTTCGTCAGGGAGAGACGGACAAACACAGAACAGAAATAAGCGGTAACTACGTTAAATACATCAAAATGAACACAAGTTATACGATCGAGTCACAAATTCCAGTATGAACAAAGTGGCCACCAGATAGGATCCGGGGCAAGGATTCATAAAACACTCTACAAATCTGGTTTATTGTTTCTCTTTATGAATGATATTTTCTCTTTTATTGGTGAGTTGTAGTTGTTTTTTTTTTCTTTAATAATGTTCTAGTGTTAATGTAAAGTATCTTCAAGTCCTCGTTTTAATACGTTCTCTTCTTCCTCGGGGTCAGATTTTAAATTTATTTTCTTTTATCCTGTCGGGCACTTTTAAACATTCTTGTTAACTTCCTAGTAAAAAGTGCACTGCATTGCCTTAAACGGTTCAAATAATAAATAAACAAACAACACACAAACACATTCACAAAACAAGAATAATCCACGCAATTTAACAGGAAGACGCCTTGAAATTACACACACAAGGGAGCTTAAACGGACCAGTCATAAGCGAAAAGGTACACACTGGGAAAAAAAAGTACTGATAGTCTAGAAGAGGACGGTAATAGGACTGAAGATGCTTGGCAGAGATTAAACTAAAATAACAACAACAAAACTTATAGTTTAAAAAACTATGGCAACATAAGCAGCAACTACCACCATAGCAGATGTCACTACTGATGTACTTACTGATATCAGGGTTATGTGTTGCCAACGTGCTTGTAAGCAAACATACCAGAACTTGAACGAACAAACCACACCTGGAGAAGTTTGCCATCTGAAAAAAAATGTAGCCACTTTCATTCTTGATACGAGACGTCACTGAAATGCTCAGAAAGTATTATTTAGCTCAAACGCCTGGTATGTCAAGAAAAATAAATCTCGAAACTCAACTCACAGTTGATCATGGAGCTTGTAGTTTAGCTTTTGACAGAGGTTTCGCTTTCATCATCATCACCCGTCAGATCACCATAGGCCTTTATCAAACTTATGCCCTGTCACGTGCCATCAACTCAATGTCTTTTCATGCCTTCTTCATACACTTCATAACTGTCTCCATCTCTCTTCTCCACGTATTCCTTGGATTCTGTCTACCTTTATTACCATGGGGATTCCAGAACAAGGACTGTCTGGTAATGCCATCAACAGGTATATCATTTTTATATCAGTTATATCAACAGGTATATCATTGTGTATCACATTTATCTCCAGCGTCTTCTTCTTATCCTCGGTTTCACTGGTACTTGCCTGGTTCTTGCCAACAGTCCCACATTAGTCATCTTGTCAACAGTCCCACATCAGTCATCTTGTCAACAGTCCCACATTAGTCATCTTGTCAACAGTCCCACATTAGTCATCTTGTCAACAGTCCGACATTAGTCATCTTGTCAACAGTCCCACATAGTCATCTTGTCATCCTACTTCACTTCTTCTATTCCAAAGTCTGTAGCTTTTTGGTTGTTGTTTTTTTTTCTCACTTACACAAACACACACATGCAGAGATTGGGTTGGTTTGGTTTTTTAAGGACTATCTTCATTGTACACGGATTACTTCATCAGTGCTCCGATCCCCCTTAGATCACACAAGGAGGATCTCAGCACAGTGCACCAACTCCGTAGCACCGGCGAGAATGCCAGAGTCTGTATATAGGAATCACACATTCTATAAATATTTATGTGATGGGTAGGTTTCTAATTTTTAAATTTTGCCAGGGCAGCGGCCTGATAGGCCTACTCTTTACGATTTCCAACTGCCGTGGGATTTTTAACGTGCGCAACTTGCACAAGGGACATCCTAATTTTTCCCCCATATCCGAGAAAGCTAGGTATCCGATCTCACTACCCAGGAGACCGGGGGGAGTATGACATCATTAGGACCACTGGTTCTGAAAAATAATTTCCATAAATTATATTCCCTCAACTGGGAATCGAACCCGGTACCTCTAGAACTAGAGGCTGACGTGGCGTCCTTCTTAGCCACTCCGACCCCCATCCAACCCCCACCCAGAGATGATCTGTTTCAAGTTGAAATGAAGAACAGTTGGACGTGTTCTTCGAAGCCATCTAAATAAGTCACCCAAGTCGGTAGGGTTAGAATTAAAGTTAGGGATTATGGTTAGGTTTAGGACTTATAAACTCGTCTTCAATTCAACCGAATGAATGAATCCTGAAAATGAATGCGAAATTGTCATGAATATGTTTAAAATTGAAGGGCGGTGTGATAAAGACTGTAATCTTTGTGGTATACATAATGGTGATAAATTATATCCCTCTTGATGTGATTAGACTGATTGTAGTACATGCGCCCACACAGAGCAGATGATAAATAGGTTAGCTCTGTATTGTCCCTGTGTATAAAGTCTGTAGTGAGTGGTATGAAGAGTACAGTCACTCACCCCGTACTGTCAAGCATAGATCAACGAATCAGACTAGTGTTCATTTCCAATTGACAGCACATCATTTATTTACACAGCAACATCAATCCGATACGATACACTACACAGGTACAACAGGATACACAAAAATCAATAATAATCAATTGCGCAGAACGTTACAGCTGTTCAGTATGATGTAAACCCTGTTTACATCTCAGTTCTAATGTTACATCAGTAAATTCACCAGAACGACTGCTGACACTGCAGTTACAAAACCCGCCACACAGGCGTACATCTATAGGACTCCCTCAACGACTGCATACCCCTGCAGTTAACAAAACGCCATACAGGCTTGAATCTATATATCCTAGCAGTTCTAATGTTCCACCAGAACGACTGCTGACACTGCAGTTACAAAACGCCACCCAGGCTTAGATCTATATATATTCGCAGTTCTAATGTTCCACCAGAACGACTGCTGACACTGCAGTTACAAAACGCCACCCAGGCTTAGATCTATAGATACTCAGAAGACTGTCCTCTCTGTAGTCTATAAGTAATCTGGCCTACACAACTCCTGGCCTTATAATCTCTTCAATAACTCTGATATCTGTTCATGGATCCTGAAATCTATATATACTCAAAAGACTGTCCGCTCTGTAGTCTATAAGTAATCTGGCCTACACAACTCCTGGCCTTATAATCTCTTCAATAACTCTCCCTCCATAAGGAACAATGGCCTTACTATCTCCTAGCGCCGTTCCTGCACAATAGAAATATATCAGGGAGGTAAATATGATCCAAAACATCGGCCTGTATACACCAAGGCCTCAGAACATGTCCTTAACATAAAGTACACCTTATTCTTCCCTTATCACATCTTATCTGCAGATTTATCACATCTTATCTGCAGATAAACACACCTAAATAGGCAAGTACTAGTACACCTCGAAAAATGGCCAAATATCGTTCCCTTACACTACCCTTGGGAACACACACAAGATACAGGGCTGACTCCAGTCAACCGTCCAACTTAGACTGCCACGGGATGACACATCTTCGGCTGTTCACGGACTCCCCGTGAGCTATTCACAGCCGGCCGAAACCAGTACAGAATAACCACATGACCAGCGCTCACACGCTTTCTGTACACTCTGTTTTCTTTTTTAACATATAAATGTTTTAAACAACTCACAATTAAACAAGCTAACAAGTGCGACAACCCTGAATTCACACTGTATAATCAGTATAGTACGTATCACTCCCCTTTGACCTTAACAGTTACCACCCGGTCCGGAGAAAAAAATGATTTTTTATCATTTTTTTGAAAAAACTACATCAATGAAAAAATAAGGGGTCAGCTAAGCTCTAATATATGCTTACAACAATAGCCTTATGATAAGGTCAAAATAATACATCGCCAAATAATAAAGCAAGTGTACAATAAACAAATTACCCATAATAATCTGCTAAATACACCGAAATAATCATTTACAAACAAAGTTAAGTATTATTACTGTAGACCAAACATGACACAATAAATAGAAAGTAAAGTCAAGATCAAACAAAAGAAGCATGATCAGCATAGAAAATCAACAAAGAAATCGAAATAGGAAGAAAGATCCATAATACCTAATTGTAACAATTAAGCTAATCATTTCCTTGCATGAAATACATAGAACTGTCACTAATAATTACATATACTAATCCATATTACAATACGTAAGAATACAAAGTATGGAAGTATAAGAAGTGTAAGAAGTGAACGTATACAACTAGTATCAAGTAACATCCAGATGAAACATGGAAGCATAACCAAAGTATAGACCGCTTCCAAAGAAATGTAGTGAAACGAAGAATCATTCGAAAAGGAAGAAGGGAATTCAAAAGATGAATGCATAGAAAAACGACAACAATGCATCCCAACAACAATCCAAGTAACTAACGCATAATAAATAATTTTAGCTAAATTACAAAACTTATACATAACTAAAATGATTTATCACAGACATCACACACAAAAAAGTGCAATATATAAAATTATCACAATCTCAAAACAAAACAAAAAAAACTATTTTAAATGGAATATCAACATATATTATTACACCTAATTAAGCGCTTTGGCGCAGAAAAAATATAACAATGTCAAAGAAAAATACATTTCCAAAAAAAAAAAAATTACAGTACAAAAAAGTTTCTTTAAAGCTAAGTTAAATAAAAATAGTATGTTAATTTTTTCTTGATTAAATCTATAACTAATATACCAAAAATGAAATCATCTTTAACCAAATGAATGACATCTAACAAAAAAGAATTCCAATTCTTCAGTAGACTCATAATAAACACATACTAGTTTAAACAGAACTCAGCAGAAAAAAACACATGGCAAAAAATACCAGAAATCAATGTTTCAAAATATGTTTACAAATACAAATACAAAATCATAACTAACACATAAAAGTTTAGTTTCAAAATTACATTTCACAACACAATAGTTACTGCATATAACCTCTGTATATGGTAATATTAATTAGACATAGCACCAGAATATAAGAAAAGAAAAAAATAAATAACAAGACTCTCTGAAACAACTAACGCATATTCGACGCTAATGAGTTTGTGCATAGGGCTGGCAATCTCATCAAATCCAAAATTTTCCTAAGAATCAACGCTGCAAAACATATCAATGTTTGATGAATTAACTATCATTGCTTCAACTTCACAACGTAGCACCTATGGTCATACATAATATGATCTAAGTGGAATAGTCTTCCGACTAGCGTATGAAAAAAAAATCACAAATCCACAATCTCATTACAAAAATTAAAGATAAGTCACTACAAAGTGATATGTCATCATTTCATTGCAATCATAACACATGCAATGTTTATCAACAAAACAATCATGTAAATAATGACAGAGTTACAACAGTGCATACCTATGAACATACACAATACCTAAGACATTATGTAATGTAAGTTACTATACAATACAGTAATTCATTAACCAAAAAATAAATTAAGTGTAAAAAACACTATAGCAATCTTAAACTAACTCCTAAAAAAAAAATAAATAGGTCACAAATCCGCGGTCCTCGATAGTATTCTGTAAACCGCACGGGGCGATGTCATACAACACCGTGTCAACAGGCTGGCTGGGTTGCGCTTGACTAGACATCTGGTCACAGGTTGACCCACATTCCTCTCACAGTAAAAAATAACTTCGGTGCGAAGATTCTTAACAAGCCGAATACTGTGGGAAAATATAAATGAAAATGTCTATTTCAATCAACTTGTGAGATTTATTGAAGTAAAACGGAAAGTTAGTCTTACATTTACCCAAACGTGTGGCAGTGAAAAAGTCTGGTCTCTATATGATGCCATCATTTCCTCGTCACACAGCAGATAACACAGAAGGATAAGACATCCTGACAGAAATGAAGGTCATCACAACAGTAGGCTGAAATAAAATCCTACTTACACACAACAAGATATTCTCTCGAACTCAAAATGCATAACAAGCAGTAGTATTTGAAACAATACCCTTACTGTTACCTTGTTTATAACCAAGTTTGTTCTTTTGTTGTGCAACATTACTATGATTAGTATTTCTACTTCTATAAAAATATCTAACCGATGGATTTTGTTGTGTTCTAGAATCATCGTTATACGGCTGATAACCTTCATTGTAGTTATTTCTTTCACCAAAACTGTTTTTATTCTCCTTTGTAACAATATTCTTACTAAATTGATCAGTACCAGTGATAACAAAATTTTTATGGTTATCAACATGTTGAGTTTTATTTTGGGTACAAGTCTTACTAATAGCTTTGTCCCTTATTATCTGTTTATCAGTATTTCCATAATCAGAATAATGGTTGGTCTTTTTAGATCTGCCTTGAAATTTATCTCCATTTTTTTTGCAATCTATAGAACTTACTGTTATAGCAGAATTATCTTTGCTGGCCTGACGCCACGAGTCAGTAATGTTACCAGAAGTAGTACGTGGGAAATTGTATTTGCCACGTAGTGATCTCCGTACATCATGTTCGACTTTCGTCTCAGCTTGTGTAAAGGGCTGGCTTCTTGCTTGTTTTATTTGGTGATAAACATTCTGTCTACCTTTGTCAACATTGACAGTAGACAAACCCTTAATACCTAAAACAACATCTACCAAACCATAAACTCTATTTCTCAGATCACTAATCTCAGCATTTCTAAGTGAGATGTCTTCAGTTTGTTTCTTAATTAAGTTATTAGATGTTAAAAGCTTACTCTTCTCCTGCATGAGTAATTTCTCAATATCAGTCATTTTCCTTTTGTACATCGTTAACTCTTCTAATCTCTCCTTATCATCCTTTTCTTCATTAGCACTCAACTGTGTTAAATCCATCTGAAGTTCCTTAGTGTTACTATTCTGGCCATTCCCAAGCTCATTAACATTCTCGAGAGGTACAAAATACTTTTCTTTAAGTCGGTGACTAACAATCACATTGTCACACAATAAGCCAGTAAGTGTTTCATTACATAAGTTTTCACATTTCTTGGTTTGAACTTTTAATTTCTCACAAATATCATTCTTCTCTTGAATTTCTCGAGTGAGATTACCCATTACGCTATTCATATGTTCTATCTGAACTTCCAAATCTTTTACTTTACTGCCTGCAGAGTCTAATGCTGTTGTTACATTAGCAAGATCCAAGTTTGATTTCTGTAACTCACTTGTGAGCCTAGACACTGTTTCTTGTAATTTTTTCTTTTCAGCATCATCTTGTAAAAACTTATCACTTTCCTGTAAAGCACTCTGTTTGTTTACTTTTGTTTGTTTCTCAATATTCAACTCCCTTTTATGCAGGTCAGAAACACTGTTGTGGATTATCTTGAATATACTTTGCACAATATGTCCGTGTTCAATCTCTATATATTGTTGCACAAACACACACGAATGTGCCGTAGCAAATCAACCAAATCCTTAGCCATTACAAAATTACAAACTAACTTAAAGTTATGTTCAGCAAATGACTCTAGGGATGCTGACACATTAATCAAAAAATCCTCCATCACCCATGCTCCAAGTCGTGGGCCTCTCAATCCCTTTTTATCTCTTCCTACCACCAATGCATACTCCAACATAGGTCTTATATCTGTAGGATCTACATCACACCACTTAGCATCCATATCAAAATTAATTATAATAAGTTTATGTCCCTGGAAATTTAGATAATTAATTTCCACCTCACACAATAAATATTTCAATTCTCAATTATTATGCACTAAAACCTATACTAAACAGTTAATAGAATATATAATGTGTGATATGAGAAGACTTGATAGCATGCATACATAAACACAGTTTTCACAACAACACAACCACTTATCTTGCAAATAGCAAAGTTCCTTCTTTTCTTGTTACAATCGATGGGCATCAACATCAAAGATGACACAACATAAGCAGAGTCCCATGTCAACTCTCACTACACCCTGACACAGCATGCTATGTTGTCATACACAGCATAGGAAACTGGAAACTGGAAACAGTATGCTATGTGATCGTACACAGCACTGGAAACTGGAAACAGCGCAAGTTACCCACTTGTTCCCTCTGTCGTCGCGAAGGTACACTGTCTGTCACTCTTGTTGGAAAGAGCTACTTGATATTTCGCACTTGCATATAAAACTGGAACATACTGTAATTCTCATAATGCAGATATCGCTGATGATGATGAATCAGGACAGGTCGCCATAACCATGTCAAAGTTTACTTGAAAATTTCACTCCGAAACGTAGAACTGGAAACGTTGCGAAAATGTCATATGGAGGCATGTAAACACAAGACGCTTCACCGTGTCACCGATTAAAGGTCATGAGTGACACACAACTGTCTGTGTATTGTAGAGGCGTTGCCGATTACAGGTCACGATCAACACAAAAAATTGTAGAAGATTCGCCTTTGTTTCTTAACAATGTAGAAGTAAGAAAAGGCGTTATAAATCCAAGTCACGCCTACATAGGGCTATTCATTGCTCTTATAACCTTACCATGATACTGATAAAGTCTGATGCTCTTATAACGCGAATTCGTGGTCATTACGCCCGAAAGGTTGGCCCACCACTGATAAAGTCGAAATCTTGGTGTTTTAATGTATGGTAGATAAAAGTATAACTCTCTCTTCATAAGGAACAATGGCCTTACTATCTCCTAGCGCCGTTCCTGCACAATAGAAATCTATCAGGGAGGTAAATATGATCCAAAACATCGGCCTGTATACACCAAGGCCTCAGAACATGTCCTTAACATAAAGTACACCTTATTCTTCCCTTATCACATCTTATCTGCAGATTTATCACATCTTATCTGCAGATAAACACATCTAAATAGGCAAGTACTAGTACACCTCGAAAAATGGCCAAATATCGTTCCCTTACACTACCCTTGGGAACACACACAAGATACAGGGCTGACTCCAGTCAACCGCCCAACTTAGACTGCCACGGGATGACACATCTCCCGCACAAACAGCCACCGGACTCGGCTGTTCACGGACTCCCCGTGAGCTATTCACAGCCGGCCGAAACCAGTACAGAATAACCACATGACCAGCGCTCACACGCTTTCTGTACACTCTGTTTTCTTTTTTAACATATAAATGTTTTAAACAACTCACAATTAAACAAGCTAACAAGTGCGACAACCCTGAATTCACACTGTATAATCAGTATAGTACGTATCACTCCCCTTTGACCTTAACACGGTGGTATTTGGTGTTGTAACGTGTGACGATTCTGACGAGCCTAGCCTGAGCCTCATTTGAGTTTTGTAACTTTGTAGTTGTAATAACAATAATTACGAAAACGACAAGCAGTAGAGTGATAATAGATGTGAAACATAGAACTACATGCAGTAGTGATGATGATGAGGATGATTACACTGACAATGGAAGCGGTATACAATAATACTGGTGGTCGATATGTTATAATGTTGACAATCTAGTTACTGTGCTTCCAAAATCCACGCTTATTTTCTTCCTGGTCTGCTCAGATTACCCAAAATGATGTGCTGCGTGAAGAAGTCTTGACACATTTAATACATGAATAACATACCTACACTGACACTGTTTCTCAATCTGTGGTTCGTGGGGGTCCGCGACAGTTGGTTGAAATGCAGCACAGTGGGACATGTGTTCGATACGGCCTCAATAAAAAATTCAGAACACGCAGTAATAAGTTTATGAATCCTAAACCTAACCCTAAACTTAATCCTAACCTTAACCTTTCTCCTAACCCTATCGACATTGCCGACCTATCTGGGTGGCATTTAAGAACACGTTCCAACCTTCTTCATTTAAACTGCAATACTGTAATGATATTTTATTTAACCGTAATCGAATAGTTGCACCATCTTACGGAAGATGTCCGTGGAAATAGCGAGATCTTTTCAATGGATCCTCGCAGCCTGGAAGATTAAGGAGGCTGGCGCATTGTAATTTCATCATGACATCGCCTGCTAATAGTTTTAAGCATAGTTCTTGAAGCCATTCGGTTGAGCCGTCTATAAAACTGAATACACATCACATAAGCGAAGGGGCGCTTCTGGTTTAAAAAAAATAAATAATAATAAACTATATTTTTGGTGGGAATGTGAAAGTCGCCATTATCCAATGAGGCCGGTATAACCGAATTTCATTGTACTACTTATAAGATTTCGCAACAGTTTGCATTTTCTTCATCTTAGTGTATTTGTATGGACGTTTAAATCAGAGGTCCTCACATTAAATAAACAATGATAATAACTGGCACCATTTCAAAACAATACACTTCAGTGTGTACTGTTACATTATTAGTACTTTGTTTCGTAAAAAGAAAAAAAAATCTCAACGCGGCTCATGGACCCCGTTACACGCATCAGTACCTCCGGGACCTCTAGTATACCGTATTCTATTTAATGGCATGCAAATTACCCACCCAATGAATCTTGCACCAACGTCCAAGAAATTCGATACATTTATGACCTCTATAAAATGTCTCAGATAAGATCAATGGCAAGAGAAGTAGAAAAATACAGAAAGAGCTTGAAGAATCTGGCATTTTGACACGAGTGGAAGTTAACAATAGTTGATTACAGATAAACATCAAAAATCAAAATCACCTCACAGGGCGAGTGCCTCTAAAATTTGATACAAATCCTCAAGTTCACAACCCCACTTTTGCTGAACACATTAATAATATTAATGACCAAGGCCTTCTAGCCGCATTATAATCTCGTAAATGCAGAATGGTAAGACTATCTATATATCTGGATAGATTTTTACTTGTATTACGCTAATGTGTGACCAGCAATGGTAGCGCCACTAGCAGAATGTTAAGACTATCTTTATATCTGGATAGATTTTTATTACGCTAATGTGTGACCACCAGTTGTAGCGCCACTAGCAGAATGTTAAGACTATCTTTATATCTGGATAGATTTCCCTAGATTTTTATTACGCTAATGTGTGACCACCAGTTGTAGCGCCACTAGCAGAATGTTAAGACTATCTTTATATCTGGATAGATTTCCCTAGATTTTTATTACGCTAATGTGTGACCACCAGTTGTAGCGCCACTAGCAGAATGTTAAGACTATCTTTATATCTGGATAGATTTCCCTAGATTTATATTACGCTAATGTGTGACCACCAGTTGTAGCGCCACTAGCAGAATGTTAAGACTATCTTTATATCTGGATAGATTTCCCTAGATTTATATTACGCTAATGTGTGACCACCAGTTGTAGCGCCACTAGCAGAATGTTAAGACTATCTTTATATCTGGATAGATTTCCCTAGATTTTTATTACGCTAATGTGTGACCACCAGTTGTAGCGCCACTAGCAGAATGTTAAGACTATCTTTATATCTGGATAGATTTCCCTAGATTTTTATTACGCTAATGTGTGACCACCAGTTGTAGCGCCACTAGCAGAATGTTAAGACTATCTTTATATCTGGATAGATTTCCCTAGATTTTTATTACGCTAATGTGTGACCACCAGTTGTAGCGCCACTAGCAGAATGTTAAGACTATCTTTATATCTGGATAGATTTCCCTAGATTTTTATTACGCTAATGTGTGACCACCAGTTGTAGCGCCACTAGCAGAATGTTAAGACTATCTTTATATCTGGATAGATTTCCCTAGATTTTTATTACGCTAATGTGTGACCACCAGTTGTAGCGCCACTAGCAGAATGTTAAGACTATCTTTATATCTGGATAGATTTCCCTAGATTTTTATTACGCTAATGTGTGACCACCAGTTGTAGCGCCACTAGCAGAATGTTAAGACTATCTTTATATCTGGATAGATTTCCCTAGATTTATATTACGCTAATGTGTGACCACCAGTTGTAGCGCCACTAGCAGAATGTTAAGACTATCTTTATATCTGGATAGATTTCCCTAGGTTTTTATTACGCTAATGTGTGACCTCCATGTGTAGCGCCACTAGCAGAATGTTAAGACTATCTTTATATCTGGATAGATTTCCCTAGATTTTTATTACGCTAATGTGTGACCACCAGTTGTAGCGCCACTAGCAGAATGTTAAGACTATCTTTATATCTGGATAGATTTCCCTAGATTTTTATTACGCTAATGTGTGACCACCAGTTGTAGCGCCACTAGCAGAATGTTAAGACTATCTTTATATCTGGATAGATTTCCCTAGATTTTTATTACGCTAATGTGTGACCACCAGTTGTAGCGCCACTAGCAGAATGTTAAGACTATCTTTATATCTGGATAGATTTCCCTAGATTTTTATTACGCTAATGTGTGACCACCAGTTGTAGCGCCACTAGCAGAATGTTAAGACTATCTTTATATGTGGATAGATTTCCCTAGATTTTTATTACGCTAATGTGTGACCACCAGTTGTAGCGCCACTAGCAGAATGTTAAGACTATCTTTATATCTGGATAGATTTTTATTACGCTAATGTGTGACCACCAGTTGTAGCGCCACTAGCAGAATGTTAAGACTATCTTTATATCTGGATAGATTTCCCTAGATTTTTATTACGCTAATGTGTGACCACCAGTTGTAGCGCCACTAGCAGAATGTTAAGACTATCTTTATATCTGGATAGATTTCCCTAGATTTTTATTACGCTAATGTGTGACCACCAGTTGTAGCGCCACTAGCAGAATGTTAAGACTATCTTTATATCTGGATAGATTTCCCTAGATTTTTATTACGCTAATGTGTGACCACCAGTTGTAGCGCCACTAGCAGAATGTTAAGACTATCTTTATATCTGGATAGATTTCCCTAGATTTTTATTACGCTAATGTGTGACCACCAGTTGTAGCGCCACTAGCAGAATGTTAAGACTATCTTTATATCTGGATAGATTTTCCTAGATTTATATTACGCTAATGTGTGACCACCAGTTGTAGCGCCATGTTCATCATTTTCCTTTTCGCTCCAGGTGGAGCATAAGCCAACACTGCAGCTGGTCCCCTTACATGCAGCCTGCGCCAATCATTTACGTGTTCTTGCAGCACTTATATCTGTAGCAATTTGTTTTACATGAAGGGACTGCTAGCCTCATACACAACATCATAGTAGTCGCCGCATACGACATACATGAGGGAGCAGTAATTCCCGTCTTTCTTTGTCTCATCAGAGACCCATGAGAACCACGCGCGGCAATTGTCAAAATTGTGACAAGTAAATATTCAAATATTTCTAACGCCGATATTTGTTGTTCTCATAGGGGAAAAAAAGTTTGAAACCAATATGTGAACACAAGCCATTCAAAAATCCTGTTTCCTATGAGTTCCTAATCTCACAAAAGCAGAATAAGGAGACGTTCTGTTTATTTCGACGGATTTTCCCTAAATTTTTATAATGCTGTTGTGGCCAGCAACTTGAGCTCAGTTAGCAGAACAGTGATTAGTAAATATTCCACTGTTTAGGAAATATATTCACGGTTTTCAGAGGAAACAAAATTCGTAACCACACCGTGAAATTCTGGGTGTCGGAATGAAATAACAATAGCCTGGCGATTTGATTTGTTACATAGCGGTTTGATCGCTTTGAGTTCGCTCTCTAAACACGATCACTAATAGCGATTTAACCTCGCTCAGGTGCCAAACGTTAAACTCGTAATAATAAAGCCGCGGTTTAACGATTCTGGACAGGAAGTTCGAGAATAGGATATGGTTGAAAGTTTTGCGGCGTGCTCAAAGGGTTAACACTGGATTTCTTTTGTACGGACCAAAAAACCAAACCAAAAAGCTGGGTTTCTCGCGGCGCGAGATAAGTTCTGCACCAGCGGCACAGCAAACTGAGATCACTTGGTAACATTGTATACTCAAGTGGGCCTACACAATTTCTCGAAAATCTGCTACGGTATGGTTCATGCACAACAGACAACAAGGAACTTCTGAAACGGGAAGTAACAGTTTCACGAGAGACTCAACGGGTATATGTTAACCGTATCACAGTGTGACGGTATCTATCCAGTGTTTGTTTGTCTATCTGTTATTCTGTCCGTCTAACAGCCCATCTATCTACCCATTCATCCACACAAATATCTATCTATCTATCTATCTATCTATCTATCTATCTATCTATCTATCTATCTATCTATCTATCTATCTATCTATCTATCTATCTATCTATCTATCTATCTATCTATCTATCTATCTATCTATCTATCTATCTATCTATCTATCTATCTGACTGCATGCCTGTTATGAGTAAATTCATAACAGTTTTCGGTCGCTCTCAAACTTGGTTTGTGGGCTGACTTCCTTGTTTACAAAGCGTTACTACGACGACCCCGGAAGTACGTCACATAGCCTGCTGATTTTTGAGCAGACGACGTTTGCCGGGCTATGATCGAAGATTCGGTCTAGTTATCGGGCTCTTTGGCATTGTGTCTCCGAGGGAGAAGGTTGTGTTCTTATGTGCTCTTGGATGTGTACTTTGAGTACAGATAATTCATATATTTAATTCAGCTAGGTCGTCTACCAGTTAGAGCCTAAGTCTGATTATATTTCTAAGGACGTGTCAGCGCTGAATGGAGTTGGAAAGGATGAGTAATTTGATATTAAATAAATTCAGCATGATGACTCTGACAGTGTTCTTATAGTCTACAAGACGTTAGATTTACTTATGGACTGGCTAGTGATTGCCAATGTCATGTATATGATGCAAGTATTGAGGAGCTTCGTCCCTGTGATTAAATCTACATATTTGTGAAACGTCAAACTGGCTATTCAAGTTTTTATACTGTTAAACTAATCCTGGAACAAGTCAAGAGCTACGTATATCTTGGTCATATAATAACAGAAGATGGCAGATGTGAAACAGAAATCAAGAAGAGAATAGGAATGGCCAAAGCTACTTTCAACAACATGAAACATATACTGACATCCAAACAGTTATCTCACAAATTAAAAATGAGAATCATAAAGTGTTATATATATTCTGCATTTCTGTATGGTGCAGAAACATGGACGATGAATAAGCATTTGGAAGAAAGAATTGAGGCTCTTGAAATGTGGATATATAGAAGAATGGGGCGTATCTCATGGAAAGAGATGAAAACAAATAAGGAGGTCCTAGAAAATCTAGGTATGAAAAGAGAACTAATGAGGGAGGTCAAAGTTCGGCAGCTAAAATACTTTGGCCACATAAAAAGGCATAACACCTTTCAGAAGACCATAACAGAAGGGAGAGTTGAAGGCAAACGTGCAAGGGGAAGACATCGCTATAAGTGGGAAGATAACATCAAAAGATGGACTGGAAAGAGTCTATCAGAGTGCACCACCAAGACAAGAGACAGAAGACGTTGGAGATCCATTACAGCCAACCTTCGTTGTGGAGATGGCAACTGATGATGATGACTGTTAAACTAGCCTCACGTTTCTATTGAACTGTGCTTGTCGGACTGTACTACATTAAACCCTAGACCCACTGGACACCAATGTCCAGCATCTCAAATATACTCCAAAAGGACCCGTAACAATGCCTACCAGTCTGTCTGTCTGTTATCCTGTCTACTTACCTCTTTTCTAGGTTTTGCTGCCATTGACAACGTAGTCGTGGCATTAGAATTCTTGTCATGTTATGATTGCTACCTTTGCCTGGATTATTCTACCCATCACCTGTCGGATGACATGAATGCAAAGGTGGGCATCTTGTTGATGTTTATAGCACGATCGAGTTTTTTTAATATATTGATTTGATTCACAATCGCCCCGTTTACTTTGATGGTGCATTGTCTGCTTCTTGGGGACTACTGCTATTTCGGTCTTTTTGTTTTTAGGCTAAGGCAGTGGTCTGCAACTAGGGGTAAATTACCCTGGTGGGGGTAATTTCGATGTTACTAGGGGAGGATGATGAGCAGGGGCAGGAGAGAATTACTAGTAACAAGTGTCAATGTAGCCTTTAAACTATCAAGGATTTGAATTATATTCTGTAATTTCACCCACGAGCGTTCGATTGGCAGAGTGGTTAGAGCGCTTGCCTCGCAGCAAAGTTACCGAGTTCGAAACCTGATATCGTCACGATACAGTCTACCTAGGTGTGTGTCACGGGTTGTCTCCTCTTGCTCTGTAGTGATGGCCCAACAATGGCCAAAGCCATAGAGTATCTAATGTAGGTCTTCAAAGGTATTTACCTTCACACAAGATTACTCTTGGCAGAGATGCAGATAGAAAGACGATGATGCTTCTACCTTGAGGGAATTTTCACATGATATTTCAGAAGTCAAGAACAATGCTGAATGTATCTTAGCAATGTTAACTTTTATCTGCCCGCGCCTTTTGTGAAGAGGTATTATATAATTTAATTTGGCAGTTGAATTAACAGTAAAATTCTTCTTATTAGCTCTAAATAGATATATATTAAAGATACTGAACCATGCGTGTGCACTTCTCCCTGTACTACCTAAATCAACTATCAATTTGTAAAACAACATATAACAAATTTAATGATCAATTACTTTTGAACAAATGTAAATAAATAAGAGCTGGTGCTTAATAAAATGTAAGTGTCTTCATAGAAAAGATTTCGGCTTTAGAAAGCTTAATGTTGAAAGAAAAAACAAAATTATTCTGTATTTGGCCTGTTAGAAATGCAGCCCACACTGAAAACAGGAAGGAAGTGGAGAGTGGAAGAAGCTGTTGACGCTGCTCAAGAGTCACTCAAACTGAGAGAGGTAATCGGATACACACAAACGAATAGACGGGGATTTGGTCATGGAGACATCCGCTAGTGGTCCAAGGCATCAAGCAGGGAGCGCAGAGACATGGTAGTTCAGGAGATACGAGGAGCTGAGAATGATAAGATGTTGCAAAAAGCAGTGCAGCAGGTCCAACAAGGCCTATGGACTCATGGGAAGGAGCCCTGCAGAGGTCCTTGACATGGAATGATATATGGCATATGGCACCTCTTAGGCTCAGCTTCGTGGTTAGATCAATGTATGACCTGCTGCCGTCAGCAACCAACCTTGTGAAATGGGGAAAGTCGGATGATGAGCAGTGCCCCCTGTGCCAGGGGAGGCAGACACTTGAACACGTGCTCTCAGCGTGTAAGGTGGCATTAGGGCAAGGGCGATACACTTGGCGCCATAACAAAGTGCTAAATGAGATTGCTGCGACAATAGATCTGGCAAGAATGAAGGCGAATAGCAAAGTCCGGCCAGACACCGCAAAGACATACTTTCTGAGGGCAGGAAAGTCATTACACCCCAAACTGAGTAAACCTGGTAGCAGTTTACCATCTCTTCTTGACTATGCAAACGACTGGGAGATGGCGGTAGACCTACCTGGACGGGGGGAGGGGTGGGGGCAGGAGGGGGGCATATCCAGAGAGTATCAGAAAATCGCGGAGACGGCCGGATATAGTGCTTCATTCTTCAGCAACGCTTCAGGTCATAC
This sequence comes from Oreohelix idahoensis, assembly GCA_024509875.1. Taxonomy (NCBI): domain Eukaryota; kingdom Metazoa; phylum Mollusca; class Gastropoda; order Stylommatophora; family Oreohelicidae; genus Oreohelix; species Oreohelix idahoensis. Next base: position 195,474 of record JAMPIV010001080.1, read on the forward strand.
TGATTGAACTGACCGTGCCATTTGAATCCAGATTAGACGAGCAACATTCATTCAAAGCGGCCAAGTATAGCGATCTGGCCGCGGATCTGAGACACGATGGGTTCAATGCAAGGGTCATGGCGGTTGAAGTGGGCGCAAGAGGGCTTGTGGCTGCATCAGTGTATGATTTATTGAAACTGTTGGGGCTGAGGGGACAGTCGAGAACAAGGGCACTGAAGAGGCTTAGTGAAACTGCCGAAAAGGCATTAGGCTGGCTGTGGAACAACTGCAATGGGCAATGGAAATCGTGGCAATAAACGTTGCGGTACAGAAAACACTAGGAATTTTTCTAAGTTCACAATACGCTGAGTTTTTAGGTGTACTAGTGAAAGGGCTGTGGCTGAGGGGCGACAGGCGGTGTATACTATAAGGGGTGTCAGGAAGAATTTCAGTGGCGAACGCGCAGTGGCTAGACTCGTCGGCTTCGCGATGGTGTCTCAGTGTGTGCGACGGAACGAACGGAATAATATGTCTTCTCTTTGTTACTTTCACAATTGCCTCCACGGCTGGCGGAGTTGTGGATTTAAAAGTTGCTACCATTAGTGAAATGGGTTCATTTTCGATACAAGACAACAGGAGGCTGAGACGCTTGGGAGTCATGACCCAAGTGGGCCCGCCCCCCTTAGAGTGTAAAGGAGTAATCGGGCCGAAACACTTGCCGGATGGGGGGACTTCTTCTGATGATCAGATTGCTTCCTGTTGTATCGCTCTGTAAAGAGCCACTATCATAGTGGTAAGGGCACGTCTCCAGATCAGTTCAGGAGGTAACCTCTCCTGGTCAAGGAAGGTATCTTCACAACCCGTGGCACGTAGGTTTCCAATGTCGATCACAAGCTTTGAGCCACAGAATATTTATACAACTGATGTTTTAGTAGTACATCAAATGGTCTCGTCGATTCGTACTACAGAGGAAATAAAAGAACAAAACCTCTGCTAAGTCTTTGTTTCCCACAAAACCTCTGCTAAGTCTTTGTTTCCCTGATATTAATTAAGCGTCTTTCCCGCTGTCCGTCAACCGATTCCTTTCTCAGAATTTTTTCATCTCTCTGAGCGTACATCAAATAACTCAGGGGATCTCATGAAAAAAATCATCATTCTTTTAGTTAATTTAATTCAAAAATTGCAAATGGACAGCGGCAAGTGCAATGGCTTGTGCCTGGGTGAACATGTTTAGGTATACATACAACTTATTTCAAATGATAGTAGATATATACATATGATGTCATCATCATCCACTCCCTGCTCCACTTGGATTCTGGGGTTATCTCTGCTTTTGGTTCCCTGTGAGTACTAGCACTAAGCAATCACCAGCGCTTTGCTGTGATGGTTCATGAATATATCATTTTCACATGCTGAGGTTGCCAGCTTCGTATGGGCATGTATAACCATCAGCACGTTCAAACATGTCAAATACAAAGTATATAAAATATGTTACAACTCACCCCAGTAGGGAAGACAGTCTTCTTGCTCAGTTGAACTGTTTTGACAACTTGAAAAAGATGCCTCGAACATGCGTCAGATGTATTATTTCTAGCTAGAACCCCTCTGTGATTTGTGAGTAGGTCCTGTAAAAGTCCGGTTTCCGTATTAAAAGGGAGATTTTCCCGTGCTGTAGTGTTCAGAAGGAGTTCTGATACGTGTTTTGTCCGGTCCTGTCACCTTATCTTTTCATACTCCTCATGGACGATGTCATCAAGGCATGTAAGGAGAGAACAAGAAAGTATTCAGTGGGGTACTAGAAGATGAGACAGGTCTGTATTTCAGAGCTAGCATTTGCTGATGATGTTGTCCTGATTGCTAAATCAGAGACACATCTCCAATCCAATCTGCAAGTCTGGAAGGAAGAGCTGGAGAAGAGAGGGATGGTCATAAGCAGTTCTAAAACAAAATCCATGGTGATATCACGAGAAGAAAAAAGACATCAGATTAAGTTGGGAGAATAGGTCCTGGAGCAGGTCGACCACTTTAAATATCTCGGAGCTATTATAGACCGAAAGGGAGGCATCAAAGAAGAGTTGGCCACTCGAAAAGCAGCAGCTGGGAGACTTTTTCAGGCCATAAATCGAGGATTCCTCAGCAAGAAAGAGGTTGGTAAGAAAACGAATGTCGTGAAATATTCTAATCCACATATATAAATTATCAGGTAAATGTAAAGCCTAACAAATAATTTAATAAAATGAAAGAAGAATGGTAAAGAACAGTGCTGTCACAATGACTGTACTCGAAATCCCCCTTGTGTTCTCCTGCGTCTGCAAATTGTAACGTTTCACGTTGATAGTAAAGCCTTCTGCAGTATACACGCGTTTCCCAAACACACTAAAAAGTGTACTCCATTTCTAAGAAAAACCTTGAAATACGCAAGTTGACCTAGAATTAAAATTCCATTCATGTCTTTTTCTACACTATGTTACCAAAAACAAAAGACAGATGGACTAAAAATAGAAAGAAGGGAGAGGCAGAAAGCAGGCACAGGCAATACTAACACGAGTCGCGCGATACACAATTACTACCATCACGCGTGTAAGGCCACAAGCACTAGCTTTTTTTTTTAAATCGAAGTGATAAAAACACTACCCATACCAGAGTTAGGTTTTAAAATCCTGAAAAACGCTTATTGGGAAATATGACATTATACTGGTTTACGTTTGAAAACATTACAGTACCCAGACAGCACATCTTCGAAGTAAACAGGAGGTAGAAGAAATTGCATATTTTGAACGCAGCCACTTAGCTCTTTTAAATTTGTATATTTGGGTTCCTTAGGACTTGCTGACAAATAATATGTTAAACGTTACGCAAATAGTCTAGGAATTACCACATTATAGCCAAAATAAAATAGTGAGGGTGTCAGACAACACCAAAATCAAAATCGCTCAGTGGCAGAATTTTAGGCCACCATTGTACGGGAAATGAGTCTCCATGTTAACTCCTATTTGATTGGAGCGCAACAAATGTAAGGCTAAACACGATTAGTCGGACTATAAATACTATCTTTCGTTGTCAGGGGAAACGGGAGTAGAAGTACTTTTTTTCAAACGATTGGGTAAACATGGCCTGATTGGGTAGAGCTGCGAATATACTCAATTCAGAGCGTCTGTTCAGGGCCACATCTTGTAATAAACCTACTAAGAAACAGTGCGTTGAGCACCAGTGTATATTTTTTCCTAAAATAAAGCCTGGGACATCGGCAGATCGAAGTTGTGCTATATTCATTGCCATTCAACGTCACTGTGTATTATTTCCATGAATTGTGGTAGGTTTGAACTATTTGATATCTTTTTAAATGAAAATTGAATGTAAATTGATACTTATGTCTGTATATATGTGTGGTTCAGTAGCGAACATGAGGTAAAGCCTATAGTGCTCCAGCCTGAACAGAAGGTGTCGGAGGAAAGTAAAACTACATGGAATTGCCAAACAGTACACTGACACCTAGATTATTGACTAGAAAGAAAGAATGCTGGAATTGCAGAGGCGTAGTGACCATTAATGAGGAATATACTGGTGTAAAGTATTTCAGATGAAGCTGACAGTTGGCATAACGCTCTGAACTCAGGTTTGTTTTGTATTGTGCTCAGTGTAGAAATAGAGTATAAATTAGTTCTGAAGTAGGAGGTACAACCTTCTTGTTTCAGGGACCGTGGTCTTAAAGTTATTGAGCAGCACTTGGTCAGAGCTTTGCTGAATCCAGAGTCGGACAGCATACTCCTTGGTCCATATAGCTAACAGTGAGGTGTCTCCAGAGCACAGGGGAGAAATCGAGCAGAGGAGTCTTTTCCTGCCGCCATCACGAAAGATAAGCTGATGTGGCCAGCTGAGCTCAACATTATGTACCCCCATCTTAAAATGACATTGTAAAATAAAATTGAGAGGGGAATTTAATTGTTTTAATGCCAGGAACTGAGAACATCTCTAATACTAGTTCCAACAGAAACAAACTATTGAAGTCATGATGACAAATACCAACAGAGCTTGAAAAAAAATAAAACAAAACCAGTATTACCTCATATTACTACTACACAACTGACACACATAGGATACTATTAATAATATATGTCACTACAAGATTCATATTGATAAATTCTGTACATATAACTTGTAATTAAAATTGATTGTGATTCCTGGTTCACTTTGTATTTGAATCAGGACACATATACATTAATGACAGCACTGAATACATATTGATATTTGAAAATTTATCAGTGACTCATTTAAGATATTCTCATAGAGTGTTATATGTATGTGAGTGTCACAGTGTTGTCAAGTGTGGTGGAATAAATTAAATTGTTTATCTGTCTGTTGTTGTTGTGACTTACACTTCACCATATACATACCCTAGACATATAACGTAGTCATCACAATATTCCAGAATAATTCTGACTGAGGTATACATATGTGGCAGCAAGTAAGGTTATCTGTAATACACTACTCTTATTAGATATAGATACCTTCACAGCTGATCTCAGTCAGTACACTAAGTCCCCTATAAATATTTATAACATCCCATTTTACCACATATATTGGGGTCTCGCTCTTGGGATTTTGAATCTTTCCCTATTAAAAATATTGGGGGTAATTCACTTCAGGGAATATAAGAATTAAAAGGTATCCTTGGGTGAAAATAAATAAGGTTGAGCTCACAGTGCCTGTGATGTCCTGAGTTAATTAGTCATAGATAAAATTGTTTAGTTAAATATTTTAGACATTTATCTGTTAGACAATGGCCGACCTGGCAAAATTTCGATCTGCTGCTGTACAGACTGCGAAAGAGTTAGGCATGGACGGGCAAATTATGATTGCTTATGTCACGGCTGAATGTGACAAATATATTGAACGGGAAGAAAGAAGATTAGAAAAAGAGGCCGAAAGAAAATTAGAATCTGAAAGATTGGCCGAAGATAAGAGAATAGAGGCTGAAAAAGAGATTAAGAGGTTGCAGATTGAGGCTGAGGCTAAGAGGTTGCAGATTGAGGCTGAGGCTAAGAAATTGGAAGCAGAAAGAGAAGACAAAAGATTAGCTGCAGAAAGGGAAGCCGAGGAAAGAAGACAGGCTGCAGAAAGGGAAGAGAAGAAATTAGCTGCAGAAAGGGAAGCAGAAGAAAGAAGATTGACTGCAGAGAGGGAAGCAGAAAAGGAGGAGAAGAGATTACAAAGGGAACATGAGTTACGACTAAGGGAGTTTGAGTTTCAAGGCCATGCTCCTGAAAATGGTGCCAGTCCCTTTACCTCTGATGTCACTGCTAGCCAGGGAGCCTCAACCTCAGCTATGAATTTTCATTTAGATCATTTTGTTGAGAAAGACGATGATATAGAGAGCTATCTAAATAGGTATGAACTATTAGCTACCACATATGGGTTAGAGAGAGAAAGGTGGAGCTTAAAGTTATCTCAAGGAATTCGTGGGGCAGTGTTACGTGCAGTCTTTGATATCTTACAATATTATACATAGGTAATTTTTTAGTGCTTAAGGGAAAGTCATTATTGAGTTACTTCCCTTGAAAGTTGTGTCGGCTCTTTCGATTAAACTCCGCGGATAAATCCATTTTACTGCGATTTATTCGTTGTTTGGGTAATAATAGATTGTTCTTGCTTCAGAATATCTATGGCCTGAATTTATGTGTATTGTTTGTCTGAGTAGGACGAGTCTGTCTTATATCTGTATATCTTTACATATCTAAGTCGAACTATATGTTCTGTTGTCTCTAGAGAGGTCGAAGGCTATTCGGCGGATGTGTCGCTAGAGTGTGGTGTGATTTGGCTTCGTCCTGATAGGGACTGTGTTTTCCTATGTCGGCCTGTCGCCGGGGAAAAAGTGATCTCAGTATTTGTGGGGAAAGTGATAGTCGTCTAGACCTATCGTGTATGCTTTACCCCAGTGTTTATGCGTATTGCCAAGGAATGGCAGTTTCATATTTCTTATACCAAGGTAATCCAAGATACTTTTATGAACTCTCGTACGAAGCCACCATTTTCGATAAGAGAATATATTTGACTCGATGAAAACGACTTCGATTCCTAGCAGCACTATATTCTGTAGAATGCAGTCAATTGTTCATGATCAAATCTACAGAGCAATGAAATGTTTTATGAATGACTAACTTTAGGACAGATTCATTATCTGTATCCAAACGTGAGTGACAGCTCACGAGTGAAGCCATCTTGGATCCAAACATGTAGTGACTTTCAAGAAGAGAAAAGGGGATGCCCGTATTATCGCTTGTTTAGTCCAGAGATCACTGCTACACATGAGAACCCTTTATCAGCGGTTCAATATTATTATATGAAAAAAATATGTGCTGAACATTAAGTTGGAGAATCGTCGCTAGACGAGATTAGGTCTAGAAGCCATCTGAAATATTATTTATAAGCTGACGTGCTCAGTCAGTGAAGTCAGATGATTTATATGTATGGGCGATGCTGAGGGCTTGGCTACTGACAGTCCATTATAATATTAATCTACATGAGTGCCCATGTAACATAACATTGCAAGACCAGTTATCCACTGTACTATGATGTATTATGCCAACCTGTGATTTGTCACTATCTGTGCTGTCGAGTGTGTACGTCCAATTAAACTTTAGAAAAGGTACACAGTCGTTGGTGTCGATGACTTCCAGTCATACATGAGTGTGAGAAAAGAACATTTGTCAACAACACGAACCCTTATCATCATTCGCACATTGTACACTCAATCCATGTCTACACACCACTGCGTAGGTCAAGTTGACATTCCATACACTACAGTGGAGCAAACAACACCATAGAGATCTTATCAACTGATGATGATGATGATGTCTGCTTCCATCCACTTATATCTATCTTTTGGTGGATATCATTAACGGGAATAAAAATCCAACATTATCAAATTTATCAACTGGTGGACCAGCTTTCTGGGTTTGACCTCGCAGAAGTTCAGAAGTCAACTGATTACCGATACCAGACCGTTTCCTGTGGCTGATACGACACACTTGCAGTATTGGTTTGCTCTTTGTCAACACTTCGTCACGTGACCTGTCAGGTGAATGCAGTATGTAGGTCAGCGTTGTTGACATTTTTTACATTAGACATTACAGAGTTTCACAGAACAGTTGGATCAATTCTTGTCAATGTTAACAGGAAGACAGTATTTGTGAACTAAGAAGTCCTATTTTCATCGATGGATCTTCTTGTTTTCCATATATGAACTTTAATATTTAAGGCCAGAATGTTTAATTGAATAAAGTGGCAGTTTGTTTATTTTCATAAAAATAACTTTGCCATTACTGTAAAACTGAGCCTATTTTGCAACACATACTATCATACACATAATTTATATATATTTATGTTTACATGTTATTTGTTTGTATAGTATGTTAGTTTCTATGTCAGCGGGTTGTGTTTAAGGTTGGGCGGCGTCCTCACAACAGAATATCCCACGTCATAGAGGGTCCGTTGTGGGCGTTTTCTATAGGTGCAATTTTCTTGATTGAAAATTTGCTGCGACAACTGTTGCTTTTGTGTTAGCTGTGAAGTCTGTAATTATTGTTATTTTTGTAATATTTCTTTGTTCTTTAGTTTTGTTTTGATTTGTTTGTAATTTGTTGGTCTAACCTTTTCTATCTTTCAGTTCTATTCACAATTTATATTCATATATTGTGACGTCATTTGTGTTGTTATTCTTTGCAGATTCAGTGATTATTTTCATTGATTTCCCTATTTGATTTATTTTGATTTCTGCAAACGTTCTTGTATTGTCAGTCCTATTTGTACTTTATGTATTCTGTTGGTTGACATATGTTTTATATAGGTATATTTCATAAGACACAATTGCCTGTGCACTGCACTTGGATAATGGTATAAACCAGTACCTGATTATTATTACTATTATACAAGACCTTATTAAAGGCTTGTGACCCACAGATATTGGGATAGTATACTGATTAATCAAGTCATTGAGAACTTGTGGTATTATTATTGATTCAGGTGATTAGTATTATTGTTAGACATCATGTCTACTTTAGAATACTTCATTACACAAGGGAAAGCCCTTGATAAGACTGGTCAACAATTAGAACAATGGGCAGTTGCTCAATATGACAAAGCATTAGCTGCAGAAGAGAGAAGAGCTATGGCAGAAGAGAAAAGATTAGCTGCAGAAGAAAGAAAAACTATGGCGGAAGAGAAAAGATTAGAAAGAGAAGCTGAGGCTGCTGCTGAACAAAAGAAATTGCAGATGCAGGTGGAGGAAAGGAGATTTGAAGCTGAACAAAAAAAATTAGAAAGAGAAGCTGCGGCTGAACAAAAAAGATTAGATAGTGAAGCTGAACAAAAAAGATTAGACAGGGAAGCTGAACAAAAAAGATTAGACAGGGAAGCTGAACAAAAAAGATTAGACAGGGAGGCTGAACAAAAAAGATTAGATGCTGAAGAGAAAAAAGCAATAAGAGAACATGAATTTGAGTTGGAGAAATTGAGATTGACAAGTATGAGTAATGTTAATCAGGCATCTAGTGGTAATGGTAAACCTTCTACTTACAAGGTTAAGGTTCCACCGTTCAATCAGTCCAGTGACGATATTACATTCTGGCTGGATAGATTTGAACGTTCTTGTCGTACACATAATGTGGATAAATCACAATACGCTAATCAATTATCAGAAAACTTGAAAGGTGAATATTTGACTAGATTATGCCTTGTAGGAGAAGCAGATAAGGATAATTATGATGTCATTAGGGCGGCTTTGATAAAAAAAATATCAGCTAAGTGAGGAAGGCTATCGCCTTTTATTTAAGACGATGGTACCTGAGACGGGTGTAGAATTCTCAGAATTCACTGCAAAGGCACGTCTCACAGTTGATCGTTGGATTGAGCTTTCCAAAACAGAAAAAAACGTATGAAGGACTTATGGATTTGTTGCTCAGAGATAAGATTATGTCATGTGTGAACAAACCTTTCCTTGAATTTATACATGAGCGTAAACCCAAATCTCTAAAAGAAATGGAAGAATATTGTTCCCATATGTCACTGCACACCCCGACGTGACTTTTGGCAACACTAAGATTAAGGAGAGTATGCCAGTTGCTTCAGCAACACCATACAATCCCAATTATTCACACAGATTTCAGGGACCTCAAAACAGATTTGATAAAAAAGGTAACCATAATAGTTATCAAAACCAAGGTAACCAATCATTTCAGGGTTCTTCTTCAAAGAACTGGAGACGACCTGATAGCTCTCGACACAGGGGTGGTCATAATTATAGGAATTTCCGTAGAGGAAGTAATTATAGAAACTATCAGGGTTATCCGTCTTGGAGTCAACAAGATCATAATTACAGAGATACTCATTATAATGAATATGATAATGGTAACCAAGGGAACTATGACTCAAACCCAAATAGGGGTTACAATAGAGGTAACAATAGCTACAGAGGTGATAATAACCGAGGTAGATCTCAAAACAAAAGACATAAACCACATTTTCAGGCAAACTCTGTACAACAAGAGTCCAATGAAGCCTATAAACAGAGTAAAGATAATAATGATGCTAGTAATATGGCATGTGCCGCTTTTGATTTTGGGAGAGCATCTCAGTGCCCCCAATGCAAAACGTTATTTGAGCCAACCACAGTGTCTACTTTAAGCTGTGGCCATCCTCTTCCTGCTCTTCCGGCATCAGTCGCGCATGATGGAAGAGGTTCTCTTGTCTTACATAAGGGTTTAGTGAATAACAATCCAGTCTCTGTGCTATTTGATTCTGGATGCACCACAATTGGTGTTAGGCAGTCACTCGTAGATCCTTCCCGTGCCACTGGACAAGTAGTCAAATGTGTAACATTTGGCGGCACATTAGAGAAATACTCTACTGCTATCATTAGGATTGCTACTCCTTTCTTTACGGGAGATGTACACGCATGTCTTCTTCCGAATCCGATCGCTGACCTCATCATCGGTCGCATTCATGGAGTCAAGGAATGCACTCCGCAACAAATTTCCACGTGGGAAAGGCAAAACATGCAGATTGCTAACGCTGTAGTCACTAGAGCTCAGGCTCTTAATATGCCTCAGACTTCATCTATTGAAGATAATGAAGTGCATAACCAAGATAATCCCTTGGTAATTTCTCGTGACTCGTTTATAAAACAGCAAGAAGATGATCCCACTCTGAAGAAATTCTTCATTCTTGCAACTAAAGGTGATCCGAATAAAGACACAAGTCGTAAATCGTGGATTACAAAGAAGAATGGCGTACTTGTACGTATGGTTCAAGACTCCATTACGTCAAGTCATTCTCAAATCCTGGTTCCCAAGAATTTGAGAGTTAAAATTTTGCAGCACGCTCACGACTCTCAGTGTGCTGGACACATGGGTTTTTCCCGTACTAAGTCAAGAGTCCTTGCGGCTTTCTTTTGGCCATTGGTAAACAAGGACATACGTATTTATTGTCGATCTTGTAAAGTATGTCAGGAAGTTAAATCCAAAGGTCCACGGCATGCTGCACCCATTCAGGCGGCGGACATTCCTATTCGGCCGTTTCAAAAAATGGCCATAGACATTATTGGTCCATTTAAGATCAAGTCTGCCAGAGGACATCAGTTTATCTTGACGTGTGTTGATATGTGCACACGTTGGCCAGAGGCTATTCCTCTGAAGAGCATTACTACTGCTGATATTGCAGATGCTCTTTGGCTTATATTTTCTCGTCTGGGGTTCCCCGGAGAGATATTGTCAGACCATGGCACCCAACTAATATCAGATACCATGTCTCAAGTAATGTCTACTCTGCAGATAGATAGATCTTTAAGTAGTATCTACCATCCAATGTCTAATGGTATGGTCGAACGCCTTAATAGAACACTTAAAAACTTACTGGGGAAGATAACTGAGGATCATCCTCAAGACTGGGACAGAGTTTTACCTGCGGCCCTCTTCGCTTACAGAGAGGTACCCAATGAACATACGGGATTTTCTCCCTTTGAACTCGTCTTTGGCGCGCGTCCGCGTGGCCCTATGTCGTTGCTTCACGATCTCATAACATCTGACAATATTGACGATGACACAAAGTCATCCTACGAATATGTCATCGCGTTGAGACAAAAAATTATCGAAGCATGCAAATTAGCAACTTCTTCTTCTGAATTTGCGAAACAGAAGGCAAGGCAATTTGCCAATAAGAAGAGATGCTTACGACAACTTTGTCCTGGTGACAAAGCATTTGTATTACTACCTTGTAGGGAAAACAGATTACTTATTTCTTGGAAAGGTCCGTACGATATAATATCGAAAATTTCCGATGTCGACTATATTGTCGATATTGATGGGAAGCATAAAACCTTCCACATCAATATGCTTACTGAATTCCATGAACGTCCGGATTATTTGCAACCCATTTTCCAAGCAACGGACAATTCTCCAGTACCACATGGTCATTACTCATCACTGTCCGTGATACAGGATGAGGAAACAAGTTTTTCAGATGTAAATCTTCCTCTTCCAATGATCCCACTTCATTCCAGTGAATCATGGAAGAACGTTACTGTCTCTCCTGATTTGTCTCTAGGAGAACAGCGACAAGTTTCAACTATGTTGCAAACATTTCAGGATGTACTCACTGACATCCCTGGACAAACGAATGTCATTCAACATGACATTGTTCTAACTGACCATACTCCTATTAGGATTAGACCTTATCCTATACCTATACATTTTCAAGCACAGGTCGAGAAAGAGTTGGATGAGATGATAGATTTGAAAATAATCGAACCATCCACCTCTGCATATTCTTCGCCGATGGTTATTGTGCGTAAAAAAGACAATAACATACGTCTTTGCGTTGACTATCGAAAATTGAATCAAGTAACGAAGTTCGATGCCGAACCTATGCCTTTACTGGAAGAGCTACTTACTCGACTCTCCAAATCTCATTTTTTCACTAAACTTGATTTGTCTAAAGGATATTGGCAAGTTCCTTTATCTGAACGCGCCAAACCTCTCACGGCTTTTTCAACACCTAGAGGTTTGTTCCAATGGAATTTTATGCCTTTCGGTCTTATGAACGCACCAGCTACGTTCGTACGCATGATGCGCCGAATCCTATCTTATCGGTCAGATGTCATTGCATATCTAGACGACATCTGTCTTTTCAGCGATACTTGGGAAGATCACTATTCAGGGTTAGATGAATTGCTGTCTACTTTGCGTGAGCACAACCTGACAGCGAAACCCTCTAAAGCCTATATTGGTTTTAGCGAAATTTCTTTCCTAGGCCACCGAGTTGGTCATGGTTTCCTAAAGACAGAGGACCATAATACTAGTAAGATACTTAACATCTCAATCCCTAAGACTAAAAAACAGGTGAGAAGTCTGTTAGGTCTTATTCAATTTTATGGCAGATTCATTCAGAATCTATCCTCTATCATGGCACCTCTCTCAACACTTCTAAAGAAAGGTTCGCCTAATGTGGTCCACTGGTCTCAGGAATGCCAATGCTCTCTGGATAAAATTAAAACACTGTTTTCAACACCACCTATTTTAGTGCTACCCACTAAAGATAAGACATTCGTTCTTCGTAGTGACGCTTCATCCACTGGGATTGGAGCGGCACTAATGCAAGAGTACTCTGGAACTCTGCATCCTGTAATGTATATTTCCAGAAAACTTAATGCGGCAGAAAGGAATTATTCGGTTTTAGACCGTGAGCTATTAGCTATGGTTTGGTCGATCCTCAAACTACAGAGATTCCTTCTAGGCGCACATTTCATAGTAGAAACCGACCAAAAAGCTCTTACTGCTATACAGAGTAAGAATTTGAAGAGCTCGAGGTCTACTCGATATGCAATTGCTCTTCAACCTTTTCATTTCTCTGTGCGAGCTATTCGTGGATCAGATAATGTGATGGCAGACATTCTGTCAAGATGCCCACATGATTCCACATAACTATTAGGGCTTAGACTTCTTGATATGTCTAGTTCTATAGTAGTTCCTTTTCTATATCATGATAGATACACATTTGTAATTTAATAATATAATGATTGTATCACTACATAGCGGTTCATGGATGTTTATTCACCGCTGTGCTTTGATGATTTTTTCTTCATAAATCATAAATTTAAGATATCTAATACGAAATGATGATATGAATTTTTTAGGCATTGTGTAATTGCCAGAATTGTATTATACTTTGATGACACCTTCCTGGAAAAAATATACTTGTAGAGAAATAATTTCTCTCAGTTTATGAGACACATTCTCACCAGTCGCTCCATAAGTCGACTTAGCCTCATATTAGGCGTTATAGGTATTCCTAATATTTTCATCTGCGCATTATTCATGCGTTGTGAGCCTATTGTACGTTGCTCCTAGATGTATTTCAAAAAAAAAAAAAAAAAATGTTCCATTTTTTTTTCCCGGGAGGTGTGGTAAGACTGTTACGTGCAGTCTTTGATATCTTACAATATTATACATAGGTAATTTTTTAGTGCTTAAGGGAAAGTCATTATTGAGTTACTTCCCTTGAAAGTTGTGTCGGCTCTTTCGATCAAACTCCGCGGATAAATCCATTTTACTGCGATTTATTCGTTGTTTGGGTAATAATAGATTGTTCTTGCTTCAGAATATCTATGGCCTGAATTTATGTGTATTGTTTGTCTGAGTAGGACGAGTCTGTCTTATATCTGTATATCTTTACATATCTAAGTCGAACTATATGTTCTGTTGTCTCTAGAGAGGTCGAAGGCTATTCGGCGGATGTGTCGCTAGAGTGTGGTGTGATTTGGCTTCGTCCTGATAGGGACTGTGTTTCCTATGTCGGCCTGTCGCCGGGGGAAAAAGTGATCTCAGTATTTGTGGGGAAAGTGATAGTCGTCTAGACCTATCGTGTATGCTTTACCCCAGTGTTTATGCGTATTGCCAAGGAATGGCAGTTTCATATTTCTTATACCAAGGTAATCCAAGATACTTTTATGAACTCTCGTACGAAGCCACCATTTTCGATAAGAGAATATATTTGACTCGATGAAAACGACTTCGATTCCTAGCAGCACTATATCCTGTAGATTGCAGTCAATTGTTCATGATCAAATCTACAGAGCAATGAAATGTTTTATGAATGACTAACTTTAGGACAGATTCATTATCTGTATCCAAACGTGAGTGACAGCTCACGAGTGAAGCCATCTTGGATCCAAACATGTAGTGACTTTCAAGAAGAGAAAAGGGGATGCCCGTATTATCGCTTGTTTAGTCCAGAGATCACTGCTACACATGAGAACCCTTTATCAGCGGTTCAATATTATTATATGAAAAAAATATGTGCTGAACATTAAGTTGGAGAATCGTCGCTAGACGAGATTAGGTCTAGAAGCCATCTGAAATATTATTTATAAGCTGACGTGCTCAGTCAGTGAAGTCAGATGATTTATATGTATGGGCGATGCTGAGGGCTTGGCTACTGACAGTCCATTATAATATTAATCTACATGAGTGCCCATGTAACATAACATTGCAAGACCAGTTATCCACTGTACTATGATGTATTATGCCAACCTGTGATTTGTCACTATCTGTGCTGTCGAGTGTGTACGTCCAATTAAACTTTAGAAAAGGTACACAGTCGTTGGTGTCGATGACTTCCAGTCATACATGAGTGTGAGAAAAGAACATTTGTCAACAACACGAACCCTTATCATCATTCGCACATTGTACACTCAATCCATGTCTACACGCCACTGCGTAGGTCAAGTTGACATTCCATACACTACAGTGGAGCAAACAACACCATAGAGATCTTATCAACTGATGATGATGATGATGTCTGCTTCCATCCACTTATATCTATCTTTTGGTGGATATCATTAACGGGAATAAAAATCCAACATTATCAAACTTTATCAGGCAGCTTATGAAGTTTTTGCAAAAATGAGCAGAGGTGATCAGGAAAATTATGACATGCTAAAGCAGGCTCTTTTGTTAAGATATGAAAAGAACGCAGAATTTTATAGGAAAAAATTTAGGAATGCTAAACTACTGTCAGGTGAAACCTATCACCAGTTCTCTGCACGAATAGAGACGTACTTGGAGAAATGGACTTCTCTGGGGAAAACCCAAGATCTTAAGGAAATGATCCTTATAGAACAATTAAGAGAGTCCATGGCTCCAGACCTGAGAAAGTTTCTCATGGAACAAGGTGCAGAGAGGCTGGGTGAGTTGCTAAATGTTGCTGAAAGGTATCAAGCAGCTCAGGCAGAAGTAACAGGTAATAAAAAGAAACAGGTTGAAAATTTTAGGGCACCACAGGACTTTAATAAATTTGATCCTAGGGATCAAAACAAAGGTAAGCACCAATTTGATAGGCCACGGTATTACAATAAAAATAAAAACCCACAATTCGCTGAAAGGAAATATGATGAAAGAAAATCTTTCAACCAAGGGAAAAGGTGGTGTAAAAATTGTCAGATGGACAATCATGACACTGACCGTTGCAGAAGGAAACCTGTGTATATGGCCACCCTTCAGGTCAGGTCGACCTCAAGAAAGGAGGAGGATATTATGTTGGATACCACTCCAGAAGAGATGAGGAAGGCACAGGCTGGGGATAAAACACTCAAGCCTTGTTTCAGGAAATTGTCAACTTGTCATACAACTCCAGGCAAGGGAGATTTTTACATGAAAAACAAGTTGATGTATAGGAAGACTGGAGCTAGTTCCAAAGGTCAGGGACAGCTGGTACTTCCTAAAAGATATAGGACAGACTTAATAAGGAGCCTACATGTGAAACCAGATGGGGACCATGAGAAAATAGGTACCATCATACAAAAGGTGGCTCACAATTATTATTGGCCCAAGGTAAGATGGGACATTGAAAATTTTGTAGAAAGGTGTAGCATAGCACATGAGGGAACACCCACAAGTGGGAACATTGATCAGGACCTGGAGACGCCAAGGGGCAAAATTAGGCCTGACAATAAAAGGAAATATCAATTTGATAAAGTGGACCAAATGGAATGGGAAGCCCCTTTTCACGGACAAGCTTCACTTAACTGTTTTACAATGGCCACTATGCAGAGAGTGCAAAAAGATGTCTTACCCCAGGATAAGCCGAAAATCCCTCAATCGGACTTAAACAAACTGGAGGAAGAGGATGTAGAGAGGAAATCTCTCATCAAGAATTTTAAGTGGGGAGAAAGTCCCAAAAGAAGAATTGGTAGCGGTCGTTTTGTGAATGATAATTCTGGGAAGACAAATCATCACTATAGCGCTTCAAGTGGAAGAGACCATACCGGTGCATGGACAAATAGGTTCACACAATTAAAGGTCCATATGTAACGCTGTTAAGAACGTGGACTGATGAAAAGGCAGAGGAAAATATTACATCTTCATACCAATATGTGAATGAGCTGACCACTCGTTTAAAAACTGGCTGGAAACTTGCCAATGAAAATTTGAAACAAGCCAGGAAGAAACATGCTGCCTATTATAACAGGAAGGCGAAAGACAGAAATTTAGCTGTGGGAGAGAAGGTACTGCTTCTTCTCCCCGGGAGTCAGAATAAGTTACAGATTGGATGGCAAGGGCCATATACAGTTCTAGAGAAGGTGTCTAGAACAAATTATAAGATAGATAAGAAGGGGAAAGAAAAAATCTATCATGTGAATCTCCTGAAGAAATATTTGGAAAGAGAAAATCAGGAAGAGACACACTTGTTGACCTTGTCTATCTCCATGGAGATGAAAAAGGAACCACTTTCATCATTTGAATATCCCTTACACCCCTGTGAGACAGCGGCACAGGTGAAAATCAGTACACATTTAACGAAAACTCAGAAAGAGAGAGTGCAACAGGTTCTAAATAATCATGCAGAGGTGTTAACCGACCGACCTGGGCATACAAACTTATTGGAATATGATATGAAACTGATAGACCCCTCACCTGTCTGTATGAAAACCATATTCGATTCCTTTTGTTAAGGAGAAAGCTTTGAAGGAAGAGATAGACTATTTGTTGAAGGAAGGAATTATTTCACACAGTGAATCTTCGTATAGTTCCGGTGTTGTACTCTTAAGGAAGCCCTCTGGAGAACCTAGACTCTGTATAGATTACAGGAGACTGAATGCTATTACAGAAGGACAGGTGGATCCATTGCCGGATACAAATCAGTTGTTTGCCAGGCTAAATAAAGCTAAATATTTCTCAAGGGTGGATCTGAGTAAAGGATACTATCAGATTCCAGTAAAACCTGAGATCAGACAAACTTGTTGGATGTAAACATTTCGGAGGAACGTAATGAATCCCTGAGTTGCCTCTTTGATTGAGGATATTCCGAATGTTTCATACAGGTTAATAAGAAGATTATGGGATCCACTACGAAAACTCTGCTATCACCAGGTATAGGTTATCTCCTCATAACGTACATTTTGAGGAAAATCTAATGTTCTCTGGACATGTCATTGCGCAGACTCAGAGAAGAGAAATGGTGAATAAGGGTTATAAGCAGCATTAAGACAAGCAGTCACACTTGCGGCTGTTCAGTAACATAGCCGAAAGATATTATTGGTTGTAGAGGTCTGAGGCAGATTTCATGAGTAGTGCTTACTCTGAATGGACCCAACTACATAAAACCATGATAGCACAACAGCAGAGTAAAGTCAAGTTGACTTACATTTATCTATGTGTATATAGAATAAAGGACTGACATAAGATGTCTGTTTTAAGAGGGGAGATGTCGTGAAATATTCTAATCAACATATATAAATTATCAGGTAAATGTAAAGCCTAACAAATAATTTAATAAAAGGAAAGAAGAATGGTAAAGAACAGTGCTGTCACAATGACTGTACTCGAAATCCCCCTTGTGTTCTCCTGCGTCTGCAAATTGTAACGTTTCACGTTGATAGTAAAGCCTTCTGCAGTATACACGCGTTTCCCAAACACACTAAAAAGTGTACTCCATTTCTAAGAAAAACCTTGAAATACGCAAGTTGACCTAGAATTAAAATTCCATTCATGTCTTTTTCTACACTATGTTACCAAAAACAAAAGACAGATGGACTAAAAATAGAAAGAAGGGAGAGGCAGAAAGCAGGCACAGGCAATACTAACACGAGTCGCGCGATACACAATTACTACCATCACGCGTGTAAGGCCACAAGCACTAGCTTTTTTTTAAATCGACAGTGATAAAAACACTACCCATACCAGAGTTAGGTTTTAAAATCCTGAAAAACGCTTATTGGGAAATATGACATTATACTGGTTTACGTTTGAAAACATTACAGTACCCAGACAGCACATCTTCGAAGTAAACAGGAGGTAGAAGAAATTGCATATTTTGAACGCAGCCACTTAGCTCTTTTAAATTTGTATATTTGGGTTCCTTAGGACTTGCTGACAAATAATATGTTAAACGTTACGCAAATAGTCTAGGAATTACCACATTATAGCCAAAATAAAATAGTGAGGGTGTCAGACAACACCAAAATCAGAATCGCTCAGTGGCAGAATTTTAGGCCACCATTGTACGGGAAATGAGTCTCCATGTTAACTCCTATTTGATTGGAGCGCAACAAATGTAAGGCTAAACACGATTAGTCGGACTATAAATACTATCTTTCGTTGTCAGGGGAAACGGGAGTAGAAGTACTTTTTTTCAAACGATTGGGTAAACATGGCCTGATTGGGTAGAGCTGCGAATATACTCAATTCAGAGCGTCTGTTCAGGGCCACATCTTGTAATAAACCTACTAAGAAACAGTGCGTTGAGCACCAGTGTATATTTTTTCCTAAAATAAAGCCTGGGACATCGGCAGATCGAAGTTGTGCTATATTCATTGCCATTCAACGTCACTGTGTATTGTTTCCATGAATTGTGGTAGGTTTGAACTATTTGATATCTTTTAAATGAAAATTGAATGTAAATTGATACTTATGTCTGTATATATGTGTGGTTCAGTAGCGAACATGAGGTAAAGCCTATAGTGCTCCAGCCTGAACAGAAGGTGTCGGAGGAAAGTGAAACTACATGGAATTGCCAAACAGTACACTGACACCTAGATTATTGACTAGAAAGAAAGAATGCTGGAATTGCAGAGGCGTAGTGACCATTAATGAGGAATATACTGGTGTAAAGTATTTCAGATGAAGCTGACAGTTGGCATAACGCTCTGAACTCAGGTTTGTTTTGTATTGTGCTCAGTGTAGAAATAGAGTATAAATTGGTTCTGAAGTAGGAGGTACAACCTTCTTGTTTCAGGGACCGTGGTCTTAAAGTTATTGAGCAGCACTTGGTCAGAGCTTTGCTGAATCCAGAGTCGGACAGCATACTCCTTGGTCCATATAGCTAACAGTGAGGTGTCTCCAGAGCACAGGGGAGAAATCGAGCAGAGGAGTCTGTTCCTGCCGCTATCACGAAAGATAAGCTGATGTGGCCAGCTGAGCTCAACATTATGTACCCCCATCTTAAAATGACATTGTAAAATAAAATTGAGAGGGGAATTTAATTGTTTTAATGCCAGGAACTGAGAACATCTCTAATACTAGTTCCAACAGAAACAAACTATTGAAGTCATGATGACAAATACCAACAGAGCTTGAAAAAAATAAAACAAAACCAGTATTACCTCATATTACTACTACACAACTGACACACATAGGATACTATTAATAATATATGTCACTACAAGATTCATATTGATAAATTCTGTACATATAACTTGTAATTAAAATTGATTGTGATTCCTGGTTCACTTTGTATTTGAATCAGGACACATATACATTAATGACAGCACTGAATACATATTGATATTTGAAAATTTATCAGTGACTCATTTAAGATATTCTCATAGAGTGTTATATGTATGTGAGTGTCACAGTGTTGTCAAGTGTGGTGGAATAAATTAAATTGTTTATCTGTCTGTTGTTGTTGTGACTTACACTTCACCATATACATACCCTAGACATATAACGTAGTCATCACAATATTCCAGAATAATTCTGACTGAGGTATACATATGTGGCAGCAAGTAAGGTTGTCTGTAAAACACTACACCTATTAGATACAGATACCTTCACAGCTGATCTCAGTCAGTACATTAAGTCCCCTATAGATATTTATAATATCCCATTTTACCACAACGAAGATGGCTGTATACCGCTCCACCTATGTCCCAGTCTTGACATATGGATGCGAGTCATGGGCTATGACTACAACCCACAAAAGCCAGATCCAAACCTCAGAAATGAGATATCTGAGGAAGGTGGTTGAAGTAACAAGAAGAGACATGGTCCGCAACCAGACGATACGGCAAGGCCTAAAATGCCATCCGCTGCAGACCCAAGTAGAACAGTCCCAATTAAGATGGTTTGGCCATGTCTGCAGAATGGGAGAAGATCGGCTACCACTACAAGCATGGGAAACAAAGAGCCAGGGATCTAGAACCCCAGGACGACCGACAGTCCGCTGGGAGGACAACATTAGACAATCTTTGAAGGACCGAGGACTGGAATGGAACCAGACCAGGAAGAAGACAGCTGATAGAATAGTCTGGCGCTCTCTCTTCCAAACCTCTACACCTCACGGTAGAAGGGGAACGACTAAGTAAGTAAGTTTTGTCCGGTCCTATAAGGTCAGAATCCTAACTCTATTCTTTCCTGGCTTCAATCCGAGCTGTCTGCTTTGACGATTCTGGAATGCAATGTGTTTTAGCCTCCGAATTTTCTAGGTTAAATTGCAGTTTTCCTGCCTATGCTTTCACCTGGCGTTTCCGACAAAACTTCCAATCAGATGATGATGATGATGATGATGATGGTGATATAATCCCATTAGCCGTGAGCAGATAGTTCTTGACAGCCCATTGCCTCTCTGACAAAGGTGCAAGTCTTCCTCAGTTGTTGTGATGATGTGTAGAGTGTACTGTGGATGGTTGGGTGCGATGGGAGCAGCTGGTGTCGCAGGTCAGTTAGTCTTGGGCACTGTAACAGCAGATGTACAACTGATTCCTCATGGTGGTGGCAATGCCGACAGTTTGGTTCACGTAGTGGGTCTATTCTATTTAAATGTTTATTGACGGGGGCATGGCGTATTCTCAACTGGAAAATTAGACTCTGATCTCTTCTTTTCAGTTGTTTAACTGGATCTTGAGGGTTCGGTTTAGCTTGATATTTGAAGAATGGATGCCCTGTCTGGGAGGTAGCTCATTGGTTTAGCCATTCTTGCCTATAATTGTTTCTCAGGATCTGTTGGCAGGTTTGCATTGTGGTTCTTGATGGGAACTGGGGCAGTGCTGCTCCTCTTTTGGATAGTTTATAGGCTTTTTCATTTCCTGGGACTCCGACATGCCCAGGGATACACTGGAGTGTAACTTCGACGTAATAGGAAGTGAACAGTTGGTCAATTAATCTACAGATGTTATTAATATCAGGAGACATTTTACTTTCTAGGGCTTGGAGTGCTGATTTTGAGTCTGAGAATATAACGATATTCTCAGGTGGAATGATGCCACTTTCAAAGTCTGAGGTTATCCGGCACAATGCTTTTTCTAGTGCTGTTATTTTTGCATCATAGAAGGAACAAATTTCTCCGCAAAGGCCAAAGATGCAAGGGTGGTCTTCTGGGTGCAGGTTGGGGTATTTTATCATTGCGTCATATCCAGCATTGGTGGTAGCTTTAAATGCAGATCCATCTGTGTAGACATTTCCAATCAGAATAACTGTATATTTATGACTCTCGTGTAATGCATTCCATGAGCAAGAATTTTTTTTATGCAAGTGTCTTGTTTTCAATGAGAAATGTGAGCCTGCTTGTAGGTACAGATCTTCTTCATTCATGGATGAGTATTGGACACATTTTTTACTATAAAAATGTGACGGCACACCTCAGGCTCTCTCGCGGCACACCAGTGTGCGATGGCACACCGTTTATGAAACACTAATCTAGATTGTCAATCAGTTTTATCACAGTCCAATGAATTCCATTTATTTCGGCTGATGTCATTGTTCTCATAACTATAACCTGTAAGAAGAGAAACTGTGACAAGACGCATCTCTGCACCACTCCAGTTCTCTAAGATCACTATACCCAAAATTATAACTGACATGGGGTTGAACTGAGTATTCCATGCACAAGAAAACCACAAAAGACCAACCCAGATAGTCTAGTTCTTAACTCGAGCGGCTCTATAAGATGTTCTTCGTGAAGAATTCTGCATTTCAGTCTTCATTTTGTGATGGGCCAGAAAATCTCTGCCCGGTTTCCTCTCGTTTCCCCAGTCTGATTGTTTGGCTTCTTGACTTGCGCCGACCCCTACGCGAGCCTATGTCACTGCGCGAGCCCACGTCACCGCAGGACCGGCGCTGGGGCGGCGGGAAATGGTTTGCTGAGCGTTTATTGTGCGTGTAAAAGACGATGTTTCACCCGTGTGTTACCGGGGCCCGAAAGGGGAGCAAAGAATAGTAACACTATTCCCTTCCATGCATGTCATAGAAAGCGACTAAGGAGGGTTGGGCATGGGGCTGGTTACCCCTTCCTGTAAAAAATTTAAACCACAAAAAACTTCAACAAACATGGACAAGTCAATTAAGAAACATAAAACACAGCCATCCAAGATAGGGGAAGGTCCTCTCGCAGGGAGGCGTATGATGCAACACAGAGAAAGCCGAAAGGAGTCTGTGTTACTGACTAACCTTCTTTCTTCTAGGAGAACTTCCAGATTTGGCACCTGGAATGTTCGGACATTAAAGGGAAAGTGGCACAAGTAGCAGCAGAAATGAGGGAATGTAAAATCGAGGTTCTGGGAATGTGTGAAACAAAGTGGAAGGGGGTAGACATGGAGAAACTCATCACAGGTGAATTGGTGCTGTCCTCAGGACATGAAGACGAAAGTTCACACCACAGTGAAGGGGTAGCTCTTATGATATCTAAAGAAGCACAGAAAGCACTCATTGAATGGGAAGCTGTTGGACCCAGAATAATAACAGCTACTTTTAAAACAGCTAAAAAGAAAATAAATGTAAATGTCATCCAATTTTATGCACCAACTAATGACAAAGAAGAGTCTGTGAAAGTAGCATTTTATACTAGACTAGAAGAAATTATGGAAAACGTAAAAAGAAGAGACATCACAATTTTGATGGGTGACATGAATGCAAAGATAGGTACAGTCAACACCGGCTTTGAAGAAGTCATGGGAAAACAGGGGGTAGGAATAATGAATGAAAATGGGGAACTATTCTCAAACTTCTGTGCTTCAAATCAACTGGCTATAGGAGGAAGCTTGTTTCCACATAAGAGAATACACAAGACAACATGGATATCACCAGACCATAGAACAGAAAATCAGAATGATCATATATGCATAAACAAGAAGTTTAGATCATCATTGCAGGATGTAAAGGTATATAGAGGAGCAGATGTGGCATCAGATCACCACTTTCTGATAGCCAAAGTAAAAATGAAACCAAGAGATATGCACCAATGCAAAATTATAGACAACAATATAATGTAGGACATCTAAGAAATCAAGAAACAAGAGACAAATTTGCGGTCACAATATCCAACAAATTCCAAGTGCTCAAACAGCTGGAAGATGTAGAGAATACAGAAGACTATTGGCAGCAAATCAAAACGGTATGGAATGAGACATGTGAAGAAATACTGGAGAAAAGGGAACGACAACAAAAAGCATGGATAACAACAGAAACCACCAATAAGATAAAAGACAGAAAAAAGAAGAAAGCAGATTTAAACACACGCAAAACCAGAAGTTCCAAAGCCAAGGCTCAAGAAGTGTACACAGAAGCAAACAAAGAAGTAAAAAGAAGTAACAAAAGAGACAAGAGGAAGTATATTGAGGAGTTGGCAAGAGAGGCAGAAGATGCTGCAGCCAAAGGAAATATGAGAGAACTGTATAGCAGCACAAAGAAGCTTAACAGGGAAATACAAGCAAACAAGCTGCCTCATAAAAGACAAGAATGGAAAACTGCTCAGCAATATACAAGAGCAAATGAAGAGGTGGACAGAATATTTTGAGGACCTTCTCAATAGACCCCCGGACATCCAGCAGCAGAAGAAGAGCTACAAATTAACGGTGAAAGACCAACAAAGGAAGAAATAAAGAAAGCAATAAAGCTTCTAAGAGATGGAAAAGCGTCTGGACCTGATGGCATTCCAGCAGATACCATCAAAGCAGATATCGACATTGCTACAGAGATGTTATATAAATTACTTGGTAAAGTCTGGGAAAAGGAAGAGATACCAGCAGAATGGAAGGAAGGATATCTGGTTAAGTTGCCTAAGAAAGGAAATTTACAAGAGTGCACAAATTATAGAGGAATAATGTTACTATCAGTGCCACGAAAAGTATTAAACAGGATTATCCTTGAGAGATTAAAAGAGTCCATAGACAAGAAACTGAGAGATGAACAACTAGGTTTTCGACAAAACAGATCATGTACAGACCAGATAGCCACTTTGAGAATAATAGTTGAACAAAGTCTGGAATGGAATTCACCACTATACATCGGATTTGTGGACTACGAAAAGGCATTTGACAGTGTAGACAGAGAATCACTTTGGAAATTGATGAGGTATTATGGAGTTTCCCTGAAGATCATTAATTTAATAAAGAAGACAAGTGAAGACATGACATGCAGAGTTCTTCACGAAGGACAGCTTACAGAACCGTTTGGGATAAGAGCAGGAGTGCGACAGGGATGCCTCTTGTCTCCATTTCTTTTCTTACTTAGCAATAGACTGGGTAATGAGATCATCGACAACACACAACAGAAATGGAATCCAGTGGACTCTGACTTAGCAGTTGGATGATCTGGATTTTGCTGATGACTTGGCTTTTCTGTCCCATAACCGTAATCAGATGCAGAACAAATTGAAAACACTCGATGAGAGGTCACAGCAATTGGGTCTGAAAATACACAGGGAAAAGACAAAAATAATGAGAATAAATGCAGGTAATGATAACAGGGTTGAACTTGAAGAAACAACAATACAAGATGTAGAATCGTACACATATCTTGGCAGTAATATAGACAAAGTTGGAGGGACAGACAGCGATATCAAAATAAGAATACATAAGGCAAGAGGAGCTTTCATTGCATTGGGAAATATATGGAGTTCAAGAGAAATCGGATCCAGCATGAAAATAAGAATCTTCAACTCAAATGTGAAGTCAGTCCTATTGTATGGCTCTGAGACATGGAGAACAACAAAGACAACAAACAAAAAGCTACAGACTTTCATAAATGGGTGCTTGCGTAGAATAGAGGGATTACAATGGTATGACAAGGTTATCAACGTGGAACTGATGACAAGAACTAGACAAGTGCCAGTTGAACAAGAGATGAGAAGAAGACGATGGCGATGGATAGGACACACACTGAGGAAACCTGTTGATAGCATTACAAAGCAGTCCTTGTTCTGGAACCCCCAGGGCAAGAGAGGTAGACCAAGAAGCACATGGAGAAGGGAGCTGGAAACAGAGGTGAAAATGATGAGGAGAACGTGGAAATAACTTGAGATGATGGCACTTGACAAGAGGACTTGGCATGTGTTTGTTGAAGGCCTATGCTCCTTTGGGAATGGAGGGTTATGATGATGAAAAGACGATGCAGGGCAAGCGGGGTTGAGTTCGCTGAGCGCCACGGTAAAGAGTACAGTTTGGAGAAGAGACACAGAGGGGTAAAGGAAGACAAGTAGACAAGTTAGCACATGAGCACTGGCTGGGTGTTTAGTGTTTGTTTAGTGTTCGTTTGTTTGTTTATTTACTCTTTGTCACTGACTGGGTTGTAAACCATCAATAAATACAACCCCTGCCTTAGAATCAAGAGTTTTATTGTTGTACGGGTCTGGTGCGAATGTGAATTGGCCGCAAGGCAATAAAGTGATCACATATCACAACACACATCGTTCTCGCCCACCCTTTCACAACTTGTTTTCTTAATCAGAGCAATTATCTTTAGGGGAAGGGGGGGGGGAGGGGGGGGGGGGGCGGGCTCATAAAACTCCATCAATTTTCACAATAATTTGTTATCTAAACTGTCGAACGCCTTTTCATTGCGCACAAATCCAATGTTATGAGATGAGTTCTACTCAGCTTTGTTCAACTATTATTTGCATTGCGTCTATCTGGTCTGTACAAGCTCTGTTTCGTTGAACTTGTCTGTCTAGAGCAGGGGTCGGCAACACAGGAGCTTTTGGAATCTACTTTAGTAACAGTGAGCCCTCTTAAGATCTAATATATATATATATATATATATATATATATATATATATATATATATATATATATATATATATATATTTTCTATAACCAGCGGCACTCGAGCTTTCCAGCTCTTTCGGCCCAATGACAAGTCATTGCGAGGCTGGGGGGTCAGTGGACTTTCCTTCCAACCCGGTCAGGAGCTTCGCTCCTTCCCATCCACACGGGATTTATGTGCAGGAGCCGTTCAGGTTATTCAGTCAAATTTCCGGTCGTAAACATTTCTTCAAACGCTGACGGCCGGGTTTGAACCATGAACACCTGGTCGCCAGTACAACGTCGTAGCCATTACACCAGCGCGGCTCCCGATATATATATATATATATATATATATATATATATATATATATATATATATATATATATATATATATATATATATATATATATATATATATATATATATATATATATATATGACCGCTTGTAAGCATTTATGCGTGCTATAATATACTACATGTAAGAATGCCAGACCTTAAAAGCAAATAAGACGTTTTTACACAAAACGCAGTATTCATTCAAAGTTCAGTCGGCAGTTACTGCTCTGACAGGGCAAACATAGGTCAGTCCCAGATAATAATGAATGGGTTTTATAAGCGCGAAAGTGGGAAATGAATGTTTGTGTGATCTGGTTTATTTTTTTTTATCCTATTGTTAAGTTGGAAAAGATCACACATGTGAAAAACAAGTCGAAATAACAGAATGTCGTGTGCAAAAAGGTCGAAAAGCTGAGGAGAGGAGTGCAAATGTTAATTATTGTACCGTGTGAAAAAAGGACGGGTCGTGTGAAAACAGGCGGAAAAAAAGAAAAAAGAGTATAAAAAGAAGAGTTGTGGGCGATAGGCAGAGATTTCAGGATTTATGATTCCAAGGACTCCATGATTTTAGACTAGAGGATTTTTACAGATAGCGTTAGGTGAACTTCGTCTTTGAGGATACCAAGACAAGTTTTTGAGTAGACAAATCAGTAAATTATTCTATTTGGATTTACATATATATTATTCAGTTGGATTACATATTTTTTCATCTTGGATAACCAATCATCATTAGTGAAATTAGCAGTGTTTGTCTAATTACATCAATAAACTCTAATTGAATTTTTCTACGTTGCTGTTTGTGAAACTTTACAATAATTTCTTGTGGATATACGTTGTTGTGCTGAAACTGTTTTGCTTATCACCAAACTCAAAGGGAAGAACATTCCTGGGTTGAAAAACTGAGTAAAGGTCAAGTATTACCATCTCTGGCGGAAGGCCAGTTAGCACTTGAACCACATCGACATATGAAGGATTAACTCTGACTAAATAAAATCAATATAACTACTAGTGCCGTATTCAACTGACGCGGGCACATATCTTCAAATTGATGCCGTAACCAGCTCGGTTACATGTTCACATTGATGCCGTAACCAGCTCGGTTACATATATATATATATATATATATATATATATATATATATATATATATATATATATATATATATATATATATATATATATATATATATATATATATATATATATATATATGGTAGAATAAATTTAAGTTCATAAGCTGGTTTAAAATATACCAATAATATCTGTACAATAATTTTTTCAATGCCACGCAGATTGGAATAGGTTTGTTTGCTTGTTAGTTTTTTATTTTATTTATATTGATGGAGAAAAATGTCAACCCCTGGTGGGTTTTAATTAAAATATATAGTGTCTACACTTTAGATAATATATCCAGTTTCCACTATTAGCGTATGGTCTTATCCCTCTGCATCATTTATTGTAAATTGACGTAGGCAATATACTCGTATCTATCCGCTTAATAGTTCCCCGCTTTTCGAGCTGTTTATTAATTAATGTCAGGAATAATAAAAAACGATGCAGCTTATGTACGACAATGAAAGCACAGAGTAATTATAAAATTGTGGATTGGAAAAATTAATGCAGTATGGGAAGATCATAAACCTGTGCAGTATCTATAGGCATCTTGTATTCTTGAACAATTTTAAAAGCAAAACCCGAAGTAAGTAACACGTCGGTGGAATTAAGTAAGTCATATGTTTGCCACATGTTCTTGCAGCATTGGTTACTATGGCAATTAGTTGTAGGCCTACATGATGATAAGGTTGCCAGCTCTATACACAACCTCATATTAGCCACCTTGTACGACATAAGGCATAGCATACGCAAACATTATTGCATCGTTATTTATTTGATCTTCATGTAATATTGTTGGATCTAGCTAATGCATATGCATCAATCCCACACCAGATGTTGTGGTAGGCCCTTGAAATGTACCTTGTGCCACAGAAATTTCAGTAATGTTGAACCTGAATTTCACAGGGTTCTCAGTCAGATATTATCAGCCAGAGAATACATGAAAAAGTGGATTGTCCTGGAAGTTGGCATCACAATGAGTTGTACCATTTCACTGATCTGTTCATAACGGCTATGTAGGTAGTTCTCATGGCAGCTGAAGGATTTTTGAGAGATTCAAAGCTCAACATAGAGTACCCCAAGTCACCACTTAAAGCATTCATGGATGACACATCAATTCTGACCAGATGAATTCAGGAGAATGTTAACATGCCTGGATGAAAAAAATCAGCTGGTGCAGTTTGAGCTTCAAACCTTTGAAGTCTGGAAGTCTGTCAGTCAGGAAATAGAGGTAGACTAAAAAACATGGAGAAGATAACTGGAGACAGAAATAATGATGTGGAAGACAAAGAAGTACCGTGAGCAGAGAACAGGAGGACTTAACGTGAATTATTTACCGTGAGCAGAGAACAGGAGGACTTAACGTGAATTATTTCAGAGCCCATGCCGGACAGGGAGCTAAAAAGTAATGAATGAAAGCCTGTACGTGACATAGTTTCTCCTCCCTCACTGAACATGACTACCATAGCAGTCTAGTTTCTCCTCCCTCACTGAACATGACTACCATAGCTGTCTAGTTTCTCCTCCCTCACTGAACATTACCATAGTAGTCTTAATATTACTGTAGGCTAACACTATCTTGGGTCATATGTTGTCTGAAGAGTTTTACCATAGACCATTTATGCACCTGCAGCTGCTTGCTTTCACTTACTGAGATAGCCCCTGTTGGAGACTTTATGCACTTCCACCAGAAGCAGTAAAAACATGTGTGGAAATATGGAGTTGACATTGTTATTTACTGGAAAAAAAAATGCTCCAGCTGTGGGGCTGAATCAGCAGGAGTAAATGCTGTCACCACTTGTAGTCTCTGCAGCCTAATCCTAGCAATACCATAACTAATAGTTTGCTTGGTTAGAATGTTTTAGTAGCCCTGTTAAAAGCTTCAGGTCCAGGTTTGAGGCAATGCATGAACATTGATATGGATGTAAGGTTGGCTTGGCAAAGACAGTTTCTGCTGTTTAAATTGAGTCTGCTTTAGTATTTAACCCAACTGGTTGTTTTCAGATAAAAAATTGTTGAACTTTTGTATTTAAAAATAAAACCACTGGGAAATATTGGTCTCTTTTCAGCTTTATCTTGTCATACAAGTGATCTTGCAGTTGAGACATAAAGCTATTAAAATGACAGATGATAGCCAGACTTCTGAGAGGGAAACATCCCAAGTAAGAACTTTTATGTATGTTATTTTATGACCAACTCCGCCAATGCCGGTCCCAAGCCCTTGCTTTAAATCATGATTACGCGAACTACAAGAGAGAAAACCGGACTGATTCTAAAGGCGACGAACTGGAACGGACTACGGACTACGACTTATGGAACTTGGAATACAAGAAGTATAAATGGGAAGGAAGTTAATGCCAGAGTTGGAAATGACCATGCTAGATGGGGTGGAGTTATCGGAAGATATGGAGAAGATACTCTCAATGACAATGGAAAGCGACTCCTTAGATTCTGCAGTGAGCAGAATCTGATCATTACAAACACAAAGTTCCCCATAAGCGCATACATGCATACACTAGATGTGAACCAACCAAGAATGAGAAGTCAGTGATCGACTATGCCATTGTTCGGAGAAGCTCATTCAGATATGTCCGAGATGCAAGAGTCTGGAGGGGGCCAGAGATTGGAAGTGATCACTACCTGCTAACAATCAAACGAACAACTGAAAGAGTTGCTCAGCCTAGGAACTGCCCAACATCATGCAAGAAACCACGTAAACGAGCAGGAGAAATGAGCATTAGGACCTACAAGCTTAGAGAGCCAGAAATTAAGACCAGATATCAGGGGCTTATTGCTACAGCAGTGAGCAACACAGAAGAACGACCTGATGACTTGGAAACCCTCTGGAATAAATTCAAGGATATCATAAAGACAGCTGCTGCAGAAGCATGCGGTGAAGTCCGACTTGGGAACCAGAGAAAGAGGACACCTTGGTGGACAGAGGAAGTCAAAGAGAAAATAAGAGAGAAGAAAATGGCATGGAAACAATACTTGGGAGCTAAAAACACAACAGGACAAATGGAAAAATATAGAGAATATGTGACACTCAGAACAGAAGCAAAGAACAAAGTGCTAGCAGCAAAACAGACGTCCTGGGAAGAATTTGGAGAAAAGCTAGAAAAAGATGCACAAGAAAACCAGAAATTGTTCTATAAGACCCTAAAGAACATGAGGAAAGAAAAACAATGCCCTCTCAAATTTATAAAGGACAAGCAAGGCAAATTGCTTACTGCCCCGAAGGAAGTAATGGAAAGATGGAAAGAATATTTCTCAGAACTCCTGTATGGTGAGCATGATGAAGCATCAGAAATAATAAACACTAGCACAGAAGAGAAAACCAATGATGGTGAAGATGACATAAAGATGGAAGAACTGAGGGCAGCACTGGAGAAAATCAAGATGGGCAAAGCAGCAGGGCATGATGGTATAACACCAGAAATGGTTAAGTACATGGGAGCATCAGGCGACCTATTACTCTTAAAGGTCCTACAGGCAGCATGGTGCAACAAGACCATACCAAAGGATTGGGAGATTGCCATCATAACACCAATTTTCAAAAAGGGTGACAATCGACAATGTGGAAACCATAGAGGCATATCCCTTCTCAGTGTCCCTGGTAAAATCTACTCTAGAATCCTAGAGCAGAGACTCCGACGCCTAGCTGAGCCACAATTGGATGAGGTCCAGTGCGGATTCCGAGCAAACCGAAGTACTCAAGACCTAATCTTCACACTCAGACAGCTGAGTGAAAAGGCCCTTGAGTATAAGAGTGAGATCCATCTTTGTTTCATAGATCTGGAAAAGGCGTTTGACAGGGTCCCTTGGAGCAAACTTTGGGACTGTTTGGCAAGGAAGAATATTCCAGCACCTCTGATTCATGCTATACAGAGCTTCTACAAGTCTTGCAGAAATTATGTCAGGACAGCAAACCATAAGTCAGAAGAGTTCAGGACCACCACTGGTGTAAGACAAGGTGATATCCTATCACCTTACCTCTTCATACTCCTTATGGACGATGTCATCAAGGCATGTAAGGAGAGAACAAGAAAGTATTCAGTAGGGTACTGGAAGATGAGACAGGTCTATATTTCGGAGATGGCATTTGCTGATGATGTTGCCCTGATTGCTAAATCAGAGGCACATCTCCAATCCAACCTGCAAGTCTGGAAGGAAGAGCTGGAGAAGAGAGGGATGGTCATAAGCAGCTCTAAAACAAAATCCATGGTGATATCACGAGAAGAAAGAAAACATCAGATTAAGTTGGGAGAACAGGTCCTGGAGCAGGTCGACCACTTTAAATATCTCGGAGCTATTATAGACCGAAAGGGAGGCATCAAAGAAGAGTTGGCCACTCGAAAAGCAGCGGCTGGGAGACTTTTTCAGGCCATAAATCGTGGATTCCTCAGCAAGAAAGAGGTTGGCAAGAAAACGAAGATGGCTGTATACCGCTCCACCTATGTCCCAGTCTTGACATATGGATGCGAGTCGTGGGCAATGACTACAACCCACAAAAGCCAGATCCAAACCTCAGAAATGAGGTATCTGAGGAAAGTGGTTGAAGTAACAAGAAGAGACATGGTCCGCAACCAGACGATCCGTCAAGGCCTAAAATCCCATCCGCTGCAGACCCAAATAGAACAGTCCCAACTAAGATGGTTTGGCCATGTCTGCAGAATGGGAGAAGATCGGCTACCACGACAAGCATGGGAAACAAAGAGCCAGGGATCCAGACCTCCAGGACGACCCAGAGTCCGCTGGGAGGACAACATTAGACAATCTTTGAAGGACCGAGGACTAGAATGGAACCAGGCCAGGAAGAAGACAGCTGATAGAATGGTCTGGCGCTCTCTCTTCCAAACCTCTACACCTCACGGTAGAAGGGGAACGACTAAGTAAGTAAGTAAGTAAGTAAGTAAGTAAGTATTTTATGACCATAATAAAAGAAAGAACTTCAAAATAAAAATGTAAGTAGCAGTGAGAACTTTCATACCTGACAACGGACTACCACTTATGGAACATGGAATATAAGGAGTATTAAAGGGAAAGAAGAGGAGCTGGAGGAGGAGATAAGAAAAGTGAAATTAGAAATCTTGGCTTTAATGGAAGTGAAGAAAAAGGGACAGGCAGTTATGGATCTCGAAGGAGACACGCTCCTCCACAGTGGAGTCCCCACATCTGAAAGAGCTAAAGGCAGCGTGGGTTGTATTGTGGCAAAAAACCAAAAGGATAGCATCAAGGGATGGAACTTTGTCTCAGAGTGCATTAAAGTGCTAAAGATAAAAGAAGAAGAAACCTTGTCATTGTGTATGGGCCAAATGCAGATGAGAGAGCAGAGATAAAGGAGGAATTCTTTAAGCTGCTTCAAAAGACAGTGGACGACTGCTGGGATGATGTTATCCTGCTCGGAGATTTCAATGCCAAAGTTGGAAACCACCATGCTAGATGGGGTGTAGTTATCGGAAGGTATGGAGAAGACACACTTAATGACAATGGAAAGCAACTCTTTAGATTCTGCACTGAGCAAAACATGATCATTACATACACAAAGTTGCCCCATAAGCACATACATGCATATACTAGATGTGAACCAACAAGGAATGAGAAATCAGTGATCGACTATGCCATAGTTAGTGTCGTAAAATTAACAGTGATACAACGTTAAAATACCTCCAAAGATAACATGTAAGGATAAAAACATAATGCGTAAGCTGCTGATAGTACATGATCACCCTGACCGCGGGTCACTACCCTCCATAAAAATTGACTTGCTAGACGGGAAGTCAAAACGGTTACCATTTGAACGGGATGAGAACGGCGGATCAAAAGGAAAAAAATATGACTGAAAAATTGCGTGAGACTAGCAAGGCTAAGGAGACGCAATTGGGGGGGGGGGGGGGAAAGGAAAAATTCACGTCCCCAAATTGACACGAGGTACGGAAAGGGACGCTTATGCGATACCAAGCCTTTTATTTGAATACAGCGGCAAACGCATTACAACGCAGATGCTTGAAATATTACAAAATTAAAAAAGTAACTTTTTCTTAATATTAATGTTAGGAATATAAAAATTAGCTGGCCGGATGGCCCATTTTGAGCAGTGAAATAATATGCTTTTATTTATACAGACGGATAGATAATAATGAAGACATTGACAAAAGACTGTGTTGTTCACATCAGCGAAAGACTGCATTGAATCAAACATGTCACTAATTTGCACAAAAACCGCGACCTTGAGACTCAAGTGTTCAAACCTAGTTAGAATGAAAGAGAGGGACATTGGTGGGAGCTGTGGCTAAAAATAACTTTAAAGACAAAATTTGTAGAGGGGACGGATAGGTTGGTTCAAAAACCAAGTACGTTTTTTGTGAAAACGCAAGTAGAGACGGACGGACTAACAGATAAAAATCCATACTTGACTGAAGCATGACTGAAATGACTTTAGTGTAGGAAATTTGAATTTGAAAAACACAAGGCATTGATTGGCCACAGACAATCATATTATCAGCGCTCAGACGCGCTTTTTTTGCCATTCCTCAATAGTTGTCCAGTGATAGACACAGTAAATTTTAAGTGTGGTGATTTCCAATGAAGTAAATAGAAATAAGTTCAGGGATGCCATACTATAGCCAGCAGCTCAGCTGAGTTTTGCTAGCATTTCTGTGTTCTTTATTCATAATTTGGTAAGATTGAAATTATTTCTTTGTATATTTTAAATATTGTTTAATGTTTCGAGTGATTTGATACTGCCATATCGAAATCTAGCCTTACAACAAGTAAGGATTTGCTCTAGACCCCCCGCCCTAGTTCAGGGTCTAGGTACAAACAATATATATAAACTCCAGCAAGGATTAGGAAGGACAGATCAAGTGTTGAGATCAGTGGAACATATCACCTATCCTATCCTATGGCAAGAAGCTAATAAACATATTTCGGAATATGTAGTCTGGGAGAACTTATCCTATGTGAAACCAACTTGGTAAGATGTGTTGTATGGTCAGAGAGATCTGACCCTGTCTAAGTGGTGTTATTGTAAATTGTTACGTGTAGAAGTGGCTCCTTAGGTAAGGTTCTGAACCTAAACCAATACTTTATTTCAGAGCTGTGAGTTTTTTATGTTGACACCAAAAGGTGGTGTCAAATGCTGGGTAAATAATTGACAGTGAGGACCCGTGCAGTGTCGCATCTCGGCAGAACAGCCTTGTATTGCCCCAAGCACGGAGAGGTGGGGCCACCCGATATATTGCCCCCAAGCACGGAGAGGTGGGGCCACCAGATTCCAGCACCAGAACTACTCTTTCAAAGTTACGTAAGCAGGCTGGTCTGCTGGATTTACACCAACTTCATAGACATAGCACCCAAAGTGAATTACTACTAAAACATCCCATTTCCTTCCATCATTAATGGACAATGTTTGGTAGGCTTAGACAGGGAGGGATGAAGCCACCCCAACAGTACATCTATTCATCGTTCTCCCAGGGAAAATAAAATTATGAACTGTAGAAATATTAACAAATCGTGAAAATTGTATACGTACACACCTTTTATTTATCATGCCATTTATTCATGCCATTCACTCATAAATTTCAAAATCTTTCATATGTTCTGGCCAAATTAAAACCTTGGTTCAGAACAAATAAATTTAAAAAAGATTTACTTTCTAAAATTTCACCAGCTGAATTTAGTTCATTGTGTTCTAAATTTTATTGATAATATTATATTATTTAATATCTGTGTGTGTGTGTTTGTATATGTCAATACAACACATTACATTCAGTACCCTAGATTTTAACGTAGCCACATTCATTAGAAAAAAAGATAGGTGTGAGGTCGTAGTGGTAGCAAGAAAGGCCTTCTGAAAATTCACAACTACATTTTATCTCAGGAGCCTTCACAGCTGACCTCATACATCACACTTAGTAATATCACCATCATACAATACCATCAAAACCACTACAGTTAGGAAGAGCTCATTCTAGTATGTCTGGGATGCTAGAGCCTGGAGAGGGCCAGAGATTGGAAGTGATCACTACCTGCTAACAATTAAAAGAGCAACTGAAAGAGTTGCTCAGCTTAGGAATTGCCTACCATCATGCAAGAAGCAAAGTAAACAAAGAGGAGAAATGAGCATTATGACCTACTAGCTGAGAGAGCCAGAAGTTGACCAAATATCAGGAGCTTATTGCTACAGCGGTGAGAAATACGGAAGAACAACCTGATGACCTGGAAACCCTCTGGCTTAAATTCAAGGACATCATAGAGACAGCTGCTGCAGAATCATGTGGTGAAGCCCGATTTGGGATGAAGAGAAAGAGGACACCTTGGTGGACAGAGGAAGTTAAAGAGAAAATAAGAGAATAAAAAGGCATGGAAACCAATACTTAGGAGCTAAAAGCACACCAGGAAAAACAGAAATATAGAGAATACATGATAATCAGAACAGAAGCAAAGAACAAGGTGCTAGCAGCAAAACAGAAGTCCTGGGAAGAATTTGGAGAAAAGCTAGAAAAAGATGCTAAGAAAACCAGAAATTGTTCTACAAAACCCTAAAGAACATGAGAAAGGAAAAACAGTGCCCTCTTAAATTTATAAAGGACAAGCAAGGCAAATTGCTTACTGCCACAAAGGAAGTTATGGAAAGATAGAAAGAATATTTCTCAGAACTCCTTGATGGTGAGCAAGGTCAAACATCAGAAATGATAACCACTAGCACAGAAGAGGAAACCAATGGTGGCAAAGATGATATCAAGATGGAAGAGCTGAAGGCAGCATTGGAGAAAATCAAGATGGGCAAAACAGCAGGACATAATGGTATAAGACCATACCAAAGGATTGGGAGACTGCCATCATAACGCCCATTTTCAAAAAGGGTGACAACTGACAATGTGGAAATCATAGAGGCATGTCCCTTCTCAGTGTCTCTGGTAACATCTACTCTAGAATCCTGGAGCAGAGACTCAGACACCTAGCTGAGCCACAAATGGAAGAGGCTCAAGGTGACATCTGAGCAAACCGAAGTACTCAAGACCTGATCTTCACACTCAGACAGCTGAGTGAAAAGGCCGTTGAGTATAAAGTTGAGATGCACCTTTGTTTCTTAGATCTGGAAAAGGCATTTGACGAGATCTCCTGGAGCAAACTTTGGGACTGCTTGGCAAGGAAGAACATTCCAGCACCTCTGATCCATGCTATACAGAGCTTCTACAAGTCTTGCAGAAATTATTTGAGGATGGCAAACCATGAATCAGAAGAGTTCAGGACCACCATTGGTATAAGACAAGGTGATATCCTGTCACCATATCTGTTCATAATCCTCATGGATGATGTCATCAAAACATATAAGATGAGGACAAGAAAATGTTCAGTGGAGTACTGGAAGATGAGACAGGTCTGTATTTCAGAGCTGGCATTTGCTGATTGCTAAATCAGAGTCACATCTTCAATCCAGCCTGCAAGTCTGGAAGGTAGAGCTGGAGAAGAGAGGGATGGTCATTAGCAGCTCCAAAACAAAAACCATGGATCATGAGACAGAAGAAGACATCAGATTATGCTGGGAGAACAGGTCCTGGAGCAGGTCAACCACTTTAAATACCTTGGAGCTGTCATAGACTGAAAGGGATGCATCAAAGAAGAGTTGGCTACCCGAAGAGTAGCAGCTGGAAGACTTTTTCAGGCTATAAATTGATGATTCCTCTGCAAAAAAAAAAAAAAAGAAGTAAGCTAGAAGACAAAGATGGCTGTTGTTAAGTCATGTTTCGCGTGGGAGTTAAGTGTTTGGGATTTTCACGTGCGGGTCTAGTTTTTTATAGACACGCTTGTGAGCACATCTAAAGTTATGAGATGGTTAATTATTTGCGTGCCTTTGTGCACTATATTTGAACATAATAGCTAAACTGGGTATGTTTTATTTTAAGAGAAAAAGTTTAAATAGACACGATGAGTGAGTCACAAAGTTGGGGAGACAAATAGGTGAGCTGATCTCACATGTCAATCTTTTAGTTTGCGCTTCAGTGAAAATGTACTGAGTGGTAACGAGAAAAACTATAATCTCTCGACAAAGAGTATCTGGCAGGGCTTCGGCACGGTTGGTTAAAGCGTGCCGGTAGTGTGTCCATGTTTTTGGGTGCTGAGCATTGTATGAAGGATAACACATTGTACCTTCATGGAAGACATTTGATATTATTCAAAATCTTGATAATGAAGAAACTAGGAATATAAGAACTCGTCACGGTAGAGCTTTCACCGTCATTGAGATGATGGCGGTTAGTGAGTCCGTCAAATTCAATATGGATTATTTGTATCAACGTGCATATGTCTGCCATTATAACCTTTGATGATTTGCTGACTATGACGTCGAATTCGATATGGATTATTTGTATCAACGTGCATATGTCTGCCATTATAACCTTTGATGATTTGCTGTCTATGATGTCAAATTCAATATGGATTATTTGTATCAACATGCATATGTCTGCCATTATAACCTTTGATGATTACTGTCTATGATGTCGATGTTCCTGTCTTCAATAAACTGTGATTGATGTGTACTACCTGGTTCCAGCTTACTCATCTTACCCGTTGGTCCATATTTTGACCCTAACGTTACTGTTGTGTGGGTTGCATCACATTTAAACAAATCTAAGGGACCCACAACATTCGCTCAAATATTAAACAACTTTTGGCCACTACCAGTAAGTCTGACATTGCTGACATCAACATTGTCAGCTGTGCCAGTCAGCAGCACTAACACACAGCGCCCCAAACAACAACAGTAACAGCTGTATAACGCCCCACCTTTGTCCCAGTCTTGACTTATGGATGTGAGTCATGGACAATGACTACAACCCACAAAAGCTACCTCCAAACCTCAGAAAAGAGGTTCTGAGGAAGGTGGTTGAAGTAACAATAAGAGACATGGTCTGCAAACCAGATGGTACAGCAAGGCCTTAAAACCAAGTTCCTGCAGACCCAAGTAGAACAGTCCCAGCTGCAGTGGTTTGACCATGTCTGCAGAATGAGAGATAAGCTGCCATGACTAGTATGGGAAACTAAGAGATAGGGATCCAGACCTCAAGGATGACCCAGAGTCCGCTGGGAGGACAACATTAGATAGTCTCTGAAGGACCGAGTGCTAGATTGGAACCAGGCTAGGAGGAAGACAGCCGATAGGATAGTATGGTGCTCTTTCTTCCAAACCTCTACATCCCACAGTAGAAGAGGAATGACTAAGTAAGCAAGTAGTAAGGAAGACAGTTAACAGTTGTGGCTTATTTTATCTAAACATTGAATGATGGCATCACTTAGTCAGTATTTCCTTTATCAGAGTTAATTTTGCTGAGTTGATTGTACAGCTGTGTACTCTTTATCAACTCTTTTTACAGGTGTCAGAGGAATTTAAAATTTCAACCTCGCCTGACAGTGATAGTGATGATGAGATATCCACGATACAGAGCTTGTCCTTACAGGTTATTTTTGTTTGTTTGTTATTTTAATAAATAAATTGAAGTCAGCTTGGTTTGGAAGAGTGTAACAAAATTTCAGAAATACAACATTACAAAGAGAATCAGCTATAAATCGGGGCAAAGTCTTACAGACAGGGGGTATGATGTGCTGGTGTTGTGGGTAGTGGGTTTCCCCCCTTGCTTCACCCTAGGCCTAGTGAATTCTTGTTCATGAAAGGAGCGACCATTGCGGTGTTAGTCTCTTGGCCTAGCAAAACCTCTCATACCCCAAGATCGTTGTGCGTGGTGAAGAGCCACACCCTCCTCGAGGTAGTCCTGGTAACTGAGGGTGCGAATCCTCAGGCTAAACACAACGGATCTAGATGAGCAAACCTCGATAATAAAACCGGTGCACTACACCGTACACGCCCTCTGTGGGTGGGAAGGAGCCAGATGGATACTGAACAAGTCTTGGGAGTGGGAATGAGTGTGGAGTGCTCCCTGAAGATCGGAACCCATCGTACAGGCACAGAGACTCAGGACGTGACGATCCTATTGCCTTCAACTCTTGGTCACATGCCTAGAGCCTCGGAGAACTCGGCGTAACCAGCAGGCAATTTGGTGGCGGGGAAAGAGCACTGTGAGCCCTACCTTGGCTACGTATCACAAGGAGATGCAGAAACACCCCCTTTATCTCCCCCAGAGCTGGCACAGTACACTTCTGGCTTCTACCCGGGGCGGTAGGAAATCCACAGGCACCCCAGCATCACAATGCCATGAAGATGACAAAGTTGGAATTTACTAACTCAAACCTGGCAGAGCAAGTCCTCCATCAGATGCGGCCGATGCTGGGTCCACTGGCGCGTGGTCACGTCCCGATCCCCATCGAGACTTGTCCGGGGAGCCCACCCCGGCTCAAAAAAGCAGAGAAGGCCACTCTCCAAACCTCCGATGTCTTGCGGGCAGTGTTAGGATGTGCAAGAACATGGACAGGAAGACTCCACAACTTCCCCACTGAAGACACGCCCACGGCGACCGTTGCCTCAATTGGCTGTGTGTGTGGTGTACCCGGAAACGGGGCCTCCCAGTACTGAGGCACAGTTAAGTCCCCAATGTCACTTATCGGTGCAGAGTTGAGAGAGATGGCTGAGCATCACAATCCCCCGTGTGTTGCAGCATGATGATGAGAACCCAGCATTGCACACTGAGCTTGGGGGGATCACTTGGGCACCAGACGTAATACTGTCTCTTGACTGGATGGCCGCATGCAGGAGATGTCTACAATGGAGGGTTGGCAGGTGGTGGGTATCGGGAAGTGGCGCTGTGCAGGACGTGAGGATTCCTTGGGAGAGCCCAGAACCAGAGCACAGCATTGTGCAAGCTCTGCATAGTTGGAGAGCCCCCTGGATGACGGGGAATGCACAGTGTGCTACCCCACCTATCCCCAACTGCTAACTTAGAACCAGAAGTGGGGTCCTCTGTATGCATGCCAGGCCAGGATAAAATGCCTGGGAAAGAGACTGGAGCTCAGAACTCCCTAACTCAAAGTTGCAGGATGGCAGGAAAGACAGGGCTATTTTGAAGATAATTCAACCATATTTTCACCATACGAGCTCGGACGCCGCCTCGGTAAACAAGGTCCGCGCAGAGCAGTGACACCCCCAGGCTGCTTGCGAATAGTCTACTACTGGGAACATAAACAGATTAGGGATGAGCCCACTCTCCCGTTGAACAGGTGCTAAAGTCATAGATACTGGGCCAGAAGGCGCACCGGAAACCACAGTATCACGCAACTTGCTTTTTTTTTTCTATGGAGAGTACACCGTCAAATAAATCTCGTACTGGTGCTCGCCCTGTGGAGCTCCACCAGGCAGGTGCAGTGCCGGGCTCTGAGCCTCGACAGAGCCCACCCTCAGCTACTGGAGGACCCTCTAGACCGTCTTGTGGAGTCAGCAGATGGCGGAGGAGAACTACTGACCAAAACAAAACAGAAAAAGAGAAACCCAGAGTGCCACTTGTCATGATGCACTGGAATGCAGAGGTAGTGAACAGCAAGCAGGCTGGATACAGCAAAAAGACAGAGCTGGAAAACATCTTGTATGAGAAGCAAGTCAGTGTTTGCTGTATCCAAGAGACTCACTTGAAAGCAGATCAAACCTTTAAAATAAGGGGATATCAATGCTTCAGATCCGACAGAAAAGATAGACGAAAAGGAGGAGTACTTACTCTTGTAAGGAATAACATTCCTGCACACGGAAGGAAAACCTTCATGGATGGAGCAGAATATCAGCTGTTGCAGATAAAGGTAGACAAGATGGAAATAGAACTCCTGAACTATTACTGTCCGAACAACAAACCCCTGAGTCTCAGCTCTATACAGGTACCAGCCACCAACTTTATAGCAGTTGGAGACTTTAATAGCCACTCCCAGAGCTGGGGCTATAACCATCTGGATCACAGAGGTGAAGAGGTTGAAACTTGGCAAGATGATCACTCCCTAATCCTAGTCAATAATGCCACAGATACTCCTACCTTCTACTCCAGAGGATGGCACACAACTTCAACACCAGATCTTGCCTTCTCCACACCAGATATAGCTGGATCTATTAGTAGAGAAGTAGGAGACCAACTAGGGGGGAAGCGACCATCGCCCAATCTTTCTTACTGTCCAGAGTGCAACTCTCAGTACAGGCCCAGCCATTACAAGATGGAACTACAAAAAAAGCCAACTGGGGTTTATTCAGGCATCAGGTGAACACGCTGCTGTCTACCCTCAAGGTACAGAACAGAGACATTAATGAAGTGGTAAAAGACTTCAACAGATGCATACTACAAGCTGCAAAAAGAAACCATTCCCAAAGGATGCCGGCGTAACTACATACCATACTGGTCCAGCACACTCCAAGAACGTCAGGAAGCTATGGACAGGGCTAGAAAGGACGCAGAGTCTCAGCCTTCACTTGAAACTCACAACAAATGGAAAAAGGCTGTAGCAGAGTTTCAGAGAACAAAGCTAGAAGAAAAAAACGGAAAAGCTGGAGAACTAAAACGGCATCGCTGAACCTTGAGAAAGACGGCAGGAAACTTTGGAGATTAGTCAAGTCTCTAAATGAAGAGCGTTCCTCACCTAGGCAGACTATCACATTGGATGAAGGTGGCAAACTTTTCAGAGGAAAACAAGCTGCAGACTTGTTTGCTAGAAGATACAGTTCAGAAAGCAACTTACCCATTAACATAGATCATCAGAGAGAGATAAGAAAAGAAATACTGGCAACCATGGGACAGACAGATACTCCTGCCCCAATGAGGGAACCCATCACACTAGGAGAACTACAGAAGGCTATTTCCAAGCTTAAGTTTCAAAAGTCACCCGGCCCAGACAAAATCAGCAACGAAATGCTAGTAAATCTAAGCTCAGCAGCAAAGACAAAACTGCTTGAGATATTCAACCACAGCTGGTTGAAAGGAACGGTACCCCAAGTATGGAGAGAAGCCATCACAATACCCATACTAAAGAAAGGGAAATGTAAGACCGAGGCTGCAAGTTACCGGCCAATCAGTCTCACAAGCTGTGTTGGGAAGACTATGGAGCGAATAGTCAACCACAGATTGAAATGGTATTTAGAGTCTGAGCAGATCCTGGTGCCGGAACAAGCTGGATTTAGAGAATGCTACAGTATAGAAGACCAAGTTACGAGGGACGTTCAGAAAGTAATGCACCACATCGTTTTTCTCAGGAGCTGTTTATTCAAAAAGAATGAAATTTATACACAATATACATGGATATGTCATGTAAACATCGGTATTATTCAACATAATCCCCATCAACTTGTACGGCTTTATGCCAGCGCGAA
The DNA here is from genome assembly GCA_024509875.1 of Oreohelix idahoensis. Classification (NCBI taxonomy): domain Eukaryota; kingdom Metazoa; phylum Mollusca; class Gastropoda; order Stylommatophora; family Oreohelicidae; genus Oreohelix; species Oreohelix idahoensis. Next base: position 238,480 of record JAMPIV010001080.1, read on the forward strand.
ACAAGTGCTTGTATTCCTAGCCCGTACCAGATTTTGTCTTGATCATGTAGCCATTTCTTCGCTGCATGAATCACTCCTTCATCATCTTCAAACCTTGTCCCTCGGAGTGCATCTTTAAGAGGACCAAATAGATGAAAATCACAGGGTGCCAAATCGGGACTATAGGGTGGATGGGGTAGTACAGTCCAACCCAATTTGGTGATTGCTTCCCGTGTTGCCAGACTTGTGTGAGGTCGCGCATTGTCGTGAAGGAGAAGCAGGTCTGCTGGATTCTTGTGCGGCCGAACTCTGCGAAAACGTTGATTGAGTTTTTTCAATGTCTTAATGTAAGCTTGCGAATTGATTGTCTCTCCTCTTGGCATAACGTCTACAAGAATCACACCTTCAATGTCCCAAAAGACAGTGATCATGACCTTTCCAGCTGAAGGAATTGTCTTGAATTTCTTTCTTCGTGGTGATTGCGGATGATGCCACTCCATTGACTGTCTTTTTGTCTCAGGTTCAAAATGATGTGCCCAGGTTTCGTCACCTGTAACGATCTTAGCCAAAAAGTTCTCTCCATCAGCATTGAAACGCTACAACAATTCAGAAGAAATTGCTTTCTTTTGCAATCGGTGGTCATTTGTGAGACTTCGAGGAACCCATCTTGCGCAAACCTTAGAAAATCCGAGAGTTTTTATAACTGCATTTGCACTACCAATGCTGACTGACAGCTGTAAGGCCAACTGTTGAGTAGTGATTCGCCTATCAGTAAGAATAATGCCCTCAGCACATTTCAACATTTCTGCGTTGGTGGCTGTGGCAGGACGTCCACAGCGCGGCCGATCAAGTAGCTCCGTATCTCCACTTCCTGATTCTTTGATTCTCTGAACCCAGCAACTGACTGTACTCCTGTCGACTGCAAAACTTCCATACACATCACACAGACGCTTGTGAATGTTCACAACAGTTTCCTTCTCTGCAACGAGAAATTCTATCACAATTCGCTGCTTATAACGCAAGTTGCTAACACGCTCCATTTCAACGGTTTAGGGCAGCCGTATTATTTGGCTGGTTGCAGTGCAATTTGGTGCACACAATTGGCGCAAGCTATATTTGAAGTGTGCAAAATTTCATGCTTCTATCTTCATTATTAGCAGAGAAAAACGATGTGGTGCATTACTTTCTGAACGCCCCTCGTACTTACTTGTCTCAAGCAATAGAAGATGCCTTCCAGGAGAAGAAAAAGGTCCTAACGATCTGGGTCGACTTCAAGCAGGCCTTTGACAAGGTGTGGAAAGATGGCCTAATTGCAAAACTTAGGAGAAGTGGAATCCAAGGCAACATGATGAAATGGATCCAGTCATACTTGCATAACAGGAGAACTAGAGTCACTCTTGATGGTCTGCAGAGCAGAAAAGTGTTGCTCCATCAGGGGGTACCTCAAGGAGGAGTAATTTCCCCAACACTCTTCCTTGTTTACATCAATGACCTGGTGAAAGATCTCCCTGCAGGAGTTAAAGCTGCCTTATATGCAGATGACCTAGTACTCTGGTGCGCTGATGAAAATGTCACCACAGCAAATTATAGAATGCAGCGGGCAGCAGACATGCTAGTGTCATGGGCAGAGAAATGGCTTATCACAATAAACACAGACAAAACCTCCACAACACTGTTCTCCCTCGCCCCCAAGGACAAATCAGCTAACATACACCTAGGGACAACCGTGATCAAGGAAGAAAGCTACCCCACCTATCTTGGGGTGACATTTGACCAAAAACTTACATGGAATAAGCATATTGAAAATGCAGAAGGAAAGGCCCGAAGACGACTAGGCATACTCAGAAAATTAGCAGGTACCAACTGGGGAGCAAATGAACGAAATCTAAAGAAGATTTATAATGGAGTAATAAGACCACACTTAGAGTTTAGCGCAGCAGCATGGGCATCTGCTGCTAACTCACATCTGCAGTCTTTGGACAAGGTGCAAAATCAAGCTCTCAGGCTCATTACAGGAGCCATGAAAACTACACCAATAACAGAGATGCAGAAGGTTGCTGGATTACAGACATTGTCCCATAGAAGAGACACAAAAACCATGATCCAGATGGAAAAGTACAACAGTATGCCAATGCACCCAATGAAGGCAAGACTAGATGATCTGGCATTAGGACGTCTAAAGCGTAGCAGTTTTGTGCATCGGGGGAAAAGACTTATAAGACAGCATCAAGAAGACCTATCCATGAAGACAACACCACTGAAGCCCACCCTATACCCTGTACCATGGGAGCAGGCCAGCAGTGCCCTCCAAATTAATACATCAGTCAGTGGTCTCACAAGTGGATGTGAGTATAATGATCTGCAAAAACGAACTGCTACATTGAGTATGATCCAAGAAAGCTATCCCGATCAATCATGGATACATGCCTATACAGATGGGTCAGCAACTAATGCTGTTAGGAATGGAGGTGCCGGTATCTTTATCTCATATCCTGACAACCACTATGAGACTAGGCACATTCCCACTGGTAAATTCTGTTCCAACTATACAGCTGAGGTTCAAGCTCTAGAGCAAGCTGCAAATATGATTTATTTATAACACCAACTCTGACTGCCACCAGGTAGTCATCCTCACAGGTGCACTGTCTGTCCTGCAAGCTCTCAAGGGTGGGTAGCTCCCGCATCTGAGAAATGAACTATACAAGGGGGCTGCCTAAAAGAGAACCATACTTCAGTGGGGTACCATCTCATTGTGGTGTACCCGGAAATGAAAAGGCAGATAAACTTGCAAAAAAGGGAGGAGAATGTGAACAAGAAGATAATGAAGTCACATACTTTGAGAAAAAGAGAGCTATCCAGACTATCAGAAGAGAACAGAACCAACCCAAAGACGACTATCACACTCTCGACCGGCAGGGACAGATAACTATTTTTCGACTCAGGACAGGGCGTAACAAACTGAATAAACACATGCACAAGCTACGATTGTCTGCTTCACCACTGTGCACATGTGGATTAAACGAACAAACTGCTGAGCATGTTCTACAGGACTGTCCTCTGTATGACCAGTTAAGAAAGATATACTGGCCCAATGACTCAACACTAAACTCAAAGCTATATGGAGTTAAAGAGGAACTTCAAACAACAGTCGAATTCATCATGAGAACTCGTCTGACGGTGTAATCATCAAAGATGCGATCGCAAGAAGAAGAAGAAGAAGCTATAAATCAGTTTATACTTACTTACTTACTTAGTCGTTCCCCTTCTACCGTGAGGTGTAGAGGTAAATAAATCAGTTTATTAAGAAAATAAAACATGGAAAGAGCTATCATTAAATGTAGACTCTGATATGATCAGAGTTTGTGTTCATTGTTTCTTCATTCCAAGCTAGTATAATGTACAGCACCAGTGATGATTTGAAGCATTGAAACTATTCTCTGTTCTGTTATCTACAGGGATTTGAGACTTTCAACGAGCCAGCTTCTGGGTAATTATATTTAAAAAAAAATTTTTCTTTGCAAAATTAATCTATTTGTCACTCATGTTCCTGAATGATTTAGGTATTTATCATTTTCAAAACATGTTACATAGTTGTCAAAAAAAATAATTTATTCATTCAAAGTAAAGAAGGGGAAATATTTTGCAACAAAACACATTTTTTATTGAGTATAGAATGCCGCAGACATTGAGAATCACACATTCAATAATCCTGTAATGCGCAGACTTTATTTTTGGTTGTAGTAAATGTAGGAAAATAAATATTTACTATAGATGTAAATGTATATGCAGGACGGGTTTCATCTATCATGACAAAATGGCTGAGCATAAGTGTGAGTGGGATCCAAGCTATCCAGAAAACCCCCAGAGGATAATTCGGCCCTTCCATCGTTGCATTGAACTGGGCCTGGTGCAGCGTTGCCAGAGACTTCCAGTAAGTTTTAATGAAAGTTACACAAGAATAAGGAAATACTGACAAAAAATGTTACATGTTACCTTTCACTTTGTTTGGAAAGAGATAGACTGTAAGCCTTTGTTGTAACACGGTGTGATGGTCTCTTAGGACAACTGCAATTGCATTAACACCAATGATGCTGATGGGGAAAAATATCTGAAGGCTAAGAATGAGTTTGTTCTTTTTGGCTGCTGCAGTTGTTGTGTTGTAACTGAGTTTTGTATGGTTTTAGGTGGTTGAATATTGTAATTTTAGGATCTGGGAATGTTTTGTTTTTTTGGGGTGGGGGGGGGGGGGGGGGGGGCCCCAAATATTTTGGGGGGGTTGTGATTAGTCTGTGCGGGGGAGTGACAGCCCGTTCGCGACCGCGAAGGGGGTGCAGGTGATGGGGGGATATTTTGGTCGAGAATTTGTCAAATATTGAATTTTGGTATTGGTATTTTTTTTTTTTTTGGGTCTTCGCAATTATTCTTTTTTGATGCTTTTATGAAATAGTGCTGTTGTGGTATGGTATGATGATTTCTTAGGAGCAACTGGAATTGCATTAACACCAAAGATCTTTATGACAAAATCTATATCAAGATAGGTAATCTGGAAAAATCAGTAAAGAACATCAGTACTTGGATTATGCAGGGTATACTTTTTTTATAACCCAAATGGGGTTTGAGATCATGAAATTATAAAATAAACGACAGCCATTGTTCTGTGACCTGGAGACAGGAATGAAAGGCACGAGGAAGTCATTGAAAGACCTTAAGCCAGGGATTGGCAACTGGTCAATCACAATCTACCGATAGATCACAGGGGATTATTTGGTAGATTTCTAGGTGATGGAGGGGGAATAGATGATTTTGAACCTAGAGGAATTGTGGAATAGCTGTCTCCCGCCAGTGGTGAAAAGGATAAAAGGTAGCTTATCCTCCTTCCCAGTGAAAACTCACAAGCTAGTTTTAAAACATGTACTTTAATAGTAAACTGCGTGAGATAAACATACGGTCTTTTATTTAATTATTTTTTTCGCTACTGTTTTTAAATTTTTGTTTAAATTATCATTTAATTTGAATTTTCCACCAATCTGTTTGATGGAATTACAGGAAGCACACCATCTGGCACAGATAAAAGTTACATAATATGCTACACGTATTCTGCATATTCTGAAAACAGACGCGATTTTATCCAGGTAGATCTTTAGAGCGCTCAGTTTTGCTGAAGTAGATCTCCACAGCTCCTGAGTAGCCTGCCGCTGCCTGAATCTGGTGGCATGGGATAGGAGAACTTGGGGTATATTTGTTGAAGGCCTATGCTCCTTAGGGAGCTTAAAGGTTATGAAGATGATGCTGATGCTGTTCTGGATGCTGTCATTGTCTTTTACTAAGTAACCTTGCTAGTCAACTACAATATTTCATTACAAATTAGGCTTTTCTCCCAACTCGTACTACTTACTTCCTTCGTCCCTCTTCTACCATGAGCTGTAGAGGTTTGCCAGAAAGAGCGGCTCACTATCCTATTGGCTGTCTTCCTCCTGGCCTGGTTCAAGTCGAGTCCTCAGTCCTTCAGAGATTTGTCTAATGCTGTCCTCTCCGCGAACTCTTGGTCATCCTGGAGTACCCTGGCTCTTAGTTTCCCATACTTGTCGTGGTAGCCGATCTTCTCCCATTCTGCAGACATTACCAAACCATTGTAGTTGGGGCTGATCTACTTGGGTCTGCAGGGGCTGGGTTTTGAGGCCTTGCCAATGTCTCCCAACTCAACAGGTATAATTGTGTTTGTTCTTGAATAAAATCCCAGGACAAAATAGGTTTTGTTTACTAGAAGAATGGCACACTGGTCAAATTTTTCACTTCGTGTCTTGTCTGGTTTAGATGATGCACTGGCCAGATATTTTAACTCGAATCTTGTCTAGGTTCAATGATACACTGGTCAAATTTTTCAACTCAGACAGAGGTCGGGTTTATATGATACACTGGTCAAAGTGTTTAAACCCTTATTTTGTCTGGTTTAAATAATACTGTTGTCAAATTGTTAAAACTCAAATCTTGTCTGATTTAAATGATATGCTAGTCAGTTTTTTAAAACTTGGTCTTGTCTGGTTTAGATGATATACACATTTTTTAACTCAAATTTTGTTTGGATGAAACAAGTCACATTTTTTAACTCAGTCTTTTCTGGTTTAAATGATACACTGGTCACAAATTTAAACTCAGTCTTTTCTGGATGAAATGATACACAGGTCAGATTTTTAAACTCAGTCTTATCTTGTTTAGATACGCTATGCCACAGAGGATGAGATTATCTGGAAACATACCCGAGATCATGTTCAGATAGCACAGTCCACCGCCAATATGACCTTGGAGGAACTTATGGCTCTGTGTGAAAAGTATGATGCTTGGTATGCAAACAAGGTAACCGTTGTTTTCATTAGATATCTTTAATTCCATATCTTATTTATAAAGATACCTTTATAAATTACGTTATCAAGGAAATTCTGGCTCAAAGTCCAAGCAACTTACATAGGGAAAGCCAGATACCATATAAATTCATCATAGTTGACTAATAGATAATTAAATTAATCATATATAATGGTGACAATATTCATTTTTAACAAAAATACCCAGTATCAGAGTGTGACAAACACAGTGTATGTAAAAAAGTTCTTGCTTGACTCTGTGATTGACAATTGTGTACAAGAAATGATCTAGTAATGTTTTCAGTGCAGGAACTAGCTGAAAAGGACAATTTCACATTTCGGAAATTTCAGAAAGATATTGTTACAGCAGTAGAGACAGGTGCCATATTGCTAAACAAAATGACATGAATATGCTGGACAAGCTAGGTACATGTAATAGGTATAAGTAATGTTTTTGATTATGGATTATATGCATCTCTTATAAAACATTTTGCATTTCAGTGCTTAATTTAAATTGCAAATAATGCCTTGTTAGTGGTATACATGACTTTAACCTTTTATTGTAATGGCCCCTAAATACACTTCAAGTGACGGCCCTTTTGCCAGAGCAGATATATGCGCAAGAAATTTCATAATGTTGGAACAACAACTAGTCGTCAATATGCTCTATGATAATAATAAACTTTTATTAACATTAAATGAATTTAATAAAGTAGTAGTAACCCTCATTGTGGGGTACAAAGGAATTCACTTTGCTTTTGCATGAATTCCATGGTTAAACTAGTAACTAAGACCCTGAAGCACCTGAACAGGGTGTGTGACCTGGAAACAGGCAACCTTCTAGTTTGTCTGGCCAATGTTCAAGGATTAAGTAGCTGCACCAGATCTACAGTGTAGATAATGCCAAGAATTCTTCAACTTGGCATTGACTGCCCCAGTTAAAAAAATAAAGCAACAACAGTAACACCCTCTGTGTGCTTTTTCATCAGTATTTGCGTTTGTGCCACTGATAGACAAGAAAAACAGAAAATATCGGTATCATTGAAACAAAAACAGAATCAAGGTTTCTGCAATATTGAAGTCCAGGACATGACTTTGGTGGGATTGTATTATAATTAAAAATCTCAGGAAACATCATTTGTTAAAATTCATTCGTAGATTTTCTGAAAGTTGTGGAACCTGTCTCGCTAATTTACATATTTTGAGTCGGGAGGAAAAAAAAAACCTGTTTTGCATTGCGCTTTTCATTTATGCAAGAATCTTAGGAATGCACGTGTCGTATGATAAGAGCACATATTGTACTATGAAAACATAGACAGTATCTTACAACAGAATTAAAAAACAAACCTCATTCCCCCCTGCTATGTTTTCAATGGTCTGCATCTCTCCTGCCTAGTTAAATATGATCATTTCAACATCAGTGGTTAATCTCCTCTCTGAATGATGACAATCATGAATTGTTTTGTCTTTCTTTTAGGTTTTTCTTTTGCATTGTTCATAATGTAAATTTCACCTTTAGGACACCCTTTTGTTCATCCTATACTTATGTGTCGCCGTCTGTGGCCTAATGCATATGAACGCAATTTCATAATCCAGATATAACAGGTTCGAAACCTGCTGCAGGCGGTTTGGTAGCAGATCGCTTTGTGTGGATTTTTAACAATGGTATAAGTACTGTACCGTTCAGAAAGCAATGGCAAACTACTGAATGTAAAAATTGCCTAGAAAAATCACAAAACAGCCAATAAAAGCTGGGTTTGATTGCCACGTCCTGTAAAGGATAAGCAACTTACTATACTTATGTACAAATCTTCAATATTAGATTACTGATCGAAAAACATCTCCAGCATCAACACGATTTATACCATAACTTCATCGATTTCACAAAACCCTAAAGCGAGTCTGGCATGAAGGCTTATGGCAAATAATGAGAAAATTCAATTTTGATACCAACATCATAGATATCATTGAAGCACTATACAAGGACGCAAGCAATGCTGTTTTTGCAAGCAATGACATTGGAGAATTTTTCAAAACAACTGTAGGAGTTCGTCAGGGATGTATCCTGTCCCCAGTGCTCTTTAATATATAGGTCTAGAACATATTATGCAGGAGGCCCTGTACGATTATAAAACAACCATATCGATTGGAGGCTGACCTCTTTGCAATCTACGTTTTGCTGATGATATCGATCTTATAGTTGGAACAGAATCAGAACTTCAAGATCTTAGACTGGAGAAAGTAACAAGAATGTATGGGATGGAAATTAATATAGAAAAAAGCAAGATATTGGTGAATAGCCATAAGAAACATGTTCCGACCAACATTACGTTAAATGGGCAAACGTTAGAAGAAGTTAACACCTTTAAATATCTGGGGTCCACTATATGTAGTGATGGAAGATCAAGTAAAGAAATCAAGACAAGACAAGAGATGGCCTCAGCTGCCATGACAAGGCTGAATGTGATCTGGAAAAGTAACATCAGTTTTCCTGTGAAGATCAAATTATACAAATCACTTGTATTATCTATTCTCTTGTATGGGTGTGAGGGCTGGACACTCACTGCAGATATGGAGCGAAGGATTCAGGCTTTCGAGTATAAATGTTATAGAAGAATTTTGCGCATTTACTATAAAGAACACAAAACAAATGTCTATGTTAGAGAGAAAATAAACACCTATGCAGGCCACCAAGAACCACTTTTGTCAGTGACTCCCTTTCGAAAACGATCCTCTAGGGAACAGTCAAAGGTAAACGGAGAAGAGGAAGGCAAAGAAAATCCTGGGCTGATAACATCAAAGAATGGGCAGGGCACGGTTTTTTCACACTTGTACGCATTGCTGAGGATAGAGAGCAGTGGAGGACCCTGTCTGCTGATGCTTCCACCATGGCACTCCTACGACCCATGACAGGTTACGGGTTGAGATGAGATGATACTTATGTGGTTTTAAATCTAAGCTGTGTTGTATTTTTACAGGTCACTTATGAAGCATCCCTTATTGCAGCTGGATCAACTATAAGTATGGTTGAGCAAATTCTTCAGGACAAGCTCAGCAATGGGTTTGCTATGGTCAGGTATGTTATGGTGTGGTCTATTTCCAAATGTTCCTAAGAAAAGCATTACATTTTTATATATTGGTTATTTTTGTTGGTTGGATGCGGAGGGCGGGGGATATTTCAGTATTTGGTATCCCATGAAAAATCAAAATAGATTTTTGAAGCTGGACACTTCATGAAATGTGCATGTTTAAAACATGTTTTGTTGCTGTATATTCAACAGCGTTTCAGCTCTTGCCCTTTGACCCAATATCATGTAGTGGTATATACTGCACGGCTATGTAATGCTGGGGTACCTGTGGATTTCCTACCCATCCCAAGTAGAAGCAAGAAGTGCACTCTCCTAGCAGTCCAGAGATTTCCAAAACTGTGGTTAGCATTTCAGAAAATAAAACCTTTTTACAGCAGAAATGTTCCCTTCCAAATGTAGTTTTAATTCATTTCTGAGTATTTTGGTCTGTGAACATCATCAGTGTGTTCTTCAGTAATAAAGTTGTTTGTACTAAAAGGCCAGTATCGGTATCTTGTCTCTGTTGTTTTTTGCTTCATTAATCTTTGGATTTTTCTGGATTCATGCTCACCACAACTGATCTTTGGCATCATGTCACATAATTAAATTATAGTCTTACCTTGTTCTGACTTAACCCCTTGACTGTGTGATGATGACATGTATCATCAGAGTTTTGACATTCATGAATGTAGAAAGCTGGCAGATTATGTCATGATATTTGTATTCTATCCTGGTAGCTCATGACTCACATCTTCATAAAGATTACTTCATAAAACTTGGCAGTTCTGAACATGGCCACCACTATGGAGAATATGTTTTAGATGCCTTGTGGTGAGTTGAATATTGATCCACTGGAGAGGTGTTGTCAGTATGTCAGACCAGGCTCCTTATGTGTGAGATAGCTTATGTATTTTTAGCATTGCTTATTTTTTAAGATATCTATTTTTTTTACTGAGTAGACTACACTGATTGAATTTGTAGATGTTTGTAATGTAAATAAGTTTTTATAAAAAGGACTACATTTACAGGTTTTGAGTATGTGATTTAAGGAAATAAATTGAAGGTGGATTGGTCAAATGTTGAGAAAATCAAAAATGACACGGCAGTCACTTCAAATCCCTGGCGAAAAATGGAGTAATGGAAGACATATCAGACGACGAGGAGCAGGTGAAGATGTTGAGGCTGACACTGAGGAATATAGAAAATAAGATAAAAGTGAGGACTGATATTTGACTCATAGACCAGTGGCTTGAGAACATCAGGAATCGGGTGTGTACCAATGCTCTTTTTTAAAAATGTGTTATCAAATATTTACTATCATTTCAGACCACCAGGACATCATGCAATGGAGCAGGAGTTCAACGGTTATTGCACCTTCAATAATGTGGCCCTGGCAGCCCAGTTTGCTTTGAACAGTGGCATAGAAAGGTAAGTCATACTAAAGAAATATTTTAATACCAGAATGATTACAACTATTTGCAGGACTTGTGCATGTTCCTGTTTTTAATGACATTGGGTGGCACACATGTTAGGGACATTAGTCACTCACCATATTATTTATCCTTTATTTCTGTCATTCTATAGCTTCAGTGTCGTCATCCTTTTTTATCTTCTCTAGTGGCGTTCATGTCAGTGTGTCTGGCAAGTAGTTGCTATGTGTGCTCTTGTTTGGTTCTGTCTCAGTGATAATACCATACTTGCTCTTACAATCAACTTGTTCGATTCTTTTTAACGCCCAAGAGGTTCTACAACTGAACACTAAGAACTTGATGACAGGAACATTATGCATGTAGTGCTGAGGTGCCAGAAGACTGGCTACATAGCTATCTACGGCCACTTCCTAAACCTGGTAAAGACCCTACACTGCTTAGCAGCTATCAAATCATCACATTGCAGAATGTCAACGGCAAATTACTTGAGAAAATAGTGGCGAGACAATTAATGAGCCACCTTGAAAATGAACACATCCTCCCTGACACCCTGGGCAGTTATAGACCAATAAAAGTAACATGGGGTAGCGCTGGAACATTTGCGTATGATGTGTATGATGGTTTTCAGGGTAAACAAGAACAGTGGCTGTGGCAATTGACCTAGAGGGTGCTTACAACAGTGTTGACTTTGCAACCTTGATGGACTATGTAATGGAATGTGGTGTAAACCCATCGCTAACAAGGTGGATAGCAGCTGCCTTAACTGAGAGAGCAGTTGCATATCGCTTGGGAACATGGACATCAGAACCAATGCATATTTGCCCTGGATTACCCCAGGGTTCTCCATTATCACCGGTGCTGTTCAACATCTATACAGCAAAAATAGCTGCAATCCAACCAACAGGTTTGGGATGAACATTAACTTTTGCCGATGACTTGTTCATTTACAGGACTGGTTCAGATAGATATGAAATGGTTAAAAACATACATGAGACACTTCAGGCGGTTTCTAACTGGTACGACGAAATCAGTTCCAAGGTCAATCCCAACAAAGCCTGTGTGCTTTGGTGCTCCTTGAACAACTCCATACTGAAAGCAGATCTTCCAGACATTACTCTCAGTGGACAGAAAATTGAAAGGCAGAACAAGTTGAAATACCTTGGAGTAACATTCAATCGTGACCACAGTTAAAAATATATTCAAGGGAGACGAGAGGAGTAAGTCAGATGAGAGCTGGATGGACTACCAGCAAGTCATCATCAGCCTTGGTAGAGAGTGCAGAACTTGGACCAATGGGAGAACAGAGCTGGAAATTGATCAGCTTATAAATGTTAATGCTGGGGATGATGATGCCATCATGATGATGCCATTGTGTACACTGATGGGTCTGTAATCCATGGTAGTAAATCAGGGTGGGGCTTCTCTGCTAGAGTAAAGAACAGAACCGTCACTGAACACAGCTGGGCTTACATGATAACAACCTCCAGCATGAGAATGGAGGTAGAGGCAGTTACTGCTGCCTTAAGATGGCTGTCTGAGATTTTATTAACAAAGGCAGTTGTATCAGACTCACAATCCATGCTTCGAAAGGTCCAAAATGGATGGCTCCGACATGAATGGAAAACCTCCATAGAGGCATCGAATCTTCAAGAACTGATATGGATCTACTGTCCTGGTCATGCATGGGTACGCAGCAATGAAAGAGCTGACAGACTAGCTTCAAGAGCACCCATAGAAGGTGAATTGAACATGGATAAAAGAGAAATACTGAAGGCAATTCATGATCGCCTATTAGAGAATGACACTGCAATCGATGATTCATCAAGGCTAAGATTGCTGGAATTTAGCATCAAATGTAAGACCAGCAGGGATGGACATATGAGAGGACGCATCCGGCATGTATGCAACCAGTGCGCAACAGGAACAATTAGCATTCACACCCTTCGACATTTGCTGAGGGAGACTGAGCACCTATTGGTTTGCCTGGAGTGCAGTGACGTTGATTCTGATTAACATTAACACTAAATTGTCTCCTTTACTTGTTTCTATGACTGAATACGTTCTTCAGAATGTAACTTTTTATATAAACTTTAAAGCTGTTAATTTGCATACAAAATGCCCCATATTTGACCTCGTGTGCATTGATGCATGTTTTATTATAAAATTATCATTGAGTTATATATAATGGTCATTTATGGGCCGCTGGACTTTAAGGAGTTAAGTAGGTACAACTTTTGCAGTTTGAGTTATATTTTCCATGTCTGGGTTTCAGTTCATATAAAAGATAGTCATTAGTAGGGCTAGGATTTTAATAACCTAAAAATTGCTAGAAAATGACTTATAAAAATGCATTTACGACCCACCCAAAAAGGCCCTATAAAATAAAAAGAAAATGACCTAACAACATTGCTTTCTGCTTTAGTTTCTGAGCTAAACTAACATTATTTTGTGTTATTAAAAGAAGAAAGTGAACGGCATAAAACAAAACAAAACGAATCTAAAAAAAACATAATTACATTTTGTTGCTGTTACTGTGCCAAACTGAAATTCTTCATGTCACTAACCCAAAAAAAATTACTGATTAAACAAAACAAGGAAAAAACGTAAAAGAAAACAACTTCATTTATTTGCAGTTTTTGTACCAAAATGAAAGTATTTTATTAACCAAAAACATGCAGTCTATGACACTCACACACACAAAGATACCTTAAAAATGCAGGTTAAATATTCAGTTTCTGTGCCAAATTGAAACTGTTATTTTTATTAACATAATAATTCCTTATTTTAAAAAAAACAAATGCACAAAACGGCATTAATTTACAAATGAATATTTTTACAGTTTATATGACATTCTGAAAGTTTTTATTTAATGAGTTCAGAACTACAATGCACAATGAGAACCATGTGCAGATTTTCAAAAGGGAAAGACTTTCTATTGTCTGCCAACAAAGATTTCAACACTGAAAAGCTCCTTTCCACTTCTGCTGACACCTCAAGAGATACTTGAGATAAGCTACATTTAATGGTTCTAAGTCTACTGAAAATTCACCAAGGGAAAAGGTTTTCCCCTATAGCACATCTGAAATTAAGCACAGCTTTTCATATCCCACATTTTTGTTTCAAAACTTGCTCAGTTTTCTTTTGCACAGCTTTTCCCACATCTCCATTCACACTATCTAAGTCATTCACTATTTTCTTCATCAAATCTATCTGATCCACTAATAGAACTGCTGACTTCTCCAAGGAAGTAATGGCACCAGGCAGAAATCCAAAATTTGACTTTACATTGGAAAATTTACATGCAACATGTTTTCAGTCTTCTTTCTTTGATCCTTAGCCACCGACCGTCAAAGCAGTCCGTGGCCATCAAGCCTAGTGGCGTCTTGTAGGGCAACAACAAATTGATTCCACTTTGCTCGGTCGGTGGCCATCCTTCGTACAGTGCCCCAACTCTGGTTCATTCTTTGAGGAAAGAACAAGCAGGATTTAGAAAGAACAGAAGATGTGTAGATCATACATTCACTCTCAGGAACATTATAGAGCAGTGCTCAGAATGGCAAAGACAGCTGTACATAAATTTCGTTGATTTTGAAAAGGCTTTTGACAGCATACGTAGGGACAGTTTATGGAAAATACTGAGGGCTTATGGAATTCCAAGCTGCATAGTGGCAGTCATAAAAAGCCTCTATGCCAACTTTATGTGTAGTGTTGGACAGAGCAACCTAACCTTTGAGGTGAAGACAGGAGTATGACAGGGATGCCCCTTATCAACCACTCTATTTTTAACAGTCATAGACTGGGTGATACGCCAGACAGCAGAGGGCAGTCCAAGAGGAATAAGATGGACTACATTGGAAGATCTGGAATATGCAGATGACATTGCACTACTAGCACATTCACATCAACACATCCAGGAAAAAACGGATAGACTTAATAAGTTTAGCCAGCAGGTGGGCTTGAACATCAATTTAAAGAAGTCAGAGGTCATGTTTTCAGTGGTTTAGGGAAAATTATTAAACAGCATGGGGAAAACAGTGAAGTAAAGAAATTTGTAAGAGACAATGATAAAGAAAACGTTAACACTAAAAAATGTCTTTTTTTAAATTGAAAATGCCAAAATATGCAAAATAATCACTCCAAAAAAAAACAACAAAAAATGCTTTAAAATGACAGACAAATTTCAAAAAATGTCCTAACATGCCATAAATGACAAAATGTGCAAAATAATATCGTAAAAATAGCTCTTAAATCACCTTAGTTTTTTATGAAACTATTTATATTCATCTGAGCAGGATATCGGTTATGTTAAAAAAAAAAGAGATGCAAAATCATTAAAATCCTAGCCTTAGTCATTAGTATATGTATTTCATGTTTCTGTACATATCTCATTTTATATTACCTAAAAGACCTGTCCAAACATGACAGCCATTTTGAAATGTGTGAAAATTTTATTTTTAGTTCAGCAGGGTGGCTTTTCTGTCATTTATAGGAAATATGACATACAAATCTAACTATCCATCCTAGAACACTCATCACATGAGTCTGTGACATTAAACTTTTTATTAAACCAGAGCTGACCAAGACCCTACTTCACCTCCAAGTGGTGGTCCTGGAAACAGGCTGCATCACTGCAGTCTGGCCGAGAGAATAGGGATCGAAAAGGGAAGGCAAACCCGGTCCCAAAAAATGCCGTGCAGAAGTTGAATGTGTCGGGCCAAAAGGCACAAATATCGCAGCTTCGTTGTAAACGGCGACACAGCGCAACCAACGTCCTTTTCAGGATGAACGAGGAAGAAGAAGAAGAAGAGAACTTTTTATTTGTTTCTGTGATTTGCAATTTCATGAACTCACCATTTGAGTAAATGAGATCCACCTTTCTGCTTGCACCAGTTGTTGCTGTTTCACCAAAACATCATATCATTTAGTGTATTTGAGCAGTTTATTCTAAAAATTTGTGTGAACTTGTGAATCTATGACATTCAGTTCTTTTGTTGTCTTCTAGGATTCTGCAATTTCAACATTTCATAATATGAGTAAATGGCATTTAGTTTCCTTTTTACTTCTGAATTCTTGTAACTTTACAAATTTATTGTTAGAATCTATGACACTCAACCTATTGTTTCTAAATTGTCAAAGTCAGTATTTTTCAAGGATGTATATCCAGTAAATGGTTCTTAAATTCTGTCTTCAAATGAAAAATAGTTGCACAATTAGGAAAAGTTAACAGAACCCATATTTTGGTTCAAAAACATGTTTACTTTTCATAACCAATTATTTAGACTTTACTGTAAGTTAAAATTTGTAAAAGAGGTGAAACCAAAAAAAAAAGAATTTTTGCAACTCTAACCTGTTAGGGAAATGTGACACGTATATTAATATTTTGATTATGGTACGTGTTATTGTTTTGATTAAGATTTAATACATCTTGTCATGGTGTTTAAAGTAATTGCTGCAAATTTTTCTGTCAGGATTTTGATTGTTGACTGGGATGTTCACCATGGCCAGGGAACGCAGAGAATGTTTTATGATGATCCTCGGTAAGTGTTGGATTTAATTAAAGGCACATGCAGCCAGCAGCAACTGAGGGTTTAATGCAAGATGCATGTAGCAACAAAGGGTTTAATGAAAGAGTCCTGCAGCAAGTAACAGCAAAGGGTTTAATAGAAGACACATTCAACCACTTGCAACAGAAGGTTTAACTCTTTCATTCCAGAGTTATTTTGCACGCTGTGCCAGACTTTTTTTTGTGGGCAGAATTTTATAGAGTGAAGTGTTCATCTTTCAGTCTAAATTTGTTTGTGAATTTTCCTTTGAACATGTACTTATTATATACCAAACTGTAGGGAAATGGATAGAGAATTCAAATATATAATGTCTGTGGTAGTGTTAACACAAGTATGTTCGGTATAATTTAATCATTTTGCACGTAAAATTGAAAAACGCTAAAAAGTTGACTGTAGAATACGATCTTACCAAAGACAAATTACTGTCGTAGACAATAAAACTTTCTTTTTAGTCTTCAAACGTCAAGTTAATCCATATACAAAGTAAAAAAAACAATGCTTATGGCCAAAATTAGTAGATTTAGTGTTATTCGCACCAGTTTGTCCGTGGTTCTTTGTAAGAAAAAATAAATTATGCAATTGTGCATTACGTAATTTTCAAACAAATAAATAAGAATAACGTCATATAAATACTTTTTTACTCTTGTTTAATGTTTTAATAGTATCCCTAGCTTCATCTTCTACCAAGAACTAGTGATTAGATGTTACGGTAGGTCTAGTTTTGTTGCTTTTTGATCGGCCAGAATATGACTACGCCCACTCATCAACTAAATCTAGTGTGTCTAGCTTGTCTGCATATATTCCGTATTTTGACAACAAACTGTGACTACCAAACAATCATCATCAATGTCAGCAATGTTTCAAAGTAGTTTGACACAATTATTTGCTTAGGAGACTTAGAAAATGTAAATATAAAGCGTGACATATTTCTCTAGCAAAAACAACGAAAAACGTAAACACGCGAATCTTCACAAAAATTGTGATAATAACATCAAAACACGCACATGTGCTGATTAACTAAAGTCAAATTAGTTGTTTAAATAGTAGCGGAAGTCATTCTACGAGTTTTAATATATGAACTGCATTAAGCGGACGATTTTTAGGGTTTATTCGTGATAAACTAAAAACCACGCTCTGAGCGTTGCTGGGGCACGGCGTGTTGAATTTTGCAACGCTCAGAGCGTTGCTGTGGAGTCAAAGAGTTAATGAAATGTAGCCAGTAGCAACAGAGGGTTTAATGAAAGACACATGCACCTAGTAATAAAAGAGGGTTAAATGTAAGACACATGCAGCCACTTACAACAGAAGGTTTAATGAAAGACATGTAGCCAGTAGCAACAAAGGATTTAATGTAAGACATGTAGCTAGTAGTAATGGAGGGTTTAATATTAGACATGTAGCTAGTAACAACTGAGGATTTAATGTAAGACGTAGCTAGTAGCAACAGAGGGTTTAATGTAAGACATGTAGCTAGTAGCAACAGTGGGTTTGATGTAAGACACATGTAGCTAGTAACAACAGAGGGTTTAATGTAAGACACATGTAGCTAGTAGCAACATAGGGTTTAATGTAAGACACTTGTAGCTAGTAGCAACTGAGGGTTTAATGCAAGACACGTGTAGCTAGTAGCAACGGAGGGTTTAAAATTAAGACACATGTAGCTAGTAGCAACAGAGGGTTTAATGTAAGACACTTGTAGCTAGTAGCAACTGAGGGTTTAATGTAAGATACATGCCAGTAACAATAGAGGATTTAATGAAAGACATGTAGCCAGTAGCAACAAAGGATTTAATGTAAGACGTAGCTAGTAGTAATGGAGGGTTTAATATTAGACATGTAGCTAGTAACAACTGAGGATTTAATGTAAGACATGTAGCTAGTAGCAACAGAGGGTTTAATGTAAGACATGTAGCTAGTAGCAACAGTGGGTTTAATGTAAGACATTTGTAGCTAGTAGCAACTGAGGGTTTAATGCAAGACACATGTAGCTAGTAGCAACGGAGGGTTTAAAATTAAGACACATGTAGCTAGTAGCAACAGAGGGTTTAATGTAAGACACTTGTAGCTAGTAGCAACTGAGGGTTTAATGTAAGATACATGCCAGTAACAATAGAGGGTTTAATGTAAGACACTTGTAGCTAGTAGCAACAGAGGGTTTAATGTAAGACACATTTAGCTAGTAGCAACAGAGGGTTTAATGTAAGACACTTGTAGCTAGTAACAACAGAGGGTTTAAAGTAAGACACTTGTAGCTAGTAACAACAGAGGGTTTAAAGTAAGACACTTGTAGCTAGTAGCAACAGAGGGTTTAATGTAAGATACATGCCAGTAACAATAGATGGTTTAATGAAAGATATGTAGCAACAGATTTATGAAACTGTCTTTGAATGAGTTTTAGCAGATCATGTAAAAGAGAGCTGTGTAAAAGCTATGCATTTTCCAGATTTTTAGGTGTATAAAGCAAAACAGTATTTAAAAATTATTGAGTCAGTTTTAAAATTGAATGATACATTTAAAGCATGGGGCCTTTCAGGGATTACCCTTCTTTAGGCACAGTTATAAACAAGAGATAAAGATAAGAAATTCATTTTTACTCTTGTTACATAAACTGGCGTATCTGTTAATGTTTGTATGTTTATTCTTAGCCTTTTCATGTAAAGCTGTGACCTCTAGTATGCATATTGCCATTTTTTAATCCTTATCACATAAGCTGTGATACCAAAAGTCTGTGTATTTTCAGTCTTTGTATGATACACTGTGGCATGTAAAGTATTGTGTCCAGTCTAATCTTTGGATTATATGCTGTGACATCTCATGTCTGTGTATTCAGCCTTCTCATACAAAAAAAAAAAAAAGCCACTGTAATTGTCATCATGTACAAAGCTTTCAGATTTTATGTTTTCATTTAGTCTCAGACTTTGATCTCATCTTTGTTGTTAACAGTCTGAAATATTTATCTGTTTCGTTTTGAAAACATTCACACATTGCTCACTTTGTTAAGCTTTTATCTTTCAATCTCCAAATCACTGTCATCTTTGTTATCTTTGATCTCAGCATTTTATCCTCAGTTGAAATATTTGATAGGGAAAACAAATTGCTGTAAAATTTCATTGTTTGCTATTACCCACACTATTTCATTTAGGTGCTAAACTTCTTCCAACTTTGGAATGGTGCTGCCAGCTCATGTTTGCTGGTTCAGATCTTTAGATAGAATATCTTTGCATTTTTCTTTTTCATTTTCTGTGCTTGCTCCTATTTAGAGTGTCTTACTGTGTAAGTGGCTGTTTCTGTTAATTTCCATTCAGAGTGCTCTATTTCTCCATTCATCGATACGAACATGGGAAATTTTGGCCACAGCTGCGTGAATCAGATTACGACTATATTGGCAAAGGCGCTGGTGAAGGATTTAACATCAACATTCCATTAAACAAGGTAGGGTTGGAACAATAGTTTAGTTTATCTATCTCAGTTCCTGCTGTCATTATACATTTTATTGTTTCAGTTTGCTTTTTTTGTATTGTATTTTGAAAGAAGGATCCATGTTTAAAGTGTTGCAGTTTTTTTGTCAAGTTGATGTGGGGGCAGTCTCTGTACATAAAAAATTATTATATTAAAAAACATTTACTCATTTATGACTTGATGTTTTTAAATTTATGCACGTGTAAATGTGTGGGGAGTGTCCAATTGGTGAAGGGTTAGAGCACTGGTCTCTTGCTGGAAAGGTTCTGGGTTCAAAACATGATGGCGTCACGTTCCAGTCTACCCAGCTGTAAATAGGTACCTAACTGTGCTGTTGAGTTAGGAATAGAAAAAGCAGCGAGGAAAGGATCTGGTCACCCCACCTCTTGATGCTGGGCCTAGTGTAGTGAAGTCTGTAACACTTCACTCCTCTACAGCAGTATCTGCTATGAGACTACCTTTACCTTTTTTTAATTATGTGAGTGGGGCATGTAAGAGAGCTAAGACACATAAGCACTTTGGCACAAATTATAAACATGTAAGCGAAGACACTGGCTATATTTTTGAATGTATAAAATATATTTCTCTTGAAGTATATTTTGCTTTTCTAAATGTATTTCTTTTTTAACTTTTATTTAGGATGCAAAGGAATTCACATTGCTCATGTGTGAATTCCAAGAAAAATTCTCCAAATCTTTTGGCCGAATACCATCACCAACCAAGATCTACTTACTCGGAGCAAGCGAGAGGACATGCACACCATCACAGCTGGCAGACGCTGGAGCTGGGTTGGCCACGTCCTCAGAAGAGACCCCGATGCCTTCACAAGAACAGCTGTGCTATGGACCCCTGAAGGAAAACGAAAAGGGGGGGGGGGGTGCTGACCAAAAACAACTTGGCGGAGGACTGTGGAGGCTGAGATGCAAAGAATGAACCAGAGTTGGGGCACTGTACAAAGGATGGCCACCGACCGAGCAAAGTGGAATCAATTTGTTGTTGCCCTACAAAACGCCACCAGGCGTGATGGCCACTGACTGCTTTGATGGTCGGCAGCTAAGGATCAAGAGTAGAAGAAGAAAGTGTGTGAATTCCAGGGTTAGTGGTTGCACTAACTAAGACCCTGTACCAATTCCATTCTGGAAACGGGCAACTTTTGAGTTCTCACATTGCCTGGCTAATGCTCGGAGATCAATTAGCCACATCAGAGTGGGAAAAGTTGCAAGGAATGATTGGCAGCATTCAACATGGTCCTGCTTCCAGTAGCTTATGAGGTTGGTAATGATGGCACTATGTGATCTATACAGTGTTTTGCACATTATCTGTCACATTTATACAAGTTGGTTTAGATTATGTGAAAATCATTCAATAGGTAAAAAAAAATAGGTAATGCATTTTACTGGGACAAAGGACAAAGCACATTGGCTACAATATGGTCACAAGGCCTTTCTCTGGGACAGAAGAACAAAAACAAGAGGAAAAAAGCAGGAGCTGAGTTTACATACATAAAAGTAGACAGTTACTTACTTAGTCGTTCCCCTTCTACCCTGGTGTGTAGAGGTTTGCCAGAGAGAGTGCCATACTATCCTATTGGCTGTCTTCCTCCTGGCCTGGTTCCAGTCTAGTCCTTGGTCCTTCAGAGATTGTCTAATGTTGTCCTCCCAGCAGACTCTGGGTCATCCTGGGTGTCTTGATCCCTGGCTCTTTGTTTCCCATGCTTGTCATGGTAGCTGATCTTCTCCCATTCTGCAGACATGGCTAAACCATCTTAGTTGGGACTGTTCTACTTGGGTCTGCAGGGGGTGGGATTTTAGGCCTTGACGTATCGTCTGGTTGCGGACCATGTCTCTTCTTGTTACTTCAACCACTTTCCTCAGATACCTCATTTCTGAAGTTTGGATCTGGCTTTTGTGGGTTGTAGTCATTGCCCACGACTCGCATCCATATGTCAAAACTGGGACATAGGAGAATGTACAGAATAACACAGGCTAAAACATTTGTCTGATGGTGGGGACCTCTTCTCAACTATTTTCCCTGCCTGTGCAAGAATACTACACAAGTAGTGACTTCAGTCATAACTGACTATTGGGGATGATGTACCTTTGAGGTGATAGCCCTCAGCTGCTTTTTTTCAAGGTGCCTTTTAGCTTGTTCTTTTCTCTTCTGCTTGTTGCAAGAGCGATTTACCCAATCTGTGGTGGCACCATTGAAGCGTCTCCACTTAGTGTGAGCGGCACTTCATCCTCCCAGGTAGCTGGATTTATGTCCAGTGCCTTCATGTCCCTCTTGCAGACATATTTGAACCTCAGCTGTGGTCACCGGGTGTTCATCTGCCTGTTGTCTGTAGAAAATATCTTTGGAAATGTGACCAACTTTCATGCAGCGGACATGGTCAAGCCAGTGTAATCTGTCTTCTCTTAACAGTGCATACATGATTTGAAGCCAGAGCATGACATCACCTCAGTGGAGAGCAAGAAAATGGGTCTAGAATATGCACCACTCATTTCATGCAGACATTGTTTAGTCTTTGACAAAAGAACTGTTATCATCAACTTCTTAAAAATAGTAAACAAACACATAATAAAAAACATTGCCATACAGAAGAATAAAAATTTAAAAAAAAGTGTATTAAACATTCAGCAATGAAATCATTTAAAAAGACAAACATGAAAAAATAACAAATGTAAAGACAAATAATTGTAAAAACTTAACTTCAGTGATTATTTAAATGATACTTTTATCTTCTTAGGATATCATTTCATTGCCTTCATATATTTCAAAGGTTGGGTATGTGTTATGCTAGAATATCCAGCATATCTTGTAACATTTTAGAGTTTGACTTGTGTTTGGTAATGAAGTGTTATTATTTTGTGAAGTTGAATTAGTTCATAAGATAAATTAAAAGGGCAGCTATTGTGTCAGACTCTCAGCCCATGCTTTGGAATGGTCCAAAATTGATGGCTTCGACATGAATAGGAAACATCCATAGAAGCCTCAGGTCTTCAGGAACTGGCGTGGATCTACTTTCCTGGTCATGCGACAATACGCTGCAGTGAACGAACAAAATCTTTATTTTATCAGGGTAAAGAAATAGAGAGCTGACAGACAGAGCTGACTTCGAGAGCACCTATAGTGGGGTCTCTGGATATAGGGAGAGATACTAAGGACAATTGATCGTCACCTTTTAGAAAATGACACTGCAGTCAGTGAATCAACAAGGCTAAGACATTTGTCATCCAACGTAAGGCTAGCAGGGATGGACGTATAAGAGGAGGCACCCTTCGTATGTGCAACCAGCACACTACAGGAACCATTAGCATTCATACCCTTCAGCACTTGCTGAGGATGACCGAGCACCTATGGGTTAGCCTGGAGAGCTGTAATGTCGATGCTGATCAATACTAACAGTTAAGATAAGTTAACAGCAGCCATGTATTTATTCTGAGTTTTTGTGACTTATAAAGTTTCAACAGGATGGGTTAGCTGTCCAACCCTCCTTGGTTGCCTTTTATGACATGCCTAGTAGGTTATATTGCTGCTAGTCTTTTGTCATCGTTAAGCAATTTGAACACATGGAGAAGAGAGCTGGAGACATAACTGAAAATGATGACGAGGAAAGACCTTAAACTGATGGCATGTGACAGGAGGACTTGGCATGTGACAGGAGGACTTGGCATGTGACAGGAGGACTTGGCATGAAGTTTTTGACGGCCTAATAATGTGGACTCTCCTGTCATCAGGTTGAAAGTATATAAAAGAGGCAAAACAGAAGCACACACATTTTTGTTCAATAACGCCTCTTATAATAGAGGTCTGTTATCTTTAGCACAGGTTTAGAATTTCATCCATACTTTCAATAATCATTATCTCATTGCAGTTTCAGCCTCAGTTAATCCTGATATCCTCAGGATATGATGCTGCTGTAGGCTGTCCAGAGGTACCTTTTATTTTGGAAGTTTACCTGCAGTCACACTAAATGTAGATGAGTGTGACCTGGTAGTTTATGCTGAGTACCTTCTTTTATCTACACAACCTCAGTGGATTTCATTTATGTCCAACAAAAAAAAAAAAGGGGGGAAACGTTTTTAAGCTTTACTTTGTTGGGGGAAAAAAACCCACTTAGTACAGAAAGGTCTAGCTGCAACTATCTTCCTATGAACTATTTTAATAATTAGTGATTCACATCCACTATCTTCCTATTAACTGTTTTACTAGTTAATGACATATTCACTATCTTCCTATTAACTGTTTTACTAGCTGACAGTTGAGGGTTGAGCCGCGCTAGCGTAGTGGTTACAACACCGCTCTGGCGACCGGGTGATTCGGGATCAAACCCGGGCGACGGCATTTGAGGATTTTTCGTTGACCGGGAATTGGACTGGATTAACTCGAGACCTGGCGAGAACATTTGAAGGAGTGTCGTCGACCAGGGATTGGCGGCTCCTGAGCCGACCCAGCTGCAATGGGTACCTCCGAAATCGGAGAGTATTTGCCTGAATGGCGAGGGACACCTGTCTCTGTACAAGAAAAAAGGGATACTCACATAAAATCAATGTCAGGTTAGACATTAGTAATAACCTGAGATTTCGCCTCGAGTATTAGCGGGCGTACGCAAAAAAAAAAAAAAAAAATAGCTGACGGTTTACAACAGCTATCTTCCTATGGACTGTTTTAATAATTGATAATTCACATCAGCTGTATTCTTCCTATGAACTATTTTAACAGTTCATGATTCACATAAACTATTTTAAAAGTCCAGCTGCAACTATCTTCCTACTAATTGTTTTAATAGTTGACCATTCACAGCAGCTGTCTTTCTATGAATTGTTTTAATAGTTGATGATTCACATAAATTTCAGGGTTAAAATTCTGAGAGAAATTTCCGTTGCCACAATATTGTGTTGTGCTTTTATTTTTCCAGTATTGCATGTGTGGCTTGGGTGTTGTAAACATTTTATTTCCATTTGCTTGCTCTAGTTCAGCCCTCAGTTGGTCCTAGTCAGTAATGGATTAGATTCAGCCATTGGGGATGAGAAGGTACTAAACACATTTTTATAACCGCAAAGCCAATAAAGTTGTCATCTTTCTTGTATAATTGGTAAAGGTAAAGGACAAAATGTTATTTACATGAACATTTACAAATGAACGTGCTGAACCTTTTCATCATCTAGGTACATGAAAATAACACAACTGAGCAAAACAAAAACAAATAAAAATTACAAAAAAGACTGAAGTAACACTAGACGTACAGATTTAAAGAAAAAAAAACAGGTGGTAATTGAACACAAGCATCTGATTGGCAGAGTGGTTAGAGGAATTGCCTCTCACAGTAAAGTTGCTGGTTTCAAAAACTGGTAGCATCTCACTCCAGTCTATCCAGCTGTAAATGGATACCTGACCTTGCTCTTGAGTTAGGGAAGGTAAAGTAGTGAGGAAGGGAACTGGTTACTCCATTTCATAAAGCTGAGATCTAGTATTGTGAAGTCTCTAACACTGACTCACCCTATAGCAGTATCTGCTCCTGAACTACCTTTAATCAAACATTGTATATCAGTACTTTTTTTTTTTAGAGGTTATTCAAGCATGTAATTAGCTTTTATGTATTTATTTATTTATGTTTGTTTTCCAGTTTTGTTGTTTTCAAGTGATGTTTAAAGCTGATTAAGATGTTTCAGAGAAACATTCATTATCAGATGTCTTTCCTCTTTAAAACTGATACACCTGACATTTTTGTCCTTTACCTTTATTTAATTAATTAGTTGTACTGCAGTACTAATGTATTATTCCTGTCTCTGTGTACATCAATTTAATGAAGTTGTGATGTTGTTAAAAATACTTTGGATCTAAACTATTCCTACCTCAGTGTAAATCAGTTTATTACAGTTAACAATGCTTTTAACATAATCTATTTTTGTTGCTTCGTAAACCAGTTTAATACAGTTAAAAATGCTTTTAATATTCTTCTTCTTCCTTGTTCACCTTCACACTTCTACATTAATGACTAATGAAGGCAGCAGTCAGCTCAAGGTTCTTGACATCTTCAAACAGTTTTTTGTGGAGAGAGTAGGTTGTTGCTATATGCTACTCTGTTCACAGCTGTATATTGGGCAGGGCTGCAGCAGATGTTTGGCTGTCATGGGGTTGATGTCACAGGTGCAGAGATCTGTTGTACCAATCCTGTATTTGTGTTATAGATGGTACCTCAATCTGTTGTGTCCAGTGCGTAGCCGGAAAAGGATACCTGGTCTTGACTAGACGGCTAATGATAGGCATAATTTTTTTTATATGGCATGGGTGTTCTCTTTCCCATTTTGGACTTGAATGTGGCTTCTGTAGTTGCTTTGCTATTTTATTAGTTCTCCTTATATCATTTTGTTGTAGTGTTCCTACTTCCTTAGCAAGTTTGTCTGCCTCCTCATTTGTTGTAGTTGTCAAGAATACTCATGATCTAAACTATTCTTGCCACTATGTAAACCAAGTTAATGTAGTTGTCAAGAATACTCATGATCTGAACTATTCTTGTCTCTGTTTTAAACCAATTTAATGTTCTTGGCCTCACATGCTCAATTTAAGCTGTTTTATGCCTCTTGTAAGGAATAATTTTTGATCTCTTATCCTATCTTTAATGAAGTTAGCAAGAACACTTTTTGTTTAAACTTCTTCTGTCTGTATGTAAACTAGTCAGTGCAATTGTAAGGAATATTTTTCTTATCTACAATGGGCATTCTTTATGCTCGTGGCTTTGTACTCATGTTTTTCTTGTAACCGTATCTGATACATTCTTCTCAGCTTAGTTCCCCGTGTCATCCGTGGTTGTCTCTGAGGAGACAGGGAAAGAATAGGACTACTGTTGTCTCAGGCATGTTGTAAGAGCCAACTAATATGAGATTGTGCATCAGGCGGGCATCATCATCATGTAAAACAGGTTGCCACTGAAACCATCGCTGTAAGAGCCAACTAATATGAGATTGTGCATCAGGCGGGCATCATCATCATCATGTAAAACAGGTTGCCACTGAAACCATCGCTGTAAGAGCCAACTAATATGAGATTGTGCATCAGGCGGGCATCATGTAAAACAGGTTGCCACTGAAACCATCATGTAAAACAGGTTGCCACTGAAACCATCGCTGTAAGAGCCAACTAATATGAGATTGTGCATCAGGCGGGCATCATCATCATCATGTAAAACAGGTTGCCACTGAAACCATCGCTGTAAGAGCAGATGTATGCTTTGTTGCAGGCTTTCTGCGAGGAGACCTGCTGTTGTAGTGGTCCCATGCTCTATAAGGAATGAATCTTTCAGTATATCTCAAGGGCGGAGACAGCTACTGACTTTGTGAGAGCATATATTTTATGCTGTATCTATCACCTCTTCCCCCATAATAGGTCACCACAAAAATAAAATATTGTTTGTTAGTGACATGGGAAATCATACTGGTTTCTGGTCATTTTTTAAATCAGTTTTTGACTGCAGGAGTAGTTCTGAGGGAGTGAGTCATATAATGCTAGAAGTTGTCAGTTTTCACCTTTTATTTTCTTTATAAAATCAACTGACAGTTTATGAGTGATTATATTTTGCCTGCAAATTGAAATATACCGTCTTGACCATGAAATAGTGAACCCATTCCACAGCTGCCCTTGAAACCTAACCCCGTCATATTTTAATCCCCTTGATTTTAATAATTTTAGTTATGTATCATGCCAAATATTCTTTTGTTTGCTACACTGTTCTAAAAAACATGATCTATTGATTAGTGCATTCTCAACTTCATTTGTGAAAAGCACGTCTACTAGAATTCACTTTGCCTGTCCATATGTCTATCACAAGAAACAACTCAAGGGCTACTGAACTGATTTTGATAAATTTTTACACAATAAGACTTTGGCTAGAATATGTTGATCAGTTTCAGATTTGATCTAAAGCAGGTAAGAATTAAGGGTACTCTACTTAATAAGTACTCTGGCTTCAACTTTGAGGACCTAGTTTTTAAAAGTTCATCTGCTAGTGGACTAGTCTCCTTTTTTTCCAGGTTAAATACTAGATTACATGAGTTATTTTTAGAAGTCACATGATTTCATGCAACATTGAGACTACGTCATCTGTTTACCACTGCATGTGTTTTGGTTAGAATGGTTGTGTGTGTTGACAACCGATCATGTTGTATTCCTTTTTACAATTTTTAGTATTAAATAATAATTACTGATAAATTAGCAAAGCAGATGTGTCTTATTATTTAACCCAAGCATATATATGTGTTCTCTTTTTTTTTTTTCCCCAAATAAGCTGTGAGGCTTATTTATTGTCAAGAACATTCGCAATCACTTCTTTTTTGTTCGTGCCAGCTGTGAATGCATGTGTCACTTTTCCATTACGTTCTGTGGCTAATTTTTTTCCACACTCTAAGGGCATAGCCAACAGCATTTATCATAGACCTTGCTGTATAGAGGGTGTGCAGTCTGACCATTTCTGAATTAAATTCATATTTCATTTAAACATGGTTTATGATTGTATGAGCATGTATGATGGCAAAATGTGTCATGAAGTATGCCGTATTATGAATGATTCGCACAAAGGTATGCATATTTCTGAGGATTCACAGTGCAGAACAAAGCAAACCGCCAGTCATAACTTGCCACATAAAAGCCACAAACTCTTGCAGTTGGTGGTTTCTGTAACAATTTGTTTTACATGAAGAGGTTGTAGCCTCATGAACAACCTCATGTAAGTTGCCATTTTACGATTTGCTTGAAGGACCAGTAATCCTGTTCTTCCTTTGTCTCTTCAGAGGCCCAATATGGGGGCCCCCACAAGCTTGCCGGTTATATATTTGTGTCGCCTGTTGATTGGTGAATTTTATGATACTCATTTAAGCAATGCAATAGATCCAAATGAGGTTTTAGATGTGGATGTCAAGGAAATAATGGTAAAAATAAGACTAGCTTTTATTACACTCAGTTACACTGGTAGACCTACAGGGACCAAGGAAAATAGTAAACTGAAGATTGTAACGTTAAATTTGATTTAAATGTGTCAGGCAAAAATAAAGCGTGTAACAGTGCTTTAAAATTTTTTTATCATTTTACTGGTTTACATATCTCGTGTTAATTTTAACATTTTACTAGTTTACATATCTTGTGTTAATTTTAACATTTTAATGGTTTACATTTCTCATGTGTTAATTTTAACATTTTACTGGTTTACATATCTCGTGTGTTTAATTTTAACCTTTTACTGGTTTACATATCTCATGTGTTAAATTTTAACCTTTTACTGGTTTACATATCTCATGTGTTAATTTGAATCCAGGGTGAGATGTTGGTCACACCGGCTATGTATGCACAGATGACTCACCTGCTCATGGGGCTTGCAGCAGGGAGGGTGTGTGTTGTCCTGGAGGTAGGGGCATGAATTTTGATTGGTTTGTTTTTGCTTGTGTCTTTCAGTTGCTTCCTTTAGCCTAACTGCTTGGGCATTATTTACTGTCATTTCTCATATTTCTTGATTAAAGCTATACATTTCTGTAATCTTGATTAATTATTTCTCCACATGTCTCTATCTTAATTCATTATTAGTATTTCTCATATCATAGTTAAATGTCTTGTCTGAAGATGTCAATCAATCAATACCCTTTAGCTCCCCAAGGAGCGTAGGCCTTCAACAAACACATGCCAAGTCTTCCTGTCCTGTGCCATCCGCTCAAGTTCTTTCCATGTTTTCATCATTTTCACCTCTGTTTCCAGTTCTCTTCTCCATGTGTTTTTTGGTCTACCTCTGCCTCTTTTTCCCTGTGGATTCCAGAACAAGGACTGCCTTGTAATGCTATTAACAGGTTTCCTCAATTTATGTCCTATCTATCGCCAGCGTCTTCTTATCGACATCACACAACAGAAATGGAATCCAGTGGAGTCTGACTAAACAGCTTGATGATCTGGATTTTGCAGATGACTTGGCCCACAACCATAATCAGATGCAAGAGAAAATGAAAATTCTCGATGAGAGGTCACAACAAGTGGGCCTGAAAATACACAGGGAAAAGACAAAGATTATGAGAATAAATGCAAGAAATGATAACACGGTTGAACTTGAAGAAACACCACTAAAGGATGTAGAATCATACACATATCTTGGAAGTAATATAGACAGTTGGAGGGACAGACAGTGATATCAAAATAAGAATACAAAAAGCAAGGGGAGCTTTCATTGCATTGGGGAACATATGGAGAACAAGAGAAATCAAGTCCAACACGAAAATAAGAATCTTAAACTCAAATGTGAAGTCAGTCCTATTGTTTGGCTCTGAGACATGGAGAGCAACAAAAACAACAACCAATAAGCTACAGACTTTTATAAACGGGTGCTTGCGTAGAATAGAAGGACTGAAATGGTATGACAAAGTCACAAATGTGGAATTGATGACAAGAACCAGACAAGTGCCAGTGGAACAAGAGAAGAGTTGTCTGAAGATAACGTCACAGTTATAGACAAAAAAGATCTGTCAAGGGTGGGCTATAAAGGCAGGAGATGGAAGATGTTGGAGATTCATTGTAGTTGACCTATGTGGAGATGGAGGCTGATCAGATCTGATCTCATCTTGATTAACTCTTTACATTTATCTCATCTTGATTTATTCTAAACGTGTCTTATCATCTGGATTTGTGATTAACTCTGGGCTTTCTCATATCTTTTTTAGCTTTCAATGTTACCCTGATCTTTATTAGCTGTCGGCTTTTTTCTCTGATTTTGAATAATCTTCAGTAGCTCTCTTATCTCAGATAATCAAAAGCTCGTATTTTTAAATACTTTTCTAAAATCTAGGTTGACAATGTCATAAAATAACGTCATGAATTTTCAGGTAAAGAAATATATATACTGCTCAAAAAAGTTAAAGGCCACGTTCAATTTTTAGGTCATTTCAACTATGCTGTTTTTTTAAAAACCTGAACACTCAGTCAAAAAAGTTTTGCTGCATTTTGTTGCATGCTTAAACAATGTTTGTTAATCTGACAATAAATCAAATCTGCGTTACGTGTGTGTACCTCCAAGGTCAATCAAATGTACGTGGTGGAAAAGGAAATAATGCATGTTTGAAAATGCTTCCTATGGCAAAGCCTGTTGATAACATTGCTGAAATTTGCTTTTCACGTGCAAGTCGTGACTATAGTAAACACATGTCACCCACTTTTCGGAAGGAACGGGCAATGGGTAGGTTTGTAACATTTACCATTTTAGCCATGGCTCAGCTAAGACGCTTGACCAATGTTGACAGATGGAGAGCGATGGCATGGCTGCAGGATGATGTAAGGCTGCGAGAAGTTGCTAGGAGATTAGGAGTTGCCCACTCTATCATACAAACTCTGCGTGATCGTTATAATGCAACGGCAGTGTCGCAGAACAACGCAGTTCAGGACGTCCAAGGTCTACCACAAGACGGCAAGACACGCTGAGCCATAGCTAAAATGGTAAATGTTACAAACATACCCATTGCCCGTTCCTTCCGAAAAGTGGGTGACATGTGTTTACTTTAGTCACGACTTGCACGTGAAAAGCAAATTTCAGCAATGTTATCAACAGGCTTTGCCATAGGAAGCATTTTCAAACATGCATTATTTCCCTTTCCACCACGTAAATTTGACTGACCTTGGAGGTACACACACGTAACACAGATTTGATTTATTGTCAGATTAACAAACAGTGTTTAAGCATGCAACAAAATGCGGCAAAACTTTTTTGACTGAGTGTTCAGGTTTAAAAAAAAAACAGCTTAGTTGAAATGACCTAAAAATTGAAAGTGGCCTTTAACTTTTTTTGAGCAGTATAGTATATAATGTAAAATAAAACAGAAGTAAGAATTATCAGAAGATACACGAGGAAATATACTGATTTTGGCAAGAGAGGCAGAACAAGTTGCAGCCAAAGGCAGTATGATCTGCCTGTACCGCAGTACTAAGAAGCTAATAGAGAAATGTAAACAGTCAAATAACCTTATCAAAGACAAGAATAGAAAGGTGCTTAGCAACATAATAGAGGAAATAAAGAGACAGATTGAAAGTTTTGAAGAACTTTTAAATAGATCAGATGTGCAATATCCTCCTTCTATCCAGCCAGCAGAGAAGATTTTTCAGACTAACTGAAAAACCAAATAAGGAGTAACTAAAGAAAGCCATAAAGCATCTGAGAGATGGAAAAGTTCCTGGCCTAGATGCCATTTCTGCAGAGGCCATTGAAGCAGATAGTGATACCTCTACAGATATATTATGCAATGATACATGTCGTAATGTTAATTATTCCGGAGATATTCTCTGTGGCCAAAGTAGACTCTAGGGGCAGTCATACAACACGAAATCAGCATAACTGCACTGAGCAGACCAACATCTCTTTCACAATTTTACAAACATGCAGTTTATTCATTTTGACAAACAGCTCCATGGTAATAGATATATAGGCCCAAAGGCAAAATGCAGTGGTTCGTATAAGTCCAGTTCGTTCCCTATCAAATGCTGGCAATCAGTCAAACTTTATTTAATATCGTCCTTTGGACATCTTTATGAATAAAGCACACATTTCCTTACTAGAATAAGCCAGGGACACCTCAACCAAGATATCTGGTGTCAAATTGCCGAAGAAGGGAGATTTGCAAGAGTGCACAAATTGTAGAGGAATACTGTTACTTTTAGTGCCAGGAAAAATATTAAACTGGATCATCCTTGAGAGACTTAACTCTTTGATTCCGTAATTATTTTCCACCCTGTTTTGGAATTATTTTTTGAAGAATTCTAAACAGTGAAGTGTATCGTCTTCTATTGTAAAATGTATGTAAATCTTTTCTGTGAATATGCGCATATTATATATCAAACTATAGGAAAATGGATAGAGAGTTATAATATACAGTGTCTTTGTTAGTATTGATGCAAGTATGTTTGGTATTCATAAATAAATGCTTCATGTAAATTTTGAAGAAAAAAAACAACTAAAAAGTTCACAGTACAGTTTGACTTATCAAAGATAATTTATTGTTGCAGACAATAACATTTTCTTTTTAGCCTTTAAACATCAAGATATTCCATTTATGAAGTAATAACACATTGAATATGGCCACATTTAGTGATGTTTACACTATTTTTACTATGGTTCTTATAAAAAATAAAAATCACAAAATATATGGAATGTTACATTACTAAATTTTCAAATAAATAAACTAGAATAACCTCACATAAAAATAAATCTTTTACACTTGTTTCAGGTTGTAACAATATCCTTAGCTTCATCTTCTACCTATCATTAGATGTAACTGTAGGTCAGGTGATGTTGCTTTTCAATGGGCCATGCTAGGGCCACGCATCAGCTAAATCTAATATGTCTAACATTTCTGCACCATTCCTATTTTTTGACAACAAACTGTTACTGTTAAACAATCATCAGTGTTTCTACGTAAAATTTACACAGTTATTTGCTTTAGTGGCTTAGAATTTGTTTATATAAATCCTGACATATTTCTATATCACTAACAAAGAAAAATGCAAACACATGAATCGTCACACAAATTGTAATAATAACATCAAAACACGTACACACACTGCTTATCTACACACAGATTAGTTGTTTAAATAGTAATGGAAGTCAACAAATGCATTTAAAACATAGACTGAATTAAACATTAATTTTATCGTTTATTTTTGATGACCTAAAAACAACGGTTTCACCGTTGTTTTGGCACAGGGTGTCAAAACTGACCAATGGTCAGACCATTGCTCCGGAGTCAGAGAGTTAAAGAAGAATAGAACAGTCAGTTGAGAGAAAAACAATCAGGTTTTCAACAAAACACATGCCCAACCTTCCTTAGTCACTTCTTATGACATGCAAGGTAGGTTACAGTGTTACTATTCTTTGCTAACCTTTTGGGCTCCAGTAACACACAGGTGCAACCAGACAAGTGGAGCAGGAGATGAAAGGAAGACACTAGTGATGGACTGGACGCACACTGACAAAACCCGTTGATAGCATTAGCAGGCATCGTTGTTCTGGAATCCCCAGGGAAAGAGAAGTAGACTGAAGAACACATGGAGAAAGAGCTGGAGACTGTTACAAATGATGAGGAAGACATCGAAAGGCCTTGAGCTGATAGCATTTGGTAGAAGGACTTGGCATGTGTTTTTTGAAGACCTGTGCTCCGTGGGAAGCTAAAGAGTACTGATTGAGTGATTGAAACCTTTGTTGTAACCTTTGCAGTTGTTAAATACGGTGGTTAATGGTTTATGTGTGCTAGGTGAAAGTCGTCATTAAGCATTAAAAAAATTATTGCACTAATTCATTGTCATAGTTTTTGAATGGCAGGGCTGTTGTATCGATACCTAGCAGAATTCAG
Source organism: Oreohelix idahoensis (assembly GCA_024509875.1). Classification (NCBI taxonomy): domain Eukaryota; kingdom Metazoa; phylum Mollusca; class Gastropoda; order Stylommatophora; family Oreohelicidae; genus Oreohelix; species Oreohelix idahoensis. The sequence continues at coordinate 272,702 of JAMPIV010001080.1, forward strand.
CCAATTTATAAATTCATTGTCTCACTGTTTTCACTGATTAGGTAGTTAACGTGTGAAGTGCTTGGCAGAATTAAAATCAATTTTATCAATTCGTCATCTGATTTCTTTCATGGATAGGGTGGTTACTGTATCCAGTCCTTGGCAGAAGGCTGTGCTCTGACTTTGAGAAGCTTGCTCCGTGACCATTGCCCAAAGTTACCACCACTTAAGGAGCCTTCTGACAGGTTAGTATAGGTATCTCTGTGAAAATCAAACTTTATGGAACAGAAAGGGCGCATCTGACTTCGGCTTCTAAATTTATTTACTGAGTTGGAATCTGTACTTGAACTTAAAGAGATCCAGTAATGACAAATGTTGATTACAGAGCCATGATAAACCCAACAATGACAGTAATTTGCACATTCCAGCTTTCAAAATCGACAGTGAAAAAAAAATTATTTAAAGTTTTCATGTCTCATTTCAAAAGCTTACATAAAGTTGTCAAAACGATTCAATGTGATTTCCAATCCCTGTTATATGTGAGATAGTATCTATAAAAATGAAACAGACCATGCACCATTTAATAATTCCTCTTATGTTTTCTTTCAATCTTCTCAGGCATAATGAACTGACAGTTGACTCCCTGTTTGTCTCTACAACTCCAGTTTAGTTCATTCTAGAACTTTCCTACTGACATTCACATCTGCTGTATGGCTTTTCCCTCTATATCCTTGGGCCTTCTGCATTCTTTTGTTCTATAGAATTTCCTTTCAAGATTGTACAAAGTTATCTGTTTTATTTTATCTTAATACATTTGTCAAAATTTGTTCTCATCTTCTCACCTCCTTTGAACATGTGATGATACTTTTGATAAATTTGATGAATATTTTTTATTATTTTAATAGTTTTAGCCTTTTAGCTTTGTTGCTATAGATCCACCCCATCAGACTAGATCCACCCCATCAGACTGGTGTTTTGGCCCTTTTATCTCCTTATATAGCAGGAGACCGCAGTAGGTTTTTCTGTATTTAATATTTGTTGCTTTCTTTGTTTGCAGCATGATGACCACAATACTTAATGCGATCAAGATGCTCAGAAGGTATTGGAACTGCTTCAGGCATTATGAAACCTTTGAAGAATCGGAAGTTTGCCCCTTTACTGATGTTAATGGCATGCCACCAGCGTAAGTGTAAAGAACTAGAGAGAGCCAGAACTCGTTAGCAGAGCGACACTAGTCTTTTGTCTGCATAGAGTGAAAGAAAATTGATTTTATTTTTACATCTCATTCAAATACAGCTGATTCAGCTTCCATCACAAACCTTTAGTCACATAATTTATGGATACATGACAGGTGCTGCTTGACAGGCAAATGGATATCATTAAGAAATTCTTGAAGAAAACATATAGATGAATGCTAGCCGAAGCCCCACTTATAACAAAAGAATGGAAACAGGTTTTTTGTCATGACACATTTAATAGCAAATAGGAAAGTAGACAATAAACATCCAGTAAAATATAGTAAAGAGGTGAGAAGAAGACGATGGTGATGAAATACATTGAGGAAACCTGTGGATAGCATTACAGAGCAGTCAATTTTCTGGAACCCTCACGGTAAGAGCGGCAGAGATGGACCAAGACACACGTGGAGAAGAGCATTGGAGATAAAAGTGAAAATGATGAGGAAAATGTTGAAAAAGCATGAGCTGATGGCACGTGATAAGAGGACTTGGCATGTGTTAGTTGAAGGCCTTTGCTCCTTGGGGAGCTAAAGGGTATTGATTGATTGAAATTATAATACTGCCCCATTTAGTCCCCGGGGGGTCTCTGATGAGCAAGAAAGAACAGTACTATGCTCCCTCAGGCATGTTGTGCATGAGGTTGGCAACCTCATCATACAAAACAAATTGCTACACAAACCAATATGCTAGAGCAGATAAATGCTTCTTGCAAGGACATCAGCTGTAATGGTGCTTCTATGCTCCATAAGGAGCGAAAAAGGCAATTATGATGATGACATTCTTACAAGAAATACGTGAAGTGGGTCAACAGACTAACCCTAACAGGGGGTGGGGGGGGGGGTGTTATCGGAGTGGCTAAGCGGTATGGCGTCCGACTCTAATTCTGAAGGTACCGGTTTCTCTCCCAGCACAGGGGATATAACTGATGGACATTTTTTTCAAAACCAGTGGTTCCTAATGATGTCATACTCTCCCCTGATCTCCAGGGAAGTGAGATCGGATGCATAGTCTTCTGGGATATGGGCAAAAAAATAAGCGGTCCAGTGTGCAAGTTGGGCACGTTAAAAATCCCTCGGCGGTTGGAAATTGTAAAGAGTAGGCTCTACAGTTGCTGCCCTGGCAAAATTTAAAAATGAAGAAACCTACCAACCACAAATATTTATAAAATGTGTGATTCCTATACACACATTGGGATCCTTCCCGGCGCTACAGAGTTTGTGCACTGTGCTGAGATCATCCTTGTGTGATCTAAGGGAGTTGTCTGTGTGCAATGAAGATGGTCCTTAAAATCAAACCAGACCAAACCAAACCAAACCAAACCAGACCAGACTAACCCTAACTGCTGTCTATTGCCTTCTTCTTGTTTTCTGCAGCCCTGACGTCACCTTCAGCACACCTGAAAACAGACCTGAGAAGTTTCAGATCTTAAACTGTTATCCTGTCCAGGAAGAAAAAACTCGTGTGTATTTTGCCGACCTCATCAGCAAACTTATAGCAGAGACTAACCTGTCAGTGGCAGAATACAGGTGAGAGACTGAAGTTGGGTTCAGTTATATGTTATGAAACCCACAATTTGTTAGGTTCAGTTATGTGTTATGAAACCCACAATTTTTTTAGGTTCAGTTATGTGTTATGAAACCCACAATTTTTTTAGGTTCAGTTATGTGTTATCAAACTAACAAATTTTTTTAGGTTCAGTTATGTGTTATGAAACCCGCAATTTTTTAGGTTCAGTTATGCGTTATGAAACCCACAATTTGTCCTGTTACGTGTTATGAAACCCACAATTTTGTAGGTTCAGTTATGTGTAGTGAAACCCACAAGCTGTAAGGCTGAAAGTGGCTGGAAGGTAGAATAATTCTGTATATTATACATATATAGACAAACATTACTCATGTGGGCTCATGCATAGGCAGATGAATCAGCAACTAATGCACCAGAAGATGAAAGAGGAGGAGGAGTATTTCTAAGCAGTGGTACCAAAAAAAAAAGCTTTCAGTGACAACAGAACATTTTCAGGCAATTTCAAAGTAGAAGCTGAGGCCTTGAAAACTGGTCCTAATGACACAGGAAAGCACTGAAAGACTAGTATTCACAGATGTGCTGTCGGTATTTGCAATGCTGAAGAGCCAAAATATTGCAGGCCTGGGTGTCTTAAGAATAAAACTCCACAAGCTATGTCAGCTATACAAAAAAGTTGTGAGGCAGTGGATCTCATCTCATTGCTACATTTGATGTCTGAAAGTGTCCGAAGAAGTATGTTATACAAACATTGCAAAAATCCACAGTACAGAATGTTTCTAGAACTTGGATTATAAACATGACAGGATGTAACACAGTTGAGAATGCCAGATCAAAGTGATATCTGAGAAGAAAGTTGGACAACTTGCTAAGAAATATGGAAAGAAGTGAGAATATTGTGGACATTTTGTCATGTCTGCTTTCTTATATTGTCAGATTCTTTCTTTCTCTGTGTCTTTTGCAACATTCTTCTTGTTGTGATCAGAAGTCCACAGTAATGCAGTGTCCTTTTCATTATTTGCAACACATTTGATCTATTTCCAGATTTCATTATCCGTCTTCTCCTGGCTTTTAAAAAATACATTAAAAAACATTTTTGGCATGAGTAAGCTAAATGACCATTAACAACCAAGAACTACCTATCCACAGCAGTCAGGAAGATATGAGCACCATCATAAGAGGTAGATGCTGGAATTGGGTTGGACATGTCCTTAGAGGAGACTCAGACAACATCACTAGAACTGTTGTGCTATGGACCACAGGAGGAAGGCAAATGAGAGGTTTACCAAAAACAACTTGGCGGAGAACTGTGAAGGCCAAGATGAAGATCATTAACCAGAGCTTGGGCATCGCTTGAATGATGGCCACAGACCAAGCAAAAAAAAGGAGAGAGTTTGTTTTTACCCTACAAGATGTCACTAGGTGTGATAGTCATTAGCTGCTTTGTCAAGTCAGCTGCTAAGAGTCCAGGAAGAAGAAGAACTAAATGAATAGTGATTTGTATGAAGATTGTTGTTAACTTTATGACATTGGCGACATTGTATTCCCCAGGTGTTGCTATGTATTTGATTCAGAGATGAGATCACACAAGAACTTGCATGATAAGTAAGTGGTTGATTATTGTAAAAGAGAAGTTAAAAACTTATTGTAGATAATGAGTGTAAACAAACATATAGACTATGTTGAATCTGAGTGTAACAGTTAAAGGTAACAGCTGTTGGTTTGTTCTTTGATGTTCATAAAGTTTGAAATGGTCTCTTAAATTTTAAGTTTTTCCTTTTAAATTAAAATTGGCCAAATTTTTGTTTCATTTTGATACTTCTGTTTTTCTTTGTGCACTCTCCGATTGCATACTGCTGCAATTTTCAACAAATGCAAAACTACCGTAGGGGAGTAAAGTGTTAGAGACTTCACCATACTAGGTCCAGTTTTATGAGGAGGGGGTGACCAGTTCCCTTCCTCACTGCCTTTGCCTTTCACAACTCATGAACAAAGTCAGGTACCCATTTACAGTTGGATAGACTGGAATGTGACTACCAGGTTTCAATCCCAGAACCCTTGTAACTGAGCTGTGAGAGGAAAGCACTCTGTAGTCTTGTATAAAGCCTTGGTGAGTTTTAAATTGTTTTGCTATAAATAAGAGATGACTTCATTGCCATTCTGGATTCTCTTGACAGGTCCCACCCTGAAAGGCCGGAGCGTATCAGTAAAATCTACAACACAATGGCTGAGTGGAAGCTGCTTCAGAAATGCTTGACTGTTGCTGTAAGTTTATGTTATTGTTAAGCATAAAAGCTGTCTTTTCTATACATATGTGTGCCTCTGCAATTTTATCTCTCATACTTTATCACAGCAATCTTTATATTAAAAAAAAAAACTAGCTGTAAGTACCCGGCGTTGCCCGGGTTTTTACTAACGGTTTATGAAACTTACATACACAAGTTACACACATGGAAGTTACATAAATTACAATTAATAATAGATATTTGTCATTGACAAATTGTGAGAGTTTGTGTTTCTTATCTTTTCTCTTCTCACTTACGGGAGCATGGAGCCACAACGGCTGCTAACCCCCAGGATGCCTGCACTATAGCATTCACGTGATCTTGCAGAGGTGGCTTCTGTAGCAATTTGTTTTACACGATGAGGTTGCCAGCCCACCCACACACAACCTCATGCTGGTCACCTATTTTGACATCCCTGAGGAAGAAGTAGTCCTGTTCTGTCTTGTTTCTTCTCAGAGACGACCCCTGTGACCTTTGTGGGTCAGGTTGTATTACAACGCAATAACAAAATGGGACATTATTTATTCATTATTGTTAGACAGTGTTGTTTTATTACTGTTTTTTTTAATCTTGTTTATTTTTACTTAAAGTTTCATGTATTATTGTTATTTGTGTTTTTCTTGTTCACATTGCCAGGCCAAGATCATTTTATTATTGTATGTACGTTTTTCTTTGAAATTTTAGTCAAGACAAGATTGTTTTATCATTTTTCATTGTAGTCATTCTGTTACATTTTTTACCGCTCCTTGTGGAGCAAAGAGCCACTACTGCAGCTGGAAGCAGCCTGCCTCAGAGCATTCTTGTCCTTTTGCAGGGGTTGTTTCTATTGCAGTTTGTTTTACTGGATGAGGTTGCCAACCCAATGTGCAACCTGATGTTAGTCAACTCTTTTTATTGTATGAAATGTAATATTTTAAAATTATTATTCATTATATTCAAGACTGTTTTAATTTTGTTTATGTTACTTTATTGCTGTATATTTTGGCTAGGGCAAAATTATTTCACTATAATTTCTTGTTGTCTTTTCCTTAAGTCAAAACAAAGTATTATTATTACTATTCTGCTTCTTTATTTAGTCAAGACTGGCAAGAAAGTCAGAGCTGTTGTGGATTCATGGGTAAGTAGATTTTTATTAATGGTGGGTTAGAGTGTATGAAATACCAACGGGCTGATCACCCGTTTGCCAGTCACTTCGATTACGGAAACAACAGCAAATGGATTGATTTGCCGTTGCCCTAAAGACGCCAATAGGCGTGATGGGAAACAATGGCAAAGAAAACCTATCTGCTGTTGCCCTAAGACGCCACTAGGCGTAATGGCCACTGACTGCTTTGACGGTCGGTGGCTAAGGACGGAAGAAGAAGAAGAAGAGTGTATGAAAGAAGGCTTGTTTGTATGCTTTCTTCTTGAAATGATTATGTAGATAACAAAATTTATATTTAATATATTCTGGTCACATTTATAAGATTGGAGAGAAATGTTGTTTATTTATTTATTTTTTAACTGTTCTTAAAAATTATTTTTGTCTCCATCTTTAAATTATTTTTATCGGTATAAAAAGCATCTACAGTTTACTATTTTAGAACAGGGAGTGATCCAAGCCACATCTGAGGATCCTAGTGACTCACAGTTAGGTTTGCCCCAGGGTCTTGGAACTGCTAACTTAAAAAAAAAATGGTTATAGGATTCTTTAATACATAATAGAAATTGCGTACTAAGGCCAGTTGAATACAGTAATATATCCTTGCATAGTGCTGCTTGTTTTGAAGGGTTTAATTTATTACTTTTTCTTTTTGAAATGAAAGTCTGAAAGTTCATAAAGTTGACAAAATTAGCAGGTTCAAACGCCCTTCTGTAAGTGGCCATCAGCATTTTCATATTTGCCAGAACTAAGCCTGTGATGGCTCCTACAGCGAATCAGCTGATAAAGTGCACTCTCTTTATAAAAACTTCAGTGTTGAAGTGATAGAATGGCTACAGTGGAGCCGTGCTGTACAGCTACATACATTCACAGTCTCCCACTGTGTCTCGCCAACGGCTAAGACTATGTCTCTTATTCTGTTATACTAAGCAGTCACCAGATATCTGTTACTTATTATAATGTTGAAAATTATACCTAGTGCATTAATTATTAACGGCACTTTAAACTGTATTAGACTGCTTATTATTACCCATACTCCTTGTATGATACGATGCTGTATATATTTTAGGTGGTTGTTGTTTAACTAGAGCTGCTGAGCTTCTTGCTCTTTTGCAACCATCCCAAGTTGAAGGCTTCTTTGTGTTATTTACTCTGTAGATCTAGGCTTTTCCTGTGGCTTTTCTGCCATTCTGAAACTTGCTGAGTTGAAGTCATGAGCTCCAGTTCCTCCAGCTTGGCTGCCATTTAAAGGATCATCATATCTGGTCCCAAGCTAGGAGAAGAAGCATGTGGCACACTGTACATTCCCCGCCATCCAAGGGGACTCCCCAAATATGTAGAGCTAAAACTCTGTGCTCTGGTTCTCAGCTCTCTCAAGGAATCATCACATCTTACACCGAGCCATTTCTCAGCTCCCCCGGCCTATCATGGGTCCGTAGTGAGATCCTCCTGCATGCAGCCCAGGTAAAAGCCAGACTTATGGCTGGGGCTCAAGTGACTCTTCCAAGCTTAGCGTTTAATGCTGGGTTTTCAACATGTTTCACCATAGGGGGAATCTCTGGAAGTGTGTGGATGATTTCTAGAGTCAATGAGGGAGTACTAGGCTCAGAGACAGAGGTTCACTTCCACCAATGTATACTATAACATTGTGCTTAGCTGGTGATCATATAAGGATGGCTCCAGATATGCCTCCATGCATATATCTTAGGTTACAAATAACCTACTAGAATCCTCATCTCCATTTATGCCATATTATAATGACCCTGTAGATTGATGTACGGTTTTAGTGCTCCATTTTATTATGTTAACGTATCCTGGGTGCAAAGCTTTGTAATAGTGTACTAAGAAATTGCTTCTGACTAGTGCTTAGTCATGTGATGTATTTGTATATTTCCAGAGAAGATTACCTGAATGATCTGCTGAAAAGCCAGGCCAAGGATGATGAGGAACTGAAAGATTTCCCAAGTCAACATAAATATACTTCCATCTATCTGCATAAAGTATGTGGCTGTAGAGAAAAGGCTGTGCATGCACGGGAACACACACAAATGGCACATTGACATTCAGACGTCACAGACGTCAGGCACACAGAAATGAGAATGCACACACAGATATATCACAGACAGATGTACAAATGCGCACACACTGATGGCAGACACATATCACAGACAGGCAGGTACACACACACACAGGCATCACAGACACATGCATATACACATGACACACACACAAGCAGAAACAGATAAAACATGGACATCACACAGGCAGACAGGTACCCATACACATCACAGACAGGAAGAGACACTCATAGATGGCACAGACATAACGTACAGAAAGGTACACACATATATATATATCACAGACAGGATTATTGTTGTTATCTATCCGGTGGCATTTGGGCTCTTGCCCTTCAACCCAATGTCATGTTGTGGTATCTGCATGTTTTCACAAGTTGTTTTGTTTCTCTGTATAAGGTGTTCCACTTATCTGGCCTTGGAGGAAGGAGCATTTTCCTAACATTTATTGAGTGCTAGGCACTCAAAAACAATTTCTTAGTGATAGTTACATAGCTGGCACTCGGGAGTGTGTTGTGGTTGGATTCTGTTCAAGTGACTTTTGAGTGGTAAACATTGTGTTCGGACCTGAAAAATGATGCTCTGATCCCTCCTTAGTAGATGGATCACAGACAGGAAAAGAGACTCATAGATGGCACAGACATAATACACACACGCACGTGCACACACACCCACACACAGGAAAACACACACACACACAGAGGAAAAGATACACATAGATGGTACAGACATAATAGACCGACAAACAACACATAAACGTCTTTTTTTCCCTGTTTGCTCCTTATGGGAGGAGCATAGAGCCACAATACAGACAGCCAGCATCAAAACATTCAAGTGCTCTTGCAGTGGTGATATCTGTAACAGTATGTTTACATGATGAGGTCACACTGACACAACATAGTTTTTTTTTTTTAGATCCCGTTACACGCCCATTGAGGCATATTGGGAATATGGTGTTAGGCCCATATTTTCTCGACCGTCGGCACACTAGGGGTGATGTGGTCAGCATCATGCCGGCCGCCTTAACCTTCCCAGAGTTGCTCTGGTACCCATTTGGGGCTGGGTCAACTCAGGAGCAGTTTGCGGCCTAAAAAAATCCCACCTCATCTGGGGATCGAACCGTAGACCACTGAGCTAGGAAGCCAGTGCACTAACCACTATGCTACCGCGGCTCCCGACACAACATAGTAGATTGTGCATATTTATAGAAATAACCCCAAAAGGTTAAAAAAGGGAAAAAGAAATTGGAAAAAAAATCAGAATCAATCACTTGCAACATTCTTTAGATGTTATGTTGAAAAGAAATGAGGAAAGTGACAGAAGGTAATGTGATCTTGGGTGGAGGGAAAAAAAAAGTGCCAAGAGTAGAACCACTATCCCCTGCCCCAGGATTTCATAAAAGGCAAATAAGAAGATTTCACGTCATGCTAGCAGCCTCATAATTTAAAAATAAAAATGGTTACAGACACCATCACTTGAAGTGCTTTGCCTCAAACTTTCTGCAAGGGGCCAACTATAGTGGTGGTTCCTTGTTCCTTAGGGAATGAGGTACAAGAAATGGGGACAACAAGAAAATGTTACCAAAAGAGGAAGTAGGGACAGTTTTGTGTGTGGTTTAGCGATTATTTTATTAACGATTTAAATATTGATAACCTTAACAGAAATTAATTTAGTTTGTATTCATTTTGTATTCTAGTATTCACCAGTACTTTTATATTTTATACAACTTTCTGACAGAAATCTTTGCACTGTGCGCTGTTGTCTTGTGGCAGTCTTCTCAATGTTGTTGAAGCTGTGCTGAGAGGAAAGGTAAGACAAAGATATAACAAAAAGTGGTATCAGTATTTCTCATACATTCCTGACACATTAATGAATCCATTTGTTAATTTGTAATGCTAAGCCAGTTGTTCAGAAAGTCAGTATTTATTTGTATGTTTTTCCGAGTGAATATTTTATGGATGATTGTTGTTGTTTAACTAGCGCTGCTGAGCTTCTCATTCTTTTGCAGCCAACACCAAGATGAAGACTCCTTGGTATTATCTACACTGTAGATCTAGGCTTTTCCTGTGGCTTTTCTGCCATTCCAAAACGTGTTGAGTTGAAGTCATGAGCTCCATTTTCTTCAGCTTGGATTGCATTTAAAGGATCGTCACATCTGATCCCAAGTTAGGAGGAAGTAGCATACTGCATACCATGCATTCCCCGCCATCCAAGGGGGCTCATCAGATATATAGAGCCAAAATACTGTGATGTGGTTCTGGGCTTTCCTAAGGAATTGTCACGTCCTACACAGAGCCACTTCTCAGCTACCACTGCCTATCATGGGGTCCATAGTGAGATCGTCTTGCATGCAGCCAACCAGGTAAAAGCCAGAGTTACATCTGGGGTTCAAGTGACTTCTCCAAGCTTAATGTACAATGCTGAGTTCTCGACATGTTTCACCACAGGGAAATTCCTGGAAGTGTGTGCATGATTTCAAGAGTCATTGATGGTGTAATTATCCTCACAGACAGGTTCACTTCTACATCTGTATACTATAGCATTGTGCTTAGCTGGTGGTCATATAAGGATGGCTCCAGATATGATGCTTATAGTAAAATAGATAATGAAGAACAATCATTAGAACCTAGAGCCTTAATTTCTTTGACCATAAGTTTTTGATTATTTTCTGATGAAGGTTTCGTTCCCTGAACACTAATCTGTTAATCAGTGAGTGTAGCAGCTCCTTTAGACATATGGGCCTGTGACCACTTGTGACCATTCATCACACTTTTGCATGACTGCCTCCATCTTTTACTTTCTGGTTGAACTGCAGCTGTGTTATACTAGTAAAACTTTTGTAAGTTGTGACTGTATACAGTACATGTGTCCATTTTCCTTTGTCTGAAATCGTCGGTGACAGCTGTGTTTCAGAAACCGGATTGTTTCGGAAACCAGATTTTGTCAGTGTCCAGATGTCACCCAAATCAGGCATGTAAAGTAGCCCAAAGTGTGTTAAAAAATTGCAAAAGGTGACTCAAAATGAGTTTGAAAATCGCAAAAATTCACTCAAAATGTGTTTGAAAATCACCCAAAAGTAACAGTTTCTCTTTCTCTCTCTCTCTCCCTCCTATATCCACCCCCACAGACACACTCACCCACCCCAATATTAAACTAAAATTTGGAGGGCTTGTGCAGTTATATAGGTTCATTCCAAAAATATTTGAATTTGTGCTCAGAATTATCATTTTCAAAGAACTGGCCAAAATATTTGTATTACTGTTTTCTAAGAACTTTGGGGGCTTTGAAGTTGCGGTTCATTGTATTGGCATGTGGAATTTATGTTTCATTCTCTTTTTCTAATCATCCAACTGAGGTGAATGTACGGCCAACCTCAATATTTTTCTGCTTTGGTGTTTTACTGGTTGTTAATACTTATTTATTCTCAGTGTTGATCTTAATATCATGCTGCAGGAAGCTTTAAATGTTAAGAAGATTTATAATATTCTGAAGTAGCTGTGAGCTGTCGATCTGAAATATACACTGGCCACTCATCTTCTTCTTCTGCGTTCGGTTTGTAGTCATGCTAAATCTGCAGGCCTGTCGCCAGGACGAAGTCCACAGTCTTTTCCAGGTCGGCGCAGCAGCCCCATAGCTTCTGCTGGAGCTCATCACCTTTTGGCCAGGTCGCACGTCGCAATTTATCATGGGTTGGACAGTTCTGGAGAATGTGTTCTGGAGTCTGGATATCAGTTCCACATGGGCATTCATTCGTGTGGGATATCTTGAGGCGATAGAGATGTCCAAGTAATCTGCAGTGACCAGTTCTCAGGCGGAAAATTGTCATCTGTTGGTGTCTGTTTAGGTGGTGGATTGGGTCATCTCTGCTGTATATATCCCCTTCCTCCTTCCACTGATTTTTGTACTTGTTGTGGATGATGGTTTTTGCTTCCCGATAGGGCAATGGGTGGCTGTATTTTTCCATTTTACTGCCACGCCACTCATCTAATTCAGTTAGATCACATGGTTATCTAGATCATTGTCGTGAAATATTCTAATCCACATACATAAATTAAAACGTAAATGTAAAGCCTAACAAATAAATTTAATAAAAGGAAAGAAGAATGGTAAAGAACAGTGCTGTCACAATGACTGTACGCGAAATCCCCCTTGTTTTCTCCTGCGTCTGCAAATTGTAACGTTTCACGTTGATAGTAAAGGCCTTCTGCAGCATACACGCGTTTCCCCAACACAATAAAATGTGTACTCCAATTCTAAGAAAAACCTTGAGATACGCAAGATGACCTAGATTTAAAATTCCATTCATGTCTTTTTATACACTACGTTACCAAAAACGAAAGACAGATGGACTAAAGATAGAAAGAAGGGAGGGCTGAAAGCAGGGACACATGCAACACTAAACACGCGTCGCGCGATACACAATTGCTGCCATCACGCGTGTAAGGCCACATGCACTAGCTTTTTTCAAATCGACAGTGATAAAAAGCCACTACCCATACCAGAGTTAGGTTTTAAAATCCTGAAAAACGCTTATTAGGAAATATGACATTATACTGGTTTACGTTTGAAAACATGACAGTACCCAGACATCCTAAAGTTTGGAAGTGAGGAGGTGGTAACAGCACGACTATCCTAGAAGAAAATGCATATTGGCTCCATTAAATATATATATTTGGGTTCCTTAGGACTTGCTGACAAATAATATGTTGAGTGTTACGCAAATAGTCTAGGAATTACCAAATTATAGCCAAAAGAAATAGTGAGGGATGTCAGACAACACTAGAATCAGAATCGCTCAGTGGCAGATTTTCACCCCACCATTGTACGGGAAATGGGTCTCCATGTAAAATCCGATTTGATTGGAGCGCAAGAAATGTAAGGCTAAACACAATTAGTCGGGCTATAAATACTATCTTGTGTTGTCAGGGGAAACGTGAGTAGGAGTACTTTTTTTTTGAAAAGCTGTGTAAACATGGCATGATTGGTTAGACTTGCCAATATAGTCAATTAGAGGCGTCAGGTCAGCACCACATTTGCAAATAAACTTACTACAGAATCAGTGCGTTGAGCACCAGTGCATATTTTTCTAAATAAAAGCCTGGGACATCGGCAGATCGAAATTGTGCTATATTCATTGCCAGTCAACGTAATTCTGTGTTATTTCCATGAATTGTGGTAAGCTTGAAATATTTGACATCTTTTAATGAAAATTGAATGTAAATTGATAATTTATGTCTGTATCTATGTGTGGTTCAGTAGCGAACATGAGGTAAAGCCTCTATAGTGCTCCAGCCTGAACAGAAGGTGTCGGAGGAAAGTGAAACTAAATGGAATTGCCAAACAGTACACTGACACCTATTTTATTGACTAGAAAGAAATAATGCTGGAATTGCAGAGGCGTGGTAACCATTAGGGAGGAATATACTGGTGAAAATTGTTTCAGATGAAGATAGCAGTTGGCCTACCGCTCTGAACTCAGTGTTTGTTATGTATTGTGCTCAGTGTAGAAATAGAGTATAAATTAGTTCTGAAGTAGGAGGTACAACCTTCTTGTTTCAGGGACTGTGGTCCTAAAGCTATTGAGCAGTACCTGGTCAGAGCTTTGCTGAATCCAGAGGCGGACAGCATACTCCTTGGTCCATATAGCAAACAGTGAGGTGTCTCCAGAACACAGGGGAGCAATCGAGCAGAGGAGTCTTTTTGCCATTTTGTTGCCTCTTTGTTAATGTTGTCTGTATAGATCAGTGGTTCGCAAACTCACCCCTAGTGCCCCCTACTATATCTTTAATAAAAAAAAATATTTTTTTTCAAAACAATGGTTTACACAATTTTCTACAGCAGATTAATGGAAACATAATTCAAACCCGTTACAATTAATTGCTCATTTACTCAAAACCCAATGTAACGTCTCAGTTTATATGATCAAATAATATAGATGAAATTGATCCAGCAGTACAAGCTTTCCAAAGTCTTATAGTCTTTTACCAAGAATCTTAGAAATCACATTTAATAACTACTTCACTGTTGGTAAAATCTTAATATGCTGGATACCCTTGATGAAGTGATACCAGTTTCTCAATGTCTGGTCTAAGTCACTTAGCAGGAGTCTTAAATCCCCATGTTTAGTAAACTCTAGTTCATTTTTATGATGACTACACTAAAACCACTTTCCATCAATTATGTTGTTGGAAAGGCAACTAGGGGCATACGAACCACTGTCCATAATGCAGAATAGTTATCAGAAATTTCTTTCTGTAACCAAATCTCACGGTTGTCAATCGTAAATAAGCAAACAACGCTGTCTGAAGGGCCCACCTAGAATGCCCCCCCCAACACCCCTTGCCTCTTAGTCCCCACCCCCCATGTAATCTCACTGCCACCTGTAATCCTACTGCCCCTCCCCCCCATAATTCCACTGCCCCCTGGGGGTGATAGTGCTCACTTTGGGAAACACTGGTATAGATGATGAATAGTAGAGTTGCTTGTTGCTCAAGTCATCCTTACCCTGAGCTCTCTGTGAGGCACAGGCCTTTATTGAACATCTGTCCGGTGCCATCGCCTCATGATCTTTCCCCACCCCTTTCATGTGTCCCCCAATTGCCTTCTCCGCGTGCTTTTCCCATCAGTTCCATATTGATGATCTTGTCATACCATCTCAGTCCTTCTGTTACACACAAGCACCCATTTATGAGTGCCTGTAACTTTCTGTTTGTCATTTTGTTGTTCCAGCATGTTTCATTAGTCCAGAGTAAATTATTATGTTTTTATTTTAACTTACAGGCTCAGAGTGGAGTTGCAGTTATCAGGTAAGTGATACATGAAGTCTTGTTTTGATGTATAGTTTTCTCAGATGATGCTTGAGGCTGGCAAGCTCATCACTTGAAACAAATTACTACAGAAACCACTGCTGCAGGAACATGTGAATGCTTTGTGCGGGCTTCCTGGAAAGGGGGGGGGGGGTCAGCTCCTGTGGTGGCTCCATGTTCCATAGGGAGCGAAAAGGAAAATGATGCTGATGACAGACATGAAGAAGACTGAAGGACATAAAGAAGACAACATAAAAAAAAAGAAATGTTATTGTCATAAAAAATAGTCCCGTACATTATATTTAATAATTGTTGTATAGCTTTACAGCATTTGCACCCTTTTATTCTTGTTGAGTTTATCAGGGGTTTGTGACAGTGTTCTACATTTGTTCTGTCCAGGGGTGACCAGTTCCCTTCCTTGCTGCCTTTGCCTTCCCTAAGAGCAGAGTCAGATACCCTTTTACAGTTGGTTAGACTGAAGCTATGTTTCGATCCTGAAATCTATTAACTGTATTTTGAGAGCAAAGTGCTCTGACTACTTGGCCTATCAGACACTTACATGAGCCAAATTCTAGCAGGCTTCAGTCTTATTGTTTTTGGAGATAACAGAGAATGGAGTTAACCAGTTTCTTGCTGAGCTACATTTTGCTTGGAAGTTTTAGTGCAACAACAAATGAAATGGTTTGGAAGGAGATCTGACCAACCAGATTCCTGCTCGGTACATGCTAGGTCATCAGAGTGTAGGTTATGGAGATGAAAAGTTTGAACTGAGGAGTGGCTAAGCTTCTAGAACTGTGAGCATTGAATGACAGAGTGACTAGAGAGCTTGCTTCTTGAGGCAGAGTAACTGAGTTTGAATCCCGGAAGCATCACAATGCAGTCTACCCAGCTATAAATAGGTTACTAACACTGCTCTTGAATTAGGGAAGGCAAAGGCAGTGAGGAAGGGATCCAAAAGGCCACGTCAGCTCACAATGCTGAAACTTAGTATAGTAAAATCTCTAACACTTCACTCCCCTTTATTAGTATCTGTTATGGGACTACCTTTTTACATTTCACACAAAAATGTCAAACATCATTATTGAAACCTGCCACAATACTCGTACTTAAAACCTAGAGTGGAAGGATAAATAAAGTAACAGTAAAAAAAAAGATATTAAAATTACATGTGTAAAACTAATTGCAAACTCTAACCTGATCTTGTGATTGTTGCTTGCCACTGTAGACCTCCTGGCCATCATGCTGAGTCCAAGAAGGCTATGGGCTTCTGCTTCTTCAACAACGTGGCAGTAGCAGCAAAGTTTGCTCAAGTGCACTTTGGCCTCAAGAGGTTTGTTTCACTTTTGTATCTTATGTAAACCTCTGTACAAATTTGTGAAAGTTTGTGTAAAATTATTGAGATAAAACTTATTCTGGCACATTTCCACAACATCAGTCTTATCTGTGTTTTCTAGAAAATTGTTAATAACAATGATTTATATTACAAATCACAGGGCTGTCAACCTCATCATGTAAAACAAATTGCCATGAAGCCACCGCTGCATGAGCAAGTCAATGCTGGGTGCAGGATTTTTGCAAATGGGGCCCCACTGTAGAGGTGTAGTTTAAAACAAAGAGTCTAAATGGTGCAGAATTCTAAGAAGA
The DNA here is from genome assembly GCA_024509875.1 of Oreohelix idahoensis. Classification (NCBI taxonomy): domain Eukaryota; kingdom Metazoa; phylum Mollusca; class Gastropoda; order Stylommatophora; family Oreohelicidae; genus Oreohelix; species Oreohelix idahoensis. The sequence goes on from JAMPIV010001080.1 coordinate 289,391, forward strand.
GAAACAGTAAAGATATAGGAATAAATGTTTTCAGTCCATAGACATTATCATAACTCTTGTGGACAACACTTGAGACACTGCTCTCGGTTGCTGATTTGTCTGTTACTTTTATTTATTTACTTCAACCTAGTATGAGTGTGCCTTCACCATTGTGTCCTATCCTGCTTCCTGTAGTACAGGAACTTCTTTCATGTTTGGTGAGATTCCAAAATATGTAGTTTTTGTCTTCATTTCCCCTCAAGCAGTTTCTATTTACAGCCCATTATTTGGAAAATTTCTTTGTTGGTCTTCTATCATGTGCAGGATATGCATGGAGGCATATCTGGAGTCCTCTTTATATGACCACCAGCTATGCACAATGCTACAGTATATATATGTGGAAGTGAACCTCTGTCTGTGAGGCTAATTACACCTACATTGAATCTTGAAATCATCCACACACTGCCAGGGATTCCCCCTGTGGTGAAACTTGTTGAGAACCCAGCATTGCACACTAAGCTTGGAGGAGTCACTTGAGCCCCAGACGTAATTCTTATGCTTTGACCTGATTGACTGCATGCAGGAGGATCTCACTATGGACCCAGTGATAGGCAGGGGGAGCTGAGAAGTGACTCTGTGCAGGACGTGACAATTCCTTGAGAAAACCCACAACCAGAGCACAGTACTTTAGCTCTGCATAGTTGGAGAGCACCATTGGATGGCGGGGAATGCACAGTATGCCACACACTTCTTACTCCTAGCTTGGGATCAGATGTGACGATCCTTTAAATGCCAGCCAAGCCGGAGAAACGCTCTGACATTCTTTTCCATAAAACTATGCACTGGAATGCACAGTTTGCATTTCTTTTTTCAGATGTGGACCCCCCATTTTAACCTTAGCAACGCTGGTATTGGCCCCAAAACTAGTGAGGTGCATTACCCTTTCAAACCCCACCTTCAGTGGGTGACTTGTAAATTCTATAGTTTTTGTGTTTCTTGGTCATTTGCTATCATTTTTGGAATTTATATAAATAAATGAATGATGAATCTGATGATATAAAATTTGTTTGTGTTCATGTTAGATTTGATAGGAAGAGAGGAAAGGAAAGATGAAAAAAACGAGAAAAACACTTAAAAAATAAAAAAAATTTTTTTTTTTTAATTTTAAAATTAAAAAAAAAAAAAAAAAAATAACCAACACACGAAGAGTCCATATCCCTTGCATCTCAATGAAAGTCATTTGACCAATAGACCAATACAAATCAAATGACGATCTTTTCGTTACACCCATCATCAGTAGCAAAGGAATAAACTCTCTCGTCAGCCGTGATATTCGATCTTAATCCTAAACCTTTCCGACACACTTAATCCTAACCCCTAAAAAAATACATACCAGGAAAGCCATTCTACTTTCGTTTCCATCTCAGCCATCAAACATATTCTGAGAACCGATATCAGCGCTTATAAAGACAAAAATTTCATCCTTACCTCATGGCATCAGAATCCAATAAAATTAGAGTGAAAATGGCCGCGTGTTCGATGCCGATTCATTTCGATTTAAAAAATTTACAAAAAATAAACGCAGATACACCCATCACTTTTGTAAGATCGGAAATGGAAGCTAACTCTCTTGCAAATAACATTACAACTTAATATCCGGGGCTGAAAATCACGTGTACACAAGTCATGTGCTAGAAAACGATGATAAACGCTGTCGACATATGTCGACAACAGCTGGGAGAACATAGGTTGCCTTCGTCGACATATGTCGACGGCAGCATGCTAAAGGTTAAATGTCAGCCAAGCCGGAGAAAGTGGAGCTCATGACTTCAACTCAGCACATTTCGGAAATGCAGAAAAGCCACAGGAAAAGCCGAGATCTACAGTGTAGATAATACCAAGGAGTCTTCAACTTGGTATTGGCTCCAAAGGAGCGAGAAGCTCAGTAGCCCTAGTTAAACAACATCAACAAACAACAATGTCCAGGATATTCTATGCGTCATCTTAAGCTGAATGTTTCCATGGTACATTTGTATTATTTAGTGTCCAGGTTTTAACAATGGACCAGTCATCATATCTTATAAGTCTGATTCTTGTTTAGCAGATTACATTAATTGTTGTCAAAGTATCTTCATCCTGTTGAACAGCTTCATCAGTGCTATTTTAAATATTCATTTATGGCTGTTTGTTTCCTTCTTTGATAGTATTATGATCTTCTTCTTCTTCTTCTTCCGTCCTTAGCTACCGACCGTCAAAGCAGTCAGTGGCCATTACGCCTAGTGGCGTCTTAGGGCAACAGCAGATAGGTTTTCTTTGCCATTGTTTCCCATCACGCCTATTGGCGTCTTTAGGGCAATGGCAAATCAATCCATTTGCTGTTGTTTCCGTAATCGAAGTGACTGGCAAACGGGTGATCAGCCCGTTGGTAGTATTATGATCTGGGCAGTGTATTTTAGAGCGATTGTTTCATGCATCAAAGTTACTGGGTTCCAGGCTGAAAACGTGGTGACGGCACGCTTCATTCTACCCAGCTGTAAATGGATACCTGACTCTGCTCTGGGGTTAAAAAAGGTAAATGTAGTCCCACAGCAGAAACTGCCTTAGCGGAGTGAACATGTGAGAGACTTCATCATGATAGGTCCAGCTTTATGAGATGGGGGGGGGGGGGTGACTAGTTCCCATCGTCACTGTCTTTCCCTTACATAACTCGAGCAGAGTCAGGTACCCATTTACAGCAAGGTAGACTGGAGCATGCTGCTACCAAGTTTTGATCCCAGAGCCTAGTAACTGTGCTGAAAGAGAAAAATTCTCCAATCACACAGCCAGTTGGACACTGTTGAATTAGGGAAGGCAAAGGCGGTGAGGAAGGGAACTGTGTTGCCCAACCTCACAAAAGTTGGACCTAGTCTCTAACACTTCACTCCCCTACAACACTATCTGCTGTGAGACTACCTTCACCTTTACTTAAACGCTCTTCTCAGTTGTATTTGCTGTCTTTGATGCATATGAATCTATATGTCTTCTATAGGATCCTGATTGTAGACTGGGATATACATCATGGCAATGCCACACAGCACCAGTTTTACAATGACCCAAGGTAAGCATAAACAGAGAAGGTAATGTACTCAGCACAGCAAAACATGATCCACTCGTTTCCAAACAATTTTGTTTTGGTTAGCATCCCCAGGGTAAAAGAGGTAGAGGAAGACAAAAAAACACAAGGAGAAGAGCACTGGAGACAGACGTGAAGGGGAGAAAGATGATATGGAACGACCTTGAGCTGATGACACGGGATAGGAAGACTTGGCATAAGTTTGTTGAAGGCTTATGCTCCTTGGGGAGCTGAAGGGTGATGATGATGATGGAAAATTGCTGCACAATGAATGCTTATATAAATCACTAAGAATAGAGTAACTAATGTACAACATTGTTATTACAGTAAAATGTTAACACATAAATCACTAAGAATATAGTAACTAATGTACAACATTGTTACTACGGTAAAATGTTAACATATAAATCACTAAAAATAGAGTAACTAATGTACAACATTGTTACTACGGTAAAATGTTAACACATAAATCACTAAGAATAGAGTAACTAATGTACAACATTGTTACTACGGTCAAATGTTAACATATAAATGACTAAAAATAGAGTAACTAATGTACAACATTGTTACTACGGTAAAATGTTAACATATAAATGACTAAAAATAGAGTAACTAATGTACAACATTGTTACTATGGTAAAATGTTAACATATAAATGACTAAAAATAGAGTAACTAATGTACAACATTGTTACTACGGTAAAATGTTAACACAGAAATGACTAAAAATAGAGTAACTAATGTACAACATTGTTACTACGGTAAAATGTTAACACATAAATCACTAAGAATAGAGTAACTAATGTACAACATTGTTACTACGGTAAAATGTTAACATATAAATGACTATAGAGTAACTAATGTACAACATTGTTACTACAGTAAAATGTTAACATATAAATGACTAAAAATAGAGTAACTAATGTACAACATTGTTACTACGGTAAAATGTTAACACAGAAATGACTAAAAATAGAGTAACTAATGTACAACATTGTTACTACGGTAAAATGTTAACATAGAAATGCCAAGAATATTTATGGAATGATAGTAACAAAGATATCAACATATTGGCTAGCAAGGCTGCTAAATAAGGCAAAACAAGCATAATAAGTGGCAGAAATTGATTACAATATTACTAGATCAGACTAGCTGTTCATACAAAACTCTTTATTTATTTTATTTTTTTTTTAAATCTAAGGCGTAACAGCGAAGGCTCATTGAAATAATGACTTTTGTTTTTGAAGTGTTTGTTGTACAGAATCGACATCATTGCACTCTGGGCAAACACACAGGTGCTCATTCTCCCTCAGTATATGGGCGAAGAGTGTGAATGCTTAACTGTTCTTGTTAGTTTATGAACAAGAGATGAGGAGGAGGTGCTGGAGATTGATAGGACACACACTGAGAAAACCTGTTGATAGAATTACAAGGCTGGCCTTGTTCTGGAGTCCCCAGAGTAAGAGAGGTAGAGGGAGACCAAGGCACACACGGAGAAGAGAACTGGAGACAGACATGAAAGGCAGGAAGAAGACATAGAAAGACCTTGAGCAGACGGCACAGTTCCTCAGTGGAACAGGAGATGTGATGGAACAGGAGAGGGGATGGAACAGGAGATGGGATGGAACAGGAGATGTGATGGAACAGTTCCTCAGTGGAACAGGAGATGTGATGGAACAGGAGATGGGATGGAACAGGAGATGTGATGGCACAGTTCCTCAGTGGAACAGGAGATGTGATGGAACAGGAGATGGGATGGAACAGGAGATGTGATGGAACAGGAGATGTGATGGAACAGGAGATGGGATGGAACAGGAGATGGGATGGAACAGGAGATGTGATGGAACAGAAGATGTGATGGCACAGTTCCTCAGTGGAACAGGAGATGTGATGGAACAGGAGATGGGATGGAACAGGAGATGTGATGGAACAGGAGATGTGATGGCACAGTTCCTCAGTGGAACAGGAGATGTGATGGAATAGGAGATGTGATGGAACAGGAGATGTGATGGAACACAAAATGAGGAAATGTCTTGTAAGAACATGACAAGGTAATACTCATTCTGGAATCTCCAGGGTAAGAGAAAGAACGAACAAACAAACTTTATTTTCAAAGGGTTGAGAATTGGGCACGCAGGCCTGTCTTGACATTCTGCCCTTCCTTTCTCTCACCTTTCATTCTGAATTCATTTATTCTCACATGCATTTTACATTTCAATTTCAAGGAATTCAATGTTGTAAAGTAAAATAAAATAGCACACTCATATTAACATTAACTACTTATAAACATGACATAAAATATGTTGAAAAGTACAAACATCGCCATTAGAACCCACAGTTGATATTATAAGAAAAGATAATCCGATTAGGGGGGCATGTAATCAGAACTCATAAAGTATTCAAAAAGTCTATGATTGTATGAATAGGGACTGTTGTTTCTTAGGTTATGTGGAAGACCCCTCCGAAGACAGCAAGTATCTGCCTGAATGGCGAGAGGACACCTGTCAGCGTACAGGGAAAATAGGAAACTCAAGTAAAATCAGTCTCATGTTAGATATACTAACCGGAGATTTCGCCTCGAGTAATAGCGGGCGTACATTAAAAAAAAAAAACTGGAAGACAATTCCAAAGATGAGCAGCAGAGTACGCTAAGCTTTTCTTGAATAAGTCAACCCTAGGCTTGGGCACTTGCAATTTGTTAAAGCTTTGACTGTCTTTCGTTGTATTTGAACATTGGCCACAGATATGTAGGAGCATTATGTGACAGGATTTTGTGAACAAATTTAGCTGTTTAACAGAAGGTACTTTCTTAAGGGCAGTATTCTGAGATTTTTTATAGAGATCTACACAGAGATCCACACAGAGATCCACACAGAGATCCACACAGATATCCACACAGAGATCCACACAGAGATCCACACAAAGAGATCCACACAGAGATCCACACAGAGATCCACACAGAGATCCACACGGAGATCCACACGGAGATCTACACAGAGATCTACAAAGAGATCCACACAGAGATCTACACAGAGGACCACACAGAGATCCACACAGAGATCTACACAGAGATCCACACAGAGATCTACACAGAGATCCACACAGAGATCCACACGGAGATCCACACGGATATCCACATGGAGATCCACACGGAGATCCACATGGAGATCCACATGGAGATCCACACAGAGATCCACACAGAGATCCACACAGAGATCCCCACAGAGAGGTGGATGAAGACCAAAAAAACACACAGAGAAGAGAACTGGATAAAGAAGACATGGAAAGACCATGACCAGATGGCACAGGACAGGATGACCTTTAGCATATACTTGTTGAAGGCCCTGTGCTCCATGGGAAGCTGAAGGGTTATGATGATGATGATGAAAATAACTGACCAGGTAGGCTAATTAGACAAGGCACTCCAGCGGTAGCATAGTGGTTAGTGCACTGGCTTCCTAGCTCAGTAGTCTATGGTTCGCCCCAGATGATGTGGGATTTATTTAGGCCGCAAACGGCTCCTGGGTCGACCCAGCCCCAATTGGGGTAGCAGAGCAACTTCTGGGAAGGTTAAGGTGGCCGGCGTGATGCTGACCACATCACCCCCTAGTGTGCCGATGGTCAAGAAAATATGGGCCTAACACCATATTCCCAATATGCCTCAATGGGCGTGTAACGGGATCCTCCTTTTTTTTTTACTCCGGCTATGATGATGATAACTGACCAGGTAGGCTAATTAGACCGGCACTCCAGCTACGATGATGGTAACTGACCAGGTAGGCTAATTAGACCAGCATGCCTGCTATGATAATGATAACTGACCTGGTAGGCTAATTAGACCAGCATGCCTGCTATGATAATGATAACTGACCTGGTAGGCTAATTAGACCAGCACTCCTGCTATGATAATGATAACTGACCAGGTAGACTAATTAGACCAGCACTCCTGCTATGATAATGATAACTGACCAGGTAGACTAATTAGACCAGCACTCCTGCTATGATAATGATAACTGACCAGGTAGACTAATTAGTCCAGCACCCCAACTATGATTAAGTTGTTATTCATTTCCTTTAATACTTTTTTTTTCTATTCCCCATTTGATTATCAGCCCTAATTTTTTTGTAGAGTTTTGTTACAACTTCAGTTTGTCTCTCAAACATACTGTTGTAGTTTTGTTTTGTATTTCAGTGTTCTGTACATATCCCTGCATCGCTATGACAATGGAAACTATTTCCCAAGCAGTTCAGATGCAGGTCTGGAGTGTGTGGGTTCTGGACCAGGAGTGGGATTCAATGTCAACATTCCATGGAGTCATGTAGGTCTTGAGGCATCAGTCTGTTCTGTCATTTCATTTGTTTAAGCTTGATTGTGAGAGATACAAAAGTCACAGCAACATGCACCAGTCCTTTTAAAGGGAAAGAATCAGCACGTAATTCAGGGTTTCTTAACCTTGATTGTCCAATGAAGTCTTTGTACCCCTTTGATTGTCAGGTGAAGGCTATGGACCCCTTTGATTGTCAGATGAAGGCTATGGACCCCCTTTGATTGTCAGATGAAGGCTATGGACCCCTTTGATTGTCAGATGAAGGCTATGGACCCCTTTGATTGTCAGGTGAAGGCTGTGGAACCCTTTAATTGTCAGATGAAGACTATGGACCCCTTTGATTGTGTGGTGAAGGATATGGACCCCTTTGATTGTCTGGTGAAGGCTATGGACCCCTTTGATTGTCAGATGAAGGATATGGACCCCTTTGATTGTCAGGTGAAGACTATGGAACCCTTTGATTATCAGGTGAAGACTATGGACTCCTTTGATTGTCAGATGAAGGATATGGACCCCTTTGATTGTCAGATGAAGGCTGTGGACCCCTTTGATTGTCAGGTGAAGACTATGGAACCCTTTGATTATCAGGTGAAGACTATGGACTCCTTTGATTGTCAGATGAAGGCTATGGACCCCTTTGATTGTCTGGTGAAGGCTATGGACCCCTTTGATTGTCAGATGAAGGATATGGACCCCTTTGATTGTCAGATGAAGGCTATGGACCCCTTTGATTGTCAGGTGAAGGCTATGGACAACTTTGATTGTCAGATGAAGGATATGGACCCCTTTGATTGTCAGATGAAGGCTATGGACCCCTTTGATTGTCAGATGAAGGCTATGGACCCCTTTGATTGTCAGATGAAGGCTATGGACCCCTTTGATTGTCAGATGAAGGCTATGGACCCCTTTGATTGTCAGATGAAGGCTATGGACCCCTTTGATTGTCAGATGAAGGCTATGGACCCCTTTGATTGTCAGATGAAGGCTATGGACCCCTTTGATTGTCAGGTGAAGGCTATGGACCCCTTTGATTGTCAGGTGAAGGCTATGGACCCCTTTGATTGTCAAATGAAGGATATGGACCCCTTTGATTGTCAGGTGAAGGCTATGGACCCCTTTGATTGTCAGGTGAAGGCTATGGACCCCTTTGATTGTCAAATGAAGGATATGGACCCCTTTGATTGTCAGGTGAAGGCTATGGACCCCTTTGATTGTCAGGTGAAGGCTATGGACCCCGTCATAGAAAACAATGTACATAAAAGCATAATAAAAAACTTTACATTTTAAATTTTAAGTCATAACCATGTACCCCCTAGAATCCAGTCATGGACCCCCTAGGGGTCTGTAGACCACAGTTTAAGAAACCCTGTTACAAATATTGTTGTTTACTTCATCCAGCAGTGAATAAAAATCAAACGGGATATGCTGAATAATAGCGGTAAAGGTAGTCCCATATCAGCTGGTGCTCTGGGGGAGTGAAGTGTTTGAGACTTCACTATATGAAGTCTCAGCTTCATGACGTGGGGTGACCAGTTCTCTTCCTTTGCTGCCTTTGTTTCCCCAAGCCAAAAGCTGAGTCAGGTACCTATTTACAGCTGGGTAGACTGAAATGTGATTCTACCAGGCATCAAACCTGGCAACTTTACCCCAAGAAGCAAACACTGTCACTGCTGTGCCACATGATGCTCTCTGCAGAAGAATACAGGAGCACAACAAATTAACTTCTATGTCTTCTCGTTCTTGTGTGTGTATCTTCTGGCAGCATGAGTGTTTTCCTTGAAGGCATTAGTCCCAGTCTGGTTCTCATTTATCACTATTGAATGATTCCTTGATTCATTCCTACATAAAGCAGGGAACCCATTGAGGAAAACCAGATGACCGTGAAATGAAAATCTTTTACCAACTATTACTTACCCTTAATTGGTACGCTCAAGCAAGGTTTTAATCTTTATAGAACTGTTTACACCAGACGATAAGGCAAAGCCTCAAGACCCAGCCACTGCAGACAAGTAGAGCAGTCCCAAAAATGATGGTTTGGCCATGTCTGCATAATGGAAGAAGATTGACTACCACGACAAGTATGAGAAACTAAGATTGGCTACCACGATGAGTATGAGAAACTAAGATTGGCTACCACGACGAGTATGAGAAACTAAGATTGGCTACCATGACAAGTATGGGAAACTACGAGCCAGGGATCCAGACCTCCAGGACGACCACATAGTCTGCTGGGAGGACAACATTAGGCAATCTCTGAAGGACCGAGGACTATATTGGAACAAAAGCCAGAAGGAAGACAGCCGATTTATCAAGTTCCAGCTTTGAAACCCAGTTGCTTCACACTCCAATCAACCCAGTGGTAAATGGGTATCTGACACTGCTCTTTGAGTTATATAAGGCAAAGGCAGTAAGGAAATGAACCAATGCCCTATCTCGTTAAGCTGGACCTAGTATAGTGAAGTATTTAACACTTTACTCCCCTACTGCAATATCTGATGTGGTACTGCCGTTACCTTTTACTAGACCAACCAAGGCATGGGGTATTGATGACAGAAAAAAAAAAAGCTGTTGATATGTACTCTAAATAAGGGTTTCTGTCGTCTTTCTGAATTAAGTAATGTAATGCAGGGGTCGGCAAACCAGGAGCTTTCAGGATCTACTTTAGTAACACCGAGCCCTCCACTGATCTACCATATATATGTGTGTGTGTGTGTATGCATGCTTTTATTAAGTGTTTGTGTGCGTGTATGCTCTACCAAGTCATCCACTGTGATCTACCAGTAGATCAGGATTGACTGGTTGCCGACCCCTGATATAATGTTTGATGGTGCCTCTTAATAAAGCAGAAATATGTCACTTTCACCAGTTTCTATTATATTTTTGTTGACAGGCCAGAATGGGAGATGCTGAATACATTGCTGCCTTTACTCAGATTGTCATGCCAATATCACATCAGGTATGTGCTTGAACTAAGTCTTCCATCTTCTTAATGCATACCTCTTTCAGTAGCATTATTTTTGCCTTATTGCAAAGAAGATGATAAATAAGCACAGCTGTGACACCAGAGGATGTGATTTATAGAACAAATATACAACAGCGATTATCAGTGCTGGAGAAGACAGAGCAAGCTGGACAACATAAAAGAAAGAAGCAGTTGGGCGTTCATGAGTGCCAAGCCATAGCCATCTTTATTCAGTAGTCCTGGCACTATGCTGGTACAGAACTTAAGAGTGGTGACTTTGCTGTATAAACAGTGCATAAGATATGATTGACGAAGGAAACATTTCATCAATGTTGTTGCTGTCATTTTTGACGGAGTCACCTGTCAAGTTATTTGCTTATGTTTTTATCATAAGAATAATTGTGTCTTTACCTGCGATGTCAGGTTGATTAGGGGTTGTCTTCCCTTGTCTATTCATTCATTGTGTTTGACCTTTAGGGTCAAAGGTAGACAGTTCGGGCGTATGCCCATGGGCAGGTTTTTTTTAAGCGGGAGTTGAGTTAGACTTCCGGCGAGCCGGGGAAGTGTCCTGGTTTCTGAAGGGACGAGAGTCCATTGTGTTTTTCGGGGAGAATCTTCGAAGTAACTGCACTGGCAGTTTTCCCCAGTGAATCTCTGTGCGTTGGAATGACAGCAGAGTTTCTTATATTGTTCTGTGGACTCGGTTACAGGTAATACCGACTTTTTCCATTACTATGCTTTCGGTAGCAGAACATGTTAGAAGATTGCCTAGTCTGTGAACTGCAGCTCACCGGTCCTCCATTTCAGAACTTATATGTTGTGCTCAAGGTAGCCATTCAAGACTATTAGTCTTCATACCATCCAGAAATCCAGTGACGAAGATATATTGTGGGAGCCGCAGATTGGCGGCATATTTATGTCTACAATAAGCATTACTGCAGGGTTGATGGTAACCTGCTTATCAGAAGTACACAGCCGACGTGAGAACGAGGCCTGTGTTTTCGGCTATTATACTACAGCCTGATAATGTGCAATAGGCGGGGAATGCCAAGTTGCACCTATGTGTCAAAGTGATTAAGGTATCTGACGCGTTTAGTCAGTAATCCCAGGGCGACGCCACGAACTGTCCTTATTGAAGAACATTGTATTGACCATGCACGAATATTCAAATGTTTACCAGCTTGATGAATGCCTAATGTATACCTATCGATTTCCGGTCAGCATGACCTTGTTTACACTGACTGTTCCTGTTGATACCATGTGTGTTCTCGTCAATAAATGTTTTGAAACGTGCCTGCAGTGTCCAAGCATCCTTGACTACTGCATGTGAGTGTATGGGTTGCAGAGTCTACATACATAAGAGCCTAAACACATTCGCGCCTTCATTCGCACCCACACTCAGTTCATCATCCGCTCGCACTACACACCTCACAACCTGTATACTGTCTTGGGTCAGTGATCACCTCAACAAGAGAAAAAGTACAGTTACATTTTTGGTGGACCAGTTACGTGGGCTCTTCTGATACATTTCTGCTGGACAGAGCGAGAAATTAACATTTCCGTGGACTTATGCTACATTTATTATGCCTCCAGTGTTGTCCAGAAATTTACATTTCTACATGTGCTACATGTCATGAGGAACAAAGTGGACAACTGAGAATAACACACATACTCTATGCTTTCAAGTTTTGTCTACACAGGACAGAAATAGGTCATCAACTGTTGACCCAGATAAACAGTGCTAGCATTTATGTTATAATGCTACATAAACCACAACAGGACAAGTACTGAAGTTAACATCTAGGCATTTGCTACGTGGACCACAACTGCAAGTCGAGTCCCTTTTTTGTAAAACGGTACCGCTGGTCGTTTACACGTTTCAGTCAACAACAGACTTTTCTACGCCCGAGCATTCAAGCTACATTGTTCGAGGTCAAGTTCCTGTTTGTAAACAGTACGTGGAAATTGTAAACATTCTATGTGCAAGTCCTAAGTCGAGAAGGTCATAGTAACTTTTGTTCGTGAATACCACTTTATGCTACAGTGGATTTGACATTCAGTGCGCGCTTGACATTTTGTTTCTGTGTTCGCAAGGAGCAAGAAATTTACTTTAGTTTCAGCTGTGACTGAACTTGTTTTGCAACACATTGAATTGATTGCTATTTATGTTAATTGTATTATTTTTGTGTATTTTTCTTGTGTTCTTTTGCGGGTTTTCGGTTGGTGGGTCTTACAGTAAATATGCCACTTAATCGAGGGTTACTGTAAGCGTTCTGTAGGGATTGCAATTTTCTTAATTGAAATTTGCTAGCGACTTTTGTTGCTATTTTTTTTTTTTTTTAGCTGTGACGACATCAGTTAGTGTTGTTTTCGTTATTTTTCTGTTCTTTGATTTTCGATTAATTTTGTTTGTATCTGTTCTTCTCTCATTCCTTCCGTTTATTTCTTTACACCTTTTCGTTTATAACAGTGTTGCCATTTGTCTTGTTTATTTTTCGCGGTCATCATTACACATTTGTGTAACATTTTCTTTACTTTTTGCTGTATTGTTTATTTGACTTCCGCGAACGTTTTCGGTCATTGTTCTGTATTTTTGTCTTTGTATTTATGATTGTTCTACATTATTGTCATACACAGTCTACATACATATACTTGGTCATGTATTATTATTGTTATTGATAAGGTACACTCTTCATATAGAGATTGTTAATAAAATATTATTATCTAAGATATTTATACAAGTTCTTTGATAAAAGACTTGTTATCCACAAAGATTGAGACAAGGTGAAATACATATTCAAGTTCTTTAAAAAAAAAAAAAAAAGACTTGTGCCCATAGTGAGTGGGATATAAAGGAATTATTTTTCCACAGGTACTCAAGTGATTTTTTGTTACATTATAAACAAGAGGACCATACAAGGTCTTTGTCTAAGACTAAGAGAGTGAAATAAAGTGAAGTGAGTATACAAGTCTAGCATTTCAGACTTGTCTCCCATTGAAGTGGGATAAGGTAATTGTTGAATTTTTCAGGTTACTGATCTCATTAGACAGAATGTCTACATTGGATTTCTTCATCCAGCAAGGGTTGACTCTTGGTAAGTCTGGTAAAGAATTGGAAGAATATTCATCTGCTCTATTCGCCACTGCATTAAAGTCAGAAGAAAAGAAACAAAAAGAGGAAATTAAATTGAAAGCAGAAGCTGAACAAAGGAGAGCAGATGCTGAACTAAAGAAGCTAGATGCTGAGAATAGAAGATTAGAACTTGAAGAGAAAAGGTATCAAAGAGAAGCTGCTGCTGAGGAGAGAAAAGCCGAAGCTGAGAAACGAAAAATCCTGATGGAAATGGAAGACAAAAAACTTCAAGCTGCTGCAGAGGAAAAAAAAACTTCAAGCTGGAAAGGAAGACAAAAAACTTCAAGCTGCTGCAGAGGAGAAAAAAATTTAAGCTCAAGCTGCTGCAGAGGAGAAAAACTTCAAGCTGCTGCAGAGGAGAGAAAACTTCAAGCTGCTGCAGAGGAGAAAAAAAAATTCAAGCTCAAGCTGCTGCAGAGGAGAGAAAACTTCAAGCTGAGGCTGAAATTAGAAAAATGGAACATGAGGAAAGAAAACAGAAGATGGAACTTGATGAAAGACTCGCAACTTTGGAGTTAGAGAAATTGAAATTGGCGAGTACGGGTGCTCAGCAAACAACTTCGAGTACGACAAAGGAGTTTGTTAATAGGATTAAATTGCCTCATTTCAATCCTTTAAAGGATGACGTAGCAGATTATCTAGATAGATTCCAATTTTTATGCGATACGCATAACATAAAAAAGGAAAAATATGTTGAACAACTGATGGAATTTTTTACAGGTGACACAGTGACTACTCTTATGACAATAGACGAACATGACAGGACTAATTATGATGTTGTCAGAGCAGCATTGCTAAAAAAATACCAACTAAAAGAAGAAGACTATCGTCTTCGTTTTAGGACAATGTTGCCAGAAAATGGAGTAGATTTCTCTGATTTTGTTACAAAAATACGTCGTACATTTACACGATGGGTTGAGTTGTCTCAGACTGAGAAAACATATGAAGGTCTAATGGACTTATTATTGCGAGATAAGGTTTTGTCATCTGTTAATGATTCTTTTCTTGCATTCCTTCATGAGCGTAAGCCTAAAAACTTAAAAGATATGGAGGAATACTGTTGTCAGTATGCCACCGCGCATCCCCATGCTACAGTTAGCATTTCTAAAGTGAAAGAAGGGTTGCCAGCTGCTTCGGCAACACCATATGGCCCTAATTTCAAAAAAAAATTTCAGGGTGCTCAACAAAACTGGAATAGGGGAAGTAATCAGAATTACACTCAGAAGCGGAGTAATCCAACACATGATGGTTCTTCGTCTATGAATTGGAGACAAGATGGTAGTTCTCGTAATTTTAATGGTAATAATCTTAGACACTTTCGCAAGGGTTATCGTAATAATAACCATTCGAGCTTTCGAGATAACCATTCTCGACGTCAAGATTATGACGATGGTGAATTTAGAAACCGGGATTCAAACCGGAATGATGATTACAATAGGCAATATGATAACAATTACAGGGGAAATGATAGTCGAAATAATTACAGGGGAAATGATAATCGAGGCAGACCTAGGTTTAACAAAAAAAGACCTTTCCAACAGGCAAACTCTGCACAACAAGAGTTTGATGGAGCCTGTAATACAGTAAATGATAGTGGTAACTCTAGGGCTATCACTGGTTGTGCTTTCGATTTTGGGAGAGCAACTGAATGCCCCCAATGCTTAACATTGTTCGACTCATCGACTGTATCTACTCTAAGTTGTGGTCACCCTCTTCCTGCTCTACCTGCTACAGTTGCGCATGATGGGAGAGGATCTCTCATCTTACATAAAGGTCTAATAAATGATAGGCTAGTCTCAGTACTTTTCGATTCGGGATGTACTACCGTCGGGGTTAGGGAGTCTCTGATAGATCCTTGCTGTGCCACTGGAAAAACAATCAAATGTGTTACATTTGGTGGTACTATGGAAAGTTATCCTACTGCTATTATTAGGATTGACACTCCCTTCTTCACAGGAGATGTCCATGCATGTCTTCTTCCTAATCCTATTGCGGATCTTATAATCGGTCGTATTCATGGGGTTAAGGAATGCACCCCGCAACAAATTCTAGTTGGGAGGAAAAAAACATTCAAACGGTCAATGCAGTGGTGACAAGAGCTCAAGCTCTTAATCCCCCAACTTCATCGGATAATAGTAATGAAGTTGATAGCCAAGACGAGCACTTGGTGATTTCCCATGACTCGTTTGTTAAACGTCAAGAAGAGGATCCTTCTTTGAAGAAATTCTTCCTTCTTGCAAAGAAAGGGGATCCCAATCAAAATACGAATCACAAATCGTATATTACTATGAAGAATGGTATATTGGTACGGATGGTACAACACTCGGACAAGTCTATGCACTCGCAAATTCTTGTGCCTAAGTGTATGAGAGCCTTAATTCTTCAGCATGCACACGATTCTCAGTGTGCTGGACATATGGGTTTTTCCAGAACTAAAACTAGAGTCCTTGCGTCTTTCTTTTGGCCATTTGTTAATAAAGACATACGAATTTATTGCCGATCTTGCAAAATTTGTCAAGAGGTCAAGTCTAGAGGTCCGAGACATGCTGCTCCTATTCAGGCTGCAGATATTCCGATTCGGCCGTTTCAGAAAATGGCTATAGACATCATTGGTCCGTTCAAAATTAAGTCAGCCAGAGGACACCAATTTATCCTCACTTGCGTGGACATGTGCACGCGTTGGCCAGAGGCTATTCCTCTGAAGAGCATATCAACTGTCGATATCGCTGATGCTCTTTGGCTCATATTTTCTCGTCTGGGATTCCCCGGAGAAATACTGTCGGACCACGGCACTCAGTTAATTTCGGACGTTATGTCTCAGGTAATGGCTACGCTAGACATTAAAAGGTCTCTCAGTAGTATTTATCATCCAATGTCCAATGGATTGGTAGAACGTCTTAACAGGACACTAAAGAACTTACTTGGCAAGATAACGGAGGATCATCCTGAGGATTGGGACAGGGTTTTACCTGCAGTCCTCTTTGCCTATAGAGAAGTTCCCAACGAGCATACAGGGTTTTTCTCCTTTCGAACTTGTCTTTGGTGCGCAACCGCGCGGTCCGATGTCCTTGTTACACGATTTGATAACTTCTGATAATATTGACGATGATACACAATCGTCATATGAATATGTCATTGCTCTTAGAGAAAAGATTATCGAATCGTGCAGGTTAGCAACTTCATCTTCCGAATTTGCGAAAGAAAAAGCTAGGCGATTTGCTAACAAGAAAAGACGCCTACGTCAACTTTGTCCTGGAGACAAAGCATATGTCTTACTTCCCTCAAGAGAGAATAGACTTCTCATTTCATGGAAAGGTCCATACACTATAGTCTCCAAAATTTCCGATGTCGACTACATCGTCGATGTGGATGGAAAGCATAAAACCTTCCATATAAATATGCTAACAGAGTTTATTGAACGTCCAGACTATTTGCAGCCTATTTTCCAGGCGACGGACGACTCTCCAGTCCAACATGGTCACATCTCATCCCTGTCCGTTATACAGGATGAGGAAACTATTTTTTCTGACGTTAACTTACCTCTTCCTGCGATTCCACTGAATTCAACGGAATCGTGGAGGGACGTTACAATCTCTCTCGAACTTGTCTTTTGAGGAGCAACGTCAAGTATCCTCTACGCTACAATCATATCAGGATGTCCTTACCGACATTCCTGGACACACAGATGTCATAGAACATGACATCATACTTACTGATCGTAATCCGATCAGAGTAAGACCATACCCAATACCTATTCATTTTCAAGCACAAGTCGAGAAAGAATTGGATGAAATGATTCAACTGCAAATAATTGAACCATCCACTTCAGCTTATTCTTCGTCGATAGTTATTGTTCGAAAGAAAGACAATAACATACGTCTTTGCGTTGACTATCGCAAATTAAATCAAGTTACGAAGTTCGATGCTGAACCTATGCCATTATTAGATGATCTACTTATTAGACTTTCTAAAGCTAAATTCTTTACTAAACTAGACTTGTCGAAAGGTTATTGGCAAGTCCCACTGACGGAACACGCCAAACCTCTCACTGCTTTTTCGACACCTAGGGGTCTGTTTCAATGGAATTTTATGCCTTTCGGGCTTATGAACGCCCCAGCGACTTTCGTGCGCATGATGCGACGAATTCTATCAGATCGTGCAGATGTCATCGCATATTTAGACGACATCTGTCTTTTCAGCGATACTTGGGAAGAACACTATTTGGGTCTAAAGGAATTGCTATCTACTCTACGTGAGCATAGTTTGACTGCAAAACCCTCTAAAGCTTTTGTTGGGTTTAGTGAAATTTCCTTCCTAGGTCATCGAGTTGGTCATGGTCTGTTGAAGACAGAGGACCAAAACATTTCGAAGATATTAAATATCTCGGTTCCGAAGACAAAAAAGCAAGTGCGTAGTCTCTTGGGATTGATACAATTCTATGGAAGATTCATTGAGAATCTGTCCTCCATTATGGCACCACTTTCATCGTTATTGAAAAAAGGTTCTCCTAATATGGTGCGTTGGTCCCAGGAATGCCAATCTTCATTGGATCAGGTTAAGAATTTGTTCTCATCTCATCCTATCTTAAGACTACCAACGATTGATAAGACTTTTGTTCTTCGTAGTGATGCCTCTTCCACTGGGATTGGAGCGGCACTAATGCAGGAATATTCAGGAACTCTGCATCCTGTAATGTATATTTCTAGGAAGCTAAATGCGGCAGAAAGGAATTACTCGGTTTTAGACCGTGAATTGTTGGCTATGGTTTGGTCCATTCTTAAGCTACAAAGGTTCCTTCTGGGCGCGCATTTCTTTATGGAAACCGACCAAAAAGCTCTTACGGCTATGCAAAGTAAGGATTTGAAGAGCTCGAGATCTACTCGTTATGCTATTGCTCTTCAGCCTTTCCATTTCACGGTGCGAGCTATCCGTGGTTCGGATAATGTGATGGCGGACATATTGTCCAGATGCCCACATGATTCCAGTTAAATCTTGTGTCCTAGTTTTTCCTGATACACTTTCAGACTTTTGTCTGTCCTTAATATCCTAATATGTTGTAATACAAATGTATTTGGATGATGTTTAGATAATTTAACAAATTTCATTTTGTCCATCCATCAATGATATGTTGCTAATATAGCATTGTAATTCATGACATTTGTATATTGCTATAATTATAGTATTTAGTAATGATTGATATATGATTGGTATTGCCAGCAACTTAGGTTTCTTTAATGGTACCCCCTTAGTTTGTTTGGCTTAAAGGAGATATTTTCTCCTATGTTGGGAGATGATTTGTATCCTCTTCAGACGCTTTGTTTATGCGTCTATTGTACCTGATATTAGGTTCATTTTTTTCATGAGCACATAAGTGATACTTGTGCAATCTTGCTCATGGACATATTAAAAAAAAAAAAATTTCATTTTTTTTTTTACAGGGGGGTGGTAGTAATATGTTGCTGTCATTTTTGACGGAGTCACCTGTCAAGTTATTTGCTTATGTTTTTATCATAAGAATAATTGTGTCTTTACCTGCGATGTCAGGTTGATTAGGGGTTGTCTTCCCTTGTTTATTCATTCATTGTGTTTGACCTTTAGGGTCAAAGGTAGACAGTTCGGGCGTATGCCCATGGGCAGGTTTTTTTTAAGCGGGAGTTGAGTTAGACTTCCGGCGAGCCGGGGAAGTGTCCTGGTTTCTGAAGGGACGAGAGTCCATTGTGTTTTTCGGGGAGAATCTTCGAAGTAACTGCACTGGCAGTTTTCCCCAGTGAATCTCTGTGCGTTGGAATGACAGCAGAGTTTCTTATATTGTTCTGTGGACTCGGTTACAGGTAATACCGACTTTTTCCATTACTATGCTTTCGGTAGCAGAACATGTTAGAAGATTGCCTAGTCTGTGAACTGCAGCTCACCGGTCCTCCATTTCAGAACTTATATGTTGTGCTCAAGGTAGCCATTCAAGACTATTAGTCTTCATACCATCCAGAAATCCAGTGACGAAGATATATTGTGGGAGCCGCAGATTGGCGGCATATTTATGTCTACAATAAGCATTACTGCAGGGTTGATGGTAACCTGCTTATCAGAAGTACACAGCCGACGTGAGAACGAGGCCTGTGTTTTCGGCTATTATACTACAGCCTGATAATGTGCAATAGGCGGGGAATGCCAAGTTGCACCTATGTGTCAAAGTGATTAAGGTATCTGACGCGTTTAGTCAGTAATCCCAGGGCGACGCCACGAACTGTCCTTATTGAAGAACATTGTATTGACCATGCACGAATATTCAAATGTTTACCAGCTTGATGAATGCCTAATGTATACCTATCGATTTCCGGTCAGCATGACCTTGTTTACACTGACTGTTCCTGTTGATACCATGTGTGTTCTCGTCAATAAATGTTTTGAAACGTGCCTGCAGTGTCCAAGCATCCTTGACTACTGCATGTGAGTGTATGGGTTGCAGAGTCTACATACATAAGAGCCTAAACACATTCGCGCCTTCATTCGCACCCACACTCAGTTCATCATCCGCTCGCACTACACACCTCACAACCTGTATACTGTCTTGGGTCAGTGATCACCTCAACAAGAGAAAAAGTACAGTTACAAATGTTTACTTTGTTGGACATACCTTCTGTTTTGCTCATCTAGTGAGATCACTGTTCTGTGCCCCCACTGTTCTGTGTGGTTCAGAATTGACATCACTGAACTCTGGGGGGCAAACCTTTAGGTGCTCAGTCTCGATCAGAATTGTCGATGGGTTTAAACGCTGATTGTTCCTATTAGAATTTTTTTAAAAATATTAGACACACAGAAAATGAGATAAATAGCCACTGGCTGTGTTTTTTCTCTCAGCTTCATAAATATATATAAAGAGCATACACTCCAAGCAAGAAATAAGAAGATTGAGAATAATAATGTGAAGATAAGGGAGACAATGAAAATGTGGTCTTATCAAAAGATATGAAGATAAGGGAGACAATTAAATGTGTGGCCTTATTGAAAGATATGAAGGTAAGGGAGATAATGAAAGTTGTGGCCTCATCTTATTGCCCATGGTTCTATGTAAAGGTAAACTTATATTGCACCTATGGTTTGGGGGGGGGGGGGGGGGAGATAAATGAGACGAAGAAAGGATAGAACTACTGCTCTCTGCTCTTTCAGACGACTAACTTGAGTATCTTCTTCTTCTTCCTCGATATTTGCGCCTTTCAGCCGACACATCTGACTTCAGCATGGCATTTTTGGGGGAAATGCCTTCCCTCTTCGATCCCTACTCACTCAGCCAGACTGCAGTGATGCAGCCTGTTTCCAGGACCACCACTTGGAGGTGGAGTAGAGTCTTGGTCAGCCCTGGTTCGCTGACCCTGACGCAAGCAGTCAAGCTATGGGTCGCTGACTGCATTCATCACTTTTGCTGCGTCTTCCCTAACTTGAGTTTGTGCTTGGTGTTGGCAACCCCCATCACATTAAACAAATTGTCACAGAAACCACTGCTGCAAGAGCATGTGACTGCTTGATGCAGGCTTCCTGCAAGTGGACCAGCTACAGTGACGGCTGCATGCCCCTTAAGGAGCGCAAAGGAAAATAATGATGTAATATATATTTGACTATGAACATGAAGACTATATTTGACTATGAACATGAAGACTATATTTGACTATGAACATGAAGACTATATTTGACTATGAACATGAAGACTATATTTGACTATGAACATGAAGACTATATTTGACTATGAACATGAAGACTATATTTGACTATGAACATGAAGACTATATTTGACTATGAACATGAAGACTATATTTGACTATGAACATGAAGACTATATTTGACTATGAACATGAAGACTATATTTGACTATGAACATGAAGACTATATATTTTTGACTATATTTGACATGAAATGAAAGACTATATTTGACTATGAACATGAAGACTATATTTGACTATGAACATGAAGACTATATTTGACTATGAACATGAAGACTATATTTGACCATGAACATGAAGACTATATTTGACCATGAACATGAAGACTATATTTGACCATGAACATGAAGACTATATTTGACCATGAAGACTATATTTGACCATGAACATGAAGACTATATTTGACTATGAACATGAAGACTATATTTGACTATGAACATGAAGACTATATTTGACTATGAACATGAAGACTATATTTGACTATGAACATGAAGACTATATTTGACTATGAACATGAAGACCATATTTGACTATGAACACGAAGACCATATTTGACTATGAACATGAAGACTATATTTGACTATGAACATGAAGACTATATTTGACTATGAACATGAAGACTATATTTGACTATGAACATGAAGACTATATTTGACTATGAACATGAAGACCATTCCCAATGGGCTGATCACCCGTTGGCTTGTCACACCGATTACGGAAACAACGGCAGATGGATCTATTTGTTGTTGCCCTAAAGACGCCGCTAGGCGTGATGGGAAACTACAACAGAGAAAATCAATCTGCTGTTGCCCTTAAGACGCCACAAGGCGTGATGGCCTCTGACTGCTTGGTCGGTCTTTGGCTAAGGACGGAAGAAGAAGAAGATGAAGACCATATTTGACTATGAACATGAAGACCATATTTAACTATGAACATGAAGACCATATTTGACTATGAACATGAAGACTATATTTGACTATGAACATGAAGACTATATTTGACTATGAACATGAAGACTATATTTGACTATGAACATGAAGACTATATTTGACTATGAACATGAAGACTATATTTGACTATGAACATGAAGACTATATTTGACTATGAACATGAAGACTATATTTGACTACGAACATGAAGACTATATTTGACTACGAACATGAAGACTATATTTGACTACAAACATGAAGACTATATTTGACTACGAACATGAAGACTATATTTGACTATGAACATGAAGACTATATTTGACTATGAACATGAAGACTATATTTGACTATGAACATGAAGACTATATTTGACTATGAACATGAAGACTATATTTGACTATGAACATGAAGACTATATTTGACTATGAACATGAAGACTATATTTGACTATGAACATGAAGACTATATTTGACTATGAACATGAAGACTATATTTGACTATGAACATGAAGACTATATTTGACTATGAACATGAAGAACTTCCAGAAAAATGGAAAAAAAGAAGAATAAAGAAAAAGGAATAATAAGGAATAATAATTGGCAATTTTGTCTCATGTGGATTGGGGGGAAGGGGAGGAGAGGGGTCTGTATTGAGACAAAGAAAGAATATTGTCAGGGCTCCCACCAGGCTTGTTGTGACAGGTGTCTAGGTGAAAATTAGGCATGAGGTCGGCAACAGCAACATGTGCAACATGCTGTTTCAGAAACTACCATAGCAAGAACACATGGGTGTTTTGGCACAGGTCTTCCTGTATGGAGGCTACTTCTGTAGTGGTTTCATACTATAGAAGAAGAAATGGGGTTGGAGGAAGGAACTTTAAGTACAATTTGAAACATTATCATGGGAAAACCAAGAACCAGTGATCTAGACCTCCAGGACAACATCAGACAATCTCTGAAGGACTGAGGATTGGGCTGGAGCCAGGCCAAAAGGAAGAATGCTGATAGGATTGCATGGCACTGTCTCTGGCTGCCCTCTACACCTCATGGTAGAAAAGGAATGACTAAGGAGGTTTAGATATTGTTTATCCATTTCTCATGACTTGTTTCATTGTACAACTTTTCTATGCTTTTGTCAATCTAGTTTGCCCCAGAGCTTGTGCTGGTCAGTGCAGGGTTTGACTGTGCTGTTGGGGACCCACTGGTGAGTATGAGATAGATTTTAGCTGAATGGAGGATTTGTCTTGACCAAGAGGTAGATTTTAGCTGAATGGAGGATTTGTCTTCAGCAAGAGGTAGATTTTACCTGAATGGAGGATTTGTCTTGAGCAAGAGATAGATTTTACCTAAATGGAGGATTTGTCTTGAACAAGATTTAAAAAAAAAAAAAATATTGCCTTGGCGAGGCATGACCCGTTTAACCTAGTTGGTTATATTAGCACACATGTCCAAATATAAAAGACCTTTGGGTCTGATAATATTCTTGAGCAAGTAATACATTTTACCTGAACAGAGACTTTGTCTTGAGCAAGAGATAGGTTATCCCATCTTTCTCGCAACCTAAGTTTTGTTAAACTGATCAGAGCTTTGACTTTCAGTGCTGTGTTGCTCTGGATTTGTGTCCCACATTTGTTTATGCAGATGTAGGATAATTTATCTTGTGCAGGGTCTTGTTTACAAATGTTGCTTCCCAGTATTTATCAAAGCCCCAGGGCACAGTTTGCTGTCTGGCTTGTTGTTAGCATTGGAGATTAGAAGCTTGTCAAACAACTGCCTGTAATTGTTAAAGTCACTGGATGCTGCTTGGTTATAAGGGGTACAGCAACAGTGCCCTGTAGTTGTTGAAGTCATCTGACGCTGCTTAGCTTTAGGGGTACATCACCAACTCCCTGTAATTGTTAAAGTCCCTGGATATTGTTTGTTTATAGTAGTACAATGTGGCAACTCCCTTCAACTGTTAAAGTCACTCTTTGTTTGTTTATAGCAGTTAAAACAAAGACAAACCAGAAACAAAAGGACTTGCCAGAGACTGCTTGCAAGTATATTCCTGTCTTATATTTGTCAGTGAAGTGATACGTTTTTCAGCTCATAGAAATAACAGACATTGTGAGTGACAGTATTTAAATATTTAGCTAAATTTTGCATTTATCAATGATTTTATGTGCACGTTATTTATTTCTAAAGCTGGTAAATAACAGTCTAGCATTTGTGTCTGTTATTGTTATTCAGAATCGACCTCACTACACTCAGGGCAAACCCATAGGTGCTCAGTCTACCTCAGCAAATGTCGAAGAGTATGAATGCTAATTGTACCTGTAGCACGCTGGGTGTGCATATGGCGGATGCATCCTCCTCTCACGTCCATCTCTGCTAGTCCCACGTTTGATGCCAAACTCCAAGAGTCTCAGCCTTGTTGATTCATCCATTGCAGTGTCATTAACTAGCAGACGATTAATAATTGCCCTTAGTATCTCTCACAAATCCATATCCAGTGTCCCCACTTTGGGTGCTCTTGAGGCCAGTCTGTCAGCTCTCTCATTGCCACGTACCCCTGCATGACTAGGACAGTAGATCCACACCAGTTCTTGAAGACTTGAGGATTCTATTGACGTTTTCCATTCCTGCCACAGCCATCCATTCTGAACTTTCTGAAGCATGTCTTGAGAGTCTGAAAATATAACTGCCCTGGTTGATGGAGTTTCAGACATTGTCTGTGTGTATGTGAAAGTACACAATTTTCTATGACTAAAATAACAACTTAACATGGCTGCCTGTGAAATCAATGTTGTTATATTTGTAACTGATTGTGGAAGAACAGTTTTGTCTTTGAAGCACTAAATTTTATATTTGTCATTGACTGTGTGTGAATATATTGCAGTTTATTTATAGTTAATTAGGATTTCGTATGTGTCCTGTTAATTGTGTGTGAAAGTTTTGCAGTTTATATACAGTTAATTAAGATTTTGTATGTGTCCTGCTAATTGTATGTGAAAGTATGGCAGTTTATATATAGTTAATTAAGATTTCATACGTGTCCTGTTAATTGTGTGTGAAAGTTTTGCAGTTTATATATAGTTAAGTAAGATTTTGTATGTGTCCTGCTAATTGTGTGTGAAAGTATTGCAGTTTATATATAGTTAATTCAACCATGTGTTACCGGGTCTCTAAAGGGGAGCAAAGAATAGTAACACTGTACCCTACCATACATGTAAAAAGGGACTAAGGAGGGTTGGGCATGGAGCATTACAAGGCAATCCTTGTTCTGAAATCCACAGGGAAAGAGAGGCAGAGGTAGGCCAAAAAACACATGGAGATGAGAACTAGATCAATCAATACCCTTTAGCTCCCCGGGGAGCATAGGCCTTCAACAAACACATGCCAAGTCTTCCTGTCCTGTGCCATCCGCTCAAGTTCTTTCCATGTTTTCCTCATCATTTTCTCCTCTGTATCAAGCTCTCTTCTCCATGTGTTTTTTGGTCTACCTCTGCCTCTCTTTCCCTGTGGATTCCAGAACAAGGACTGCCTTGTAATGCTATCAACAGGTTTCCTCAATGTGTGTCCTATCCATCGCCAGCGTCTTCTTCTCAGCTCCTGTTCCACTGGCACTTGTCTGGTTCTTGTCATCAGTTCCACATTTGTGACTTTGTCATACCATTTCAGTCCTTCTATTCTACGCAAGCACCAGTTTATAAAAGTCTGTAGCTTTTTGGTTGTTGTTTTTGTTGTTCTCCATGTCTCAGAGCCATACAATAGGACTGACTTGACATTTGAGTTGAAGATTCTTATTTTCGTGTTGGACTTGATTTCTCTTGTTCTCCATATGTTTCCCAATGCAATGAAAGCGCCTCTTGCTTTTTGTATTCTTATTTTGATATCACTGTCTGTCCCTCCAACTTTGTCTATATTACTACCAAGATATGTGTATGATTCTACATCCTTTAGTGGTTGAGAACTAGATACAGAGGTGAAAATGATGAGGAAAACATGGAAAGAACTTGAGCGGATGACATGGGACAGGAAGACTTGGCATGTGTTTGTTGAAGGCCTATGCTCCTCGGGGAGCTAAAGGGTATTGATTGAAATAGTTAATTAACATTTTGTATGTATCCTACTAATTGTATATGAAAGTTTTGCAGTTTATATAAAGTTAATTAAGATTTCATATGTGTCCTGCTAATTGTGTGTGAACGTTTTGCAGTTTCTGTATGTAAGTTATCTTGATGTTTTAAATATATCACTGACTGTGTGTGTAAGTAGTTGAAGCTCATTCAGCATTATCATTAAGAAGGGTTTCTTAACCTTTTTTATTCCATGGACCCCTTTGATTGCCCAATAAAGGCCATGGACCCCTTTTATTGCCCAATAAAGGCCATGGATCCCTTTGATTGCCCAATATGGGCCATGGACCCCTTTGATTGCCCAATGAAGGCCATGGACCCCTTTGATTGCCCAATAAAGGCCATGGACCCCTTTGATTGCCCAATAAGGGCCATGGACCCCTTTGATTGCCCAATGAAGGCCATGGACCCCTTTGATTGCCCAATAAAGGCCATGGACCCCTTTTATTGCCCAATGAAGGCCATGGACCCCTTTTATTGCCCAATGAAGGCCATGGACCCCTTTTATTGCCCAATGAAGGCCATGGACCCCTTTGATTGCTCAATAAAGGCCATGGACCCCTTTGATTGCCCAATGAAGGCCATGGACCCCATATGATTGCCCAGTGAAGGCCATGGACCCCTTTGATTGCCCAATGAAGGCCATGGACCCCTTTGATTGCTCAATGAAGGCCATGGACCCCTTTGATTGCTCAATAAAGGCCATGGACCCCTTTGATTGCCCAATATGGGCCATGGACCCCTTTGATTGCTCAATGAAGGCCATGGACCCCTTTGATTGCTCAATAAAGGCCATTGTTGCGCACATATTCTTTGGTGGCACGGATTACGCATACAAATGTAAAATGTTTTAATTGTCTGATAAAGATATATTCATCTTTGAATGCATGTTTTTGGTCTTGAGGGACGGAACTCAGATTAGGCAATAAGTATTCATTCTGTGAGTTATTGCTCTTTGTAGCGTTCTTAAAAATGGAACTCGGCGGAGGAATTTAGACTTACTTGAATCTATTCTGTGTTTGGTTAGGAATAGATTGTTCTTGCTTCAGAATGTCTATGGCCCGAATCTATGTGTAGATCTTGTCTATGTAGGACGAGTATGTCTTATATCTTGATATCTTAGTATGTTTAAGTGGAACTATTTCTTCTTGTACTGTACTTTAGGGGGTCAGGTGTTTTCGGCGGATGAAGATACGTTAGAGTGTCCTTCGGTTGTCAACGCCTACGGCGGGAAGTCATGTTGTAGAGCTGCCCAAGAGTTTGTGATCTCTTTAATTTATCTTGGGGACGAAGATAGTTTCTTCCAGGATTGTTTAGTCTATGAGTTCCCCAGTTGTGATTCTATAACGCTGGGAGAGCGTTTGTGCTTGCTAGTGTATTCTTATGTCAAGGTAAACATACTTTTGCTGACTTCGTTCATTCCTAGGCTTAAGATGGGCAGACGTTTACATGAACTTACCTATGAATATGTCGGGACGACATATTATCTAGCAGCACTAAATATGTTTATATGCAGCAACTATGAGGACAGAATATGATGATCCTTGTAGAATTCATTTATTAAAGATGGACAAAGCTTCGATTGAAGATTTGGCTATACATCCGTATAGTGAGTGATGCTCAACCGGGAACCAGCAGCATTGTTGGGTGGATTTATTTGGATTCCAACCTGGACATCCAGAGCCATTGTGCAAATTCGATTTATTTTGGAATTCTAGATACTTATTGCAAATCATCAAGCAGAGAACGGGATCATGGTGATGATTGAGAGAATAGAGGTACGGTTGTTGGAGGCAAGTTTGTTTGTAAAGTTTTGACACTAATTAAAGAAACGGTTGTATGGTCTGGGGACTTATTATCAGGTGGGTTAACATGGGATAATGACCGGGGGGAAATCAAGAGATTGTTAATATTATAAAGAATAACTCCAATCTTTACAGCTATGGAGTGTTTGAGCTTCTTTATCTCAAATTGTAGTTAGTATTCCCTGTTTTAGTAATTAAATAATCTTGTGTGATACATTATCTCAGAAGATTTGGACAGTATTACATAAGGGAACCTTCGCTAGAAAGAGGTCCTGTTTAGGAGTCAATTGATGAACCAGTATTGCTTAATTGACATGCTCATAGGGTCAAGAAAGGTCCTGCTGACTGTGCTTATTATATAAACAATGGAAATTCTAGGTGTTTACAGATGTTCCATTGTAAGATTATTCTACATGAATGATAATTTATGACGGTAGTCCATTGATCAACACTATGCTGTTTATGTCGACTTATGTTCCTGTAACTGTACCCATTCTGTCAAGTGTGTGTGTCAAATTAAACTATTGAAATGTCTACAGTAGTCTGCATCAGTAACTTCTGATACGCATGAATGAGTGTTTGAGCCTTCATTCAACTCCACAGAACAGTCTACACATTCGCGTATTGACAGTCATTACAACACTCATTGTCAACACTGTATTCTTGTCGGGGCCTCATTGTGTCCCAGGACAAGGTGACATGTATACCTGACACTGTGCTCGGTTGTTTGAGTTGACTATTCGGTCCCAGTACATCTTTACAACGTACACTGACAAAACACAGTATACAGCATTCTAAAATAACAGCCTTTATTATTACCACAAGAAAGAAAAGGCGTTTATCGATATTGATGCAAAGTACCAAGCTTTATCAATGTGATAGCTGCTCTGATGTATACACAGTTACGACGACGAAGGAGAAACAGCATGTATCAATGTGGTAGGCCAGATTTCCGGGCTTAACCTGCACAGTGGACATTGCCAGAAGTTAACAGCTACTGATACCAGTTTGTTTCCCTGACGCCTGATACGACACACCAGCAGTGTTAGTCTACACCTGATTGACAGTTCCTCACGTGACCCATGAAGCGATTACGGTATCTAGGTCACCGCTGTTGACATTTTGCTTCGTACAGGCATAATTTCATAAAACAGAAAGCGTAGCACGGCAAGTTGTTTACAAGTGGACATTTAACTGTGTTAGCAGAAGTACAGTGAACTTGGAAGTCTACATTTCATCGATGGACCTTCTTATGTTCTGCTATTGTGTTGAACTTTGATAATTAAGGCCAGAAATTGTAGTTCAATAAAGTGGCAGTTTATTTATTTTGATTAGAAACTGTGCCATTATATTTCTAAACTGAGCCTTCTTTACAACACTCTATCTACATCACAGTTTATTGATGATATATGCATTTATGCTTTATATATATTTATGTTTACATGTTTATATGTATTTATGTTTGCATATTATTTGTGTATTGATGTCGCGGGCCTGGTTGGTGAGGTGACTAATATAAGATTTCCCAAGTAACATAGGGCTTATATTAGCATTCTATAGGGAGCAATTTTCTTTATTGGAAATCTGCTGGCAACATCTGGTGCTATTTTTGTTAGTTGTGATGAGGTGTTCTTTTCTTCGTTGTTTTTGTTAATAATTTTGTGTTCCTTAGTTTTGTTTGTATTTGTAGGTCTATCCTTTCGTATCTTTCAGTTCTATACACCATTTATGTTTATACACTGTGGCGTTATTTGTCTTATTGATTTCATTGCAGTTGTCGTCACAGATTCTGTGATTATTTTCATTGATTTCTCTATTTGACTTAGTTGATTTCTGCAATTGTTTTCATATTGTCTTTTATGCTTGTCCTTTGTTAATGCCTTTGGTTGACATATGATAAGAGATAGTTGATTACACATATGTTATAGTATAGACCAGTACTTGATTATTATTATTGTTGTACAAGGAAGTATACAAGACCTTTGTAAGGCTTGTCTCCCACAGAGATTGGGATTGTGAACTAATTAATTAAGTTCATTGAGAACTTGCTCCTGTTTATTAGGAGATAGGTTACATTTTTGTGTCAACTGATTGCTATTATTATTAGGCATCATGTCTACATTGGAATACTTTATTGCACAAGGGAAATCCCTTGATAAGTCTGGTAAGGAATTAGAGGAGTTTGCAACTGCTCAATTTGCAATGGTATTAAAATCAGAAGAGAAGAAGCAAAAAGAGGAGAATAAATGGAAAGCAGAAGTTGAACAAAAGAAGATAGATGCTGAGAATTTAAGATTGCAGATGCAAGTTGAGGAGAGAAAAGCTGCTGCTGAGGAGAAAAAAGCTGCTGCTGAGGAAAGAAAGCTTCAAATGGAAGAAAAAAAATTTGAGGCTGAACAAAAAAGATTAGAAAGAGAAGCTGAGGCTGAACAAAAGAGATTAGACAAAGAAGCTGAAGCTGAGGAGAGAAAGGCAATAAGAGAACATGAACATCAAAAAGAACTTTTAGCATTTCAGTTAGAAAAATTGAAATTGACTAATATGAGTAATGTTCATCAGTCAAATGGTAACAGTGGTAAACCCTTTACTTATAAAATCAAGGTACCAGCGTTCAATCCTTCCAGTGATGATATAACATTCTGGCTGGATAGATTTGAACGCTCCTGTCGAGCTCATAATGTGGATAAATCACAGTATGCTAATCAATTGTCAGAAAATTTGAAAGGTGATTCTCTAACTAGTTTGAGTTTGGTTGAAGAGTCTGACAAGGATAATTATGATGTTATTAAAGCAGCTTTATTGAAAAAGTTCCAGTTAACTGAGGAAGGTTACCATATTTTGTTTTAAGAAAATGGTACCTGAATCTGGGGTGGAATTCTCAGAATTCATTGCAAGGACACGTCTTACATTTAATCGTTGGATTGAGTTGTCCAAAACAGAAAAGACATATGAAGCCCTTATGGACTTGTTGCTCAGGGACAAGATTATGTCAAGTGTTAATAAACCCTTCTTGGAATTCCTACATGAGCGTAAACCCAAGACACTAAAAGAAATGCAAGAATATTGTGACCAATACGTCACTGCACACCCTGACATAACTCTTAGCAACACTAAGATTAAAGAAGGTATGCCAGTTGCATCAGCAACACAATACAACCCTAGTTATTCACACAAATTTCAGGGACAACAAAACAAGTTTGGAAAAAAAGGTAACCATAATAGTTATCAAAACCAAGGAAACCAATCATTTCAGGGTTCTTCTGCGAAGAACTGGAGACAAGCTGACAGCCCTCGATACAGAGGTGGTCATAATTATAGACATTTCTGTAGAGGAAGTCAATATAGGAACTATCCAAGTCATCCATCATGGAAACAACAGGACCATAACTATAGAGATACTCATTATAATGAATATGATAATGGTAACCATGAGAATTATGACTCAAACCCAAATAGGGGTTACAATAGAGGGAATAATAATGATTACAGAGGCAATAATAATCGAGGTAGATCCCAATACAAAAAACATAAATCTCATTATCATGCAAACTCTGCACAGCAAGAGTCACATGAAGCCTATAAACATACTAAAGATAATGAGGATGCTAATAATATGGCATGTGCCGCTTTTGATTTTGGGAGAGCATCTCAGTGCCCCCAATGCAAAACATTATTTGAACCAACTACGGTGTCCACTTTAATTTGTAGCCATCCTCTACCCGCTCTTCCTGCGTCAATCGCGCATGATGGAAGAGGTTCTCTTGTCTTGAATAGAGGTTTAGTTGATGGTACTCCAGTCGCAGTTCTTTTCGATTCGGGGTGCACCACCATTGGTGTGAGGCAGTCGCTTGTAGATCCTTCTCGTGCCACTGGAAAAGTAGTCAAAGAAGAGGATCCGACTCTAATTCTTCACTCTTGCAACGAAAGGTGATCCGAATAAAGATACAAAGCGTAAATCTTGGATTACAATGAAGAATGGCGTACTTGTGCGTATGGTGCAAGACTCCGCCAAGTCAAGTCATTCTCAGATTCTTGTGCCCAAGAATTTGAGAGTTAAAATCTTACAACATGCACATCACTCTCAGTGTGCTGGACATATGGGTTTTTCCCGTACAAAGTCAAGAGTTCTTGCGGCTTTCTTTTGGCCTTTTGTGAACAAAGACATACGGACTTATTGTCAATCTTGTATAGTATGTCAAGAAGTCAAATCCAAAGGTCCACGCCATGCTGCACCTATTCAGGCTGCAGACATTCCTATTCGACCATTTCAGAAAATGGCGATAGACATCATTGGTCCATTTAAGATCAAATCTGCTAGAGGACATCAGTTTATCTTAACATGTGTGAACATGTGCACATGTTGGCCAGAGGCTATTCCTCTGAAGAGCATTACTACTGCTGATATTGCAGATGCTCTTTGGCTCATATTTTCTCGTCTGGGATTCCCCGGAGAAATATTATCAGACCATGGCACCCAACTAATATCGGATACCATGTCTCAAGTGATGTCGACTCTGCAGATAGAGCAATCTTTGAGTAGTAGCTATCATCCTATGTCCAATGGGATGGTCGAACGGCTAAATAGAACACTCAAGAACTTATTAGGGAAGATAACTGAGGATCATCCTCAAGATTGGGATAGGGTTTTACCCGCGGCCCTCTTCGCTTATAGAGAGGTCCCCAATGAACATACAGGATTTTCTTCCTTTGAACTTGTCTTTGGCGCGCGACCGCGTGGCCCTATGTCTTTGCTTCATGATCTCATAATCGCTGATAATATTACCGATGACACGAAATCTTCTTATGAATATGTCATCGCGCTGAGGGAAAAGATTATCGAAGCATGCAAATTGGCAACTTCTTCTTCTGAATTTGCTAAGGAGAAAGCAAGACAATTTGCCAATAAGAAAAGAACCTTACGACAACTTTGTCCTGGTGACAAAGCATTTGTTTTGCTACCTTGTAGGGAAAACAGACTTCTTATTTCTTGGAAAGGTCCGTACGATATAATCTCGAAAATTTCCGATGTTGACTACATTGTTGATATTGATGGGAAGCGTAAAACCTTCCACATCAATATGCTTACGGAATTCCATGAACGTCCGGATTATTTACAGCCTATTTTCCAGGCGACGGACGATTCACCAGTCCAACATGGTCATTACTCATCACTGTCTGTAATACAGGATGAGGAAACAAGTTTTTCGGATGTTAATCTTCCGCTTCCGATGATTCCTCTTCATTCTAGTGAATCATGGAAAAACGTTACTGTTTCTTCCGATTTATCTCTAGGAGAACAGCGACAAGTTTCGGCTATGTTACAAACATTTCAGGATGTCCTTACTGACATTCCTGGACAAACTCATGTCATTCAACATGACATTATTCTAACTGACCATAATCCTATTAGAGTCAGACCTTATCCTATTCCTATACATTTTCAAGCACAGGTTGAGAAGGAGTTGGATGAGATGATAGATTTAAAAACAATTGAACCATCCACTTCTGCGTATTCTTCGCCGATGGTTATTGTCCGTAAAAAAGACAATAACATACGTCTTTGCGTTGACTATCGGAAATTGAATCAAGTCACGAAGTTTGATGCTAACCTATACCTTTACTAGAAGAGCTACTTACTAAGCTTTCTAAATCGCATTTTTTCACTAAACTAGATTTGTCTAAAGGATATTGGCAAGTTCCTCTATCTAAACGCGCCAAACCTTTTACTGCTTTTTCTACACCTAGAGGCCTTTTTCAATGGAATTTCATGCCTTTTGGCCTTATGAACGCACCAGCTACATTCGTACGCATGATGCGTAGAATTCTATCCTATCGGTCAGATGTCATTGCGTACCTAGATGACATCTGTCTTTTCAGCGATACTTGGGAAGATCACTATTCAGGGTTAGTTGAATTACTATCTACTCTACGCGAGTATAATCTGACAGCGAAACCATCTAAAGCCTGCATTGGTTTTAGCGAAATTTCTTTCTTAGGTCACCATGTCGGGCATGGTTTCCTAAAGACAGAGGACCATAATACAAGTAAAATATTTAACATTTCAATTCCTAAGACTAAAAAGCAAGTGCGAAGTCTCTTAGGTCTTATACAATTCTATGGACGATTCATTCCGAATCTGTCCTCAATCATGGCACCTCTTTCTTCCTTGCTAAAGAAAGGGTCTCCTAATATAGTCCATTGGACTCAAGAATGTCAATCCTCTTTGGATAAGATCAAAACTATGTTTTCTACTGCACCTATTTTAGTGTTGCCTAATAAAGATAAGACATTTGTTCTTCGTAGTGATGCTTCATCCACTGGGATTGGAGCGGCACTAATGCAAGAGTACTCTGGAACTCTGCATCCTGTAATGTATATTTCCAGAAAGCTTAATGCTGCAGAAAGGAATTATTCGGTTTTAGACCGTGAACTGTTGGCTATGGTATGGTCTATTCTCAAATTACAAAGATTCCTTCTAGGCGCACATTTTATAGTAGAAACCGATCAGAAAGCTCTTACAGCTATTCAGAGTAAAAATTTGAAGAGTTCGAGGTCTACTCGATATGCAATTGCTCTTCAACCTTTTCATTTTTCGGTACGAGCTATCCGTGGATCAGATAAAGTGATGGCAGACATTCTGTCTAGATGCCCACATGATTCCACTTAACTGTTGAGTCTGGGACTTCTTAACACTTCCAAAGCCTATTGTCTGTTGCTCTCAGATGAAAAAAAAAATGATTTTCATTTTTTTTCCCGGGGGGTGTGGTAATCTGTTGCGCACATATTCTTTGGTGGCACGGATTACGCATACAAATGTAAAATGTTTTAATTGTCTGATAAAGATATATTCATCTTTGAATGCATGTTTTTGGTCTTGAGGGACGGAACTCAGATTAGGCAATAAGTATTCATTCTGTGAGTTATCGCTCTTTGTAGCGTTCTTAAAAATGGAACTCGGCGGAGGAATTTAGACTTACTTGAATCTATTCTGTGTTTGGTTAGGAATAGATTGTTCTTGCTTCAGAATGTCTATGGCCCGAATCTATGTGTAGATCTTGTCTATGTAGGATGAGTATGCCTTATATCTTGATATCTTAGTATGTTTAAGTGGAACTATTTCTTCTTGTACTGTACTTTAGGGGGTCAGGTGTTTTCGGCGGATGAAGATACGTTAGAGTGTCCTAGGTTGTCAACGCCTACGGCGGGAAGTCATGTTGTAGAGCTGCCCAAGAGTTTGTGATCTCTTTAATTTATCTTGGGGACGAAGATAGTTTCTTCCAGGATTGTTTAGTCTATGAGTTCCCCAGTTGTGATTCTATAACGCCGGGAGAGCGTTTGTGCTTGCTAGTGTATTCTTATGTCAAGGTAAACGTACTTTTGCTGACTTTGTTCATCTCATCTCATCTCATCTCATAATCGTACCCTCTTCTACCCCGTGAAACGAAGTGTAGAGGGGACCCAAGTGCACAAGGCCCATGGGCAGGACATGTAATCGAAGTGACTTGGCAAACAGGTGATTAGCCCATTGTGCCCGAACTTGCCCTCATGGACTTCGTTCATTCCTAGGCTTAAGATGGGCAGATGTTTACATGAACTTACCTATGAATATGTCGGGACGACATATTATCTAGCAGCACTAAATATGTTTATATGCAGCAACTATGAGGACAGAATATGATGATCCTTGTAGAATTCATTTATTAAAGATGGACAAAGCTTCGATTGAAGATTTGGCTATACATCCGTATAGTGAGTGATGCTCAACCGGGAACCAGCAGCCATTGTGGAATTCGATTTATTTTGGAATTCTACTTATTGCAAATCATCAAGCAGAGAACGGGAATGCTTCCTTATTATCAGGTGATGATTGAGAGATCACTATTATAAAGAAAACCCAATATCAGTGGGTTAACATTATCTTCACAGAGATTTGCTGTAATTTACCTAAAGGAACCTTCGCTAGAAAGAGGTCCTGTTTAGGAGTCAAGTTTGAACAGTATTGCTTAATTGACATGCTCGGTCAGTAAGGTCTGCTGACTGTATTTATAAACAATGGAAATCTAGGTGTTTACAGATGTTCCATTGCAAGATTATTCTACATGAATGATAATTTATGACGGTAGTCCATTGATCAACACTATGCTGTTTATGTCGACTTATGTTCCTGTAACTGTACCCATTCTGTCAAGTGTGTGCGTCAAATTAAACTATTGAAATGTCTACAGTAGTCTGCATCAGTAACTTCTGATACGCATGAATGAGTGTTTGAGCCTTCAGTCAACTCCACGGAACAGTCTACACATTCGCGTATTGACAGTCATTACAACACTCATTGTCAACACTGTATTCTTGTCGGGGCCTCATTGTGTCCCAGGACAAGGTGACATGTATACCTGACACTGTGCTCGGTTGTTTGAGTTGACTATTCGGTCCCAGTACATCTTTACAACGTACACTGACAAAACACTGTATACAGCATTCTAAAATAACAGCCTTTATTATTACCACAAGAAAGAAAAGGCGTTTATCGATATTGATGCAAAGTACCAAGCTTTATCAATGTGATAGCTGCTCTGATGTATACACAGTTACGACGACGAAGGAGAAACAGCATGTATCAGCCATGGACCCCTTTGATTGCCCAATGAAGGCCATGGACCCCTTTTATTGCCCAATGAAGGCCATGGACCCCTTTTATTGCCCAATGAAGGCCATGGACCCCTTTTATTGCCCAATGAAGGCCATGGACCCCTTTGATTGCCCAATGAAGGCCATGGACCCCTTTGATTGCCCAATGAAGGCCATGGACCCCTTTTATTGCCCAATGAAGGCCATGGACCCCTTTTATTGCCCAATGAAGGCCATGGACCCCTTCTTGGAAAAATGTACATAAAAGCATAATTAAAAATTTTAAATCTTTAGGTACATGTACACCCTAGAATCCATTCACAGACCCCAGGTTAAGAAACCTTGTGATAAAGGAAGTAAGTAAAACACATACATATGTCTTGGTCAAGAAGAAGCATTTTATTTCTTATATTACTTTGTAGATTTGTCTAACAAGAAGCTCTTTATTTCCAAATATCTCCTACAGCAACGCTCTGTGCTTACCACTTCAACACCCAATAGGTTTGTTTAGCAAGAATTTCTAGCACTCTGAGATGAGTATTCATTTCTTTTTTTTTTTTAAACTACTATTTATAACGTGAAGTGTCACAGTACATTTTCTGCAAACAGGTTTGCAGTCATGTTGTATTCCTTCAGAATATCCATTATCCCCTTAATCCATTTTGTTCTGGGTCATCCTCTGTACCTGATTAGGTGTCTGTGCCTAGTATTCATTCTCACAAGAGGTCCAGACCAACTTACTCTATGTTTCTCAGTATATTCCTTGTCATGAGCTGTTACAGCTTAGACCCTGATGTCTTTGTTCCTCACTAAGTATTTTCCTGTTTTATTAGCAGCCTTTTTTCAGATGACCTGGTTTGAAACCATGTAGGGTCAAGCTTCAGTCTACCCAGCTGTAAAATTGGGTACATGAGTGATCTGAGTTTGGGAAGGCAAAGGCAATGAGGAAAGGAAACTGTTCATATCATGTCGTAAAGTTGAAATCTAGTATAAGTGAAGTATCTTCTTCTTCGTTCACCCTCAGACGTCAAATTGAATATGTTCAAAGAAAGCAGTGGTCCGTCTGAGGCAGTTGACATCTCTGTAGAGCTTTTCTAGGAATGGTACAGGTGATGGCTATATTCGCTTTCTCTGTTCCTCATATTTTCAGCAGCTTTGAAGTAGGTGCTCAGCAGCCATTTTATCAGTGCCACAGTTATCTAATGCTTCACTTCCCTTTAGCAGTATCGGCTATGGAAACACCTTTTTCATTAAGTCTCTGTTGACTGACTGACCTGAAGTTTTTTTTTCTTTTTTTTTTTCTGCTGTTTCAGGGTGGATACAATGTCACACCTGCCTGCTTTGGTCACATGACCCACATGCTGATGGGGCTGGCCAATGGGAGAGTGGTTCTGTCATTGGAGGTGGGTCAGCTTTCATGCTTTGTAGTAAACATTGGGTCGTTAAGTGTCACTTTATGCTGACATAAATAGGGTTGTAGACAGAAAACAAGGGTCATGGAGTGTATTGCAGTGTTGAGATTTAACTCTTGTTGTCCTAACATGTGATGTCAGGAGATACATGAAACATCATTCCAATTTGTGTTTTAACTCCTTGAAAAGTAGATTAAGCTTTTTTTTTTTTTTTATTACTCATACAGATGTACTAATAGTGGTAAAATTAAACGTCACGTCTTAAAAGTCAATTTGGAGGGGGGGCAAAGTAAATAATTTGTAGTCTACTCAGTTCATACGTTTGAGAAGCAGATGCTAGCGATGTATATGACACACATAGAGAAGACCCGTGGATAGTATTACAAAGCAGTGCTTTTTCTGGATTCCTCAAGATAGGAGAGGCAAAAAAAACACATGGTGAAGAGAACTGGGGTCAGAAATGACAGGGATAAAGAAGATATGGAGGGACCTTGAGCAAATAGCACAACTGTGTATGAATTTGTTGAAGGCCTTTATGTCTTGGGGAAGTTCAGTGATGATGATGATGATTCTTCCATGCAGGGAGGTAGACTGTTAAATATAGTTTCTGTTTATCACCCCTAGTCTCATCAGTCAGTGAGTTTTACAACATAATCTTAACGTTTCTATTTTCATATTCCCAGAAAACATGGATTGCTTCATCCTGATTTGGTTAATAAACTTCCTTGCATTCTGGCAAGTCTCAGGACATCCTCATTACTTTATTTTTTTTTTAAGCTGTTCGTGGTATTCCTGACATTCTCCTGTAAAACCACATCACTGTTGACTCCAAGGATCCTCTTTCCTCTTTGCTGATTGTCCACGTGATAGGATTGACTCCATGCAACAACACTGAAGAATCCTTTTACTTATTTCTTATCTACGTCATGGGAACTTGTCAATTTTATCTTGTTATTAGTCATATCACATGACTTGTCTGCAGTACATATTTGCAGTCATGGCTCTTGAATGTTTTATTTCTTGTTCTTTGTAAAACAATGTGACTTTCACAACAGGTCTGGCTTTTCTTAACTTTTACCAATCAGTACAAAATGTCTTGTGTAGAAAAATACATAATTGTAAAATGATTCTGGAAATGGGTATCATAGCTCACAGTTGTGATGCAGACGCTGCTTTGCGGGACCTTTTATTTAGATAAGCCGAAGTTGTTGCCCTGTTGGAACAGGTATTTTCAGATGGTATGTGAATATGGCAGTACAGGTGGTATGTGGATATGGCGGTTGTGAAAGGCGTACAAATAATGACCAGTTTGGGAAGAACTGACTTAAATTGCTTTCATAACAGATGCAGATGGGCTTTGTAAACAGGTTTGTTTAAAATTGCTTTATCGTGATGGAGAGATGTTTCTAAATTTATGAAGTAACATGAGCCAGGAGTAAGAGGTAAGAAAAAAAAGAATGAAAGAAGTTAAAATGATGGACTAACAAAAACAAAATGGGCCTAATTGAAGGGGGGTCAATGAGTAAGTAGGAGGATAAGGAGGTAGGATAAGGATAAGTAAGGAGGAGGAAGGAGAAGGATGAGAGAGGAAAAGAGTAAAGAAGTAAGATGTGTAAGTAGAAAATAACTGAAATGTGTAGAAGAAAAAAATAATTCAAAAGAAGGGGAAAGGGGAGGAAAAGGTTCATTACAGCAAAGCCTTTATGTTAGTATCACTTGAAGAGTGCAC
Source organism: Oreohelix idahoensis (assembly GCA_024509875.1). Lineage (NCBI taxonomy): Eukaryota > Metazoa > Mollusca > Gastropoda > Stylommatophora > Oreohelicidae > Oreohelix > Oreohelix idahoensis. Next base: position 329,239 of record JAMPIV010001080.1, read on the forward strand.
ACTCCCACAAAGAAGTGCAAAAAATAAAAGAAGTTAGATCAGAAGTTTAAAAAAAACTTCAATCAAAATAATGAAATATACTAAACATATGAAGATCAGGTGTTCACATAAGAATATTTCATAGTTTCATCTATGAAAAATGAATGACATTTTGTGAAGAATTACTATAATGGGGAAGAGTTGCTCTCGAGTTAAAGTTGGAAAAGTGTGAAACTTGGACTTAGCTATAATTTTTGATAATAGCACCGATCTAACCCAAGTGTCAAAACACTTTTTTAAAAAGGTGTATACTGACTTTGAAAATTGTATTGTCTTATGTAATTTGTGCTTTTGCTATAGAGAAAATAGTTAATATCTCAGGACCTTGTTTATGTTACCAGTTTTCTTATTAACTTGCTGATCTATTCATTAATCAATTTGAGATTTGGCACAGAAAATTTATCTAGCATATTAAACATTTCTTAGACAGTTCTCAGTTATCTTGTACAAATATTTATTTATTGCTAATAGAGTTTTCAAATTTGACGGAATTTGTTATTATTTAGACTGATAACTTTAAAGTCTTGTAGCTGAGAATGTTCTGTCTGGACAAAAGCTTTACAACGTATGTTTGTTTGGTTTGGTTTTGAGGACCATCTTCATTGCACACGGACAACTCCATCAGTGCTCCGATTTCCTCCCTTAGATCACACAAGGAGGATCTCAGCACAGTGCATGAACTCCGTAGCACCTGCGAGGATCCCAATGTGTGTATACAGGAACACATTCTATAAATATGTTTGTGGTGGGTAGGTTTCTTTATTTTTAAAGTTTGCCAGGGCAGCGGCCGTATGGTCTACTCTTTACAATTTCCAACTGCCGAGGGATTTTTAACATGCGCAACTTGCACACAGGACCTCCTATTTTTCGCCCTTGTCCTAGAAGGCTAGGCATCCAGCCTCACCACCCAGGAAATCAGGGGGGGAGTATGACATCTTTAGGAACCACTGGATCTGAAAAAAAATTATAATGTAAAGACGAGCCTACTGGTTAAATTTAGTGTCCGTAACTAAAAAAAAACATAAAGTGTCGAAATACAACATGGATGCTATTTCAAAGGTGACAAATAGCATGGGTCTGCCAAACTCTTTATTATGCCCATTTGTTAACATTGTCAGTTTAATCTGTGGTTAACTGGAGTCCTGCATTTATTTATGAAACCAGCACTTAACCAGTGCCCAAATCTGTTAAGAAAATTGTAATAAAGGCAGAAAGAAGACACAGCAATAAAGGGAAAAGCGTGGGAATTAACTGATCATTTTTTTTTTTTTTTTACCATGTGTGTCCATGTACACTACTTCTTGAAATCTTAAATAATGACCACCAATTAGCTTGGGGGAAATTGCCTGTTTTCTCTTTCTCCAGCTGATGGATGTTTATATTTTTACAGGGTGGTTACAACCTCAACTCACTGTCCTACTCCATGTCTACCTGTTTGACCACTTTGCTTGGGTATCCCTGTCCCATACTGGCAACATTGGCCCCCAATGAAAGGTAGGGATGTTTGTGAACTGTCATTGTATCGGTGAAAGTTTAGAAAGTTTGTGTGATGTCATTGTGTCACTGAAAGTTTAGGATGTTTGTGCACTGTCATTGTATCAGTAAAAGTTTAGGATGTTTGTGTACTGTCATTGTTTCAGTAAAAGTTTAGGATGTTTGTGTACTGTCAGTGTATCAGTAAAAGTTTAGGATGTTTGTGTACTGTCATTGTATCAGTGAAAGTTAATGATGTTTTTTTTTACTGTCAGTGTATCAGAGAAAGGTTGGGATGTTTGTAAGATGTCAGTGTTTCAGTAAAAGGTAAGAATGTTTGTGTACAGTCAGTGTATCAGAGAAAGTTAATGATGTTTTTGGACTGGATCGTAATCGCAACAACCAAAATCCCGACGAGCCAAAATCCAGTCCAACCAAAACAATACCAACCAAAGTCCATAAAAGCTACAATACCACCATACTTAATACCAGTTTAATGCCAAGAACTTAAAGAGGTAAAAAAAGGTGTAATGGGAATTGAAAACTTAATTTTATTCTGTAGTTTTATAATAATGCTACACTGTTTGTACGCTCACATGAAACAAGTACATTACAAACATAGCGTGCTTTTGTAAAATTACAGAAGTTGCATGTACAAATTAAATGTCATTATATAATCCTAACTCAAACTCAAACTGGTGGGCTTTTGATAGAAATTAGTAATAAACATTCGTTTATGGATTTTGGCTGTTGCAATGTTTGAATTCAAGATTATGGCACTCATGAAAATAGTATATGTAGTGCCTTTTCTTTCAACTGACCTACATTATTCTTCTGAAATGTGTGTCTTAATTCTGTTTCACATCTTTTACCACCCATAATACGCAATAATGTCTTTGCAGTGTAATTCAGTGAAGCTAGTTGTTTGATGTTGCCAATGTGTACCTAAAATTCAGAGACTTGATGACCTGTTTGTTTTAGGATATTTATCTCCTGGCTGTCTACAAGTGCATGTTTTCATTTGTTCCATGCAATGATGGTTAATTTGTGCCATGAAGAGTTTTTTAAAATATTTTTTTTTTACATATTTGAAATCATGTTGTTACTTGTAGGTAGATGCCGCTGAGCTAATTTTTCAAGTTCGTGGTCTGCGTCTGAGTACATATGATTTTGTAAACAAGTCTATACGTAGTTCTAAAAATTAAAGTGAGCTGAAAAAAAAAAGAGTTGCAGAACGTGGAGAAATAGACCTGTGTTTCAGAGCAGTGTGGACCGTGTTCGGCAAACAGTTCTTTAAAAAAGTCCCCCTGCATCGAGCGGTGCCCCAGGTTCTTCTAGTCTCTTAAAGAGATCGAGTACAATGAGTTTTGTGTTCTAAGTTATTTGAGGTGAATCAGAGAGATAACAGGAATAGCTAGCTATACATGTGTGGCCATGTACAGCAGAGAATACACAAACAAACAAAACTAAACAAAACTAGCAGCCAATGATCCTATTTTGAAGCCCTATTGCAAGGAGATGGAAGATGGCAAAGATAGAAGATACTGGGGCTCTTGGCGCACAAATAAATCAACAGCAGAATAGGCAGCTGTCAGACAGAAACCTGTAGTACCATTCTCTTGTACATACCGGTATATATATTTATAAAAAAAGCACAATTTCTTATGATCTATATACCCTCCCTACACATGACACTTATAGCAAACATAGTACAAGAAGTGAGGCCAAGGGAAGCGTACTTCACTTACACAGTCTTGACGTCGGAAAGGCGGTGTAACAAACGAGCGTATAGTCTTGGGCTGTTTGCGAGATTCCCCCATTGTGATGATGCGGCACATGCTTGGATTGTTGTCAGTTAGATCCAGATATATATGGGTCATGTAAAAACTTATATGCGAGTAACCGCAGTCGAAGGGCATCCCCTGCATGAGATCGTGGCTGGCATCAAAGGCGAGGCTGGCATCAAAGGCGCAAGAGTGAAGAGGTGGATGGTGCAGGTGGAGGCAGCTATTGGACAGGTGGCCACAGTTGAAGGTATATTCAAGAGAGAGGAGTGGAGTGGGTGAAAACTGGACGAACTACCAGCAAGCCATCATCAGCTTTGGTAGAGAGTGTAGAGCCTTGGCCAATGAGAGGACAGAGCTGGAAATTGATCAGCTGATAAATGATCTTGCTGGGGATGATGAGGCCATTGTATACACTGACGGGTCTGTGGTGAAAGACCAGGGGCGGAGTCGTCACTGGGCATAGCGAGGCTTACATGATGGCAAACTCTGGCATGGGAGCGGGGGTAGAGGCAGCTGCTGCAGCCTTACGATGGCTGTCTGAAACTTCACTAACAAGGGCAGTTATTGTATCAGACTCACAATCTATGCTTCGAAAGGTCCGAAGTGGGTGGTTCCGGCATGAATGGAGAACATCCATAGAGGCCTCGAGTCTTCAGGAACTGGTGTGGACGTTCTGTCCTGGTCACGCGGGGGTGCGCGGCAATGAGAGAGCTGACAGACTAGCCTCAAGGACACCCATAGAAGGTGCATTGGATATGGCTAGGGAACAGAAACCGCGGGCAATAAATGATCGCCTATTAGAGAATGACACTGCAATCGATGAATCATCAAGACTAAGATTGCTGGAATTTGGCATCAAACCAGCAGGGATGGACGTATGAGAGGATACATCCGGCGTGTATACAACCAGCGCACAACAGGAACAGTTAGCATTCATACTCTTCGACATTTGCTGAGGGAGACTGAGTGCCTATGGGTTTGCCCGGAGTGCAATGACCGATTCTGATCAACAATAACAACAACAAACAAGCAACAATTCATCTCGATCTGAAGTCGTATGCTTCTACTTCCGGAAGCTCCCGAGTCACTTTTTTAACTATATAGAACCACGATCTTCCAAAACTGTTTTTTTCCAATCCGTTATTTTTTAGTGTAACCCAGTTTTGTGCTGTTCATTCACCCTTTTTCACCCTCTTAGTTCATTCCTTATGGATATTTTTTTTCTCCCGTTTTCTCCTTCATGATTTATTCATTCAGCGTATCTCAGTTGTCTCAGCACTAATTATTTCACTCTATTGATTACGTTATTTGATTGTATATTCAAACGGGGAAAGCTTGAAAATATGAAGCAAAACATGATAGAAAACAATTTCTTAACATATATTAACTGAGTCGTGTGTATTCATACGCTGCAAGTTGAATAGATTGTATAAGAAGACATCAGTTAAGGATACTGAACCAGCTTGCAGTTTACGAGAACTTTTTAAATGAACTCTGTTAATTATTTCCTCTTGCAGTTCACGAGAACTTTTTAAATGAACTCTGTTAATTATTTCGTCTTGTGATTCAAGAGAATATTTTAAAAGACGTTAATTTACTATATCATTTTGCAGTTTATAATAAAATAGACAAATATCTTATAAGTATATGCTGTTGAAGTTCACGAGAGCATAATAAATTATATTAGCTCAACAGATCGTCTTCTAGTTCACAAAAATATTTAGAAAAACATTATGTCATCATAATGCTGCACCATTCAACTACGCCAGTTAATAGTGGCGTCTTGAAGTTGATGAAAACATACCAAATGCCGTTATTAGCGAAGCTATTTGCCTTTTTTTTTATTTTAAATGGCACGCTGCTGGAATTCCTGCTGGACCAGCTGTTTTTCCATCATATGAACATTTATGGCTTTATTTATTTCTTCCCTATTTTGTCTTTCATTGTTGATTAGTGGTCCTCTTCTGCTGGCTCGATGTCTGGGAGATTTTGTGGAGTTGGTCTATTGAGAAGTTCCTCAAAATGTTCTGTTCACCTCTTTATTTGCTCCTGTACATTACTGTTTCAATTCTTGTCTTTGATTATGACGTTTGCTTGCTTGTATTTCCATGTAGCTTCTTTGTGCTAGTGCACAAATCCCTCATATATCCATCCATTGACTGCAGCTTCCTGTGCTTCTGTTGCCAGCTCATCAATCTATTTCTATGATGTTTCTACCTACCTCTTAAAGAGCATGTACGGATGTACAGAATTTCATCGTCTAACATGAATGAAGTGTTATACGTACCGTACATAATTCACTGTTTGTGTCAAGATTTCACATTGCGTAGGCCTGTTGAATCGTGTGGATATGGAAGAACTCGTCCGAGTTTTCAGGACAGGCCGGAAATATCAGTTTGCATATTTTTTGCGTAAAAATTTTCACTTAAAAATTAATGTGTTGTGAAGTGTTTATTAAGTATTATGACAGTTCTAATAATCTGACTCGCCACACTTTTTTTTGCCAATTCGCCACATGTATCGATTGGTGAACTTCTTGCCTATCCCTAGTCTAGAACCTATTAACATTTTATAGTCGTGTCTTTTACATACTTCCCCGACAAATCAATGAAGAGTCACGAGACGCGGTATGATATTGCGTGAATAGGACATACAGCTGTGTAATTGAAAAGTTGTTTTAATATGCCAGACTTTGCTTGAAGGTGCGTGTTCATTCCACTTTTATTTTATTATTATTATTATTATTTTTGCGCTAAAACAATTTTGAGGTTTATTAAATTTGACATTTGGTTTCCTCTTTCGGAGTGAAACTGGCAGACGTACTAATTTGCCATTTGGTCTTGTACTTTTAAATTTTAAATTCAGACACGAAAACGTGGTTTAGAAAAAAAAAATCTTGTGGTTTATAAAATGTAATGGTTGTTCGGTAACATTCTTCTTGGTCTATCACCTTTCAGCTCCCACAGGAGTATAGGCCTTCAACAAACATATGCCAAGTCTACCTGTCCTGTGCCATCTGCTCGAAGTCTTTCCATGTCGTTTTCATCCCATACATGTCTGTCTCCAGTTCTCTTTTCTATGTGTTCGGTTACATTATGGCGTCACAATATTTTGAAACTGTTGACATGACAAGCCAATGGCTCTTAAAGATAAAGATAGTCTGGCGAAAATGATTGGACATAATTTCAAGTCCTCAACAAGTGCTGGATGCCTCGAGGTACAGCTTGTCATGTCAGTCTGTGTTGTGTGATTGCTGGCAGCGGAAAGATTTGGTCGGTGTAGGATCCTTTATTTCTGAAATCAGAACCTCTCTATTTGAGAGCTTTATTATTATTGTAATTATTATTATTGGTTTTTTGTTATTCGCTTCTAGTTTTTAAAAAAAATACCAAACTTATCCCTGTTCCACAGTGGAGGTCCATTCAAAATTTGACAAATGAGCTTTTTGTTTGTGTTTTTAATTTTGTTTGTTTGTGTGGAAAATATATAAAAGGACCGGGGGGGGGGGGGGGGGGGGGGCGAAGGGGAGGGGGGGGGGGGGGGGGGGGGGAAAAGCATAACGAAAGATCTTTACAAAGAGCAGTTTATGGTCTAAGACAGGAATGTCTGCGCATGTCCGCAGGATTGGGCCTTAGACCTTTTATTTTGTTACAGCGCCATAGCTCATTCTGTTCCAATACATTTGATTTTTATGACCGGATATCATCCTTATGCTGTGAGAGGTTTTCATATGCTGTGTGGATTCCAATCTAATGCTCATCTTTCGCTGTTGGGTTTTTATTCTTTTTCCCATTACCCGTTTATGAGTTCTTATGGTAATGCTGCTGCATTCCTCATTTGTTCTTGTCCATAAATGTTCACATATTTTCCCCGGCCAATCAATCCAAATTATCCAGCGGTAGCATGTGTTTGTGAATCCCCCTGCGTGCCACAGGACAGCCTGACCACAGGGGACAAGGGAGAAATAGAAACATTTTAAAAAGCAGTGCGAAGACATATTTTGCTGCTGTTTATCATAAGTAAATAAATTAGGGGGCTGCTGTAAATTAAGAAGTAAAATGATATATAATCAGTTTTGCTTGTTTCGTTTCGTATCCTATTCATGTATTTTTGTGCTGCTACGTCACTTCCTTTCTTGGCAAGTGTTCTACCTTCTTTTTCTTCGTACAATCTCAGACGTCTACTAGAATGTTTTCAAATAAAGCTTTCTACCAAGACTATTCATCAAGGCTATCCTCATCAGAATATTGTTTTGCGTTGTTAGTTCATTTTCTATTTTCATTGTTTGTTGCATTTCTTGAGTTGATATACTTTTTTAATTGTTCCGTATTTTTACATATTCTCATCTTTCATGTATCACACATCATTTCATTTTGTTTTAAAAATTCATTTTTTCCCCACGTATTTGCAATGTACTTTATCTTTGTTGACCTGTCTGTATTTTTCATAGTTGCCTGTTTGTGACTGTGGCTGACGAAGGATGAACCTCGAAACGTCCCGTGTTTCCTGTATACGTTAATTTGTATCTTCTTCTTCGTCCGTCCGTCCTGAAAAGGATGTTGGTTGCGTTGTGTCCGTTTACAGCGAAGCTGTGATATTTGCGCCTTTCGGCCGACACATCAGACTTCAGCACGGCATATTTGGGACCGGGTTAGCCTTTCCTCTTCGATCCCTATTCACTCAGCCAGACTGCAGTGATGCAGCCTGTTTCCAGGACCACCACTTGGAGGTGGAGTAGAGTCTTGGTCAGCTCTGGTTCGCTGACCCTGACGCAAGCAGTCTAGCTATGGGTCGCTAACTGCATTTCTCACTGTTGACACGTCTTAGGTCCCCGTTAATTTGTATGAAACTGATTCCATATCATTTTACATTTTCATTTATATATTACTTTGCTGCTGTTTGTATCGCGAAGCGTTGATAATATGTTTTTTTTTTCTAGTGCATGTTTTGTTCCCCGACCTGTCATTCTGCGTTTTACAAGGGTGTCAGTTTTTACTCTCAGCCCTTGCCCTTCTGGATCATCCACATTTTCCTGGTAGCTTCCATTCTAAGGTTTCATGTTTCTGCCACTGACCGATCGAGATCCGTCGTCACGCAATATCGAAACCATCCCCTCCTTTGGTTCACTGTATTGATTCACTGATGTTCTTCCATCGCTGTTTCCTATAAACTTCTCTTCCTTTTTGGCCACTTGTGTTGCATAGAGCCGCTCATTTCAGACGTGCCGACCTTCTTGCCTTGCTTTCTATTGCGGGCTAAACGAAAATAAGTAGTGTGACTTTCTAGGATGTAAGACAAAGACAATTTCATACGTTACGATCACAAGGCTTTCGTCAGGGAAGAACTAACGAAGTAAGAAGAGAAATTCCGAATCTTTTGGCCGAATACCATCACCAACCAAGAACTGCTTACTGGGAGCAACCAAGAGGACATGCACACAATAGTTGGCAGACGCTGGTGTTGGGTTGACCACATCCTCAGAAGAGACCCCAATGCCATCACAAGAACAGCTATGCTATGGACCCCTGAAGGGAAGCGATTGAGAGGCCGACCAAAACAACTTGGCCGAGAACTGTGGAGGCCGAGATGCAAAGAATGAACCAGAGCTGGGGCACCGCACAAAGGATGGCCGCCTGTCACGAGCGCCCCCCCCCCCTTCCTTATCTCTGAAGTAGTGGTCCATCAGTGGCCAAAACTCAAGAGTACCCGAAGTGGGTCTTCAACGGTGTCTACCTTTGCACAAGATTACTCTTGGCAGAGTTGTAGACAGAAGGATAATGATGCTTCTACCTCCAGGGAGTCTTCACAAGATATTCAGAAAAGCGAGAACAATGCTGCATTGGCTGAGCATGTTAACTCTTGTATCTCCCGTCAACTTTTGTGAAGGATTAGGTAATCTTATAATAGCTCGTTCAAGCCCACAGCTGAGTTAATTCAGCGAATTTCCTCTATTACTATTTAGTAGCTCAGGTTGGGTGTAATTAAGAAATTGTCTGAGACATATGGATACAACACATTCAAAATGATTAAATCAACTTTAAATTTGGATAGATATACATAACAAATTTAATAATCACTTAGGTTTTAACAGTTATTAAAAATTGAATAGTCTTTAACAAAAATTGATCATCATCATATCATGTTAATGGGGAATTATATAAGGGGAAGTTTCACTTGGCAGCTTTTTTTTTTTTTTTTTTTTTAAATTAAGTGTACACTTAGCTGCTGGAGTTTCTGCTCCCGCTGGCGTTTTGGTTCCTCGCAGAAAGGTGACTGGATTGCTCACATTCCTGGTCAAGATTAAGAGTTGCAGCACATTACAAGTAGAATCAGGGAGTAACTGCAAAGCTGGTCCCACGTCTCTAAGACCCGTCTGAGGATGATGTCTAGCGTCGACTTCAGGCCACTTATAACCTCACTTGATCCAGAAAAAGTACCCTCAACTGGTACCACCAGCTAATATGGCAAAAGAAGAGAAATGAATACCCTCTGAGTATTGAGTTTCCCGACACATACTTATGTGTCCCCATTTTCCCATTCCACCATCTCATCTATCTTCAGAATTTTTACCCACTCTGAGAATTAATCTTAATCCCAGCAGGTGAAAAACTATCTTTACATTTAAAATGAATAGTTTTATATTTAACTTTAGTTGAAAATATTAACAATATAGTTTTAATATGTTTACATTTACATTGGTTGAAAATGTTGTAAACTTTCATTGCAGTTAGAGTGAATATGTTTTACATTTACACTGGATGAACATTTACGCTGGTTGAATAGGTTGAAACTTTCATTAAATTTAAATTGAATATGTTTTACGTTTACACTGGTTGAAAAGGTTAATAATATAACAAGTATGTACATCATTTCTTTCATCATTCTCTCCCTGCTCCATATGGAGCTTGGGACTACCTCTGCTTTTGGTTCTTTATAAGAAGCTCGCAATAAAGCAGTCACCAGCCCTGGCAGTGATGGTTCATTAAATCATCTTTCTATATGCTGAGGTTACCAGCCTCAAATGACTCGGACATCCACTAGCAATTTTCACATATTAATATTCACGTATTAGTGCACATGTTAATAATGAAAAAATATAGAATTCAAAATGTACAACTTACACCAATCTTTAGGCTCACAGACTGCTGGCTGTGGCTCAGAGAAATAAAGGCACTTGTAGAGGCCTCTTACACTTGGTCTGGGGTGTTTTTACTTTAACAATAAGTTCCGACTTTGACTTGTGTTTCAGTTTCCTCAGATTTCTGTGTTCCTCGTTAATAATGTTAGCGTTTTCCTGGGCTCTTAAGTCCTCAAGAATTTCAAACAAGTCCGGCCCGATAAATGAAAGCTGATCTTAGTCTTAACTCTAGCAAGGTCTGGTGGTCTTCTTGGCGCAAAGTAGATTTTCACAGTATTCTACTCTGGCTGAAGTGTCAGGTTATATTGCCTGTCTTTCTCCCGCATTTGTTTGTTACGACGTTAAGCAGGGCTCCAATAAGAAGGGGTGTTGTGCCTTCATTCTGAGTGTCTGCCAATTGTTTTGTGGGGTAGTTCAAATTATTTCCTCATGTTAATTTCTGCGCGTTACTGCATGTGTCATGTCTCCCAAATATGGAATGAAAACATCCGATCCTCTCTCGGCAGTGTTTACAAATAACTTCTTACATCTGCCCGAACTATTACAACATTTCCGCTCAGGTGTGTCCGGCTGATAAGTGCGTGTCTGTAATCTGTCCACAGACAGGTAATTTATCGCCCGGCACACCTTAGGTAAACCCAACGCTCGGTCGCTGACCGGTCCATGGGTTCATGACGAATTATCACTGAGAGGAGTGTAAGGTGATATCACAGTACTAAATATCTGCTTTAAAGCAGAGAAAGAAAAGGGTCGACCACGGAAATTTAATACACAAAAAATGTAACTAAATACTGCCGGAGAAGAAAAGAGATCGACCTAATGATTATGTAACACCGCCGACCGAACAAAGTGGAATCAATTTGTTGCTGCCCTACAAGACGCCACGAGATGTGATGGCCACTGACTGCTTTGACTGCCGGTGGCTAAGGATAGAGAAGAAGAAGAAGAGAAATGATAGCGAGCATAGGTTCAATACTTTTAAAAAAAGTAAATATGATACGACATATAAACGGAGATGACTGATATCGCTATATTTCAGTATGAACACCACGAGTACTCGAATAAGTCCTGGTAAGAAATGGTAGAGAGTTCGACTGACTAAGCGGCTAGAAGACAGTAGCGTCACGTCCCAGTCTACCCAGGTGTAAATGGATACCTGGCTCTGCTCGTGAGTTAGGGAAAACAAAGGCAGCAAGTAAGGGAAGATAATATTGTGAAGTCTCCAACACGTTACGTCCTATACCGCAGTATCTGATATGGGACTGTCTTTACCTTACCTTTTAGAAATAGCGCGCGTGAACATAGCTGTACTAGGGAACATAACTAAAATAGGAGTGGCTAGTGTGGAGAGAGGCGGGCGGCGAAGACACAAAATAATAATAGAGATTGATAAATAAATACATACATATTGAAGGTCGCCTCAGATCAAGGAGTGTTGGGTTTTTAATCCGCTGAAGGCATCAGAGAATTGTGTGTGGTGGGTCAACATTTTATAACGAAATGTGACGATAGGGGGAGGGGGAAACTTGAATAAATATGACGTGACACACATCTGGATTTTGGTGGCGTTCGTGGCCGTTTGGCTAGAAAAAAATGGACAGAATTGTGTGACGTCATATGAGGGGGGACAATCCCCAAGGTAGATTAAACGTTGTCCAAGGTTAAACCGGCTTTTGTAATCGAAGAACAGGATCTGATCACGGTGACTTGGATAACCATGGTGGTCAGGGCTATTGAAATGGATGGCTACAGGGTGATGGAACCATTGATGACCTGTAAATAACACGTTTGTATCCGCGAAGCGTTGATAATGTGTTTTCTTTCTGTAGCATAATGTTATTACGTGTAAACAGAGTATTTACGACCTGTCTTTTTGAGTCAGTGGATACAAGAAGTGAATGGGAAAATGTGGAAACTTGTGTATCTGACGCCGGGAAACACGGAGTCATATTAAGTTAGAAAGTAATAGAGTGATGTGGTCAATACAGTGCGTGGGGGGGGGGGGGGGGGAGAAAAGTTCGAGGAAAAGGTTAGAACAATGATAGACAGAGAGACTACTTACTGCCCCTTTCCAGAACCGACATTAAGGACAGCGACAAATGTATTCCGTTTGTGCTTGCCTAGAGCAAAATTCTATAGACTGCAGTGAGGTCTTGGTATTCCCCTCTGTTTTGAATCCTGTCTTAATCTATGTCCATCTTTAACTGTTGTGCAGATAGAAAAAATAGCAATTAAAAAGAAAACCCCACACACAGAGAATAAACAGCCGGACACTTCTGTTTAACAGGTAATACATTAGAAATGTGTCTGAGCAAAAGAATAATCCGCTTCTGTCGGATGCGAATTTTCGATCCTGAAATCCGCCGGATTTGGAAGCGGAATTGATAAATGCTGCAATATAGTATATAAAATACGACAACATCGATTATAATATTATAACTGATATATATATATATATATATATATATATATATATATATATATATATATATATATATATATATATATATATAAATATATATATATATATATGATAGGGTGGGCGAGAGATGATGATACTGTTGTGATATGTGATCACTTTCTTGCACACTCGCACCGACCCGAACAACAATAAAACTCTTGATTCTAAGGCAGTGTAGAATGGTTTATGAGAGCACGTAGGTTCAGTTGGAGATATATATTTCTCTTAAACATAAGAACAGACTCACGCTGAATATAATTCTAAAGTTACAGGGAAATAATGGTAATTTCACTAGGAAATAATCTAATCTACCTTAAAAATCAAACGTGTTCTCATACCCTGTGCAAACTTCTGCTTACTCTGGGTGTCTCACATCTTTCCTCTACTGCAAATCTCACCAAACTGACCGCTTCTCCTGCGTCAGACTTCACACGCCAGCGATAAGGGCTCGCGCAGTCACATGGGCTGGGCCTTTATTGTGGCCCTCGCGTAGTCACGTGGGCTGGCGTTGGAGCGCGCACATCGAAAATATATGGGCGTTAAACACATAAATATGACATGACCTTGAGTGGGCCTCTGGTGTGTATGTATGGCCCCATCACACACACACACACACACATATATATATATAAAGAATTTGAAATAGAAATTAGGAAAAGAAAAGCTTAGGCCAGAATGCATTGAAAACACGTATTGTCTTTCAAACCAATATATGTGATCTCATTACATTGTTTTATTATGCTTTCTTAAAGTCTATTTAAAAGGTCCAAACAAGACCCCCACCAGTAAATAGTAATTAGTATAGAACCACAGGGAGGGTAGGTTACCAACTGTAATAAATAACAAACACATAAGGAAGGGAAACCAGTAAATTAATATTAGACAAACATTAAAGGTATTTGTTTTCAGGCACTCAATAAATGCCCAACCAACAAAGACTACCCAGGGTTCGAAACCCCCTTCTAATACCCCACTCCCCCCACAACCCAAGCAAACACCCCACCCCCGGCAGTAGGCATCCCCAAAAACTACAACCACCCCCCCCAACCCCCCCCCCGATAAATAGCCAGCAAAGCATCTTTTTTTGGGGATGCCTAGCTGGCCGTGGGGTCAGTGTGATTCGCTTGATAGCTAGGCGGAGTTGTCGTACGGAAGGTACGGGGTTCGAACCCTGGGTAAGCCACTCACGTCTGTTGTTTTTCTGTTGTCCAAGTGTTCTACTTCTTTATTTCTTACGAGTGCCTGAAAACATACCTTTATGTTTGTCTAATATTAATTCAGAGCGATGTTGCATCTTCATAAGAAGGGTTAATCCTCCAGACCTCGATAATGGACACTATAATATATGACACGAAGATAAGGAATGATAAAAACAAATACAAGGGCAAACAGGGGGAGAATCACTAAGTGCAGAAGGGTCCGCACTGCATGCATTGTGCAAGGTTCGGGAACAGACATGATAGTCGAGAGTTATAACAACTAGCAGCCTCCATGGTAACGCACCAGATGCAGAATGCCGCTAAATCCCAACGTCTGGGCGTCCCTATCTCCGATACAGAGAATTGGAGGTGCCTTGAAATTATCCTATCCTGTGGGGAAGAGGGGGGGGGGGGGGGGGGGGTCAGAGGTATGGCGTCCGCCTCGAATTCTAAAGGTACCGGGTTCGATTCCCAGTAGAGAGAACATATTTTATGGACAATTTTTTTTTTCAGAACCAGTGGTCCTAATGATGTCATACTCCACCCTGGTCTTCTGGGTAGTGAGATCGGATGCCTGGCCTTCTCGGATAAGGGTGATAAAATAGTAGGTCCCATGTGCAATTTGCGCACGTTAAAAATCCCACGGAAGTTGGAAATCGTAATAAGTAGGGCAGTTGGAAATCGTAAAGAGTGGGTCATAAGGCCGCTGCCCTGGCAAAATTTAAAAATTAGAAACCTACCCACCATAAAAAATATTAATAGAATGTGTGATTCCTGTATACACACATTGGGATTCCAGCCGATGAGACGGAACTCGTGCACTGTACTGAGATCCTCCTTGTGTGATCACTGATGGAGTTGTCCGTGTGCAATGAAGATAGTCCTTAAACACCAAATCAATCTCCTATCATGGAGGCACCTTACCCCATGTTCACTGGTTTCAGGATTCGCCTCTTCGTGAACAAATTAAATTCAAAATCGCACTTTCTATTCAGTTTTGCTTTTTGCAGTATAATAGCAACACACGACCTTAGTGTTTATGTAAGCAGTGGGCATCATATTTGTCCCACTGTTTGATACATACAGTTTAAAACAGAGCCTTTGAATACTTCTAACCAGTGAAAGCCTATTTAAAATGACTTCCGGTGACTTCGATAACAAGGAGACGTAAGCTGTTATACGGTACAGAAAACACGTTTACATAGCTGACAACAAATTGCACGGTGCTGTACAGACTTAATATAGAATCAAGTTGTAACGAGAAATTCATGTAGCCCCCAAAGCGGATGCTGTCATCAACGTGGGACTGATGACAAGCACCAGACAGGTGCCAGTGGGAAAAAGAGTTGAGACGAAGACGCTGGCGATGGATAGGACACACTTTGTGGAAACCTGTTGATAGCATTACAAGACAGTTCTTTCTCTGGTATCTCCAGGTTAAGAGAGGCAGAGGTAGACCAAAAGGACACAGAGAAGAAACCTGGAGATAGAAGTGAAAATGATGAGGAAGACGAGGAAAGAGCTTGAGCTGATGTCACGTGACAGGAGGACTTGGCCTGTGTTTGTTGAAGGCCGATGCTGCTTGGGGAGCTCAAGGGTATTGATTGATTGGTAGCAGATACTGCCGTGGGGAAGTGTGATGTTAGAGACATTACTATACTACGACTCAGCTTTATGAGCTGGGCGTGGAACCGTTTGACTTCCTCGCTGCCTTTGCCTTTCCTAAAATAACAGCAGAGTCAGGTACATATTTATGGCTGGGTAGACCAGAGCTTTACGCTACCAGGTTTTGAACCCTGAACCCGATAATTTGGCCGCGACAGACAAGTGCACTCAACACGCTGTCAGTCAGACGTTCTAACGAAACGTTACCACAAATAAAATTATTGTTATTGTTAATCAGAATCGACATCACTGCACTCCGGGCAAACCCATAAGTGCTCAGTCTCCCTCAGCAAATGTCGAAGAGTATGAATGCTAATTGTACCTGTACTACGCTGGTTGTACATACGACGGATGCATCCTCTCTCACGTCCATCTCTGCTAGTCCCATGTTTGATGCCAAAACTCCAAGAGTCTCAGCCTTGTTGATTCATCCATTGCAGTGTCATTATCTAGCAGGCGATCATTAATTGCCCTTAGTATCTCTCCCTTATCCATGTCCAGTGTCCCCACTATGGGTGCTCTCGAGGCCAGTCTGTCAGCTCTCTCATTGCCACGTACCCCTGCATGACCAGGACAGTAGATCCACACCAGTTCTTGAAGACTTGAGGATTCTATTGATGTTTTCCATTCATGCCGCAGCCATCCGTTCTGAACTTTCCGAAGCATGGCTTGAGAATGTGACAATATAACTGCCCTGGTTGATGGAGTTTCAGACAGCCACCTTAGTGCTGCAGTAACTGCCTCTAAAATAAAAAAACACACGGTACAAAAAATAACACGCGGGTACACACACACACGCGCGCAACACATAAAACAGTGAGCTATAACAGATCAGTTACTTTGAAGTCTCCACCCATTGAATAGTCAACTGCAGAAAGACATTGATGCTTCCAAGCATTGAGGGCTAGTGATAGAATGATCTAAAGCAGGGGTTCCCAACCTTATTATGCTCATGGCCCCCTTCTGAGCCTAACTTACTTTAGTGGCGCCCCTCATAGTCGCTGTTGGCTGGAAAAAAGATACTTTACCATCTTACTGTTCCCCCCCCCCCCTAGAAATATGGCATGGCCTGCTGGGGGGGGGGGGGGGGGGATTTGGCCCACGTTGAGAACAGCTGATCTAAAAGACTGGATATAAGAAGATTCAATAGATGACATTTTGTTAAATGAAATGTTGTAACGAAATCCTTTAAAAAACAAAATTCCAGTCTTCTCTGATAGCTCTCAAATACAGAAATATTTTTCTAATTGTGACATAGCCTACCTCAGTCCCTATTCATACAAGCGTAGACTTTTTGAATACTTTATGAGTTCTGAATACATTATCGGATTATCTTTTCTTATAATATCAACTGTAGGTTCTAATGACGATGTTTGTACTTTTCAACATATTTATATGTCATGTTTATAAGTAGTTAATGGTAATACGAGTGTGCTATTTTATTTTACTTTACAACGTTGAATTCCTTGACATTGATATGTAAAATGCAAGTGAGAATAAATGAATTCAGTTTGAAAGGTGAGAGAAAGGAAGGACAGAATGTCAGACGGTCCTTCGTGCCCAATTCGCAACCCTTTGAAAATAAAGTTCGTTCGTTCGACTCATACAGAGCCGGCCCGATGCTAATGTTTGCCTTATTTATGGTTGAACATCACGTGTCCGCTGCCCAGTGTAGTACCTGGGGGTCGCTGGAGAGACAAAGACAGAATAGGACTACCTACTACACCAGTGTTACTCAACCTCTTTGTGTTCACGGCACACTTTTCAATTTTCTAAAAAATTTGCGGCACACCTATCTGACCCCGCGTATGAATAAAAAAATTACAGTGATATGTACTAAATTAAACACACTAATTTGTGGGTGCTTTAGAATAAAGAAAACTCAATCTGATTTTCTTTGAATTGTTTAAAATAATTTTGATGTATGTCTATTTGTGTTCAAAGCAGTTAATAACTCCGATTATTATTTAATGAATTCAAGCTGTAAGATCAGTTTTATATTACATGATCACTAAAAATATACTTCATGTAGTAAATTTACCAAAATTTAGCGGCACACTTTGATAGGCACGGTGGCACACCGGTTGAGAAACACTGTACTACACACTCAGGCATGTCAAACAAGTCGACGAAGATAAGGTTATACATGGGGCAGGCAACTTTATCATGTAAAACAAATTGTCACAGAAACTACTGTAGTAGTAGTTCCATGCTCCGCAAGGAACTCAAAGAAAAATGAGGATCATTATCATATGCCACTGTGAGAGGCTGATCACATAGCTGAAAGTATGAAGAAAATAAAATGCTTCTAGATAGCACTGGAGATCCAACTACTACAGCATGAACCGTCGCAAATAGTGGCTGATTGGGAAGCAAGGTATTATAGTGTGTTTTATAGAATTTGTCGAACAAATCATATTGTTTTCATTCATTGGTGAGAGCATTTCCATAGCTGACGTTCATGTCTTCCAGTTGTTGAGGGGTGCTTTGATGAAGATATGGGTGAAGTTGTTGATTCATTATCATCAGAGAGCGTTGAGGGTGAAGATGTTAGTGACGATTATAAAGAAATGTATAAATTAATGAAGACTGAACAAAACGACCCTGCTTATTGAGACCAGTATTATATGATTTATTTTGTGAAAGTTATGTTTTTCTAGATTTTTTTGTGGCGCTCCCACCCTCCCCACCCCTACCCGTGTGACGTTTTTTTTTTTTTTTAACATGTGGTAACAATTTTGGAGTGGTCACACTTCGCCCGTGCACTTCCCAGAAGCCTCATACTATTCCTAATTTTTGTACGTTGGTTTCATACAGATTCCTACAATAAACATATTTGTCATATCTAAGGTCATAATCTAGGAGCACATAATCCAGAGCACATGTTTGCCTCCCGTTTATTGTTCATCTGTCTGCCTGTTTGCTGTCTTCTCACCGGCTTGTGCAAACATTGTCTTCCCCATCATGCATTTCTTCAAAATTCTACTATATCGAAGAATGAGATACTCAGTGTGTTACCTGGAATAATCCTTATTGATATACCTGTCTTACAATGAATCCGATGTGTCAGCTAAGCCGACTGGTTTTTTTATACACGCTGCCCAAGATCAGGGAAGTTTCAGCCTGTTTGAGAATGTTCATCCTACATGCACGTACCCTCAGTTGTCTTTTCAGAAACTGGTTATAGCCTCCCAGTTACAGCGTCCACACGTACTGTACTGGAGTCAGGCTTAGTCATTTTAAGTAAATTACCCTTATTATCAGGTCGCCTTCATTGATTTTGTCTGTTTAAGATTTATTAAATAAACGTCGCAAGTTTAGTGTTGTCCAAATATGAGAGGTTGTTTATTTATGTTTTGTTTAGGCGTTCGCGCTGTTTTCACCCAGACATGAAGGAAGTCTTCCAAAATTAACTATCGACTTTTAGGTCCAACTCACGTGGCGTAAAATGTACGCTTGGCACTTGTTCAAGTAATGACGTAGTGGGTACGCAGAGATTATTAGTGCTGAAGACTGTGTACTTGTCATCTTGGTTGTATGGTGTCCATATCACATAAACAGATTCTGCCTCTGAATTTTTTACATTTTTTATTGATCCGCCTGCGTTATTTCTCCGCTTTTTATTTAAACGGCCGTTGAAGAGTTGGCTGGAGGCATGTGAAGCCTGCACTTAATGCGCTATCATGTGTTCATCGAAAAGAATCTTCAAATCATCTTCAGCTGATCTGTACCCTTCGGCGGTATCCTCTTAAAAATGATCCATTCGGTGTTTGCTGACGGCAAAGGTGCATTTCCAAATTGATGCAGTGTTCTGCTAAATCCCCCCCCCCCCCCCAAACCCCTTTCCACCTCATTCCTTTTGTTGATTTACCACAGATTGAATGAATTTGGTAGTTTAGAGGCAGGGTTTCTTAATGTGTGGTTCACGGACGCCTTTGGTGGTCCATGAATGTATTCTAGTGGGTCCGTGTACATAACCTAACATTTAAATTGTAAAATGTTTAATTATGCTTTTATGTACGAGGGGCGTTCAGAAAGTAATGCACCACATCGTTTTTCTCAGGAGCTGTTTATTCAAAAAGCATGAAATTTATACACAATATACATGGATATGTCATGTAAACATCGGTATTATTCAACATAATCCCCATCAACTTGTACGGCTTTATGCCAGCGCGAAACAAGTGCATATATTCCTAGCCCGTACCAGATTTTGTCTTGATCATGTAGCCATTTATTCGCTGCATTAATCACTCGTTCATCATATTCAAACCTTGTCCCACGGAGTGCATCTTTAAGTGGACCAAATAGATGAAAATCAGAGGGTGCCAAATCGGGACTATAGGGTGGATGGGGTAGTACAGTCCAACCCAATTTGGTGATTGTTTCCCGTGTTGTCAGACTTGTGTGAGGTCGCGCATTGTCGTGAAGGAGAAGCAGGTCTGCTGGATTCTTGTGCGGTCGAACTCTGCGAAAACGTTGATTGAGTTTTTTCAATGTCTTAATGTAAGCTTGCGAATTGATTGTCTCTCCTCTTGGCATAACGTCCACAAGAATCACACCTTCAATGTCCCAAAAGACAGTGATCATGACCTTTCCAGCTGAAGGAATTGTCTTGAATTTCTTTCTTCTTGGTGATTGCGGATGATGCCACTCCATTGACTGTCTTTTTGTCTCAGGTTCAAAATGATGTGCCCAGGTTTCGTCACCTGTAACGATCGTAGCCAAAAAGTTCTCTCCATCAGCATTGAAACGCTCCAACAGTTCAGAAGAAACTGCTTTCCTTTGCAATCGGTGGTCATTTGTGAGACTTCGAGGAACCCATCTTGCACAAACCTTAGAAAATCCGAGAGTTTTTATAACTGCATTTGCACTACCAATGCTGACTGACAGCTAGCTGTAAGGCCAATTGTTGAGTAGTGATTCGCCTATCAGTAAGAATAATGCCCTCAGCGCATTTCAACATTTCTGCGTTGGTGGCTGTGGCAGGATGTCACAGCGCGGCCGATCAAGCAGCTCCGTATCTCCACTTCCTGATTCTTTGATTCTCTGAACCCAGCGACTGACTGTACTTCTGTCGATTGCAAAACTTCCATACACATCACATAGACGCTTGTGAATATTCACAACAGTTTTCTCCTCTGCAACGAGAAATTCTATCACAATTCGCTGTTTATAACGCAAGTTGCTAACACTCTCCATTTCAACGGTTTAGGGCAGCCGTATTATTTGGCCGGTTGCAGTGCAATTTGTTGCACACAATTGGCACATGCCATATTTGAAGTGTGCAAAATTTCATGCTTCTATCTTCATTTTTCGCTGAGAAAAACGATGTGGTGCATTACTTTCTGAACGCCCCTCGTACATATTTTCCAAGAAGAAGACCATATCATTCATCGGACAATCAAAGGAGTCCATAACTGTAGTGGTTTTTGATGTTATTGAATGGTTGTTATGTTACCTAGTGTACTGGATGAGGTCAGCTGTGAAGGCTCCTGAGATAAAAGTTTATGTGAGTTACAGAAGGCCTTTCTGCTACCATTTACGACCTCAAACAGACCTATTCTACTATAATGAATGTTAGCTACGTTAAAAGTCTAGGGTACTGAAATGTAATGTGTAGGTAATAAAATACACAGACACACACATGTAAATAATAAGTCTAATACTAATAATAAACTCTATGATAAACTGAACTAACACTGGCTGTTATCGTTTAAGTTTGAAAATTTTTTTAATTTATTAGTCCTGAACCAATTGTTTCTTTTGGTCAGAACATATGAAACAATATGTATTTATCAATAAAGTGCATATATATATATTGCATAATCAAATGAAATTTTTGTACATAGGTATATTATTACATTTGGTTAATATTAATAATATCTACAATGTCTTGGGAAAAACTAGCACTGGATGTTTAGTTGGGGTGGCGTCATCATGCCCAATCTATGATTATAAAGTTCCTTGTCCTTGACATATGGACTGATATTAGTGTTTATATAACAAGATTTTATTTCTTTATTGATGGTGGACACAGTTGATGAATCTACAGCAGGCCAGGTTTGCACTTAACTGGCCTGTGACGATGTAGTACAGGATTCTTGTGGCCCACTCCTCTCAGTAGCTGGAGTAAAATGTTAGGCTGCACAGGCATCCGCTCTTGTACTTCTACAAAAGCATCTGGCACAAGCGTAGTGCCAGATCAGAAACTCTGAAACCAAAATTTGTGCCATGTGTCAACACTCTGTTTACTGCGCCACTCTTACACACAACACAGCAAAACAACATTACACAGATTGGGTCAGATCTCTCTGACCAACTTAGCACATCTCACCCAGTTGTTTTCAAATAGTACCAGTTTCCCAAGACTGCATTGCATCCTAAATATGCTCAATAGTTTCCTCTTCCATCCAATAAGGTGGGTGATATGTTCCCACTGATCTCAAATAGATCTGTCTTCCATAGTCTTCGATATGTTTTCATATATTATTTGTTTGTCTCTAGGCCCTGGACTGCTGCTGGGGACCTAGAGTAAGCACTCACTTGTCGTAATCATTTTTCATGATATGGCAGTATCAATCACTCAAAATATTAAAGTAAACAAGATAAATGCTTTTTCCCTTACTACAATTCAGAATTGAGAACACAGTTACGTAATACTAGCAAAACTCAGCTGAGCTGCTGGCTAGATTAGGGCGTCCCACTGATTTTTATTTAATAATTCCTGGAAATTATCTCTAGCAGTAACGTACTGTGTCAATGGACAGTCTTCTATAAAATGGCACAAGCGAGCGTCTGTCTTTCAGTACTATAAAAGCTTTTGCCCAATCAACGGACTTCCCCTCTAACTTTTCAAATATTCAAAATTTAATGTCCAATTTCAGTCCAGTCTCAGTCTAGTGTGTAGTATTTGTCTGTCGGTCTGTCCGTCTCAACTTGGTTTTTTTCCCAAAATTACACTTGTTTTTTGGACTAACTACAAGAAAAAACTACACAAACCTGCCCCCCTTACTTATACGATTTCTTAGGCTCAAGGACGCCAGTTATTTTTAGTATGGAACAAGGGACCTCAAGACGCAGTAAATAGAGACCGCAGTCAGCCTTAGCTTTTGCCCCTAGTTCATTGCACGTTTGATTTTTGCATTTTTAGGCTCAAGGACGCCAAAATGTGCAGAACTTTAGTGAAAATATGCGTTGTAAAAAAAACTGTTCGCTAGTCTGTATGGAACAATACGGTCTTTCGTCAATATCTTCCGTGTTATCTGTCCGTCTGTGTAATTAAAAGTATATTATTTCTCTGCTCAAGATGGGCTATCAAACTAGCTAGGTTTTATTTTCATAACTTTATTATTAAAGAAAACCCTACTTTTCTCAAGGTTAGTTTTGAATTTTGTTTTTTGAACCTTCGGGTATGGCATTTGCCGCTATATTCAAATTAAAACGACCAATTACGGTAAAACGTCTAAGATACGTCTGTTTCGAGTAAGAGCTAAGGTCGCTTTTTGTCCATTTCCTTACATTGTGTCAACTAGTGGCGTATTTTTTCCTTTAAACTACAAATTGCGTCTTTTGCATTTTAGATTCAAACACGTGTTCAGACCGTCATAATTTTTTTCTTTTATCTCCGTTTCTACCCCATCTAAAAGGATATGCCGTTTGTCTGCATGTTCCAACTAGTTAGTTTTAATGGCGGTAGAAAGCGCTGGCGTAGGTGAAGAAGCCTCGGCATATCTTGCCTATATTTTTATCCCTACGTTATTTTACCTGTTATCTTTATAATTGGAGATATTTTAACGTTGTATCACTGTATTTTCACCACACATCTCCCCACCTGAGAACATGCACTAATGCAAGTTCCAAAACCAGTGATACACATAGATAAAATTAACTCCTCCCGCCTACTAACTTTTCTAATTTTGATCACAGGGGTGCCTACTGAGGAAATCTGCACCGACATTCAGTGACCCCGGGATATATTCAATAATAAACTGATAAGGTTGCAACAATAAAGACCATCTTAACAATCTTGCATTTTCATGCTTGGCCTGAGATAAGAACACTAGGGGCTGGTGATCCGTTTGGACCACAAAAGTCCTACCATACAGATAGATTTGGAACTTTTTTATTGCCCAGATTAACGCTAAACATTCTTTTTCGCTTGTGGAATATCCTTGCTCCGCTTTATTCAACTTGCGGCTTGCATAAGCGACTGGTTTCAGTTCCCCATTGGGTGAAGAGGACCTTTGCAACAGAGCCGCCCCCAGGCCTAAATTGCTTGCATCTGTTCTCACCACAAAGTCCTGTGTCAAATCAGGCAATTTGAGAATAGGCTTGCTAGTGAGTTTTTCCTTTAACTCTTGAAATGCCAATTCACATTGCGCTGACCAAACAATTTTATCTGGATTTCCCTTGCGAGTCAGATCAGTCACATATAGAGTTAAAATTTTTGATATATTTTTGGTAAAACCCACATAACGACACGAATGATCGCACGTCTTTTTTTGTTTGTGGTCTAGGTGCTCTCTGCAGTTTTTCCAAGTTCTTGGGGTCAGGGGTCATGTTACCCTGATATACAGTATGTCCCAAGAATTCCAACTCTTTGCATCCAATACAACATTTTGTTGGTCTAGCAGTTAAGTTCGCTTCTCTGAGCCTATCAAATAACATATTCAGATAGTTAATGTGTTCTTCAAATGTTTCTGTGGCGACGAGAATATCATCCATGAAATTCATGATACATGGATTATTCAGGGGATCCAACAATTTGCGCATCATCCTAGAAAATACACTCGGAGCATTTTTCAGTCCGAATGGTAGCATATTGAATTCATAATGTCCTTCCGAGGTGCTAACAGCTAAATAAGGTCTAACTTCAGGCTTCACTGGAATCTGGTAATAGCCTTTGCTAAGATCCACCTTCGAAAAGTATTTTGCCTTGTTCAATCTGGCAAATAACTGTTTTGTGTCTGGTAATGGATCCACTTGTCTTTCTGTGACAGCATTCAGTTTCCTGTAATCTATGCACAGTCTATGTTCCCCAGACGGTTTCCTCAACAAAACTACACTGGAGCTAAAAGAAAATTCACTGTGTGAAATAATCCCTTCTTTCAACAAATAATCTATTTCCTCTTTCAATGCCTTCTCCTTCGCGAACGGAACAGAATAGGCTCTCATACAGATTGGGTTTGAGTCTACCAGCTTCATGTCATACTGTAGCAAATTTGTATGTCCTGGTTTATCGGTTAATACATCTGTATGTTCCTCCAGAACCTGTTGAACTCTCTCCCTCTGATTTTTAGTCAGGTGCTTACTGACTTTTACCTGTGCGGCTGTCTCACAGGGATGTAATGGGTATTCATGTGAGGTGAGCGGTTCCTTTTTCATTTTAGTAGCGATAGCCAAGGTCAGTAAGGGGGTGCTTTCCTGGAGTGGTCTGTCCAGATACTTCTTTAAAAGGTTTACATGATATATCTTCTCCTTCCCCTTTTTGTCAATTTTATAGTTTGTTCTAGACACCTTCTCTAGAACCGTATATGGACCTTGCCATCCAATTTGCAACTTATTCTGGCTGCCGGGTAGTAGAAGAAGCACCTTCTCTCCCACAGCTAATTCTCTGTCCTTTGCTTTCCTATTAAAATACGCTGCATGTTTCTTCCTGGCTTGTCTCAAATTATCATTTGCCAGTTTCCATCCAGCTTTCAGACGAGTGGTCAACTCGTTCACATATTTATATGATGAGGTAACAGTCTCTTCTGCTTTCTCATCTGTCCAGGTCCTTAATAAGGCTTCCAATGGACCTTTTATTGGCCTCCCAAATAGCAGGGTTGTGGGAGCCATCCCGGTTGAACTATGTGGTACCTCCCGATACGCAAACAACGCGGTGGGCAGAAATTGATCCCACATATCAGGATTTTCATGTGCCAGCTTCCTCAGGATAGAAATGAGAGTCCCATTGAACCTCTCTACCTGGCCGTTCCCTTGTGGATGGTACGGACTACAATGAAAGTGTCTGGCTTGAAATAGCTTAAAAACTTCTTCCGTTAGTTTCCCCTTGAACTGTGAGCCATTATCAGTCAAGATTTGATGCGGGAATCCTAATCTTGTGAATATTGTAAGTAGTGCCTCTGCTACATGTTTCAAATCAATTGATGGCAGGGCTACCGCCTCTCCCCACATAGAACAAGTGTCCACCAGAGTAAGGATGTAACTGTTCCTCCTCTTGGTCCGAGTAAGAGGTCCCACAATATCCACTGCAACCCTCTCAAAAGGTGTTCCCACTATGGGCATTTCCCCTAGAGTTGCAGGAGCAGTCCAGTGCTTTGGAGCTACCCTTTGACATTCTGGACAGGATTTGACATATCTTTTTATATCCTCCGTTATCCCTGGCCAGAAGTAATGACAAGCTATACGCTGTCCTGTGGCGCTGATCCCCATGTGACCACTGAAGGGAATCGCATGCCCTAGTTCCATCACTTTATCTCTATATGAAGCGGGAAGGGCCAGCTGGTTGTGACCATTTGTTCCAGTTCCGGCCTTCCTGTATATCAATTTGTTCTTCATAAAGTACTCTCCCTTGCTTGGAGGTGTGTGGCATTTGGGCAATTTCTTAAAACATGGCTTGAGTGTCCTATCCTCAGCCTGCGCCTTCCTCATCTCTTCTGGATGAGCATTTATAGGTTCACCTTCTTCCTCCTTTTTCTGTGACCTGGTCTGCACTGTCGCCATGATCACAGGTCTCTCGGGATTCCCCAAGAAGACGTATCTACACCCCAATATCAGAGGGTAGATTGGTTCATCTATCACTGCTGCTCTAATTTCTCCTTCCACATAGCGAGTTTTCACCGTTATCCTTGCGATGGGAAGTGTCATGAGTGGTATGTCCTTAGTCGCCCCTTGTATTTCCACTGTTTCTGTGGTATACTGACTTGGGTCCACTAGGCTAGACTTCACAACTGAATCATAATCCAAACCTGTATCATATAGGCACCTGATGGTGACCCCATTACAAATAACATCCTCACAAACTGGGGGGTGATAAGGTTCCTGCTGTCCATTAGGATTAACCTTTAATCTTTGGTTCCCCGATTTCATTGCAGCAATGTTTGAAGGTTTCCTTTTACAAAATTCGGTGTTATGGTTGTCTTTCTTACACCATTTGCACCATCTCTTTCCTTGGTTAAACGGTTTTCTTTCATTATATTTTTGGTCATTGAACTGTGAGTTTCTATCACGATAATCATTTCTTGGCTTATCAAAATTTGTCCTGCCTTTATTACCTTGTTCTCTGGTATCAAATTTACTAAATTGCTGTGGAGCTTTAAAATTTTCTACATGCTTCTTTTTAGTGCCACTTACCTCTGCCTGGGCTGCCTGATACCTCTCAGCGACATTTAAAACCTCTCTGCACCTTGTTCCATGAGAAATTTTCTCATGTCTGGAGCCATGGACTCTCTTAATTGCTCTATCATGATCATCTCTTTGAGATCTTGGGTCTTCCCCAGAGCAGTCCATTTCTCCAAATAGGTTTCCAGTCTGGCAGAGAATTGGTGGTATGTCTCCTGTAGTGGATTTGATGGTACTGTATGGTTGTGATATTACCTAGTGTGATGCATGAGGTCATATGTGAAGGCTCCTGAGATAAATGTAGCTGTGAATTTACAGAAGGCCCTTCTTGCTACCACTTACGACCTCACACATATCTTTTTTACTAATGAATGTGGCTACGTTAAAATCTAGGGTACTGATATGTAATGTGTTGTGGTAGATTACACACACACACACAGAGATATTTAATAAGTCTAATAATATTAATAAAATTTATAACCCACTGAACTAACTCAAGCTGTTTAAATTTTTGATATTAAATTTTCTTTAAGTTTATTTGTTCTGAACCAAGGTTTTATTTTGGTCAGAACATACGAAAGGTTTTGAAATTATGAATGAAATGCATGAATATATGTCATAATAAACTAGAAAATGTTTACATATGTATTTCAAATGACTGGTTAATAGTAATTATCTTAAGATAGTCCCAGGAGAACTTATTTCTAGATATGCTGTTGGGGTGATATCATCACTCCCTGTCTATGACTACCAAACATTGTCCCTTCACTGATGGGAGTAATACAAGTTTTATTTCCCAAAATTTTTGTGGGTTCTAGTGATGGTAATATAGTTGGTGTGTTAGTTAGTAAATAAGTTGGTGAAGGTCCAGCAGGCCAGACGCTCACGTATCTTGACTGAGTAGTTCTGGTGCTGGAATCTGGTGGCCCCACCTCTCCATGCTTGGGGGCAATATAAGGCTGCTCTGACAAAATACTAGACTGCACTGGTTCACACTTGTATATATCATCACAGCATTTGACACCACTTTGGTGCCAAACAGAAACTCACACTTCTGCAACAAAAGTATTGGGTCATGTGTCAGAACTCTACCTCCTGAGCCACTTCTGCACACAACACTACACAACACACATATATATAAATTATTAGGTAAATATGAAGCCTAACAAATAAAATTAATAAAGAGAAGAGCAATGGGAAAATGACAGTGCTGTCACAAAGAATGTACTCGAAATCCCCCTTGTTTTCTGCTTCGTCTGCAAATTGTAACGCTTTCACGTTGATAGTAAAGCTTACTGTATTATTACCCGCCTTCTTCAATGAAACGTGTGCTGTAATTCTTGGAAAAGCATTGAGACGTACTGCGTAATGACCTAAATTAACCCTAACATTAATTATACTGCGTTACCAAAACGAACGAACAGATGGACTAAAGGGATAAAAAGAGAAGGGAGAGGCAGAAAGCCGAACACTAAACCCGCTTCGCGCGATACACAATTACTACCATCACGCGTGTAAGTCTACATGCACTAATTTTTTTTTAGACGGACAGTGATAAAATACACTACCCTTTCCCAGAGTTAGGTTTATAAATCATAACAGACTCTTATTAGAAAAGACAACATTATATGGGTTTACGTTTGAACACATAACAGTACCCAGACAGCACATCTTCTAAACAGGAGATAGAAGAAATTGCATATTTTGAACGCAGCCACGTAGCTCCTTTAAATTAGTATTTTTGGGTTCCTTAGGGTTTGCTGACAAATAATATGTAAAACGTTACGCAAATAGTCCAGGAATTAATAAATTATACCCAAAATAAAATATTGGGGGTGCCTGACAGCATAAAATCATTTCTGCTCATAAAATTTTTTTTATAACGTGTTTGAAAAAACCTTACGTTACATAAATAGCCTACCATGTAAACTCCAAATTGATTGGAGCGCAACAATTGAAAGCCTAACCACGATTGGTCGGGCTATAAATACTATCTTGGTTGTTGGGGGAGACGGGAAAAGATAACATTTTTTTCAAACACTTGTCGAAACGTGGCTCATTGGCCAGTCTCGCTGATATACACACTTGGGAGCGTTAGTTCGAGACCACTAATTCAAATAAGCTTGATAAAGCGACAGTACGTTGAAGCTAGCTCACATTTTTGCTAAAATAAAAGCCTGGAACATAGGCAGAACGGAATTTGTGCCAGTTTGTGCCAGAATTCATTGCTAATCAACGTATCTGTGTTTATTTCCATGAAATTGTGGTAAGCTTGAACCATTCAGTATCTTTTAATGAAAAATTGAATGTGAATTGTTGATTTATGCCTGTATATATATGTGTAGTTCAGTGGCAAACGTGAGGTAAAGCCTATAATGCTCCAGCCTGAACAGAGGGTGTCGGAGAGAAGTAAAACGGCATGGAATGGCCAAATAGTACACTGACACCTGGATGATGGACTAGAAAGAAATAATGCTGGAAGTGCAGAGGCGTAGTAACCATTAAGAAGGGTAATACTGGAATAAAGTATTTCAAATGAAGCTGACTGTTGGCCTAACGCTCTGAACGCAATGTTTGTGCTGTATTGTGATCAGTGTAAAAGAGAATATAAATTAGTTATGAAGTAGAAGGTACATCCTTCTTGATTTCAGGGACAGTGGTCTTGATGGTAGTGAGCAGCATCTGGTCAGAGATTTGCTGAATCCAGAGTCGGACAGCATACTCCTTGGTCTTTTTAGCTATCAGTGAGGTGTCTCCTGAGCCCAGAGGAGAATTCGAGCAGAGGAGTCCTTTCCTGCCGCCATCACGCCAGATAAGCGAATTGGCCAGCTGAGCTCAACATTATGCCCCCTCATCTTGAAATAACTTTATAAAAATACCATTCAGAGGGGAATTTACTTGTCTTAAAATCAGGAACTGTGAACATCTCCAATAATAGTCCCTAAAGACAAACTATTGAAGTCATGATGACAAATACCAACAGAGCTTGAACAAAACAAAACCAGTATTACCTCATTTTACTACTACACAACTGACACACATAGAACATTTGTAATAATATATGTCACTACAATATTCATATTAAATACATTCTGTACATAACTTGTAATTTAAATTGATTGTGATTCCTGGTTCCCTTGTAGTTGAATCAGGACACATATTCATTCATGCTAGTAATGAATACATATTGTTATTTGAACCGTTACGAGTGACTTCTTTAAGCTATTCTCGTAGAGTGTTATATGTATGTGAGTGTCACAGTGTTGTTAAGAGTAGTGGATTAAATTAAATTGTTTATCTGTCTGTTGTTGTGACTTACACTTCACCATACACATACCCTAGACACAAAACGTAGTCACCACACTATTCCAGAATAATTCTGACTGAGATATATAGATATGTGGCAGCAAGTAAGGTTATATATATAATATTCTACTCTTATTAGATATATATATATACCTTCACAGCTGATCTCAGTCAGTACACTAAGTCCCTTATAAATATCTATAACATCCCACTTCACCACATATATTGGGGTCTCGCTCTTGGGATTTTGAATCTTTAACTATTAAAAATATTGGGGGTAATTCACTTCAGGGAATATAAGAATTAAAAGGTATCCTTGGGTGGAATTAAATAAGGTTGAGCTCACGGTGCCTGTTTTGTCCATTAGAGATTGAATTGTTGGTTAGACATTGTAGAAATTTATCTGATAGACAATGGCGGACCTGGCCAAATTTCGATCTGCTGCGGTTCAGACTGCAAAAGAGTTAGGATTAGATGGGCAAGTTATGGTTGCCTATGTCACAACGGAATGTGACAAATTTATTGAACGCGAAGAAAGAAGATTAGAAAAAGAGGCCGAAAGAAAGTTGGAGGCTGAGACTAAGAGGTTGCAGATTGAGGCTGACAAAGAGGCTAAAGCATTGGAAGCCGAGGAAAGAAGACAAGCTGCAGAAAGGGAAGAGAAGAAATTAGCTGCAGAAAGAGAAGAGAAGAAATTAGCTGCAGAAAGGGAAGAGAAGAGATTAGCTGCAGAAAGGGAAGCAGAAAAGGAGGAGAAGAGATTACAAAGGGAACATGAGTTACGACTAAGGGAGTTTGAGTTTCAAGGCCATGCTCCTGAAAATGGTGCCAGTCCCTTTGCCTCTGATGCTACGGTTACTCAAGGAGCCTCAATCTCAGCTATGAACTTTCATTTAGATCATTTTGTTGAGAAAGACGATGATATTGAGAGCTATATAAATAGGTACGAACTATTAGCTACCACGTATGGGTTAGAGAGAGAAAGGTGGAGCTTAAAGTTATCTCAGGGACTTCGTGGGGCAGCTTATGAAGTTTTTGCAAAAATGAGCAGAGGTGATCAGGAAAATTATGACATGCTAAAGCAGGCTCTTTTGTTAAGGTATGAAAAGAATGCAGAGTTTTACAGGAAAAAATTTAGGAATGCTAAACTACTGTCAGGTGAAACCTATCACCAGTTCTCTGCACGCATAGAGACATACTTGGAGAAATGGACTTCTCTGGGGAAAACCCAAGATCTTAAGGAAATGGTCCTTATAGAGCAACTAAGAGAGTCCATGGCTCCAGACCTGAGAAAGTTTCTCATGGAACAAGGTGCAGAGAGGCTGGGTGAGTTGCTAAATGTTGCTGAAAGGTATCAAGCAGCTCAAGCAGAGGTAACAGGTAATAAAAAGAAACAGGTGGACAACTTTAGGGCACCACAGAACTTTAATAAATTTGATCCTAAGGATCAAAATAAAGGTAAGCACCAATTTGATAGGCCACGGTATGACAATAAAAATAAATTCCCACAATTCGATGAAAGGAAATATGATGAAAGAAAATCTTTCAACCAAGGAAAAAGGTGGTGTAAGAATTGTCAGATGGACAATCATGACACTGACCGTTGCAGAAGGAAACCTGTGTATATGGCAACCCTTCAGGTCAGGTCGACCTCAAGACAGGAGGAGGATATTATGTTGGATACCACTCCAGAAGAGATGAGGAAGGCCCAGGCTGGGGATAAAACACTCAAGCCTTGTTTCAGAAAATTGTCAACTTGTCATACAACTCCAGGCAAGGGAGATTTTTACATGAAAAACAAGTTGATGTATAGGAAGACTGGAGCTAGATCCAATGGTCACGGACAGCTGGTTCTTCCAAAAAGATATAGGACAGAATTAATAAGGAGCCTACATGTGAAACCAGATGGGGACCATGAGAAGATAGGTACCATCATTCAAAAGGTGGCTCACAATTATTATTGGCCCAAAGCAAGATGGGACATTGAGAATTTTGTAGAAAGGTGTAGCATAGCACATGAGGGAACACCCACAAGTGGGAACATGGATCAGGACCTGGACACGCCATGGGGCAAAATCAGGCCTGACAATAAAAGAAAAAATAAATTTGATAAAGTGGACCAAATGGAATGGGAAGCCCCTTTTCACGGACAAGCTTCACTTAACTGTTTTACAATGGCCACTATGCGGAGAGTGCAAAAGGATGTCTTACCCCAGGATAAGCCGACAATCCCTCAATCGGACTTAAACAAACTGGAGGAAGAAGATGTAGAGAGGAAATCTCTCATCAAGAATTTTAAGAGGGGAGAAAGCCCCCAAAAGAAAAATTGGTAGCGGTCGTTTTGTGAATGATAATTCTGGGAGGAAAAAATCATCACTATAAAGCTTCAAGTGGAAGAGACCATACCGGTGCATGGACAAATAGGTCCACACAATAAAAGGTCCACTTGAAGCTATGTTAAGAACGTGGACTGATGAAAAGGCAGAGGAAAACATTACATCTTCATACCAGTATGTGAATGAGCTGACCACTCGGTTAAAAACTGGCTGGAAACTTGCCAATGAAAATTTGAAACAAGCCAGGAAGAAACATGCTGCCTATTATAACAGGAAGGCGAAAGACAGAAATTTGGCTGTGGGAGAGAAAGTACTGCTTCTTTTGCCTGGGAGTCAGAATAAGTTACAAATTGGATGGCAGGGTCCATATACAGTTCTAGAGAAGGTGTCTAGAACAAATTATAAGATAGATAAGAAGGGGAAAGAAAAAATCTATCATGTGAATCTCCTGAAGAAATATTTGGAAAGAGAACATCAGGAAGAGACACACTTGTTGACCTTGTCCATCGCCATGGAGATGAAAAAGGAACCACTTTCATCATTTGAATATCCATTACACCCCTGTGAGACAGCAGCACAGGTGAAAATCAGTACACATTTAACGAAAACTCAGAAAGAGAGAGTGCAACAGGTTCTAAATAATCATGCAGAGGTGTTAACAGACCGACCAGGGCATACAAACCTATTGGAATATGATATGAAACTCATAGACTCCACACCTGTCTGTATGAAACCATATTCGATTCCGTTTGCTAAGGAAAAAGCTTTGAAGGAAGAGATAGACTATCTGTTGAAGGAAGGAATTATTTCGCACAGTGAGTCTTCGTATAGTTCCGGTGTTGTACTCTTAAGGAAGCCCTCTGGAGAACATAGACTCTGTATAGATTACCGGAGACTGAATGCTATTACAGAAGGACAGGTGGATCCATTGCCGGATACAAATCAGCTGTTTGCCAGACTAAATAAAGCTAAATATTTCTCAAAAGTGGATCTGAGTAAAGGATACTATCAGATTCCAGTAAAGCCTGAGGTTAGACCATACTTAGCTTTTAGTACCTCAGAAGGACACTATGAGTTTAATAGATTGCCATTTGGATTGAAGAATGCGCCTAGTGTCTTCTCTAGAATGATGAGAAAATTATTGGATCCCTGAATAATCCCTGTATAACAAATTTTATGGATGATATCCTTATAGCAACAGAAACATTTGAGGAACACATTGACTCTCTGAACATGCTGTTTGATCGACTTAGGGAGGCAAATTTAACAGCCCGACCAACCAAATGTTGCGTTGGATGTAAAGAATTAGAATTTTTGGGACACACAGTTTATCAGGGAAACATGACCCCTGACCCAAAGAATTTAGAGAAACTACAGAAAGCCCCGAGACCACAAACCAAGAAGGACGTGAGATCCTTTGTCTCATTATGTGGTTTCTACCAGAAGTATATCAAAAACTTTAATTCCATATGTGCACCTTTAACGGAATTGACACGTAAAGGACTTCCAGATCGCATTACATGGACACCACAATGTGAAATGACTTACCAAGAATTGAAGGAAAAGCTCACAAGTAAACCCATTTTGAGATTACCTGACTTAAGTCAAGAATTCATAGTAAGGACGGATGCAAGTAATATTGGGCTAGGTGCAACTTTACTACAGAAATCAGATGCATTGGATGGGGAATTAAGCCCAGTGGCATATGCTAGCAGAAAGTTGAATAAAGCTGAAATCAACTACTCAACTAGCGAAAAAGAATGTCTTGCAGTAATATGGGCAATAAAGAAATTCAATATTTATCTATATGGGAAGGCATTTAAGTTGCAAACTGACCACAAACCTTTATCGTTTTTAGCACAGGCTAAGCATGAGAACTCTAGGTTACTCCGATGGTCTTTGCTTCTGGCTCCATATAATTTTAGCATTGAATATATATCTGGAAAAACAAATCTGGGAGCGGATTTTTTAAGCCGCCATCCGTGTGATGAGAATCACCGTAAACCCCAGAAATAATAATAAATTTCTCTATGTGTATATAGAATAAAGGACTGACATATAATGTCTGTTTTAAGAGGGGAGGTGTCATGAAATATTCTAATCCACATATATAAATTATTAGGTAAATATGAAGCCTAACAAATAAAATTAATAAAGAGAAGAGCAATGGGAAAATGACAGTGCTGTCACAAAGAATGTACTCGAAATCCCCCTTGTTTTCTGCTTCGTCTGCAAATTGTAACGCTTTCACGTTGATAGTAAAGCTTACTGTATTATTACCCGCCTTCTTCAATGAAACGTGTGCTGTAATTCTTGGAAAAGCATTGAGACGTACTGCGTAATGACCTAAATTAACCCTAACATTAATTATACTGCGTTACCAAAACGAACGAACAGATGGACTAAAGGGATAAAAAGAGAAGGGAGAGGCAGAAAGCCGAACACTAAACCCGCTTCGCGCGATACACAATTACTACCATCACGCGTGTAAGTCTACATGCACTAATTTTTTTTAGACGGACAGTGATAAAATACACTACCCTTTCCCAGAGTTAGGTTTATAAATCATAACAGACTCTTATTAGAAAAGACAACATTATATGGGTTTACGTTTGAACACATAACAGTACCCAGACAGCACATCTTCTAAACAGGAGATAGAAGAAATTGCATATTTTGAACGCAGCCACGTAGCTCCTTTAAATTAGTATTTTTGGGTTCCTTAGGGTTTGCTGACAAATAATATGTAAAACGTTACGCAAATAGTCCAGGAATTAATAAATTATACCCAAAATAAAATATTGGGGGTGCCTGACAGCATAAAATCATTTCTGCTCATAAAATTTTTTTTATAACGTGTTTGAAAAAACCTTACGTTACATAAATAGCCTACCATGTAAACTCCAAATTGATTGGAGCGCAACAATTGAAAGCCTAACCACGATTGGTCGGGCTATAAATACTATCTTGGTTGTTGGGGGAGACGGGAAAAGATAACATTTTTTTCAAACACTTGTCGAAACGTGGCTCATTGGCCAGTCTCGCTGATATACACACTTGGGAGCGTTAGTTCGAGACCACTAATTCAAATAAGCTTGATAAAGCGACAGTACGTTGAAGCTAGCTCACATTTTTGCTAAAATAAAAGCCTGGAACATAGGCAGAACGGAATTTGTGCCAGTTTGTGCCAGAATTCATTGCTAATCAACGTATCTGTGTTTATTTCCATGAAATTGTGGTAAGCTTGAACCATTCAGTATCTTTTAATGAAAAATTGAATGTGAATTGTTGATTTATGCCTGTATATATATGTGTAGTTCAGTGGCAAACGTGAGGTAAAGCCTATAATGCTCCAGCCTGAACAGAGGGTGTCGGAGAGAAGTAAAACGGCATGGAATGGCCAAATAGTACACTGACACCTGGATGATGGACTAGAAAGAAATAATGCTGGAAGTGCAGAGGCGTAGTAACCATTAAGAAGGGTAATACTGGAATAAAGTATTTCAAATGAAGCTGACTGTTGGCCTAACGCTCTGAACGCAATGTTTGTGCTGTATTGTGATCAGTGTAAAAGAGAATATAAATTAGTTATGAAGTAGAAGGTACATCCTTCTTGATTTCAGGGACAGTGGTCTTGATGGTAGTGAGCAGCATCTGGTCAGAGATTTGCTGAATCCAGAGTCGGACAGCATACTCCTTGGTCTTTTTAGCTATCAGTGAGGTGTCTCCTGAGCCCAGAGGAGAATTCGAGCAGAGGAGTCCTTTCCTGCCGCCATCACGCCAGATAAGCGAATTGGCCAGCTGAGCTCAACATTATGCCCCCTCATCTTGAAATAACTTTATAAAAATACCATTCAGAGGGGAATTTACTTGTCTTAAAATCAGGAACTGTGAACATCTCCAATAATAGTCCCTAAAGACAAACTATTGAAGTCATGATGACAAATACCAACAGAGCTTGAACAAAACAAAACCAGTATTACCTCATTTTACTACTACACAACTGACACACATAGAACATTTGTAATAATATATGTCACTACAATATTCATATTAAATACATTCTGTACATAACTTGTAATTTAAATTGATTGTGATTCCTGGTTCCCTTGTAGTTGAATCAGGACACATATTCATTCATGCTAGTAATGAATACATATTGTTATTTGAACCGTTACGAGTGACTTCTTTAAGCTATTCTCGTAGAGTGTTATATGTATGTGAGTGTCACAGTGTTGTTAAGAGTAGTGGATTAAATTAAATTGTTTATCTGTCTGTTGTTGTGACTTACACTTCACCATACACATAC
The DNA here is from genome assembly GCA_024509875.1 of Oreohelix idahoensis. Classification (NCBI taxonomy): domain Eukaryota; kingdom Metazoa; phylum Mollusca; class Gastropoda; order Stylommatophora; family Oreohelicidae; genus Oreohelix; species Oreohelix idahoensis. The sequence goes on from JAMPIV010001080.1 coordinate 366,298, forward strand.
CCTAGACACAAAACGTAGTCACCACACTATTCCAGAATAATTCTGACTGAGATATATAGATATGTGGCAGCAAGTAAGGTTATATATATAATATTCTACTCTTATTAGATATATATATATACCTTCACAGCTGATCTCAGTCAGTACACTAAGTCCCTTATAAATATCTATAACATCCCACTTCACCACAGGCAGTATCAAATCACTCGAAACATTAAACAATATTAAAATATACAAAGAAATGCTTTCAGTCTTACCAGAATTATGAATAGAGAACACAGTTATATTCTAGCAAAACTCAGCTGAGCTGCTGGCTCTAGTATGTCGTCCCTCTAAATATGGCAATTAGCTTCTGGGAACTACACCACTGAAGAATTACTGTGTCTACTAATGGACAATTTATGTTGAATGGCAAAAATGCGCGTCTGTGCGCCGATAATATGATTATCTGTGGCCAATCACCGACTTTCCCCCTTTCAAATTTCAAACCTCCTACCAAAAGTCAATTCAGTCATACCTCAGTCAAGTATGTATTATTGTCTGTTGGTCCGTCTGTCTCTACTTGCTTTTTCATAAAAAACACGCTTGGTTCTACGTGCCTTTCTACACGAATCGGTCTCTAAAGTTATTTTTAGCCACAATTTTCCACTATTTCCCCCTCTCTTTCATTCCAACTAGATTTTAGCACTTGAGTCTCAAGGCCGCAATTTTTGAAAATTAGTGACATTTTTTAACAGTGCAGTCGCTCGTCTGTTATGAACAACACAGTCTTTTGTCAATATCTTCATTATTATCTATCCGTCTGTATAAATGAAAGCATATTATTTCTCTGCTCAAGATGGGCTATCAGACTAGCTAGGTTTTATATTCCTAATATTATTATTAAGAAAAAGTTACTTTTTCAAGGTTAGTTGTTTTTTTGAAATATGTTCGAGCATCTTCTGTAATGCGTTTGCCGCTGAATTCAAATAAAAGGACTAAGTATCGTAAAAGCGTCCAAGAAATGACTGTTGCGTATAATAGCTAAGGTCCCTTTTGTCCATTTCTTTACATTGTGTCAACTTGGGGACGTGAATTTTTTTTCCTTTCCCCACCAATTGCGTCTTTTTAGCCTTGCTAGTTTCAAGCACGTGTTCAGTCATATTTTTTCTTTTTGATCTCCGTTCCCTCCCGTCTCCAAGGGTAAACGTTTTGTCTTCACGTCTAACAAGTTAGTTTCCATGGCGGGTAGTGAACCGCGGCATGGGCGATCATGTCTTCTAGTAGCTTACGCATTATTTTTATCCCTACATTTTATCTTTGGAGATATTTTAACGTTGTATCACGGTTAAATTTATCACAATGGGCCTGCTAGTCCCATGCCCAACCTCATATTAGTCGCCTGGTACGACATGCTTGAGGGAGCAGTAGTTATATTCTTCCTGTGTCTCATCAGAGACCCATGGGAACAACACGTGACTTTTAAATAAATTTGTGAACGATGTGACGAATTACTAGTGAATGATAACTCGCTATCCATTTTATTTATATATAATATAACAGCCTTTCTCAACCTGTTTATTCTGGAGGAACCCATGAGAACAATTTCAGGTCTCAGGGAACCCCTGCATACAAATGACTGTATCCACAGCTCGTGGTACATGATACGTGGTAGCTCGTGATCAGTGAGTTGTAAATATAAAAATTCAATACAAATTGTCACTGCTGTTTTGGGAACGATTTTTTTCTGTGGATCTGTTTATTTTGGCCAGCTCATTAGCCTATCTTTTTGTGTGGTTCCTCCTCCCCTCAAAGGATATCAATTCTATTGCAGGATGTTAGTGTAGGTAGGTCAGTTTTTCCTTGTTTAAAATTTCCTACTTGATTTTTTAAAACCTTATCCAAGTACTACTACTATATGGGGCTGCTCGGCACTGTCCACCAATGCGAAAGCTAACATCGTCAGGCGCGCAAAGGAAAAAAATAAATTTAAAAAAATCAGTTTTTAGTTCGTTTGAAGACAGTTGTAATTGTGAATCCTTTAAACTTTTTTTTTTTCTCTTTTACTTGTTTTAATATTTTAAGTTATAACTGAATATAAATCTTTCGTATCCGTTGTTCACCTCCGTCGAGTGAAATTCATCTTTAAATAAAATATACTTTGGTAAGTTTAAACACCAAATGTAAGCCTCACAAGAAAGTTGGTTATTAGTAGAGCTGTGTTGAAAACGGACGATTCTCTAACTTTAGTTGCTCACCATCCGACGCCCGCCATTTTAAATAGAAAACATAATCTGTATTCCCAATTCATTATTTCCCTTACTTTAATCCCTTAATTTAATTTAACTCTTTTTTTTTTACACTGCTTTAGTTAGTACACACAGAGCGTCCGATTGACAGAATGGTTAGAGCGCTGGTCTCTCGCGTCAAAGGTGCCGAGTTCGAATCACGGTACCGACACACTCCAGGTCTACCCAGCTGTAAATGGGTACCTGACTTTTTGAGTTAGGGAAGGAAAAGGCAGCGAGGAAGGAAACTGGTCACCCCACCTCTCGATGCTGGACCTAGTATGGTGTAGTCTCTAACACTTCATTCCCCTACGACAGTATCTCCTATGGAACTACCTTGACCTTTAGTTAGTATACAAACTGGGCTGGATCAATACCGGTCGCAACTTGATATATTAAAATGTACCAAGAAAATGAGCTTCATGTACAGTTTCAGTTTTCTAAGATGAATGGAACATACAGATTTTTAGCGTGAAAGATTTGAAACGCGACAAATATAGAATAGGATTTTGGCCTTCAATAAAAATGGTTTAAAAAAAAAAAGTTAAAAATAAAACAAAACAAAAAAAGAACAAACAAACAAATAAAAACTCAAGCAATCTAAGTTAAAATAATTTGTTGCTCATACACCAGGGGGTTTCACTCTACATTCAGACTTGAATTGCTTGTGGATATATCTGTTATACGGCAAGGCGTCTCGTGGTCGGGTTAATAATTGGTTTATTTAGATATGTATTACTTCGCTAGAAGCCCGGACGTATTCCGCAAAATTTGAAGGTCCCAGAGCTAGATCGAGTGGGATACAGAGAATATTCGAGATACAATGTAGACTTCATTCAGTAAAGCAGTCGATGGCAGCCTGGTGGAATGGACGCTACTGATGCACATACGGTCTGAGGATCGCTCGTGCAGGAAAGGTCCCAAGGGCTGCAGTTTTTGTGAAGACTTAAAAAGTCGGCGAGATCGAACTCTGGCCTGAATAGGACCTGTCTGAACAAAACCAACGCGATCATCCACTCTCCCCCAAGACAATTAACCTACTTTTATCTTCTGTCTTTCCTGAGACAAACAAGTAGGTAAACTAGAACAGTTAATAATAAATAGAAACAGGTATGTTGCAGGCGCTTGTAAGAAATAAAGAAGTAGAAAACTAGAAAAAACAGAAAAATAACAGAAGTGAAAGGATTATCGGGAAATGGAACCCAGGACCGTCCAAACGCCGCTATCGGCGCGCTACCGGAGTTAATCGTGGCTAACCACACTGCCAAATCAGCACCATTTTTAGTGGTTTCCCTCTTTGTTTTCTCTGGAAAGACAGAAGATAGAAGTCGATAGATAAAGGTTATTTTATGTTGTCTATTTTTCGACTTTTTTATTTCTCATTAGTGTCGGCGATATACCCTTGTATGTTTATTATTTACTGTCTTTCCAGATATCTGTTTCTTCCCCTTTGGGGTTCTTAGGGACTACAAGGGAATGCCGTCCGTCTCGAATTCTCTAGGTGCCGGATTCACTCCCAGCAAAGGGAGTATAATTTAAGGATATTTATTTTCTGAACCAGTGGTCCTAATGATGCCAACTTCCCCCTGGTCTCCTGTGTAGTGAGATCGGATGTCTAGCCTTCTAGAAGAAGGGCGAAAAAATAGGAGATCCCGTGTGCACGTTGCGCACGTTAAAAAGTCCCTCGGCAGTTGGAAATCGTCAAGCGTAGGCTATACGGCCGTTGCCCAGGCAAAATTTAAAAATTAGCACTGTCTGCTTCGAACCTACCCACTACATTTGGTCTTCCCCGCGCCCAAACTATTTATGATTATCCTCTCCTGTGCTTTGACCAGTGACAACGTTTGACACTGATAGCAGAGAGTTGGCGAGAATATAATATTGATCAGTTTTCGTTTGATGTCCATACTGATATTCCGATTTTTGAGTAGTGGTGACAGTTGGTAAGTCATTGCTCTGGTTTTTTTGACATCCGTGTCACTGGCGTGGCTTATGTGTGAATTTATAGTTGCAGTCAGCAAAATACGCCAAGAAGATTCGTTTCGTTATTCGCTTTTTCCTTTGGTAACTTGGTCGAGTTGAGGTGGTAAACCATTTCATCATTGTTTCCCTCAGCGCGCCTGTCTGATCTTTTCAGACCCAGTATTCATTAAGTCAGATGTACTGGGAGCCGGCAAGAAATTGTTGGTCGTACAAATGGATTCAGAAATAGATCGTGTCGTTGAAGTTCTTTCAGGACTTATTTAACTCGGAGAAATTACATCAGACGTGCACTTTTGCTCGTACCAGTGATAGAGAAAGGGGGAGAGGTAAAGAGAGAGAGAGGGAGACAGCGAGAGAGAGAGAGAGAGAGAGAGAGAGAGAGAGAGAGAGAGAGATAGGGAGAGGGAGCGGAAGGAATGGGTAGTGGGATTCTCATGTACAATGCAAATACATAATCTGCATGTGCCATGCCGAGTGGGACAAGGCGATCACGTCTCTCCACGACCCCTTGTTTATTTCTGTTTATCAGATCTGTTGTTGGCGTGTTGCTGATGCTGTAATATCAGACTGTCCAGTGTCTACAGTCTTTGTCACCCTTCTCCTCCCTCCTTTATAAATTGTGTATGTTTTTATAGTTGTCACGATGTACTGTCGCTTTTATCTTCTCATAAAATGCCAAAAATAAGTATGCGTTTTCTGTCTTATATGTATTAAATCATTGCATTGCGCATTACTTCTTAACCAGGGGTGCATGCACCCCCAGGGAGTGCGAGACCCACCTTCAGGGGGTGCGAGACATGTCAGCTATTTTAGAAGACGAATCACCATAAACACAATTGTCGTATCCACAAGTGCTATATAAATATTGCAGCTAATAAGTGTGTGTAGCGTTTGGAGAAGCATACATGAATTAATGTAGTTAAAGCTACACCGCGCTGCGGCTAGAGTGCTATAAACAAGGCTAGTGCTATTCTGAGACAACAGTGTAACACACAGAATGGAAATGTATTTGTACAAAATAGATTATTGACAACGTGAATTCAATATCGAACTTTAGTCACATTTAGTAAAAAAACAATTTCTCAAAGCATAATTTTATCTCTGTTTTCACTTTTCAGGCATATTTTGCGAGTTAGAAGATAATTAGTTGCAAGGCTTCTTAAAGATGCTGTTAAGGGGTGCGAGGCTTCTTAATGGGATAGGTGTTGAAGGACCTTCGTGTGTGGTTACTGGTTGTGTTGCTTGAATTCTGATCGTGCTAATATTCGTACGCGAATGGGGTGAACCTCATTTTTGGTTTGTCGTAATGTCTGAACTTGGCATCAAGATGTAAACAACTGTTCATCTTATTAACTCAGCAACTTGATATAAAATGCATAATTCATAAGATTGAATGGTGTAACGTGATTCAATCAATAATGCCTCCGGTTCGAGTCCTTCACAATTTAATATGGATTACACACATACATAAACAGTTCAATTCACACATGAGGTACATGCATCAATCAATCAATAGCGTAGACTGCTGTTTTACGTGTCAATGTCCGTTTAAGGATACAATGCAGTAATTGTCGTCAGAACATCACAGCTATATGCACGCGCAGATAGAATGGCTACCTGCCGACAGTGAGACTGTGAGTCTAATTACTTCGTATAAAGTAGACGATTATCTTTCTCCTTCCAAGGATTTAGTTAATCACTAACCTCCATAAGTTTCCTCTCATGTAGAGTTCTGGGACTGACCCTGGTCCATCATAAATGCACATATAAATGGCTATATCATGCCATTGAATTGGAAGGTTAACAAAACGCAGCTATTCAGCTTGGCGGTCAAGTAGCAAAGGGTAGCGTTTCCTAGTTACCGACTGTGACCCAAACAACGCTATACACGTCATAATCGATCGTGTATGGAGCGTTCAATAATTGAAACATCTATCGCAATATATTAAATGCCTTAACCTTTACAATTGCACGTCCGATAACCTTTAGCAGACGGCGTTAATATCATATACCGTAACAATAGGGTGGACGAGAAACGTGATGTTGTTGTGATATGTGGTCACTTTCTTGCGGCCAATTCACATTCGCACCAGACCCGTACAACAATAAAACTCTTGATTTTAAGGCAGGGGCTGTATTTATTCATACAACCCTTTCAGTGACCGAAACCCACAAAGAAAACTAATGAACAAACACTAAACAGACACCCAGCCAGTGCCCATGTGCTAACCTGAAACACAAATACAACACTGACTAGTTAAAATCACAATAATAAAATAATGAGAACCACCACACTTTCACCTGCCAAACATCCCGTTCTTCCACGCCACCTGAAACATCCCACTGTTACACACACACACACACACACGCTCGTGCATGTCGTCCAGTGAGCCAAGTGTGATGTTGTGCATGAGGCTGGCAATCTCACCATGTAACACAGATTGCTACTGAAACCACCGCTGCAAGAGCATATGCATGCTTTGCGCAGGCTTCATGCGGAGGTCAGCCTCCTGGGTGGCTCCCTGCTCCTTAAGGAGCGAGAAGAGAAATAATTTATTCCCGAGTGAACCCACGTGCTCTCATAAACCATCCTACACCCTTCCAAACCATGACAATAATTAAATAATACTAAAATGGGCATAAAGCAGAATTAAACAATATGTACGACCAATACTTTCCGTAATAAGAATAAACTACCACCTCGCAACCGCTGCACACCAATATTCGTTCCTGCACTTTGAAGCATGTCGTATGTGACGACTAGTGAGACTGGTAACAAGCGTGTCGTATGTGACGGCTGATGAGACGGGGAATCTCATCATATGAAACGCATTGTTACAGAAACAACCACTGCAATAGCATATAAATGCTTATTGTAGACACCAGCCGCATTGGTGTCTCCATGCTCCGCAAGGAGACGCTTATGTCTCAAAGTGTCTTACGCACAAAGGAGGGGTATCATGCTTACATGGAATCTAAATAACTAGAACTAAATACATCACTTAAAGGAAATTTAACAAGGAAACTATGTACACAACCAGCTATAACTATTCTCACCTCAAAGTAACCCGCTAAAAATATACAGTAGAATTATAATCAATTATCGTGAGACACACTAACTAAATTACCTTCGCATCAAAGAATAAAATAAAATTACTCTTGAACTAACAAAGCTACCAAACGTTATAATTAGCCCACTGCGCTCCCACATAATAAATAGCTTAACATCATTAGGCCTACCCCCAACACTTGGTAACTAAAAATGTCCATGCCGCTCACAGACGCTATCTTTATGTACAGTTCATTTCATCAACACGTGGCATCCCATGACAGGTTCAGGCCTCCCTCTTGCCGTAAAGTTATTTCTATTTCATTACCTGATAGAATTTCTGTCCAGTTCCATGTATGAAATACGTAAATTATCTACTAGCACCATGAATAACATCTATCCACATTCCTACCACTAATCTATGACATTAATACGGATTCTGATTTCCTAGCAGAAATCTTCTAGTAAACACAGAATTAGACATTCTATCAAGTACTAGGACCGGGCCACGCTGAGATTAATTCTAAAGCCACAGGGAACTTCTTCTTCTTCCTCGTTCGTCCTGAAAAGGACGTTGGCTGCGTTGTGTCTGTTTACGCCGGAGCTGCGATATCTGCGCCTTTCGGCCGACACATCCGACTTCAGCACGACATTTTTTGGGACCGGGTGCCTTCCCTCTTCGATCCCTACTCTCTCAGCCAGACTGCAGTGATGAAACCTGTTTCCAGGACCACCACATGGAGGTGGAGTAGGGTCTTGGTCAGCTCTTGTTTGCTGACCCTGACGCAAGCAGTCAAGCTATGGGTCGCTGACTGCATTCTCTATTACTGCATCTTTGGGTCCCACAGGGAACTAATGCTAATATCTCTACAAAATCCAGTGACCCCGAGCGCTGTCAGTCCGCCCCTGTCAGCGTCTTCTTGCAGTATGTAATGTATAACTATAGATATGTGTTAGTTTTTCTTAGGTTGTCTTAGTGTATAATATATATATATATATATATATATATATGTACTACTGGACAAAAGTTAAGGGCCACCATTCAGTTTAGACAAGGTTTATATAATTGATTGGCAAACTGTAAAGACAAGTGAAAATGTCATTAAAACTGAGCTCAGAGAAATGTGTATACATTTCTGTGTGCACTAGGTTAATTTTTTTTAAATGTCCAAAAACTGGGTCACTTTAACCCGCACGTGAAAATTGCCATTGTTGCTGCAAAAACTCGTGGTTTTTGCAACACGCCCCACTAGTTCGAAAGGTGAAAAAGTGAGTTGAATTTGAATGCACGTGGAAAATGATCATCGGTAAAGAGTGTTCACCGTTGGTGTGCAATAAATCAGTACAGTATGGCAAGTGGTCGAAATGATCACTGCATTAGCCATGCCACCAAGGAGAAGTCTCAGCACTGTAGACCGTGGTCGAGCCATGGCATGGATTCAGGATGGTCAACTGTTCGTCATGTTGCAAGACGTTTAGCAGTGTCCCATTCTACCATTCAGAGACTTCTCGAGAGATTTCAAGCTACCGGACATTTGGAAAATCGACCCTGCTCACGAAGAATTATATAAACCTTGTCTAAACTGAATGGCGGCCCTTAACTTTTGTCCAGTAGTATATATATGCCATTATTTTTTTTTGCCTTGAACACATCTGCGCTGTTCGTCACAACTTCCTTTGTCTTTTGTCATTCAGAATTATTTAGAATGATTTGCTTATGCGGATCATACGACTGGTTGTGTAATAATCTTTGCTTAATAAATCTTCATAAGATTTGGTTATGTAGATCAGTGGTTCTCAACGTTGGCCATATGTAGGGCCGTGCCATATTTCTCGGCGACCACAGTAAGATGGAAAAGTACCTTTTTTCCAGGTAACATTGACTATCATGGGGTCCACAGTAAGATGGAAAAGTACCTTTTTTCCAGGTAACATTGACTATCATGGGGGCCACAGTAAGATGGAAAAGTTTCTTTTTCCAGGTAACATTGACTATCATGGGAGCCACAGTAAGATGGAAAAGTTCCTTTTTTCCAGGTATCATTGACTATCATGGGGGCCACAGTAAGATGGAAAAGTTCCTTTTCCCAGGTAACATTGATTATCATGGGAGCCACAGTAAGATGGAAAAGTTCCTTTTTTCCAGGTAACATTGACTATCATGGGAGCCACAGTAAGATGGAAAAGTTCCTTTTTTCCAGGTAACATTGACTATCATGGGGGCCACAGTAAGATGGAAAAGTACCTTTTTTCCAGGTAACATTGACTATCATGGGGGCCACAGTAAGATGGAAAAGTTCCTTTTTTCCAGGTAACATTGACTATCATGGGGACCACAGTAAGATGGAAAAGTTCCTTTTTTTCAAGGTAACATTGACTATCATGGGGACCACAGAGGTAAATGAGGCTCAGATGAGGGGTCATGAGCAAAAACAGTTTGAGAACCCCTGATGTAGATCATATGACTGGTTGTGCGGTAGTCTTTGCGTAATAAACCTTCAGAAGATTTGGTTATGTAGATCATACGATTGGCTGTGCGGTAGTCTTCGCATTCGATATCGCCCAATTTCTTGACCAAAACAGTTTTAGTAGTTCACGAAGTATGTAGATGTCGTTTAACTTATAAAGTCATAACTTCTTTGCCTACATCTACCGTAGCCTCAATTTTGTCGACTGATATAGTACCTGGTCCATGGGGGGCGTAACATTTTTTTCTACCATTACTTTGAGAAGTTAGCGCCCGTGTTTTACGGGACCCGAAAGGAGGCAAATATTAGTAACGTTGTACCCTACCAGGCGTGTCGTAGGAGAAGACCCAGGAGGGTTGGGCTTGAAGCCGGCATCACCATCATGTAAGAAACTTGAAGCCTTAAAACGTCAACAACATGAACAACGCATCCAAAGCAAGCAATGCATGCAATTGAACTCAGAGATGGGACTTGGTGGACTCGTGGCAAAACAGATTGGCGATCTAAATGTCGCCGTAGGCCTTGCCCTTCTATCCCATAACTGTAACTAAGTCGTAAGTACCTGAAACGGCGCATTTTTTGTCATCTTTTAAAAAGTAGAGAAGGAACAAGTACTAAAAATATGTATTTTTAAACCCCAAAAATGGATTTCTAAACCCATTTCCTATTTCTAAGACATATCCGTGTACTCAACATACATATCCACTTAGGAGCAGACGCATTCTTCTTCTCAGACTATTATTCACACAACATAAACACGCACACAAAACTAATTTCCGCACTCAGGAACACGCGCGCTATCATTGTCCGCAGCCACGAACTTCAACTGTGCACACAAATCCATGCCAGCACCCGTAAGCAAACACAAGTACAAACTAATGTCAGCACGTACACACACTCCCGCACAGGCACATTTCCGCATGCTTACACATACACAAATGGTTGTGCGTACAAACACATGTCCAACACGTACAGCCTTGTATATAAAGTACCAATGATTTTTTTTTTTAAATGATGTAAGTTTCTTAAATTTTACTCTGCAGTGCGCAGCTTGGAGTAGGTTATTTTTGTATTATATAAAGGGCTAACATTTAATGCGTCAAGAGCTGATGACATAGAATTATAGTGTGCCATTTCTATCTTTGTATTATAATAAAGGACTGGCATTAGGCTTGATTTGGTTTGAAGGACTATCTTCATTGCACACGGACAACTCCATCAGTGCAAGACTTACGTTTAATCCGTCAAGAGCGGATGGCAAAGAATTATAGTGTGCCATTTCTGTCTCATGTTCTGAGAAATAGCACATTTTGTACTGTATTCAGTTTCTTCCTGTCCATTTTTTTTTTCACCTTTCACTTTCTACTGACTAAGTAAACCCGTCAACATGCAACAGACGCTTGGGAAATGTATTTAACAAAAAACACACTTATAAAACTGAAAATATATGACTGAATTAAAACACATTTATGCTGGGTATAGAACAGAAATTCTTGGAAGGCAAACATTCTAACCACTAAACCATCGATGCGCATTTGTGAATGTAGTTTTAAAAAAATCTTTAATTTGTTAAATGATTACCTCCCTTAGTCAGCATTGCGTGTTTTGTTTTTGTTTTTTACATGGGGGCACACCGGATAAATTATTGGAGAAGTCGAGCAAGGAAGGCCGCCAAAACATGACGGGGAAATAGTTTTGTTGTGCTCTGTCTGCTGCTTGTACGAATGAGGGCGCTAATTCTTCTGTGATAATTTCATTCATTTTTATTTTCCTTCGGAAGAAAATCTGTGAGACGCAACGAGTGGCACGAAAGCATAGTAGCCTCATCTCTGATGAGCAGTGATGCGTCTCTGGTTAAATAATATAAGTATAAGATGGATATACTTATTCATACTTGCTCAAAACGCTTATTATAAATGTGGAAAATTCCAGAAGTGTTGTGAAAAATAAACACGCACAGAAAGAGAGAGAACGAACGAACGAACGAACTTTATTTTCAAAGGGATTAGAATTGGGCACGCAGGCCCGTCTAACATTCTGCCCTTCCTTTCTCTCTTCTTCCATAGTTAATCCATTTATTCTCACACGTATCCTAAATGTTACTTAAATAATAAAATAACAAAAAAGTACAATAAAATAAAATCCCAACATTGTAACAGTACAATAACAGTTACACAGATTTACAGATGCGTATCATAATTTATACTAAACAGGACAAAATTAACTTTAAAACCTACATATGATGTTATGTAATTATTTAAGAACATAACGAAATTAGGGTGGCATATAATCTGCACTCATGATGTATTTGAAAAGTTTGTGATTGAATGAATATGGACTAAGAGTATTTTTTAAGTCGTGTGGAAGAGTATTCCACAGATGAGCAGCAGAAAAAGCTAAACTTTTCTTGAATAAGTCGAGCCTAGGCTTGGGCATGTGTAATTTATTTAAGCGTTGATTGCGTCTTCCGCTGTATTTGAAAATAGGCCACAGATACGTTGGAGCATTCTGTGACAAGATTTTGTGAATAAATTTGGCTTTGTTGAAGAGAAGGCGCTTTCTTAGTGGTAATATGTTAAGATATGTATATGCGTCTACACACTGTGTGAGGTTTTTGTCTCAAATTAGGCGCACTGCACGTTTTTGTAATGAATAGAGTCTTTAAGAGTTGGACATGGTGCAGCCATCCCAAATTGTGGAACAATAGTCTAGATGTGTTTGTATCTGGGATGTATAGAACATTTTTCGTATCTCCTCATCTAGGACATGTTTGATTTTAGCTAACTGGTAAACTTTTTGTGCCGTTTGTTTGGTCAGTGCTTGTACATGCGAATTCCAACTTAAATGTTGGTCAATTATGAGTCCTAGTGTTTTATATTCATTTACATTTTCAATTAAAGAGGTTCCAATGTAGAGCTGAAGTGTTGTTTTCGGCGAGTTTTGTAATTTTTGTCTAGTTGATATTATCATACATTTTGTTTTAGTGATATTTATTTGCATGCAGTTTTTCATTGCTCCACTTAATAAGATTGTCTGTGTCGCTTTGTAATAATATTTCTAGCGTGTTGCAACTTTTATCACTAGTATAAATGGTACAGTCATCGGCAAATAGGTCGCAGGATGAGTGCTCGATGTGTAGTGGAAGGTCATTTATGTAAATGGAAAAAAGTAGAGGGCCGAGAATAGAACCCTGAGGAACACCAGTGTCAATAATAGTTGGGCTTGACAAGGAGTTATTGTACCACACTACTTGCTGTCTGTCGGACAGGAATGATTTAAGAAATGTCACTAGTTTAAAGTTAACTTTCATTGTTTCTAATTTTCTTATTAAAACAGCGTGATCTAACATATCAAATGCTTTCCTAAAGTCTACAAAGATTGCTCCACATATGTTATCGTTATTTATGTTTAGGTGCAAGTTGTCTATTATCTTAGTTAGAGCTGTGTGGCATGAATGCTTTTGTCGAAACCCTGACTGACTGTCAATTAGCAAGTCATTGCTAACTAGGTAATGTAGTGTTGCTTTATGTATGTGTTTTTCTAGTGGTTTAGAAAGCGATGATAAAAGAGAAATTGGTCTATAGTTACCAAGATTACTGTTATCTGACGAGCCAGGTTTGAAGAGAGGATATACTTTGGCAATCTTAAAGGCCGAAGGAAAATAACTTTTAGCAATACAGTAGAACTCCATTTATCCGAACCCCAATTATCCGAACATCCAATTATACGAACACTTTTTCCAGAAAAAAAAAAATCAGTCTCCACCAGTCACGTTAGACTACAGTTCTGAATCTTTTGATGCGGCAAGCTTCAAATGTGTGCGAACAATTTGTAGACAATGAGATGGGCTAATGGACGGTCGCTTACGTACATGAAGTCAGTTAGATCATAAAGTCCGTTAATATCTGGTTTACCAATCCAGTGTACGTGTGAGTTCTAGGCAGAACACTGGCTAAACAGACAGTTCAACTTAAAATAATTGTGTCTGCTACTACAGCAGAATAATTTTGGTGTACACGTATTTCTCTGTGCGACCTGGCATCTTCCAGTAGGCCTAAAGCATATAAAAGGAACCGCAATGTTTTGTCAATTGAAACGAAAACAGAAATTATCAAGAGACTAGGAAAAGGTGAAACTGTGTCTTCATTTGCGAGGATTTTCAATGTTGAGAAAGCTACCGTCTCTGACATCAAAAGTAACAAGGATAAAATTATGAGTTTTGCATCGAAATTGGATAGTGAAAATGGGTCGAAGAAACATAAAACCATGAGAAATGCGAAAGATTTGAAATTGGAAGAGGCTTTGTATATATGGTTTGTGCAAAGAAGAAGCAAAGGGGAACCTATCTCTGGCTCTCTATTGTGTGAAAAGGCACTTCAGTTCAACAGTCAACTTGACGGTCCTCCTGACTTTAAGGCTAGCCAGGGATGGTTAAGAAACTTTAAATCTCGTCATGGCATACGAGAATTGGAGATTCAAGGGGAATCTTCATCTAGCGATGCAACTGCCGCTGAAAATTTTAAAGAAACATTCTTGGCTTTTTTGGAAGAAGAAGGTTATTTACTCGATGATGTGTATAATGCCGATGAGACTGGCTTATACTGGAAATCATTGCCTCAAAAATCACTTGCATCTCAGCGCGAAGCAGCTGCCCCTGGGTTTAAAAAGTGCAAAGAGAGAGTAACAATTTTGGTAGCCGCGAATGCCAGTGGAAGTCATCGTTTTCCGGTGCTAATGATCGGCAAAGCCAAAAAAAACACGTTGTTTAAAGAATGTGACATGTCTCCCATTGTGCTACAAAGCACAGAAGAGTGCTTGGATGAATAGTGAAATATTTCTTGATTGGTATACAAATCAGTTCATCCCAAATGTGAAGAGGTTGAAAGAACAAGAAAAGAAAACTGGAAAAGTAATTCTTCTACTGGACAATGCACCATCTCATCCAGAGACGGATACATTGAATGCAGTTGATGCAAATTTTAAAGTAATTTTTCTGCTTCCCAATGTAACAGCACTGATTCAACCAATGGATCAGGGTGTTATAGCAAAGCTTAAAAAGATGTACAAGAAGGAAGTCCTGCGTCGTTTATTGTTGGCTGAAGATGAAGAAAGTGTGGTGGCGTTTTCAAAAAAAGCTTAATCTCAAAGACTGCTGCTATATGTAAGCTGATGCTTGGACCACCCTGTCACAAGATAATCTCAACAAGGCTTGGAATAGATTGCTTGGGAAAAAAAGGAGGAAATGAAACTACTGCAGTGGACACAAATGATGATTGTATAAATGAAGTTGTGGAACTGTTTCAAGCAATGCCCGGATTTTCGGACTGTGACAAAGATGATGCACACATGTGGCTAGAAGATGATAATGATTCTGGTTTTCAGTTTTTGAATGACGAAGAAATTTTGTCTTTTGTGCAAGAAGAAAACCAAATACATGTAGTGACCGATGATGAAGACTCCTCAGAAGTACATGATGTACTTGTAGATTATGAAGAAAACCCAAAACGTCGACCAAGTCCTGAAGAGGCCTTTATAGCACTAGAAACAGCGATGGCTTGGTACGAGCAAGAAGATGACAGCTGTCCTACACAGCTTCTGCTGTTGAAGAGAATGCGGGACTTAGCAGCCAAAAGCAGACTATCCAGTTTGGCGCAAAAGAGGATTCCTCATTATTTTAAATAGTGGGCTACATCTGTGCAAGTACATGTATACGTAAGTTGCGCCTGGTTTTGAATTGTTTGTAATGTTACAGTATTTTGAAAACATTTCTCTTTCTTAACAAAAATAATTAATACAAGTAGTACATGCACTGCAGTGTAATGAAAGATTTTGGTGATACAGTGATCTAATACAGTGTGGGTATTATTATTACAGTACAAGTAAATATGTTTTATAGTGTATTTTCCTTGTGATTGTTAATTATTTTTAGAAATATGTGTACATGTACTCGATACATCATGTAATCCAATTATCCGAACATTTGATTATCCGAACGATGCTCGGTCCCATGGGGTTCGGATAAATGGAGGAGTTTGTACATTTGTTCTTACAGAATGCTGAAAGTTTGTCTAAGTCACTAGAGGAAGGTGGTATTGTGGATTTCAGACTGTTTATTTCTGCTTGAAAGTGATTGCTGAAGTCGGTGCAAGTAAATGAAGTGTTGGAAGAGAATGAGTCTGGTGCATTACGTTTTTTTCGCTAAGGTGTTAATTGCCTTCCATATTTCCTTACTATTTGATTTGTTCTGACCCATATTTCTAAAATGATTTTTCTTTTCTTTCCGAATTAAATATTGAACTTTGTTCCTGTATACCCTGTATGTGTTGAGGTCCTTATTTTTGTGCGCTCGATCTCTCTGCCTCATAGCCTCCAACACTTCCTGCGTGATCCACGGAGATTTTAATTGTCGTTTGACGCGAATTTCCTTAGCTGGTACGTGCGTGTCAAAAAACATATAAAAATTTTTTGTCCAGTATTCATAGCGTCATCCGGATCAGGAAGTTGGTAAATCACGGGCGAGAGGTGCTTTAGCAAGTCATTTAAAATAATTCCTTACTGAAATGTTTGAAACTTCTAAATTTGATACTTACATGTTTATTTTTTGGAACTTTACATTTATTCTTTGACCATGTACAGCATACTGGATAGTGGTCACTCACTGCAATATTAGGGACAGAGCATTCTATGATGTTTTCTGGGCAAGTTACGTAGATGAGAGAGAGAGAGAGAGAGAGAGAGAGAGAGAGAGAGAGAGAGGCAAAGAGAGAAAAAGAGACAGAGAGAGGCAGAGAGAGAAAAAAGAGACAGAGAGAGAAATAGAGAGAGAGTGAGAGAGAGAGATGAATATTTATAAAAACACCCGCGCCATGAAGAGATGGGAATAAATGCGCATCATTTCAAAGGGCGTGCAGTTTAGTATCCAGGCCGTACTGCACGGTTTTTTGTTAATTTTCCGAACATGCACCATGACAAGATTCCTAATTAGTTGGAATTTGTTATGCATGGACGCAATTAGCAGTTACTGCCACTACTGGAGGAGCACATAACATTTTCAGAAAAAGTCCTGCTTTCTGAGGATGCCAGCAGAAGTGCACGCCCAGCGTTCCTTATGAAGAGTAAGGAAAAAAAAACAAGATTTTCTTACTGAAATGAGATCCACATGCGGTAACCTCCAGCAGTCATAATATTTGTAAAATTCTCGCCTCGCCTGTCATTTTCCGAGTAACCAAATTGATCTAGCAGTGAATTAAAGTCTGTACTGGTCCAAGGAAAGTGTGCCTTTATAATTAGTTCTGAGCGCTGGTCTTCCATGGGGGTAAATAACATGGAGACCGACAATAACTCGGGAATCCAGCACAAGAGTTTGTAGAATTCGTCCTTCTACAGCTTCTGCAGCCTGACATTGTTTTTTTTTCTTCTTCCATCCTTTTTTATTTTTTTTAACATTGTAAAATTGCTTGCTGTATCATCAGAATACATAATTGCCGCCGTAAGTACTTGGTCGGTCGGTCGGTCGGTCAGTCACATTTTTGCACACCGTCATTTGAGCACTTTTTTCCATTTTCCAGGGAGTGCATTAACTTTCAACCACAGCTAAGGGGGTGCAACTGTGGTTGAAAGTTAGACAATAATTGTATTGTTTCCCCTTATACGTACTCTCGCGAAAATAGAAAAAAGTGCGCAAATGAAGGTGTGCATGAACAGTTTGATTATGGAAAGAAGCCAACAACACGATTGATAAACAGTACATGAACTGGAGTTTCGTCAAACTTCAAACGTTGTTCTCAGAGGCAGTAAGTCGACCAAGACTTCTCAGAGGCGGTAAGTCGACCAGGGCAAGATTTTTAAAAGATGCACGAACAATTACGAGACATGCTGTCATAAAAGAAATGTTAGTTATTTAGTCAATTTACCTGTCCATTAGACCATTATCACTGCTCTACATGTCATTTAGGTTGGGTTACTCATGTCTTCATGTTTAATACATCCATATAATTCTCACTACAAATATCTAAAGACGGTCGCCTGCAATGAAATGACCACAGTAGTGACAGTACCGTCTGTAATACATGAAGCAGAAACAACACACTATAATTAACAATCTGCCAATTTTGGCGGGTTGTTGCTAGTAAATCATAAAAGCTACGTTGATGCCTAAGAGGGTTAGCTTTGACACATAATTCGGAATTTTCAACTGAATTGTCAGATCAGTGCTACTGAATGGCACTGAAAAATGTGTTAGGACAAACAAAACTACAGCCAAGAAGATAGAGACTTTCATTAAAACAAAAACAAAACAAAAAACCGTTAGGGGGCGGTGAAGGGAACACGAGACAAAAAAGCCGCGAAGAACTAGGTGCAGGGCATACAGTGAAAGCAGACAACAAACAACAGAACGTGAACAAATGCCGCGCAAGTCTAACTGAAGGCATTTGCTCATGAGCGTGCTGAACGGCAAAGAAGAAGTATTCCATACGGTCCGTCGTTCATCTCAACGCTGCCTTTTGTGCAGTGCTAAAGCCTATAGAACGATTCCACGGTAAAAATCTAACACGCGTTTTAGTTTCGGTTTCGAAAACGTACTACTAACATTTTACCAGATCTGCTGCATACACTTTGCAGCTAAGACTTATAATTAACGATTTGGAGGAAGTGTGCCGCAAAATAACTATCTGAATTAACGTATTCTGTCAACTTTAACGCAAATTTAGTAGTAATCCTTACATTTTTTTGGTAGTGTTACACGATACAATACAAATTATTAACGCCAATTCTTAACCCGCCATGCACAACCCCGCTTAGCCTGACACATTCTGCCATGCATATATACACGTTGCGACAAAGCCAAGAGAGGCAAAACACGCAGACAATTTTATTGCCTCCTCGCGGTAATGTTTCTGACGTCACAAAAACAAGTTAGTTATTTGAAAAATACATGCTAGCGAGATAGCGAGAGGGGAAGATGGCCGTCTTGTGTAAAATATTTATTTGACGATGACCGGTGACAAAATTGAAAATCTAAAACCATAATGAAACTGAACATAAAAAATATATGGTAGTATAGCTTAGAATTCACTGAGCAAGAATGTGTTTTAAATAATATGATAGTCCCAGTATTACCCAATTGGTTGAGAAAATACTAAATGTCTACGGACGCACGACCAGACGGACTGTTGTTTCTGCTTGTTTTTTTCTTAACGTTAGTGGGGACACTGGCTTAGAAGAGAGGCATTGAGGAAATTCAAATTAGCTTGGGTAACAAGAGTATAAAAGGAGAGGGGAGCGGTAGGAAAATTGTTACCAAAAACTAACATCGTTTTGCATTGGCATAACTAAAGCAGGCTGGCCAATGGACTACCAGACGCAGAGTATGTTTGGAATTATTTTGGTTTTTCAAAAACTGCATTTGAATTCTGGTAGTCGCAAGCTTTCGATTGACCAGTGCTACTAAATATTATCAAAAAGCTTTCACTATTCATTGCCAGTTGAACTGTAATTTTATTCAGATACGCTGAGAACAGCTGTGTTAAATTTAAAAGTAAATTAAATAGTTATATGAGTATTTCACAGTCTGGACGGAGCAGAGGAAACTGAGGCCATTTCTTTGCAAAGTCAGCGTCATTTGTTTATATTTCTTGATTTGTGGTAAGGATGCTTTAGGAATTTAATATGTTTAATCCCATTACCAAAGTTAGATACTGCTATTGGGAAAAAGTGAAGGACGTGCTGGGAGCAGACATTGTTGAGTCCTCACGTTGAAATGTATCTAACTAATGTATGTTGTCATGATTATGTTTGAATATTATTGTATTAGAGCATATTAGTAAGCCTCTGTGTTCAATGAACACTGTTCAACATGCCTGAAGCATTTATATTTAAAAAGAAAAAGATGAGAAAAAAATATATAAAAGGAAATGTGGTTACCCCACATTATATTATTGAGGAAAACTATGTAAACGTACAGTGGCGTATCTGCCATAGGGACCTGAGGGGTGGTCACAGCAAGGTGGGAGTCATGAAAATTAGGGGATGAGTGCACCTGAAATGCACGCGAGGCTGACCCCATACCCACGTATGAAATTAAATAAAAGAATAAGTGATCAGATGTAAAAGGCCAGGGTGTCCTTTTGTTGCAGAGGTTTCGTTTCCTGTTGCCAGCTGGTGACAGGAAACCTGAGGAGTGACGATTACGCCAAGAAGTCTCCTACACTTTACATATGCTGTCAAGAGATAACAGCAGGAGCTTGGGTGTGTGACGTGATATCGATATTTCTGCAACTACACAATATCTTATCTTTCAACAAGAAACCCCAGGTGATATGTTAAGGACCTGGGTACATCTGACAGTTTCGGTTTAAATAAACCTTGGTAATTCAAGTCATACTCAGGACTTTTGTGGGGTATGATGACATTACAGCCCCTCATACACAGTGACTCTCTCTCTTAGAAGAATAAATTTAAGCTGTGAACATTCAAATAGGAAATACATATAATAACATTGTAGTATTTGGGCAGATTGTCCACACAATTTTAGTTAATCTTTTATGTAAACTATCTTGTCCTCATTTTCAAAGACCTGTCCAAACGATATGACTGGACAGGCAAAATAAATTGTACAAAAAAATTAATTTAAAGAAAAACTTAACCACAGGTTTTATTCACTTCCTCATAGTAACTTAAAGTGTTTTTGTGTTGTGTACCATTATTTCATTTCTCCCCTAGACACGAGGTACATCATACACCAGACACTAGAGCCAACATAGTGACCGTGTGAGATCTAGGGAGGTAGCGTTAGGTTCCCTGCACATAATTCATCATCATCATTTATAGAGTCAGGGGCCTACATGTGCTTGACCTCACACGGTAAATACATACACGGATTTCATTCTTTTAGGATACCATCATAACCTCCCCAGCAAAATCTAACTTTGCTACACCCAATGAAAACTATCGAGCTGTCTACTAACATATCATCCCCCCAACCCCCTTCCCCGCTTAAAATTACACTCACACAAACATAAATATATGTACACATACATACATACATTTAGTAATATTGCATAATATATGGTAGATCTTTAGAGGGCTCAGTGTTTCTAAAATGATCCAAAAAGCTCCTGGCTTGCCGACTCCTGCTTTAGATCATAGTCTAAATTCACATCAAGTCTTGAGACCAAGTTCTTTACATGACTAATTTGTCCTTTCATCATCATCATCATCATAATTTTTCTGTGCACTTACGAGGGACGGTAAATAAGTAACGCCTCTTAATTTTTAATTTCATACAATAGGCAAGAAAACAGATAAAATTCACATTGAAATGTAGCCCCAAGTCTGATTTTCAAAAATTTATTTCTCAATGTAGTCTCCGTTATTTGTAACAGTTTTTGTCCATCTTCTCACAAGAGTATGTATCCCCGCAGGGTAAAAATGTGTGTCCTTTTTCCTAAACCACTGGCATACGGCGCGTTTAAGGGTCTTGGTGTCCTCAAAGTGATGTCCGCGAAGATCTTCTTTCAGTGGTCCAAACAAATGGAAGTCAGAAGGTGCAAGATCGGGACTGTAAGGGGGATGTGGTAATAATGTCCAGCCAAATTCTGCAATCGCATCAATGGTGCGTTTAGCGGTGTGTGGCGTGACATTATCGTGCAACAGTAGTGCAGTTCTCTGATCTTTTGATGGGTAAAGTCGCCGAAGACGACCTCTAAGCTTCTTCAAAGTTTTAATGTAACGGTCTGCATTCACCGTGTTTCCCTGTTCAAAGAAGTCGAGAATCCCAAAACACGGAGGCCATAACTTTTCATACAGATGGTGAACTTTTGAACTTCTTTCTTGTCGGCGATGTTGTGTGATGCCATTTCATTGACCGCCTCTTGGATTCTGGTTCATAAAAATGAACCCAAGTCTCATCACCTGTCACAATATTCGATAAAAACTCTTCAGTTTCGTAACGGTGCAGGAGGTTGATGGCTATGGTTTTCCTTGTTTCTTTATGTCTGTCTGTCAACATTCTGGGTACCCACCGTGCACAAACTTTTGAATAACCCAGGTCTTTAATGATGTTCTGGACACTGGCTTTACTAATGGACAACATGGAAGAAAGTTCATCCAGTGTTACCCGACGGTCACCACGAATGATGCCATCAACTTGATGAATGTTGTGTGGAGTCACTGCGGTAGACGGAAGGTCAGTCCGCTTTTCGTCAGCCATTGAGGATTGACCTACTTCAGCTTCGTCACAACGATGTACCCAACGTCGGACAGTGCTAACATCCACTGTTGAATCTCCATAAACATTCTTCAAATGTTCGTGGATGCGAATTGGGGTCTCGCCTTCAGCATTGAGGAATTCTATGACATAACGTTGTTTTAACCGAACGTCTTTGGCAGCCATTTTAAAACTGTTACAGTGGTGCCACCTGTTACTGAAACAGGTTGGTAATGCTATACAGTGCAGAA
Source organism: Oreohelix idahoensis (assembly GCA_024509875.1). Lineage (NCBI taxonomy): Eukaryota > Metazoa > Mollusca > Gastropoda > Stylommatophora > Oreohelicidae > Oreohelix > Oreohelix idahoensis. The sequence continues at coordinate 388,524 of JAMPIV010001080.1, forward strand.
GAGTGTTTGAGGAATCCTGCTAAATTTACAAATTGCACACCGATGCAGTATTTACATACATAAAAAATAGGAAGCATTACTTTTTGACCTTCCCTCGTATTACGGAGTATGGAGAAGCCTCTGTAGCTGGACCCCATGCAGGACGCCCGCACCAAGCATTCACCTGCTCGTGCGGCCGTGGTTTCTGTGGCAGTTAGTTTACATGATGAGATTACCAGCCCCCGTGCCCATCTTCATATTTGTCAACTTTTACGACATGCCTAAGTGTGGCGTGGCGATATTCTTTCTTTGTCTCCCCAGAGACTGACGGGGTCTACAAATGGCTTATCTCTGTCATGCCCGTCTCTAATTCCATTCTCAGTGTGTTTTCTTAGATCTCTCTCTCTCTCTCTCTCTCTCTCTCTCTCTGTTTCTGACACCAACATGTTCTCTGTTTATGGAGAGAGAAAGCATTTTTTTTTTTTTTTTTCATTTTCTGAAAAATCATATCCAAATTACCGAGTGGAGATCACCGTATTTCCATTTGTCACAATTTGTCAAAAGAGAAGGAAGGGTAGAACCTGGGCATACGATCTTTACAATGAATAAGCAATGCCCGAGGGAGGAGAAACGCCTGACATAAAGAATTCTCTTTAAACGTTATTCTGTTCCGAGCGGCTTTTGGCAGCTGCTTTAAAACATAAATCTTCCAAATTCGAACACAGGATGCCAGAACATTAAACGAAATAAACCAGCACGCCTCGTTGTACGGAAAGTTGTAATGCTCACTGAACATCGTAGAGAGAAGGTAGTTTCGTTCGTTCATATTTCTGGTCACTCTTTACGGGGGATAGAGCAGCCCTTGCACGCTACCCCCCCCCCCCCCTTTTTGCAGGAAGCCTGCACTGTTAATGTACTCCTGCTGCGTTGGTTTCTGTAGCAATGTACAAGGGAATTAACATAAGTCTTGGGCCTGACCATGAAGAACTTGTCACAGAGAGCTGCAATTTTGTATAGTGTTTATTCCGTTTCAATATAGCCACCGTCTGAATTGACACACTTCTGCCATCTCTGCTTGATCTTGAAAAGACCTTGGGAGTAGAACACCCTATTTTTCAAACTAAACAAGTCATCACATGCCAGTATAACCTCTTCATCGCTGTCAAAATGATTTCCTTTTAGCTGTTTTTTTAAGATTTGGGAATAGAAAAAAGTCTGATGGAGCCAAATCTGGAGAATATGGTGGGTGTGGAAGAATTTCAATATTCAAATCGTTGGCTGCTAGCTGCACAAGCTGTGCTTTGTGAGAGGGCGCGTTGTCTTGAAGAAAAGGAAGATTTTGAGTACGCGTTATTCCTCGTTTCCTGGTCACAACCTTTCTTAGTTTGGTGAGAAGATTTGCATAGTACTGTCCATTAACTGTGTTGCCACGAGGCAGATAATCTTTCAAAAGGACACCTTTGCCGTCCCAAAAAAACAGCATCACTTTTCCTGCAGATTTCTGCGCTCAAGCCGAACTGTGTTGCCACGAGGCAGATAATCTTTCAAAAGGACACCTTTGCCGTCCCAAAAAAACAGCATCACTTTTCCTGCAGATTTCTGCGCTCTCGGCTTGACAGGTGTTGGGGAGCCCGGCGTTTTCCATTGCATGCTGGCAATTTTGGATTCGGGGTCATAATGGTGTACCCAAGTCTCATCTACTGTCACCATGGTCTCCAAAACATTTTTTGACTGACACTTTTTGAGCAACTGTTGACAGCAATTTACCCTCTTTTGCTTCTGTTCACGTGTCAACAGTCGCGGAACCCAGCGTGCACACACTTTTCCCATGTTCAGTCTGTTGTGTAAAATTCTATAAATTGTTCTTTCATTTAGTTTTACTCTACTAGCTATTCCCACAATTGTCATTTTTCGATCCTGGTCAATGATTTTCTTCACTCTTGTTGCATTTTCATCGTTGCACTCTGAGGCTGGTCTACCAGATCTTGGCAGATCAGCAACATTTGAGCGGCCACACTTAAACTGTTGACACCAGTTTTTTACCGAAGTATATGAAGGACAAGAACCACGAAACATTGGTTCCATCTCCCTGTGTATTTCTGTAGGTGTTTTTCCCTGAAACATCAGAAATTTTATCACAGCTCTGGCCTCCTTCTTTTCCATTGTTTTGTCAAATCTTTGGAGCAGCAGATCCGGTCAATAGGGTACATTGCGCCGTGCACCGTAGTGGGAAAACCCATTGAAGAAACAAACGCGTACTTCACACATTCAGTGCAAATATGATGAACTTTAAATGTGCCAAGTTTCATCTTCCTCCTGTGACTACTTCATGGTCAGGCCCAAGACTTATGTCAATCCCCTTGTATGTGCGTGATGAGCTTATGCACAGCCGTCTTTTATATGATGCCTGCATGTGTAGTAGTCATATTCTTGCTGTTTCTTCTGAGAAATTCCCCCCTCCCCAGGGAACTGCTAGGGGCGCACAGTAATTTAAACTATTAATACGTATTTTTTTGGCATAAAAATTCTTTAAGTCTGTCAACTGGCTATTTTCGTCCGCCACAGCCGTAGCATCCAATCATGTTCAAGTGCCTTTTATGACGTCATAAGTAAGAAGATAGGAAACGTATTCAGAATGCAAGAGCACGCATGTAAGAAGCAGTATATGCTAAAACTCTTAAGATGATGGTCAAAACTTGGCAGGGATAGATACTGATCCAGCGGCGCTTGGGGTCTCGCCCTTCGGACCAGGGATAGATACAGCCTTACAATATTTGTAGACAGCCGCTGGGGAAGCGGGCTAAGTTAATGACATATTACAATCACCCGAAGTCAAGTACTGTAACAGGGACCTAAGATGCGTCAACAGTGAGGAATACAGTTAGCGACCCTTAGCTAGACTGCTTGCGTCAGGGTCCTTGAAACAGGCTGTATCACTGCAGTCTGGCTGAGTGAGTAGGGAACTACATAGTGTAGTGAGATCAGTGATACCCTTGATCAAAGGTACATTAATAATTAATTAAATAATTAACAAGTAGTAAAAACTATTACAACGCCCGTGTTTATTGCCCGTCATCTTCACCGATGCCTCGGGTCGAGCTGTATTTTAAAAAGGTTCGCGTTAAGCCAAATGTTAGCCCATCCCAAAAACCGCTGGCGTGTTCGTCACTCCGCCTTGAGAAATTGAAACTAACATGAAACAGTTTGCGTGCGGCAAATACTGGTTTCGTTCGCGTTGGATTGATAGAAAGGGGGGGGGGGGAAGAGAGTGAGAGAAGAATAAAACTAATGCTTTTTATGAATCTAAAAATAAACTAATGCATTGTATTGTATCCAAGTCGCATGGTAACCGAGGTTTGAATTTTATGCTATTGCGTGAGAAATCACGACTGCTTGGTCCCGCCACTTCGTTAGGCTAGACACGCTGTAAGTTAGCTACGATTCAAATAGACAATTGAGAGAAGGGGCCAGGGGGTGAACTATATTGAAAGTGGAACCCAAAATCACTTTCGATACACACACACACACACACACACACACACACACACACACACACACACACACACACACACACACACACACACACACACACACACACACACACACATATATATATATATAAAAGGATGGTTGGGGTGATAAAATTAATATTATTATTTATAACAAATCCTCCATAGTCCTTATAATAAATTTTATGAATCTGTGAAGATAGAGTTTATTAATTGGGTAGTTCAGAAAAGAAAACCCAATATGCATAGAGAAATACAGAAATGAGAACGGCAATAAAGATTGACATGAAACTTATATAGACTGATAGGTTATAGTCTTCTGATAAATAATATGTTTCAATATCAAAAATCGCACGAGTAATAACCAAGATATTGTAAAAATACTATATATTTTCGGACAGTGTGACAAACAGACGATCGCTCGTGCTCATTTATTGGTAACATTTTTGGGACGCAATTTTGAAAGGAGACATTGGCGTGATTCAAATTTGATTGGTTAACGCTAGGAGGAAGGGAGAGGTAGAAATTGTTAGCCCAAAACGATACATATTTTGCAGTGTAATAGCATGGGCAGACTGACCAACAGACTAAGAAACACATAGTATATTTGGGGTTTGGTTTTTCAAATTCAGTTCAAAATTGGTAGTCGCTTGATTTCATTGGCCAGCCCAAATGATATTAGCAAAAGCTTACAAGGCTCTTGGGCATTTGAAAGAAAATTTTCCTTGACAAGGGACGATGAGAACAGAAGTGTTGATTTTAAATAAAATTCTGACAGTCTGGACAGCGGCAGAGCAAAACTTGTGCCATCTTTGCCAGTCATCGTTACTTGTGTGTTTATATTTCATTGAATTGTGGGTTTTATTTCCTGTTACCAGCCGGTGACAGGAAACCTGAGGAATATATTTGAAGACAGAAAGTCTCCAGTGAAAGTGTATACTGTATGCAGATAGCCAGAAGGAGCTTCTGTGAGCTGACATATTCTGCAGAGCAGTGTATTGAGTTGAATCTACATAAAAGAATATAAGGTGATGTGCCATTAGCTGGGCACTCTGACAGTTCATCGGAAAATAAAGTCGTTTCCTAAACTTAACTATAATGATCGGGGCGTGATGACAACAACAGCTTCTCAAATAAATGACTCACACTACTATATATATCACTGAACAGTTGTGAATACACCTATAGGAACATTATAATTTATCGTTATAGGACAAAGAGTCCCTTTAGTTAATTATTAGTTGTAAGATATATTTTCCTCAGTTTCAGAGACCTGTCCAAAAGAGTTTGCAGGACAGGCAGAATAAAATTGTAAAAAAGAATTAATGTAAAGAACATTTTAACCACAGACTTATTCCTTTAATTATAGCGAGTTATAGTGTGTTGTTTTGATGTACCATTATTTTCATTTCATCCCTAGACACTAGCCACATCAAACACCAGACACTAGAAATAAAATACAGCCCGTGTGAGATCTAGAGAGGTAGCGTTAGGTACCCTGAGAATTCATCACCATCATCATCAACTATTAGACTCAGGGTCTTACATAGCTTGACCTCACACGGTTGACACTTCCACAGCAATACATCATTCAATTATAACATCTTAACCTCTCCAGCAAATTAAACTTGCTACACATAGGCAGTTATAAATAGATTTCAGTCATTATACTTTAGATCTGTAAGGAGCATAGGCCCCCAACAAACACATACCCTCTTGTCACGTGCCATCAGCTCCAATTCTCTCCACGTTTTCCCTCATTATTTTCACCTCCGTATCCAGTTCTCTTCTTCGTGTCCTTCTGGGTCTATCTCTGCCTCTCTTACCCTGGGGGTTCCGCAAACAAGGACTGCCTTGTAATGCTATCAACAAGTTTCCTCAGTGTGTGTCCTATCCATCGCCAGCGTCTTCTTCTCACCTCTTGTTCCACTGGCACTTGTCTAGTTCTTTTCATCAGTTCCATATTGGTGAAAATCTTGTCATCAGTTCCATATTGGGGATTTTGTCATACCATTTTAATCCTTCTGGGTAAATAGACTTACTGACGAGAAATTTGCGTTCGCGGCTTTTCAAACAGTTGACATCATAATAGATATTTATAGCGGCCGGGCAGAAATTTTCTTAGTCAGAAAGACAGACAGGGAAATAGAAATATAGATAGAGACAGAAAAGTAGAGATAATGAGTGAGAAAGAGAAACTGAAACGGTATCCATAACAAGCTGTCGTGATAAAGGTATGTTTAAGTTGTGCACCGTCAGTCTTGAAAATAATAATCCCCAACTACAGTATTCGTCGCAGTAATAAAGCAGCGAAATTATTGGAGTTGGTTGAAGATCACACCCCACGGTCCTGTAATAACCTCAAGAGTTCTCATCGGATATCGTGTCTCTCGTCCATCCTGTCTCTCTTCCGTCTGGCGGTAATTTTTCAACTCAGATTTGGGATTGCTTGTAGAAGAAGTTCTTCTGCAAAACACAGTCATTGGTAGACAGATATTGGTGACTGGTGATCTTAGCCGACTTGTACATAAACTTCTTTGCTTTCCATTAGACTAATGACACGTGATAAAGGTATGTTTAAGTTGTGCACCGTCAGTCTTGAAAATAATAATCCCCAACTACAGTATTCGTCGCAGTAATAAAGCAGCGAAATTATTGGAGTTGGTTGAAGATCACACCCCACGGTCCTGTAATAACCTTAAGAGTTCTCATCGGATATCGTGTCTCTCGTCCATCCTGTCTCTCTTCCGTCTGGCGGTAATTTTTCAACTCAGATTTGGGATTGCTTGTAGAAGAAGTTCTTCTGCAAAACACAGTCATTGGTAGACAGATATTGGTGACTGGTGATCTTAGCCGACTTGTACATAAACTTCTTTGCTTTCCATTAGACTAATGACACGTGGACTCCTTATAGACAGTAAATCCAATCTTGGTATTGAACTCAGCTTCTTTGATTAGGAGTTCCCAATAATTGTGTTAATGAACTTTTCAGTAAACACGGACACCTCCTGAAAACATTGATAGTTCCCTTCATTACAATTATATTAGCAGCAGCAGCTAAGAGCGATTACTGCTAAAAAAAAAAAAAAAAAAAAAAAGTCAATTCTAGCAAACTGAAACCGATCTGGAAAAAAGACAAAACTAAAACTTAAAACAAAAATAAAATTGATGCAGACATTGGTAATTTCTGTGTTTTTTAATGCACTTGAAGGGTAATTTCTGTGTTTTTTTTTATGCACTGGAAGGGTAATTTCCATGTTTTTGTATGCACGTGAACCTTGGGCCTTAAACGCTGAACTAGAGCGGAAAGCGCAAGCAGTGAAAATAGGTTAAATTTTTTTTTAATGTCCAACAACTGGGTCACTTTAACCCGCACGTGAAAATTGCCAGTGTTGCTGCAAAAAAAAACTCGTCGTTTTTGTAACACGCCCCACTAGTTCAAAAGGTGAAAAAATGAGTTGAATTTCTTTTTGTTAGTAAGTCACACATTATTAAAAAAAAACTTGACTTATCTTTTCCACGGATGAATCAACTCTATTTTGTAATAAATTGTTTACACCTGGTTGCATTTAATTGGTGCATAGAGGAGTTTTTCTTGGTGGCCCTTAACTTTTGTCCAGTAGTATAGTTCCAATCAAATAGTATCTGAAGATTCCAGTCATGTTATGAACTATCCGGCAGATTATAACAACAGAAAATAAAGGTGTTCTTATGATGGACAATCGGATGTTTACACCTAACATTATTTTCCCACAAGCATTAGAATAAATAAAATTGCCGTTAAGTATCGGGGCTTTTGAATTTAATTTCCGTCATATGACGGGCTTTTACTGTAGTGCAAATATAAAAGGATAACATGTACATATTACAACTAACCCCGATTTTTTTCTCTCCTGGCAAGCACAGACTTTTTGCACATGAATCGTCCAAACAATGTCGGGCAACTGTTTAAGATACCATACCTACTTAGAGGTAGTCTTAGCATCTCAAACGTCAAATCAATTGCGAATAAGTGTCTGATTTTGATAGGGGTCCCCCACAACCCTCATATAGAACATTACTACATGACGATATTGCCCTATACATGTGTTTTCAAACTACGCAAACATATAAGATCTTGCTTCTTCCGTTTCACCTGTCATGTTTACAGACTCAATGCTTCACATATCGAACATTATAATCTCCGCCAAGATGTTACTTTCTGATTGTTGATTATCGAAACAAATTCCTTCTGCCGGAAGTAATTCATCACTGTCCATGTCTTAATCTTTACCAATATTGTTATCCTCCTACATCCCAGTGAGATCGAACATGCATTTGAGCACGTCATGTTTGCAAACTAGCACCTTATCATGTAACAACATGGTTTCGTGTATCTTCCCAGACAAAAGGTCTGGGTTAACAATAGGAATGTCGCTCAGTGTCGACTGTTACTACATCTGGAGCTGGAGATAAGCTAAAAGTCAATGTGGCAAGTTCGGTCCTTAAGCATCGCCGATAATAAAGGAGAAAATAACCAGGAGAGAGGGATAGGTGAGAGGTGTGACAAGATGTGAAAAGATAACCTTGATCGAGGAGAGCGTAAACTATGAATACTGGAAGAATTAGCACGTAAGCGGAGTGGTGTAGCAACAGTGCCGGAGAGGAGTGAAGACTAGAAAAAGGGAACGAATGTATTAAGTTACACACGCCAAGACTATGTATCAAATTGAAGAGTATTATACCATGGAGGCACATCAAGATAAAGTAACAAATTGAGAGGTATTATACAACTGGGAAGAGGGAGGCACATCAATATAAAGTAACAAATTGAGGGTTGCTATACTAGGGTTCGCACTAAGATAAAGGAACAAATTTACGGGTGCTGTACTGTAGAGGAACACCAAGATAAAGTAACAATTTGCGGGGTACTATATTATGGAGACACATCAGTATAAAATAACAAAATGAGGAGTGCATTAGTGGAGGGACAGTAAGTAAGAGGTTATGCTACACAATGGAGACAAACGAAGCTAAATTAACGAAATGAAAATTGCTTTGCTACGAAGGCACATCAAGATAAGTAAAACACTCAGAGGTGTTGTACTCTGGATGCACAGTAAGACAGAAAAACAGAGTAGGAGATGCCGTACAATACAACACAAAACAAAACAAATCACTAGAACTGCTTTTCTCTCATAAGAAAATTACAACATAAGAATATAATGGCACAAACACTAACAGAAAGATTCGCTGATTACTGCGGAGTGAGTTCTGCCAATCACGCCCTACACCAGGAAACTCAAACGTATTCTTGCCTGGACAACAGAGACGCAATTCTGCAGCTGAAAGGAACAGATAATCTTAAAAAGAACAGTTGTACGATTGTATATCTCCAAGCTTTCTTCTTCAGAATCTCACCAGAACCAGGAGAGAATTTCATTGTGTGGACTTTTGACATTCCCTATGTCGTTGAGGGATTCTGAAAAGCCAGACGTTAGCGAAAAACGAACATGTATCATTTTGTGAATAAGGAAGACAGCTAAAATCAGAAATATAATTCACACTTATAGTGCAGCTTACTTCGACTTTGTGATTCATTTTCCTGAAACCAGACTGAAACTGTAAAAAAATCCCGTTAGTAAATTAATGGTCCCAGAAGATTAGACACGTGACTGGTGGAACCGCTGAGTAAAAGTTGAAAGGAGCGAAAATGTCACGATTGTATTTCTCCAAGCTTTCGTTGGCAGCATGATCTCCAGAACTGGACAATGGTATTCGCATAGGAGAGCATTTCATTGCGCGGACTTTTGAATAGTTCGGCGATCTCGCGGTCATCGGGGGATTCTGAAAAGCCAGACGTAAATGAAAAACGAGCTCTTATCATGTTATGAGTAAGAAGGAGAATTAAAATCAGAAATATATGTCACACTTATAGAGCAGCTTACTTCGAATTCATGACCCACTCTCCTGAAACCAGACTGAAACATTTAAAAATTCCCGTTAGTAAGTTAATGGTCCCAGAAGATCAGACACGTGACTGATAGAGCCGCTGAATGGACATTGAGCACTGAAAGCGTCACAAACGATCCATCAGTCTAGTCTTTTTTTCTTTGTGTGTCTTTTATTTAAAGCCTTAAATTTATTTTAATACTTAAGTCGCATTGTAGATAGTAGTTTGATATATTAAGGTTAGATTTGTCACCCCTGAGACATCCTGAGGGATCTAGTCTCTCTACTACAGGGTTTCTTAACCTTTTTTTGCCCCATGGACCCGTTTGATTATCCGATGAAGGTTATGGACCCTTTTTATTGTCCTATGAAAGTTATGGACCCCTTTTATTGTCCGATGGAAGCTGCGAACCCCTTTGATTGACCGACGAAGGCTCTGGACCCCATTTGATTGTCCGATGAAGGCTCTGGACCCCTTTGTTGTCCGATGGACGCTTTGAGCCCATTTGATTGTCCGATGAAGGTTATGGACCCTTTTTGTTGTCCTATGAAAGTTATGGACCCCTTTGTTGTCCCATGGACGCTTTGAGCCCATTTGATTGTCTGATGAAGGCTCCATATCCCTTTGACTGTTCGATGAAGGCTCTGGACAACTTATATTGTCCGATGAATGCTCCGGACTCCTTTGTATGATGAAGGCTCTGGACACCTTTTATTGTCCGATGAAGACAATGTCCTCTTTTGCATTTCCAGTGAAGGTTCTAGACCACTTGGAACAAATGCACATAAAAGCATAATTAAAAATGTTACATTTTCAATTTTATGTTATGTTCAGGGACCCCCTAGAACCAATTCATGGGCCCCTAAGGTTGTGCGTCCATGAGCGACAGGTTAAGGAACCATGCTGTACTACCTCCAGTATGCTTAGAATATATAAATGAATATGAAACAAATATAAAGGTATGTTATCAGGCACTCGTAGGAAATAAAGAAGTAGAACACTAGACAACAGAAAAACAACAGACATGAGTGGCTTACCCATGATTTGAACCCTGGACCTTCCGTGCGACAACCCCGCCTAGCCATGCAAGCGAATCACACTATCCTCCCTGCCATCTACGCATCACCAGAAAATGATGTTTCAATGACAGGTCATTAGTGCGAACCACAATACACGACACCGGAAGTCCACCATGGGCAGTTTAGCCTATTAATGACGCAATCACTTCTGTTGTTTCCCTGTCATGCAGTATAGGCCAGTCCAACAAACATATACACCCAGAAATAGACAAAAAAGGTTTTTTTTTGATTTGCATATAATAATTGTGTTTTAAATATTTATAAGCCTTTTTACTTCGATATTCTTTTTGAATTATGTGTTTATCTGTAATAGTTTATGAGTTATCAATGTTCAAAGAGAATCAGATAAGGTTTTTTAAAATGTTAAAACACTAAACTTTAACGAAAACAGGGCCTGCGATTCACAGTTCCGGTGATATTTTCTACAATTTTAAAGCTATAGCCTTCAAATTTTGCACACTTATAGCCCATGTTATCCTTTATGGCATGAACCTCCACTTTTTTCTTACATGGTATAGAAACAGAGATATTGCTATACAAAGTTCTAAATTTGTGCTATTTAAAAGGGTCATATTGCAAGAGCCATATCTACAAAGCTCATTGGGGTAGACATTTTTGGGTGGTTCACGCCATTGGTAGGGATGTTATGTACATCATCTGCTGGTTTGGCACTCTTTGCACTTTTTATGTGAGTGAAATTCATTCCCAGGTGCACTGGGGGTTTTCCTTTCATTTTTTTTTCATCACTTCATGTTAATTAATTATTTTCACATAAAAAATTAAAATTTATAAAGTAAACTTTGTTCATCCTAAAATATAATATCTCTTGTAACATGTGGCCAAATTTTATGTCAACAAGTTCGTTAGTTATTTTTCTGTTAATTTTTTAAAAAGATAACCCATTTTTGGCTGGGCGTGCCCCCTTAATACTGTGTCCAGTAAATGATAGTAGACTTAGAACAGTGAGAACAGGACAGAGGGTAGGTTTGGTATTGTATAAACATTTATTACACATAAGGAAGGGAAACCCGAGGCCTGTAAACAGTAAATTAATATGAAACAAATATAAAGGTGTTATCAGGCACTCGTAGGAAATAAAGAAGTAGAACACTAGACAACAGAAAAACAACAGACAGGAGTGGCTTACCCAGGAACAAATGATAACATACCTTTATACCTCTACTATCATTTACTGGACACAGTATTAAGGTCCTTGTCTTGTTGGACTTGCATGAGCTTGGGGTCCGGCCCCTTATTCTTCTTGTTGGATCCTTCGCTCCTGTCTGACAAAGCAGCCAGTGATCACGCCTAGTGGCGTCTTGTAGGGCAGCAACAAACTGTCCCCATTTTGCTCGATCGATGGCCATCTTTCGTGCCGTGCCCCAACTCTGGTTCATGCTTTACATCTCAGCCTTCACTGTTCTCCGCCAGGTTGTCTTTGATCTGCCTCTCTTTCGCCGTCCATCTGGGGTCCATAGCATAGCAGTTCTGGTGATGGTGTCAGGGTCACTTCTGATGGCATGGTCAACCCAGTTCCAGCGTCTGTCTGCAGTTACGTACCCACAATTATAGAACATATTTGCTGAATAACAGTGAATAAAGTTTAAAACCGGTTGTTTTATCTTTTTATCATAGAGTTGCTACCACACACACACACACACACACACACACACACACAAAACAATTACTAGGAAGGTAGGATACCAGTGACGTTCATTTTTAAGAGAAATTTGTTTTTATTTTGACTTATACGCCACCACCACCATTTTCCTGTGCCCTCCTTACGGAGCAGAGCATGGAGCCACCATGGAGCTCGTCCCCTAACTGGAAGCCTACACCAAGCGTTCACGTGCTCCTTGCTGCAGTAGTTCTTAACCCATTGAAAATAAAGTTCGTTCGTTCGTTCGTAGTTTCTGTAGCAATTAGTGTTACACGATGATGTCTCCAGCACCACCCACAACCTCAAATTGGTCGCCCTGCACGTGTTGTCTGAGGGTGCAGTAGTCATATTCTTTCTGGGTCACATGAGAGACGCCTCCCCCTCCCCCCCCCCCCCCGGGAACTATACGGGACAGAAGGTACATGTAGGCTGCATTTATTTCACAGACTATGAAACTTGAAAAAATACGCGGATTTATCAAGGTAGATCTACAGAGAATAAATAAATATTACACACATAAAGGTATGTTTCAGGCATTCGTGAGAAATAAAGATGTATACAACTACACAAAAGAAAAAACAACAGAAGTGATAGGTTCACCGGAGAATCGAACCCTAGGCCATCCGAACGAGAACACCGCCTAGCTACGGAAACGAACCACACAATCTTCTCAGCCAACTAGGCACCACTAACATTGTAGATCTACAGAGAACTCAATGCTTCTAAAAGTAGATCCCCCACATCTCATAGGTTGCCTGCCGCGGATGTAGAGCTTTGTAGCATGACGTAATCTGATCTTCAGTGAAAATCCGCCGTCAGACAAGCGGGTTTTGGCCTTTCATGTCCTTGAGATTCTATGGGAGCATGTCCACTTGGGTCATGTCTTCCAGGTATCATCCTGCTTTTGTGGTTCTTGTTATTTTTTGTTTTTGTTTTGTACTTTGATATTTGAACCCACGGCACATTGGCTACAGTTTTCGGTTTGACTATTTACATTTTGTTGTAATCATTCTGCCAACTTGAGTGGAATTTGGAAAAAAAAAAAAAAAAAAAAACTGCGTACGCAATATTACTGTTTTGAATTTTTAAACCCACTGCGCTTGTTCCACAGTCAGCAGGTTGCCTTTTCTACAGTTTCTCTAAGTCGTTTATGTGCCCTTTCCCGTGACTGTCCCTTGAAACCCAGTTGTTTAAATAGAACATATACCGAGAAGCCATTAGATCTCTCTCACCTACCTCTACAGCTAGGACTGTTGCTGTGAAGCCCTCATCTCTCATTTCCCTGACCAGATCATTATATCTGACCATTTTGAAAGCTCGCTTGGACTATCTTCATTGCACACGGACAACTCCATCAGTGCTCCGATCTCCTCTCTTAGATCACACAAGGAGGATCTCAGCACAGTGCACTATAGATATTTTTGTGGTGGGTAGGTTTTGCCAGGGCAGCGGCCATATGGCCTACTCTTTACGATTTCCAACTGTCGTGGGATATTTAACGCGCGCAACATGCACAGGGGACTTCCTATTTTTTCGCCCTTATCCGAGAAGGCTAGGTATCCGATCTCACTACCCAAGAGACCGGGGGGGGGGGGGGGGGGAATGGGGGGGGGTGGGCATGAAATCATTAGGACCACTGGTTCTGAAAAAAAATGTCCATAAATTATATTCCCTCTACTGGGAACCGAACCCGGTACCTTTACAATTCGATACGGACGCCATACTTAGCCACTCCGACTTCTTCTAATTTGGATGAAAATAACACTGTCAGCTCAGTCATTATAATCTGGTGTGATAACAGGGATGCAGCACTTTTATCTTGTCGTTATTTAGAGTTCCTAATGATTTCGGTAAGGCAGCTGCCATGTCCTGGTCGTTCGCATCATCAGGAATAGTTAAGGGGGATCCCAGAATCGCGTACGCTGACACAAAATCACGCCCTGTAATAGCTAGGCTTTACTTCTTTCCAGTGTCTTTAGAATTTAAGCAGAAGATAATTCCTTAAAAGAGTTCGGAATCGATATTTTCGGAGGGTGTGTGTAACGCTTCCTAATATATTTTTAAATGAGTTTTTCCAAGTCATTACGATTGACCGAACGGCATGTCATTTTTTTCGAAAATATATTGGGTGTTATGACTCTGTAGCATTATTTCCTCAGCCCAAACGGTAAAAACTATTGTGGGCCACAACAGACTTTGAAGGTCGAATTGCACAGTGGTTAGAACTTTTGCTTCTGGAGGCAAAGTTACCGGGTTCGAATCCTGTTAGTGCCACTCTCCAGTATACCCAGCAGTAAAAGGGTATGTGCTTTAGAGTTAGGGAAAGAATCAGACATCGAGGACGAGAACAGGTCACACCCTCCCCCTCATTAAAAGCTAAGATCTGGTATTCCGAAATCTAACATTTCTCTTGCGTACGGCAGTTTCAGCAGTTTACAACTTTACATTAACTAAGCTTTAACTGTGCTGTTGGCTCCGTTAATTGTTTGAAACGCATAAAGGGTGTAGAGATGGGGAGGGATCACTTTTCAACCTGTGGATTCAGATGAGTCGAAGATTTGAGGAACCCGTTTGTTGATGTAACTGCTAACAACACATTTGTTGATGTAACTGCCAACAACACATTTGTTGATGTAACTGCCAACAACACATTTGTTGATGTAACTGCTAACAACACATGTGTTGATGTAACTGCTAACAACACATTTGTTGATGTAACTGCTAACAACACATTTGTTGATGTAACTGCTAACAACACATTTGTTGATGTAGCTGCTAACAACACATTTGTTGATGTAGCTGCTAACAACACATTTGTTGATGTAACTGCTAACAACAAATTTTTTGAATTACTCGGCGATTTCTTTAGTTCTTGGTGTATATTTGGCGGTCTGAAAAATCACTTAATTAGAAAATGAAATGTGACCGCGATATTTCACTCTGTGTGTGTGTGTGTTTTTGTTTATAGCCCCCCCCCCCCTCCTCTCCCCCCCCCCCCTGTTTTCTTTCCCTTTCATGCTTTGTGCTACCAGAGAAACTGTTTGATACTTAGTCGTTCCTCGTCTACCTTGCAGTGTAGAGGTAAAACTGTTAGATAGAAAGCTGTCTGTGAAGCAGCACTCCATCGCGTTGTGGAGCAGTTGAAATAGTTTCCGGTTCAGAGCTTGGCAGCCTCTATTCCCGATCTAATGAGTCTACAAATGAGGTATTGCTCAACAGTTCTGTCAGACTTAATGTGTCTCAATGTCGTCATTTGAACCGAACCTCAGCTATTGCGCGGAGACCACTAGCGCGCAATTAGAACGTCACAGAGTTAGGTTGACAGGTTCACGGCTGTATAAATTAAGTGATCTGTTACCTGCGCCAAGATCTAAGAGATCATTTGAAATAAAATGAAATTTTGCCCAAATTGAGTAAACCATAAAGCTAGAGCATAATTTATTAGATGTTAAACGCACCACTGTTAAAATTGGGCCGTGTGAAGTGGCTACGGCACTTATAAGGTTATGAAAATAGATGCAGTCACAGTGCTCTGAAACGGGGCTCTACATGGAGAAGATGAAAGGAGGAGCCAGGGGACAAAATAAGACCATGCATCACTGACCATAAGCCGCAGAGAATTAGGAAACACGTTAGATTTATTTGATTAGCCGGGTTAGACTGGTTCGAATATTGCAAATTTTCCTGGCGCCTTATTATCCACAAATAGTGAGAAAAGAACTGGTGCTTGTGGGAGAATCAATAAAAAGTTAGATTTATAGTTGGGGCAAGATTTGTCAACACTCTTTAAGGAAAAAGCGATTGTCTGTGGTTGTACTTTTAGAATGTAAAACAGCGATGGACAATACTTTCGCCCATCGGCACGTGTGGCGAATTGCCAACAAAAGGGTGGCAGATTTGATTATTAGATCGGGCATCATACTGAACGCATATTTCTTGAAGAAAATTCTTGCAAAAAATATTTTGCGCTGAAACTACGAATACTGATATTCTCAGTCCTGAAAACTCAGAGGATTCTTCCATATTCGCATAATTCAATAAACACATTCAGATATTTAGCCAAATTTTGACTAAGCACACAAACAGAAAGATTACACATTTTTATGTTGGTTTTTTTTTTTTAAAATCATTGAGCCTCCTTGATTTGTATTTCACTTCAAGCAATAATGGTTCTTGAATGAAGTCATTTAAAGTAATTTGGTATTTTCCCCTGTAATCAAAGTAGTTTGAAACCTTTTTTAATTGATGTGGCGAATGAATCATGAAAGTCACCACACTATGCGTTGGACTCACAATCCTATTGCCCATCTAGGATATAAAACCTTGTCTGGAGGGAATTAAGGTGACATCGAATTTTTAATGAACAAACACCCGAATGATTAGAGAGGTAAGGCAATTCTGTTGAAATAAATTCAGTGCTTGTATCTCATTTATTGTTACAGTCATTTGGGTATGGCCATATGTGTCTGTAATCTTATTGCGTTTTTTGAAGACATCTTGAGAGAATTTACATTTTCTCCAGTATTTTCTAGGCAGAATGGTAGTCATTAATGTTCTTCTTCAAGTACCCTACCTGGTGGCGTAGGCGATTGCGTCTCTCCACAGCTTCCTATCTCCAGTACTGTTGATCAGTTCTCTTGTTGACTTCCTTCCATGCCAGGATATCAAACTGTTAGTTAGCTTCTCTCTTTTTCTCTCTCTCTTCCCCCCTCCCCTTCAATCTGTCCTGTTGTCAGGATATATGTCAGCTTTCTTCTTTTCATAACACGCCCAAAGACAGTGGAATGCTTCTTCCTTCTAACACGAGGAATGAGCTTCATTTACGCATTAATATTTTTTCAGGACATCCTCATGACTAATTTTAGCTTTCCATTGTACAGTATTTTTAACATTCTTCTGTGAAATCACATCTTTATGGCCTCTACTATATAGCAAGTCACTGATGTGAGGGTTTATTATTCATTGCCGCCTGTTAATTATTTTATCTTTTAAGTACAAGCGACAAGATTTCTATTGCTGGCAAAGGTCCACGTGGAAATGTAAATTTTTAAAAGCACAGTTTAACTCTAAATCCTCCGAATTATAATGAAGTGATTTATAATCTGGAAATGTTTGCTTTCTTCGGGCGCTGAATGGCTGACATGGCCAGCAGAAATGTTTGCGTTTGTTTAGCTTCCGCCCGGCTTTAGGCTGTGAATATTGTGCGCCTCATGGCAACAGAAATACATGTCCGGGAAGTTAGGACTTATGGGCCGTTACATCATTCATGTATTTCAACGTTAGAATATGTGCGGCAGAAGATGAATTTACACTGCTGTTAACGCTGTTCGTGAAATTCCGCAATAGTAAGATGTTTCTTTATTACGGTGCGCTTTCCTAGTTTAGCAGAATAAATTTTCAGCGTTTTACACTAGTGTTTCGAATTTTTCCCGACTTTAAATTTCGTGGGAGTCAAGAAGACCGTTGGGCATTTCCCGGGAATATATATATATATATATATATATATATATATATATATATATATATATATATATATATATATATATATAATATATATATATATATATAATATATATATATATATATATATATATATAAAATCTATTAAGGATTAAGGTGAAGAAAATTATACATTTTAGGGTTGAAAAAAAAAAACCTCATTATTATTACTATTTTTATTTTTGATACAGTTACTTTGGAGAAAACTAAGGAATTGACAGATTTATATGAAAGTCTGTTTCTTAAATGTTTAAACAAAATTCCCAGTTAATAAAAAAAAACCTTTCTTTTTCTGAAGGTTTTATGGGTAGTATTGCTTCAGAAAGAAGATTCAAAGTAGCAGTTTGCTTCCAAGTGGCTTCCAAAATTTGAAATTATTTTTTCAGAGTTTTTCTATGATTAACGTCTTTTCTGATTCCTCTGATTCATTTTTATTCAGATCCAGGTTTAGCTAATCTTCTTTGGCCATTTCCATTGAGAAATTGTCATCATTCTCTTTCGTTTCTTCTCGTACTTAATCTTCGTTTGTTGTCGTTGCCGATAACGAGAAAGTGTTCGTTCATTTTTTCGCGAAAGAACATAATGTAGTTTTTGAACAGAAGTGCAGATTGTTTTCTCTTTTCATGCTCTCTGGATTTTTGAAGCGTGTGAGTAAGGTAATAGTTTTCTTCTCTCCTTGTTCTTTGATTTCATATAGAAGAGCTTCCTACATTTCTTCGGCTAAATGGTTATTCTGAACTTAGTTTTTTTTTTTCAATTAGAATTAGACAAAAAAATATGAAATATGAGTTTTTAAAGTCTGTTATTAAAGTCTGCAACCAGACGATACCTCAAGGCCTAAAAACCCAACCCCTGCAGACCCAAGTAGAACAGTCCCAACTGAGATGGTTTGGCTATGTCTGCAGAATGGGAGAAGATCGGCTACCACGGCAAGCATGGGAAACTAAGAGCCAGGGATCCAGACCTCCAGGACGACCCGCTAGGAGGACAACATTAGACAATCTTTGAAGGACCGAGGACTAGAATGGAACCAAGCCAGGAGGAAGACAGCCGATAGAATAGTATGGCGCTCTCTCTTACAAATCTCTACACCTCACGGTAGAAGAGGAACGACTGTACATATTGTTGAAACACCCTGTACACATGCCTTATTCTACAATCTTAAGAGTAAGAGAAATATAGGGATCCTCCAAAAACATATGAAGATAGTAATTGCAGATAAACATTAAAGGTATTAACAAAAAATAGAAAGAAAGTGAAAGCGTGGCGCAGGAGTTGATAGCGTGGCGTGAATAAGGTGAAAACCTATGTTACATGAAGCGTTCGATTGGCTAAGCGGTGGAAGCTTGTCTCTCACGGCAGATTTATCAGGTTCAGTGATCACAACCAGGTAGCATCACATTCTAGTCTACCTAGCTGTAAATGGGTACCCGACTTTACTGTTTAGTTAGGCAAGGCAAAGACAGCGTGAAAGGGACCTCGTCACTTTACCTCATACAGTTGGACCTAGTATGGTGAAGTCTCTAACACTTCACCCCCTACGGCAGTATCTGATATGGTACTGCCTATTTTTACCTTTGCCCTATGTTTTACGGGGATGCGAAGTGTAACAATAACAAAAATGACGACTTATCTTGTAAGTGTGTCACAGCACACTTCCCGTTAATGATTTCTAAGATCAAAGAGTCATACTTCATTATTACCCAGAGAGCATCATATATCAAATCTCCGACGGCATACAAAAAACGTATTAGTGTTAATATTAATATTGTTTCTAATATGGTGAATGTAGTTAGCCAGCATCACGTGCTAGTGGTATGTCATCTGGCGACTGGCGACCAGGAGCAGGAAGATTTTTCTTCTTTGTCAGGTTAGACTGTTAAAATTGATTTAAATGGATGGCCTCATTATCTGCCTGTTTTTATTCGAGTCTGTCACATTTGTCGAGAAAGATCGATTGATTCTTTGTGTGTTTGTGTATGTGTGTCTGCTCAGCTTATTCTGATTGGCGTCGGGATGTAGAACGAGATGCATACATACGGAGAGCTGCCGGGTTGATGGTTGTTAAAATAGAAATGTGATGTCGCTGAGAACATGAGACAGGTGATAGCCAGTGTGAATAATTGAAGGGGAAAGTCAGGTACTGTGAACACAGTTTATTAGGCTGTTGCTTATATTGGTTAGCGTTGTTTTATTGACAGGAGAGAGAGAGAGAGAGAGACACAGAGAGAGACAGAGACAGGCAGGCACACGCATATATATATATATATATATATATATATATATATATATATAATATATATATATATATATATATATATATATATATATATATATATATATATATATATATATATATATATATATATATATATATATATGACGAAACTCTTTAGTGTAGGGTATGAATAATAATATAGGTCCCAAGTCCCGCTGAAGCTACCTCAAAACAATCTCAAACGCATAACTGGCTAACTGTGCCAACGACATCAAAATATCCTAATTCATCGATCCACATATACAAGTTTCATATGATTCCACATGAACATTAGCATCAGTAGGCATTGCACGATTCCTATTTCGATTGATAATATTGATCCACTATCTCACACTTTATCTTCCATAAGGACACAATTCTTATATCATATATTCAACTGTAAGTTCCAATGGGAACACCTTCCATAACTGCAAGACATGCAGCGTACACTTCCACTATACACATCGGAGTAAACAATGTCGCTAGGCCAAACAAAGGCACGTCATCTGCGACTTACGCATAGCGACCACAAAATGTGGCACCACTTGTGAGCACTACATTTTACTTCAATTATGAAACTCGCATGTGGCGTGCAAGACATTCGCCACAATATATAACACATCCTTCCAAATTTAGTTTTTTGGCACTTAAAAATATAACGAAAGGCAAAGTAAAATAAAGAAATAAAAGATCCGGACATGTTCTTCTTTTGTTATCCTTTTGAAATTGACAAAAAAAGGTGGTGGCAGTAAAGTAATAAAATCGTTTGTGAACTTAAAAAAGGAAAAACAAACGTCCGAAAATCTTATTGATGAGTGGAGTGTCTAGGTGTTTTTGAATTCCACTAGTGGAGATCAACGTCAAAGTTATATATGGTAACGATTGTGAGCTTCCTGGCTTACCTAGCAGTGGCTGATTATTAACTTATTAACTACCGCAAGCCGCTGTCAGCGGCTCACAACATAATCACATTTGGACCGCAAGCCGCTCAGGGCGCCAATCTAATTTTAGTAATAAAACGAATGAAAAATGTACTGATCTGGTTCGAGATTTTAAGTTGCCACCGGAAAACAAATTCCCAAAGCATGGCTGTTGTAGAACGCTGAAAAATTGATATCATGTTCATATTTTTCAGCGTTTTGGGTTAGTTACCAAATCGTGTAAAACTGTTTACAGTGGCAACTAGTTCTAGGACTACAAAAAATGCGTGTACATCTCGTCTAACGGCTGAATAGGATAGAAACATGTTTCAACAATTGACTGAAAGATCTAGCGACGAGGACAAGAGTGAAAACGGTGTGCACATTGATTGAAATTGTGATTTTGATAGAGATGGGGCGCAAGCAGTTATAATTGTAAAAATATTGAAAGTCCTCGGCCATCGGAGGGCCGTTAAATAGCAACAACCTCTATTAGAGTTGCAACCAATGTTTATTGTAATAGTACATTCATTTATCTTTAAAATGACGTGTAATTCATACAAATCTGTAAACAATTACGAAAACTACAGCTTACTTTGTCCAAACACCTACAGGATGAAAATAGGAAAAAAATTTAATTCGGCCACAGTGTGTTTTTTAATTCGGTAGTTAATGTGTTAAAGGACATAAATATACATTCATAAGGGACCGACTTTCTTACAGACAGGTAGACAGACACACACATATACATATATACAAAATAAAACTTGAGGTATACACCCATTACTAACTTGTCAAAGAAATGTGACGCCTTGTCCTTATCTTCTTCTTCTTCAAATACCATGCCTAGTGGCGTAGGAGATCATGTCTCTCCACAACTTCCTGTCTCCAGTACAATTTATCAAATCTGTTGTTGACCTCCTTCCATGCCACGATGTCAGACTGTTCATTATTTGCTCTCTTTGTCTTCCTATATCTCTTTTACTTTCAGTCTTACCTGTTGTTACGATATATTCCAGCTTTCCTCTTCTCAAAACATGCTCCAAAAAAGTCAATAGCTTCTAACTTGTGAAATAAGTTTCCTTTGTGCATTGGCCTCTTTCAGGACATCCTCATTAGTCTTTTTGGCTGTCCATGCTATTTTTTAACATTCGTCTGTAAAACCACATCTCTGTAGCCTCTAGTGCTTTCCCTGCGTGTTTATTTGTCATATTACGAAAGTTTTTTTTGTTTTTTTGTTTGTTTTTGCTTTTGGTCATATGATACAAAGAAAGTTTTATTGTCAAAAGGCAGGCTTACAGTGGCGCTAACAAGGACCGCTGGAGCGCTGTGCCATTGTATGTTATTTGATTCACGAGCTTAAACATTGTCGAGAACGGCACCCCTGAGATTTGGTGAATTCTTCGTTCCGCTGGTACCCTAACGTCTGAGTGGGCGTCAGACTCCCAGGGGATTCTAATCATCTGGTACCTAACGGGTCCATCTCTAATTTTATAAGATACCATTTCTGAATATGTGTCTGTTTATTGTCCCAGTTATCGGCCAGACTGTATTTCAAGTCTTTAACACTTCACTTCCCTGCTGCAGTATCTGCTTGGGACTACTTTTTTTCGACATAATGTTTGTCTAACAAAGTCGTCAAAATTAACTACATTTTACAAGGTGTCTATGCTTCCGGGAAGGTTGAGAATCTGCTTTACGTCAGGTCTGGTTTTTCTCTTCCCACGTGGAAGGCGTTACTGTGGACAAAATGAGGGGAAGGTGGGGTGCTGCATTGTCTCGTACAGGTTTAGAACAAGGGTTCTCAACCTTACTTGTTTCGTAGACCTCTTTGATTGTCTGGTGAATGCTACGGTCCCCATTTTGTGGTTCGGTGCAGGCTACGGGACACCTTTGAATGTCCGGTGAAGGCTACAAACCCCTTCTTAGACAAATGTAATTAGGCGCATAATTAAATTTTTTGCATACAAATAATATATTTGTTTACAAAGAAAAATAGTTAAGATTGCATATAGTCATACTGAAAAACTAAAAAAAAAAAAAACAACCTGTAAACAGAATATATTTCTTTAAATGCAAAAAATGTATGATAATTTTCCGAGTAAACAATTTCGACGTAAATAAAACTCACATTTTAGGTAATGTATACAGTCTCACTAGGATCCATTCCTGGAGACCTCTGTCTCTCTCTACCCCATCCCACCTGGGGAAAAGGGGGGGGGGGGGGGAGAATCCCGTGAAGAACAGGTTAAGAAACTGTGGTTTAGAGACATACTTCTCTTTTGTTTGGAGCGGGAGTTCGCATCTTGTGAGTCGCGAGGTACTACTTTTTTTCGGCCAGATTTCTTCTTTTTTTTTTTTTAAATCATTTGTGTAAAATGCGAAGAGCCTAGAACTATCAAAGCATTAATAACTCATAATGTTTTGCACAAAAAATGGAGTTGTCGGCAAGAGCTACTAATGCTGATGTTATTGTTCAACAAATCAATATCTTGTCCCTCATTAGCAATGAACAGTTTCATGTCTTCGTATTATGCCAAGGACGTCTTTAATCTGTAACAGAACACAATAATATTAACTATGTTTCCAGACTTTGTGGCCACCCTGTGGAAGGTTCATGTCGCTGCGTCGAACACGAAGTAAGAATTCGTTATTTTGTCTATCTGATTATTATTTAAAAAAAAAAAAAAAAAAAAACAAACACAAAAACGTGTTTCCTGTTTCTTAGTAACTGACTTAGGACCCACCTGGAGGTTTCGGTACTTGTGAATGTTTCGCAGTTTTATCAACTGGCTGTTCTATAGTAATGTTTGTCAACTGGCTGTTCTATTGTAATGTTTGTCAACTGGCTGTTCTATAGTAATGTTTGTCAACTGGCTTTTCTATAGCAATGTTTGTCAAGTGGCTGTTCTATAGAAATCCCTGTCAACTGGCTGTTCTAGTGTAATTTTGTCAACTGACTGTTCTGTGGTAATGTTTGTCAACTGGCTGTTCTATAGTAATGTTTGTCAACTTACTGTTCTATTGTAATTTTTGTCAACTGGCTATTCTATAGTAATGTTTGTCAACTGGGTGTTCTATAGTAATGTTTGTCAACAGGCTGTTCTATAGTAATGTTTGTCACCTTTCTGTTCTATAGTAATGTTTGTCAACAGGCTGTTCTATAGTAATGTTTGTCACCTTTCTGTTCTATAGTAATGTTTGTCAACTGGCTGTTCTATAGTAATGTTTGTCAACTGGCTGTTTTATTGTAATTTTGTCAACTGGCTTTTCTATAACAATGTTTGTCAAGTGGCTGTTCTATAGAAATCCCTGTCAACTGGCTATTCTATTGTAATTTTGTCAACTGATTGTTCAATGGTAATGTTTGTTAACAGGCTGTTCTATAGTAATGTTTGTGAACTTACTGTTCTATTGTAATTTTTGTCAACTGGCTATTCTTTAGTAATGTTTGTCCACTGGCTGTTCTATAGTAATGTTTGTCAACTGGCTGTTCTATAGTAATGTTTGTCAACTGGCTGTTCTATAGTAATGTTTGTCAACTGGCTGTTCTATAGTAATGTTTGTAAACTGGCTGTTCTATAGTAATGTTTGTCACCTTGCTGTTCTATAGTAATGTTTGTCAACTGACTGTTCTATGGTAATGTTTGTCAACTGGCTGTTCTATTGTTTAAAAAAGAGGTACTTGCGAATGTATCGTAGTTTTATCAACTGACTGTTCTATTGTTTAAAAAAAAAAATAAACCCAATAAAAACAAAACTACCCGGAGATGTTGAATCAAGAATACATCAACATCTTTTGTGAGATTGCGTAAATCAACAGTACATTGATGGTAGTCCGAAAGTTGAATTTATTTCCGACGTAACCCAGTGGGTGAGATAGTGAGAGAAATGGTGTTAAAACTGCCCAGACCTGCTGTTACGACTGTTGTTTCTTTTACATGTGTGAGGATGTTTATCGTAAAGAGTTCATCGTGTTATGTTGTCGAATGCATTAGGGTTTGGTCACACAGGACATGAAGCTGGCAGAACAACTCAAGTCGGCGGTTAGCAGGTCCACAATATACATGTACTACATATTTATTGAATTCCTTCACAGTACAAGCAATGGAGAATCTTCAACATCTGTCTCCTCAATAAATGTGGTCAGTCCATAAGTCAATAAGCATGCATGTTGAAATCATATAAGTCTTCGTCTTCTCTATTCAGTTCTGGCCATTCTGACTAAGATGTGCGTGCCAATCACGGACACCCAAGTAATGCGACCAAAAAATGTGAATTATGTTTCTTGAATAAAAATACTTCTCTGTAAGGTGCGGAACTTCTTCATAAGTTCGGGACCATCTTAACGATCTTTGAAAACAAGTGGCGGCCTTCGAGAATATAATATGCCACATAAAAATTACTCAATTTCTCCACAACTCCGGGAGCTCGAAAAATACGTATTGCTTGAACGAATTAAGCATACGAAAGGCCCAGAATATTAGCCGTTAGAATAAATTAGCGTACCACGTTACGTCATTGACAACCGGTGACGTATCAAAGTATACGGCGTTCAATACAAGTTAAAGATCGTGCAAAACATGCATTACCACAAATAGACATATCTCCTCAAATAACAATGGCTATATGCCTGCGTGTGGCAATATACTATGACATATTAACTTTATTCCTTAACACCTGTATCGATAGACAATAGGAGCTATTAGAATGGCTTGAACTTGAGACTGCAGACTTGTGTCTGCATGACATAATCGCGTTTTTTGTTGGGTCTGAGCGCTGACCGGCTCGTTGTAAAGCTGTTGATATGTTATAAGCACTCGATCCATCAGGGTAAGTGAGTATGCTTTTTTAAAAAATTAGGTTAGTATTCCAGCACACAGGAATATTTGAGTCTGTCTGTCTCTTTCTCTCTTTTTCTGTCTCATTCTCTCTCTCTCTGTCTCCTCCTGTCTGTCTTTGTCGATTACACCCTTCCCTTCTCATTTTTCCCACGGTTGCACCAACAGATCTGTAAAAAGCGCGTATTGAGAGAGAAGGAAAGAGAGGGGGAGAGAGTGAGTAGTCGAATGAATGGATGAACTGAAGACAGGAGCAGAGCTGAGTAGCGAGGGAGAATTAGAAGTTATAAGTTACAGAGACGTAGCACACACGATCCAAGATATGAAGATGGCACCTGACGATGATAGCACACACGCGCACGCAAGCCCACACTCACTAGATCAGGGCTTCTCAAACTTAGGACACTCGTGTACCTCTTCACCATCTGCGTTCTTTCAACGTAGTGCATGCATTATTATTTATAGAATAGTACTATATTGGCACTTATCTAAGCAACTTCGTCCCATGGCAAGCCCACCAACGTTTCAGAAACGAAACACTAGGCCATAGACATTCTATTTCATTGTTGAATGAATACATTTAACACACGTGGCAAGGGATACCTTTTCTACCGGAGGTTTGATGTAATGACACTTTTGGCAGAATATGCCAATTTTTGGCCTTACTTGAAGAACACAACAGGCGACATTTAATTAGTAGGAAGCAAGAACTGTAGGACTACGCAGTGAAAGCAAGCATGACACAACATAGTATGAAAAATATTTAAAAGATATGAGGAATAATACTCGCATGAAAATAGCAAGGAGGTTTTTATGTGAATGGCAGATACAACTGGAGAAATGGTGCTTATCTTAGAACATGAGACAGAAATCGCACATCATAGTTCTTTACCACCGTTTCTTGACGGGTTGTGTGCTGGTTTCAAAATAAATACTCTCCCATATGGCTTGTCACCTTAACTCTTTCTATCAACGGAAAAAACCATAGTGAAGGCCTCTTGATTTCGTGAACATCTGTTAACCATTGACACTACACAATTACTCTTCGGGAAGAACATTCACAGCTAAATGGGATATGTTTAGCAGTTTTTAAAAAGCCGCCTGTGAGAATAGCTATTGCATGCCTGGCTAACAGCTTGAGATTTCTATAAACAACTTGAGCTAAACGTTATATTATTTAATGGAAATGAAGACCCCAGTTCTTCATGTTAGAAGCGTCAGCAGTAGGGAAAAAGATGTAAGTGACATCGAACGGATCGACTCAAGTCCTCGTTGTGTGTGTATTACAACGGAGTTCTCATTGCCTGTAACATAGATATATCTATGGCTGATTCATCTGCTTGCTTACTTTCTTTGTTTATTAAAATGTCTGCAGTTTGTCGAACACAAAATGATTTGGTATTTCGTGATAAGACAAGGTCTTGTACATAAATATATACACACGCACGAGCGCTATATATATATATATATATATATATATATATATATATATATATATATATATATATATATATATATATATAATATATAATATATATATATATATATATATATATATATAAGGTGGATGGATATGAAAAAAATAATGATTCGTCTTACGAGGACAGAAGACAGAGAACATAGCCGACGTTGCGGCCACAGGGCCCTCGTCAGGGAAAGGAAAGAAAGTGAGAGCTAAGTATGACACATGAGACACAATACATTTAAACGTGGGTAGTAATCGTAAAATGTACTCAGACCTAGCTTGTCTTTCTATAAGAGAGCGTGCCACGAAAACACACAATGGTCGCCGCTTCTGGGTGTAATAAGTAAATACTAAGGGAAAGGGAGTGAGAAGAAACCCAAATTTAATAATAATAATGAGTAAGGGAGGAGGTAGTAGAAGACATAAAGTAAAAATGGAGAAGGGGATATACAGGGTGTTTATAAAGTCGCTGTGCAGTGAAATTTATGCCCGGGCGAGACTACGTCACCAGAAATGTGGTTTTCAATTGGGGCTTGTTGTGTAATGCTGCACACGGGATTGTGGAACACAGCATTGGAACACAGAATATCATAACGTAAATTTGCATCATTCGTGACGTAATTTCTAAAATATTTTTCAAATTCACTGCACAGCGACTTTATAAACACCCTGTATAAGCCTGCCTACGAGAGGTAGTCTATAAAATTCCCAAATTTCAGGGGATGTTGGAGATCGGGAACTACTTGAATGGGCAGACATATACTTCTTCTTTATCCTTAGCCGCCGACCGTCAAAGCAGTCATTGGCCATCACGCCTGGTGGCGTCTTGTAGGGCAACAACAAATTGATTCAACTTTGCTCGGTCGGTGGCCGTCCTTCGTACAGTGCCCCAACTCTGATTCTTTCTTTGCATCTCAACCTCCACAGTCCTCCGCCAAGTTGTTTTTAGTCGGCCTCTCTTTCGTTTTCCTTCAGGGGTCCATAGCATAGCTGTTCTTGTGATGGCATCGGGGTCTCTTCTGGGGACATGGCCAACCCAGCTCCAGCGTCTGCCAGCTATGATGGTTTGCATGTCCTCTTGCTTGCTCCGAGTAAGCAGATCTTGGTTGGTGATGGTATTCGGCCAAAAGATTCGGAGAATTTTTCTTAGGCATGTTGTGTGAAAAGAGGACAATTTCGACATTTCCTTCTCTGTAACTCTCCAGCATTACGCACCATAGAGAAGCACAGAAAGCACACAGCTCTGATATAATCTTAATTTTGTGCTTGTGCTGTTCTGAGAGGACTTCCAGATGTTGTTTAGACTAAAAAAGGCTGTTCTTGCTTTGTTCATTCTGTTGTTGATGTCGTTGCTTGCTCCGCCGTCTGGTGTTACTATGCGTCCTAGGTATGTGAAGGTGTCTGTCTGTTCCAGTTGCTGATTCCTTACTGATACGGGCTCAGGGCTGCTCACATTGAGCGTCATGACCTCTGTCTTCTTTAGATTGATGTTCAAGCCCACCTGCTGGCTATACTTATTAAGTCTATCCGTTTTTTCCTGGATGTGTTGATGTGAATGTGCTAGTAGTGCAATGTCATCTGCATATTCCAGATCTTCCAATGTAGAAAATGTAGTTCATCTTATTTCTCTTGGACTGCCCTCTGGCGCATCACCCAGTCTGTGACTGTTAAAAATAGAGTGGTTGATAAGGGGCATCCCTGTCGTACTCCTGTCTTCACCTCAAAGGTTAGGCTGCTCTGCCCAACGCTACACGTAAAGTTGGCTTAGAGGCTTTTTATGATTGATACTATGCAGCTTGTAATTCCATAAGCCCTCAGTATATAATCGACTGGACAGCTAGCTGAACAGACAAATCCGATTCGGACAGATAAGAATTATTTTGGCTCTTTCACCCTCGTATTGACTGTGTTATGTATTTGGCTATGTAGCTTCATATTATGCCAGATAATTTGTTTATATATTTGTTATTGTCGAAAGAATAGGAACTGCAAAAGGTTAGACTTTCTTTAATGCGATAAAGGCGTCCTCGCTGTTTTTTCTTATACATTGACATCTATCTCTCATACAATGGGCAGGCAGGCTGTCTAGGGTTTATGCTATCGCCTTTCAGGTTTTCCTTCAGCGCGTAGATGAACGCAATGCTGCCAGTTTGCTTCTCTGTTGGAGCCGATATTCGTAGAGGACATTTACTGCCTTCTGTCGTCTCTCTCTCTCTCTCTCTCCTCCCCCCCCCCCCCCCCCCCCCCCCCATCCAACATAAACACGTATCGTTTAGCCGAATGTTTTATTACATGAAAATGTGGCATTTCAGTCTGCACTAATCCATTCTTAGTCTGTATATTGCCTTCTTCTTTAGGAGTTGCATGCATCTCTTTTATCTAACTTCCAGTATTCTCTCTTACATTATTCTTTGAAACTAGTTGATTATTGCTTTTTACGCATTGTTTGTTGTCGTGTTCTGCAGAAACACAATCAGCATTCCTGACACACACCGTGTGAAGTATTAATAAAAGCTGGCTGTAATTTCAGAAAACTGGATGTAAAATAGAAACAAAGAACAATTAGACTAGTCAAAGAAGACATAAAGAAACAGCGAGTCGAGGAAGGAATTTGCTATCATAAACATATAAGGAGTGGAAACATAATAGCAGCAGAACTCATGCATAATCGAACCGTGGAAGCAACAGATAAATCATGTATCATATCTGCGAGGTATATATTTCTTTCGCGTTTGTCATTTCTTTAAAAAAAAAAAAGAATGATCGAGAAACAAAAGAAGGAAGTTAGGTGAGAGGACAAAAAGAAGAATTTTGTTTGAGCGAGTGCAGAAATACAAGTCAGAATAATGGACATGGAAATCCCAAACCAAACTTCTAGGAATCTACAAATGAAGCTACCGTGCCCTCATTACGTTCTGTCCTGGTCTGACCGCATGCCTGTGACGTGATGGATGCTGTGGGCAGAGCAAAAAAAAAAAAAATGTCTGTTTTCTTAACTGTGGTTAAGAAAACGTACACGAATAGCCACTTCTATCTTCTACTTATTGACACGAGAAGATAAGCAGCCAAATTCCAGAGCTCATTTCCTCAACGTCGGGCTGTGAGAGAGAATACTCAAGCTTCCATTGACAAAAACTGTGAAATCATAAAAAAATGGGAGGATATGGAGAAAACTGCTTTCGACAGAATAAGGAAAGTAATCAGTCAACGTTGTCGATGTCTGGTCAGGTTAGGCAGGAAGCAGTTTAAAAAAAAGGTATTTCTTTGTGAAGAAAAGATTGATGCCATGTGAAGTAGGGAAAAATAGACGTAACATATTTTGACAGCAGAAAACGGTTTATTGTGAAAATAAATGCGACAGACACTTGCCAGATCGCACTGGGAGATACATCCGTACAAGATGTAGAATGATACTTATATCTTGGCAGCTATAGCGGTGTAGACAAAGTTGGAGGACAGTATAATTATATCAAAATAAGAATAAACAAGACAAGATGATCTTTCGTTGATTTGGGAGATATGTGGAAATTACAAGAAATCAAGTCGAGCACACACACACACAGCCGCGGTAGCATAGTGGTTAGTGCACTGGCTTCCTGGCTCAGTCGTCCATGGTTCGATCCCCAGTTGAGGTGGGCATTTTTTAGACCGCAAACGGCTCCGGGGTCGACCCAGCTTCATGAATTGGGTACCAGAGCAACTTCTGGGAAGGTTAAGGCGGCCGGCGTGATGCTTACCACATCACCCCTAGTGTGCCGATGGTCGAGAAAATACGTGCCTAACACCATATTCCCAATATGCCTTAATGGGCGTGTAACCCATTTTACTTTTACCTTTATACACTGTCGTGCTTAGATAAGTTTTAAAGTTATTTTATGGTCCCGCCTGAGTATAGGAGATGGTGATAATATGTGAGAAGTAAAGGTGTAAGAAATAGAGTTTCACGAGTGAATAGTTAAGGAGAAGATCTGTCTCTGGACTGAATAGTTCCTCTAGTCCAGCCTATCTATACGACTATATTTTAGTATAAGACAATCTTGCACCCCCTTATATTGAGAAATATAAGTTTACTAAACACACACACACACACACACACACACACACACACACACACACACACACACACACACACACACACACACACACACAGCTATGTGACAACAAGACACACAAATGTGAAAAACTATGGTTAAATGGTTTACCTATGGTTTAACTATGGTTTACCTCTTCATACTCCTTATGGACGATGTCATCAAGGCATGTAAGGAGAGAACAAGAAAGTATTCAGTGGGGTACTGGAAGATGAGACAGGTCTATATTTCGGAGCTGGCATTTGCTGATGATGTTGCCCTGATTGCTAAATCAGAGGCACATCTCCAATCCAACCTGCAAGTCTGGAAGGAAGAGCTGGAGAAGAAAGGGATGGTCATAAGCAGCTCTAAAACAAAATCCATGGTGATATCACGAGAAGAAAGAAAACATCAGATTAAGTTGGGAGAACAGGTCCTGGAGCAGGTCGACCACTTTAAATATCTCGGAGCTATTATAGACCGAAAGGGAGGCATCAAAGAAGAGTTGGCCACTCGAAAAGCAGCGGCTGGGAGACTTTTTCAGGTCATAAATCGTGGATTCCTCAGCAAGAAAGAGGTTGGTAAGAAAACGAAGATGGCTGTATACCGCTCCACCTATGTCCCAGTCCTGACATATGGATGCGAGTCGTGGGCAATGACTACAACCCACAAAAGCCAGATCCAAACCTCAGAAATGAGGTATCTGAGGAAAGTGGTTGAAGTAACAAGAAGAGACATGGTCCGCAACCAGACGATCCGTCAAGGCCTAAAATCCCATCCGCTGCAGACCCAAATAGAACAGTCCCAACTAAGATGGTTTGGCCATGTCTGCAGAATGGGAGAAGATCAGCTACCACGACAAGCATGGGAAACAAAGAGCCAGGGATCCAGACCTCCAGGACGACCCAGAGTCCGCTGGGAGGACAACATTAGACAATCTTTGAAGGACCGAGGACTAGAATGGAACCAGGCCAGGAAGAAGACAGCTGATAGAATGGTCTGGCGCTCTCTCTTCCAAACCACTACACCTCACGGTAGAAGGGGAACGACTAAGTAAGTAAGTAAGGGTATGGGTCTGACCAACACACACATGTTAGTTCTTTTGTTGTTTATTATCACTAAACTTTACAACATCGAATATCTAAAAGAGAAAGATCAAATACATCAGAATTACATGCATAGAAAAAATAACAGAATACCTATGCCCTCCCCTCATTGAGAAGATAAGAACACACCAAGTCAATAACCCCAAAGGTTAAAGGTTAGCAATAGGTTACAGTATAGACAGTAAAGAAAGAACACAGTTCCCACTAAACGTTATCCAATAAAATTAAACAATCGTCAAACAGAGTGCGTATGATACCGTGTTTCCTGTACTAAAGAAAATATTTCACTCTCTCTTTCTGTCATACGTGGCCACACAATCTCGCTTCTTACCCTATTCTTGGTGAGACAATCTGTTGGACGTAACAAATCCGTGAATATATTTATAAGGTCCAGAGTAATTATCGTCCGAATTGGGCCCCAGTCCCTCCTTTCAATAATTAAATTTTATAAGGGGAACGCCTAATTTGGTGGTTGATTTCCTGGATACACAATGTCACCTTGGATAGTTAATGCCGAGAATCTCTGAAGATCTGGTGTTCACCGTAAACAGTAGGAAAACATCTGATTGCTAAAAAAACTGTAAATTATTGTAATGATGATGATGATGGTAAATCCTATCGGCCGGCTCTGGTGAGTGCCGATTCTGAAATAGTGTAACTCTTCTGGATAAATATCCACTTGGAAACGACTATCAGAAGTCGGAAGAACAGTTAGATCTTTCACACCCCAGTGGGCTGATACAATGCAAAAATATATATCTGGGTATTTGTAAGTCCAGTTAAAATTTACTATTAAAATGGTCGTTAGTCTCTATGGCCCATCCTGTTCACAACTGAAACTTGGAGACGCGTCAGCCAAGAGATGACAATTTTAATCCAATCAGTAAAAATGGAGACAAAGCTCAAGATAAAGCCAAATAAAAAAACCGCTGGTCGCCGTTTGATCAGGTCATGCCTAAAGGATATAGGAACATTATGAAAAATTACTGCAAATAATATCTACATATAAGCACACGTTGTCTCTAGCCTATTCCTATCTGGTCAGTTATTATTTAATTTATCCATACGCGCACTTTAACAGATATCGCCTGTCGCTAAGTAGCTACTAGAGGGTCGGCGTCGGTTTGTTTAGCCGCATGATAGTCAAACACAGTCACTTACTGTTGCCGTTAGAACTGTTGCCGTTAGCACTGCTGTTGGGGCTGTTTGGTTCCCTAGTCGTTGCGAGAGTTTGCTGGTTTATACTGGCTCTTCTATTTACGTTTACATCTATTTATCCATTGTCTTTTCCAGTCAATTATGAGATCGTGCTATTGATGTTAAAGTACGCGAAGGTGGGATAGAATATTGTCAACTTCATAATATAGTCAAATTCTAATGTTAGAGATTTGATAAGTCCTTTCTCGAGTCCACATACATTTATTATATCGATTCCATACACGAACAGTTTACACATGGTCATCATGAAGAATTATACATAATAAGTTGCAGTTCATACTTCATATATTATTCCTTTACAAATCAGTCCTTTGTCTCCTAGCTTGAAAACATAGTAGTCAGAACCGCATAACTGTATGCACGCGTGGTTGGAAAATCCAATACACCGACAGTGAGATTATGCGTCTGGCATTCGAATAACTAAAGCGGACTATAAATTCACGTTGACAAGGTTTAGTCAATTACGAACCTGTACCTTCATCTTTCTTCATTATCACATTGGACTGACCCATGTCCATTATTTAATGTAATATAATTGTGCGGCAATACAAGCCCGGCAATATAACATTCCAAGGACACGTCTTATCGGTTCGACGGTCGTCTAGAAAAGGGTCTCGTCTCTTGGTCACCGTGCGTGACAACTAACGCTGAAACGTCACAGCGTTCACTAGACTAATAATACTTTTACATTACATTACACGTTGTAACCCCTAAAATCGCATGCTGCTAACCTCTAGCAGACCATGCCAATAAATCTGCCGTAACAATTCCCTGTCCACTGGGGGAAAAAAAATCTATTAGATAGATTTTTTTTCAAAAACTTATCTGAATGAATATCAAAAAAAAAAAAAAAAAAATTTAACAATATCGAAAAATTTAACCAACAATGCGGCATATGGACTACGATGTTCTGTCTAGAACAGTGTCGTGGTCATGTCGACTTACTAACAGTCATCTAATATATTAATCATCATATTATACATAAATGTTATACATAAATGGCTAATGTTGATATCTAATTAAATAATTAACTTAAAATATGTCGCAATGAACTGTCATGTCAGACTAATATAACGAGTTAAAATTAAATTAATTAATTATATTGAGTGTGTAATCAAAATAAAGTTATTGCAAATATCTAATGTAAGAGAAATGAAAGGATATGTTAAGGAGAGAAATAAATAAATGAAGAATAAAGTAGCGAAAGAAAGTAATGTATAAATTTAACTTAATTATGTGTGTTGGACATCAATTAAGTGTAGTATTAAGTTGTTAAAACCTATCTAACTAATTTAAACAATACTATAGTATGTAATGTATCAACCTAATTAATAAACATAAATGTTACATACAATAACATTATCTAAGAATCATGTGAGATCTTATTTTTTTCTTCTTTCAAAATTTTTTTTTTCTTCTTTAAATTTCATTTCATTTTTTTCATATTTATCTCACCTTTTATTTTATTTTACATTATTTTAACGTAATTAATTAAAATTAATTAAAGTTGAATATGATGATCCATACGTAGGCTTGATCCTTGTGAATTACGATAAGAGAAGAGTATTTAAGTGTTCTGATTTAGAATAAGTATCGATATTCTTAACGTCCAAGAGTTCCTATCACAAGCTTCAATTAGTTCGAAATGTCATCAAGTATTAATATCAAAGTTGTTTCAACCAGTTTTATCCGGAACGGACACTAGCCAAAGTCCCGGCGTAAAATACGAACACACTGTCTCTTGATTTAGTTCATTTCGTTTCGCACTCGTCTGTACAAGTTATTTGGTTGAATCGTAAGCAAAAGTGTATCTCCATGTTAAGAATTTAGCGATAGGGTTCAGTCTTCTGTGACACGTAATTTCGGTTGACGTATTAGAAAAGTGTCAGTGTTGATTACTCGATATCCAAAGGATTTCTGGATAGTGCGTCTGCGACGATATTGTCTATTCCAGAAATGTATTCAATCGTAAATTTGAACGGTTGAATGAGAATGGCGTATTTTGACAGTTTCAGGCTCATGTGATTTCTGGTGGCTTAAGTTTGCGTGAGACGTACAGTGTTTGATGAAGGACGTCGTCATGATATTGGAGCAAACATGCGCCAATTCCGTAGTTACTCGCATCTATGCGGAGAATAAATTTTTTTGGAAGCATCAGGTAGTCTCAAAATTGGTGGGTTTGACAATATATCAATAATTCACCGAAATATTCTATTAAACTTACCAGTCCATGTCAGCTTTACTGGCATGTCTTATTTTAACCAAGATGACAAATGAACTTATGCTGCATTGGGCTGAGCATAGTTTATACCAATAACGATATTACTGTTTCTTGTAGGCATGGTAAAACACAAATAAGACGAAAATAAGAAGTGTTATTGTAGATAAGACAAAACAAATGTCACCTAATAGACAAGCCTACAAGATCTAAGTCATATAAGAATAAATGACCAATAAGGAAAAGAAATGATGACTGACTAGTGCTGAGTCATCAAGAAATAAGACAAAAGTGTGAAAGTAAACCATTATCTGCGTAACGCAGAATCAGGTACTAATTGTAAGTTTAGATAACGGTGATGAAAATAAACACCATTATCACGCTCGATTACCCAACGAGCGTCTCGATTGTTACGAAATGTAACCATCGCCTGTCTATTCTGCCCATTGCATGATGGCAGAAGACGAACAAACTTAACGTTTGCTGTATAATCAAAAAAATTTCTAAGTGCCTGCCAGGTAGTATCCTGCGGCAGATTTCGTACTAACACTGTGCGAGAATACGCACTTTTCCCAATATATGTTGTATCATTGTCACGAAATAGTGGACAATGATGATATGTATTCTTTGTCAAAGAATTAACCTTCCCTTTCAACACAGACATTGTCTTTCTGTTGGATGTCGTATCATCCTGACTGGACTGAGGATGATACCTATTATCACCAAAGGTATTAAGTTTCCTACATGTCGTAGACATGTCTTTGCTGGGCAAAGTAAAAACTTTTTCATCATAATTATTTGTGTTAACTTTATGTTTCCTTTTAAGTCCAGCATTATTATTTAACCTATTATTCTTCCTCGTAATGTTTTTGTCAATGTTGACAACGTCAACAGTTTTATTAGGATCAGTTATATCCTTAGTATGTTGTCCAATAGATCTATCATCTTCATCAATTTCCAGGATAGTACTGAGAGTGAAGTTGGAAACTGCTGTGCCACATGTATTTATGTTGTTGGCACGAAGTGTAGCCATATCAACAACAGCGTTAGCGTTGCTAAAAGAATGCAAATTTTTTTTCTCCCAATCATTAATTTCTTTAGGAGTGCAATCTTTACTCCCATGTATGCGTCCTAATGTAAGATCAGCTGATGGATTCTGTAGCATGCACACCTTGACATTACCTGAAAAAAATGGTGTATTAACATGTACAATGGCAGTGGGGTAGTACTCAATAGTACCCCCGAAGGTCATGCAACGGACATAGTCCCCTGTTGCATAGCTAGGATGTACCAAAGACTGCCGAACTCCAATGGTTGTTGATCCAGAGTCTTTTAAAACTGAGACCAAAGTACCATTGACTAATCCTCTATGGAACATCAGGGTACCCTTGCCATCGTTCGCTGAAAGACCAACTGCTGTATGAAGGTGTCCACAATTCAGCACCGTTTCCTTGGCCTTCTGAAAAATAGTATTACAATCTTGGCAACTATTTGCCACATTAAAGTTAACAGCACAACATGCAGACGAAGATTGTGACTGATTATTATTATCAGAAACAATAGGGGTCGTACCATCCGTGAGTGCCGCCCCTGCATTGTGATCAAACTGTGATGGTCTTCGTGACTGAGACCGATGACGAGAATAATCATTTGAATTATCCCGTTGTCCTCTATTGTAACTGTTATCTCGATGTCTCGAGTTATAATTATCGCTGTTGTTCCAATTGTTACCATTATTATAATTATATGACCGATTATAACTTGAGTTACGTGGATTACCGTTGTATCTGTAATGAGGTGAATAATTTCTGTTTTGTGGTCTTCCTCTATTAAAGTTATTGTTAAAGTTATTATGTCCCTTATGAAAATTAATGTCATAGTTTCCTTTGAACCTACCTCTGTCCACACTGTGTGTTCTAGGTTTGTTATGATTATGATATGCCATATTGGATGCTACAGGAAGTGGTTCTCTTATCAATGAGCCGGAAATGTTAGTATTCGGATGAGCAGTGCAGTAATTTAAAGAAATTTTTTCTAACTCATCAATAGTTTCAGGTTTCCGTTCTTGCAGATAAGCAAAGAACGGTGGGCTGACAGAAGATAACACTTTATCCCTCAATAACAAGTCAACTAATTTGTCGTAAGATTTGTTGACACCTGCCAGTTCAACCCATCTGGTAAAAGTATTGCGTATGTTAGCAATAAAACCTGTAAAATCTTTATTATTATCTGGCAACAAACTTTTAAAACGTAATCTACATGCCTCTTCGTTCAAGTGGAAACGACGTAATAACAACGTCTTAATGGCCTCATAATCTGTGGCTAATGTAGGATCTATATTTTGTGCTGCACTTGCAGGTTCGCCATCCAGAAATTCTTTAAGTTTAAGTGCCCATGCAGTTTTGTCAAGGTTATTGACCCTACATATATCCTCAAAGCGCGCCAGCCATGATGATAAATCATCCCCGTGTAATCTGAAAGGTGGTAGTTTAAAGTAATAATTGCCTTTAAGTCGGTTGGAAGAAGGTCCAGATTGAGCATTATCATTTTGGCCTGCTGCAACACACTGCGAATTAAGTTTTGCTGTTTCCAATTTAAGCCGTTGCAATTCCATTTCTTGCTGCAGTATGATTTCTTGTCGTTTCAATTTATTCTCTTCTTCAATCCGTAGGATTTCATCTCTTGCCACCTTTCTTTCTTCTTCTTGTCTTAATTCTGCTTTCTTTTCAGCCTCCTTTCTTTCAGGTTCTTCCATCTCTGCCTTAGCAATAGTTTTCCTTTCAGCCTCCTTTCTGTCAAGTTCTTCCATCTCTGCCTTATATTTTGACAGTTGTTGTTCAGCAAATTCAAGGAGTGCCTCTCCCTTTTTATTACAATCTTTTCCAATTTTAATGAAATGATCCAAGGTAAGCATTCTTGATTCTTGAAGTTGAATTATTTAAGTATTTAATTACTTGTGTATAGTAATCACTACTAGAATCTATGTCGATATTCTAATTACTTAAAGAATGGTTAATCAATATAAGAAATTGTAATTTTCCTGTATTGTTATTTATAAGTTCCACAAATTTATACTATTTTGTAAAAATATATATATATACCCACTAATATCTATCATAAATAGTTATGATAGTTAGTTATGTAAGGTGCTGAAATTATATCATGCACTTAATATTGGTATTCAATAATTATGTGTTATATCCCTAAATAATTAGGTTATTTAATCTTAATAGTTATTAAGTTCACTCTGTAGTACTGAGAAAATGTACTAATTAGCATTAAATATGTATTATTATGTTATAAAATTTTAATAATTAATCATTATATTTTATGCCTTAATCATGAGGCATAAAGTGCATTGCCAATTTCTAGGACCACTACTGCAAATATGTGCAAAGTCCCTAATTCCTCATCAAAGGTGATAAAAATTTAATTATATTCATCTACACTATTATTAATGAAGAAATTATAGTATTAATATTAAATTATAGAAGGATGAAATGAATACAAACAATACAATGGGTTAACCAAGGATTACAGAACAGTAGTACCACAAGACAAAGACATTTTCACAATAAAACTGCATTAATAAATAAGGTGACTAAACCGGAAGTGAGAGCTTAAAGAATGAACTGAATAGATAATTAACCTGTGTACACAAAAACTAGTGACGTATACATGGACTCGTTAACGATTGTACAAAAAAAATTAAAATGAATGATAGTAAGGTCAGAAAAAACGATAAAGATGACAAACATGATTACTGAAATGAATAAAAATTGAAACTAAATACACTAAAATACGCCAATTATAACTTGACTGGACATCTAACATGCAAGGTCAATTAATTGCTATTACGAACGAACGAAAATCATCGGAAGGTCGTCGATGGGTTCTTCGTTAAAAGCAATCAACTAACGGCCTTAAGGAACATTTGGAATGAATATCGGCATCCTCAGAGCCATGTTATTCATTCCAAACCGCCGCACCAACCTCCCACAAATAAAGGACAACATCAACGGACAAAAAGAAACAGATATAACATCGATAAACAATTAATAGAGAGGACATGCCTGCAAAATGGTATGGACTCATTAGTGTGTTAATGAACGACAATCGTCCTAGGTCTAAACTTATCTTTAGAAGGCTCCGGCGATGTCAAATTCGTCAACGGACTAGACTAGTGCCTAGTGCTGTTTGCTCATGATTGGCTGATCACAGTATTCTCTTGTCTGGTCTTCTTGATTAAGCAAATATTAATCAAAACTGGAATGAGTTGACGGTTGTTCCTTTCGAAGCGTGGCATCTACGCACGATGTAGTGACGTCAGATTTGCATTGCGTAGTCATGTGTTCAACGTAGTATTATGCAGATCATGTGACTTGCTTGTAATGGTAAACAGTTGGCAACACATGTAAACAAGAAAATCTTTTTCTTCTTCCTTCGTCCCCGCGATGGCCCACCACTGTTGCCGTTAGAACTGTTGCCGTTAGCACTGCTGTTGGGGCTGTTTGGTTCCCTAGTCGTTGCGAGAGTTTGCTGGTTTATACTGGCTCTTCTATTTACGTTTACATCTATTTATCTATCCATTGTCTTTTCCAGTCAATTATGAGATCGTGCTATTGATGTTAAAGTACGCGAAGGTGGGATAGAATATTGTCAACTTCATAATATAGTCAAATTCTAATGTTAGAGATTTGATAAGTCCTTTCTCGAGTCCACATACATTTATCTCTTGCAGGCCGGAATTTTTTCATCAGTTTTGCCAGAATTATTTTTTACCTTAAAGCAGTTCCTTTATAAATTCTAAAGTTTCTGAGTTATTACACAACAAAGACACACATATTATACATCACAGTAAAGATAAATGAATGTAGAATTAGAATATGAAGGACTTTTAGTGATATTCTACATATAGTATTCAGTTATGAGTCATAATATAGACCACTTTCAAGAAAAGACTCATTTTAGTGAATGAAAAATGTACTCACCAACCCATGCATAAACACTGAAATATTATCCAGAGAGCTCCAGCATCTTTTAAAATATCACTAATCCATATATAAATATTATTTACAAGTATCAGCTTCCTGTGATATTTAGTTAATGTTTTACAGACCATCCAGCGAACCATATAAACATTTGGAAAGAAAAAGGACATTAGAGGCCGCGTGAAGCTTTTAAATTAAATCATACATTGTATTGTTATTATACAACAAAGACACACATATTATACATCACAGTAAAGACAAATGAATGTAGAGTTAGAATATGAAGGACGTTTAGTGAAATTCCACATATAGTAATCAGTGATGAGTAATAATATAGACCACTTTCAAGAAAAAAAAATTTTAGTCTATTAAAAATGTATTTACCAACCCATGCAATAGACTGAAATATTATCCAGAGAGCTCCAGCATCTTTTAAAATATCACTAATCCATATATGAATATTATTTACAAGTGTCAGCTTCCTGTGATATTTTGTTAATGTTTTACAGACCATCCAGTGAACCATATAAACATTATAGACATTTGGAAAGAAAAAGGACATTAGAGGCCGCGTGAAGCTTTTAAATTAAATCATACATTGTATTGTTATTATACAACAAAGACACACATATTATACATCACAGTAAAGATAAATGAATGTAGAGTTAGAATATGAAGGACTTTTAGTGATATTCTACATAAGTATTCAGTTATGAGTCATAATATAGACCACTTTCAAGAAAAGACTCATTTTAGTGAATGAAAAATGTACTCACCAACCCATGCATAAACACTGAAATATTATCCAGAGAGCTCCAGCATCTTTTAAAATATCACTAATCCATATATGAATATTATTTACAAGTGTCAGCTTCCTGTGATATTTTGTTTATGTTTTTACAGACCATCCAGTGAAACTATATATAAACATTATAGACATTTGGAAAGAAAAAGGACATTAGAGGCCGCGTGAAGCTTTTAAATTAAATCATACATTGTATTGTTATTATACAACAAATACACACATATTATACATCACAGTAAAGATAAATGAATGTAGAGTTAGAATATGAAGGACTGTTAGTGAAATTCCACATATAGTAATCAGTGATGAGTAATAATATAGACCACTTTCAAGAAAAAAATAATTTTAGTCTATTAAAAATGTATTTACCAACCCATGCAATAGACTGAAATATTATCCAGAGTGCTCTAGGGTCTTTTAAAATATCACTAATCCATATATGAATATTATTTACAAGTGTCAGCTCCCTGTGATATCTAGTTAATGTTTTACAGACCATCCAGCGAACCATATAAACATTATAGACATTTGGAAAGAAAAAGGACATTAGAGGCCGCGTGAAGCTGTTAAATTAAATCATACATTGTATTGTTATTATACAACAAAGACACACATATTATACATCACAGTAAAGATAAATGAATGTAGAGTTAGTATATGAAGGACTTTTAGTGATATTCTACTTATAGTAATCAGTTATGAGTAATAATATAGAAAACTTTCAAGAAAAAAAATAATTTTAGTCTATCAAAAATGTATTTACCAACCCATGCAATAGACTGAAATATTATCCAGAGTGCTCTAGGGTCTTTTAAAATATCACTAATCCATACATGAATATTACTTACAAGTGTCAGCTTTCTGTGATATTTTGTTAATGTTTTACAGATCATCCAGCGAACCATAAAAACATTATAGACATTTGGAAAGAAATAGGACATTATAGGCCGCGTGAAGCTTTTAAATTAAATCATATATTGTATTGTTTTTATACAACAAAGACACACATATTATACATCACAGTAAAGATAAATGAGTCTAGAATTAGAATATGAAGGATGTTAGTGATATTCTACATATTTTTATAGACACTTTTTATTAAAAAACTCATTTTAGTTAATGAAAAATGTACTCACCAACCCATGCATAAAAACTGAAACATTATCCAGAGTGCTCCAGCATATTTTAGAATAACACTAATCCATATATGAATATTATTTACAAGTGTCAGCTTTCTGTGATATTTTGTTAAATTTGTACAGACCATCCAGCAGACCGTACCATCATCATTAAAATAAAAAAGAAGATATTCAAGGCCGCGTGAACTTTTTTTAAATTAAATCATATTGTGTTGATATTACACAACAAAAGACACACAAATTATGTTTCACAGTAAAGATAAATATATTTAGAATTATAATATTGGGGCTTTTAAGTGCTATTCTTCATATTATATTTAATTATCAGTAATAATGTAAACAATTTTTTTTTTAAATTCATTTTAGTGAATGAAAAATGTACCCACCAACAGATGCATAAAGACTGAAATATTATCCAAAGTGCTCCATGGTTTTTTTAAATAACACTAATCCATATATGAATATTAATTACAAGTTTCAGCTTTCTTTGATGTTTTGTTAATGTTTAAGAGACTCTCCAGCGGACCGTACTATCATTATTAAAATTTGGAAACAAAAAGGTCATATTCAAAGTAAATCATATATTGTATTGTACTTACATTATTATGCATAAACAATATGTACACAATTTTATCTGAAAGGATATTTACATTTTAGTCAATGGTGGCTTGCGTATGCCATATCTTGAAGCAGTGTTTTGGGTGGAGGTGAGGATAATCATCGCAACCCTCGCAAATAAAATTTGTTCTTTTTGGAGAATCTGGTTTGCTGCAGACTCTACATCTTCTGTCTTTTTCTGTGTAAGCTATCATATGCTTAGCTCCTTCAAGCCTCTGAATTGGGTTGGCTGTCCTTGGTCTTCCCGGGGTTGTCTTGATACTCTTCTGTGGCTCGGGCATTAGATCTGCGGCCCACTGAAGCAAAGCATCAATCAGAGATATTTTGAACTGTTTTAATGTCATTTTTCTACTGCCTGTGAGCCTATAGAGGATGAAAGCATTGGTACAAGTAATTTCCATTATCCAGTAGAATATTTTTTTCCACCACTTGTTGCTGCGTCGTTTGTGAATGCCATAATACCCAAGCATTTGATCAGCACGGTCGCATCCATTCATGCTCTGATTATAGTCATGGACTGTTATTGGCTTTGGTTTTGTCGTGGTAGTCATTCCTGTATTTGTTTTGGTGGAAACAATGATTACTGGCTTTTTTGCTTTCTTATCCCTCCATCCAATACAAAGCAAAGATGAATCTTTAGTTTGCCAGCATTTCCGTTCCATGTGTGGTATGGAAAGTGCTTTTATTTCTAATGGAAAGCCAATTCGGTTTGACTGGAGGGTGCCAGTATAGTATTGCTTTTGCTGAAGCAAATAGTCAATGAGTGCCCTGGTGGTGTAGAACCTGTCTGCAAATATATGATAACCAGTTCCAATTTGCTGTAATAGAGTTCCAAAGACTTTTATTGCCATCCCACTATTGGTGTCTGTGCTTGGATCATATGAGGTATTCGCTCCATAATACGTAAGCAGGGATAAAACATACCCAGTGGTACTGTCAACAAGACCAAAACTCTTTATATGATACTTACTAGGCTTAGTTGCATTAAATTGCTTGTATTTCCATCTCCCTTTAAATCCTACAATCATTTCATCAACCGAAACATTTTCAAAGGGCGTAAAGGCATTATTGAAATTTTCAATCAAAGAGTTGATGAATGGCTTCACTTTACTTTTTCCCTCAGCATCAGGCTGTCCCACATGCAACATTGTTTGATAGATAGACAAAAATCTATCTCTTTCAAAGTTTTTGTGATAAAATGGAGCATAAAGGCAATCAGTTGATCTGATGAATAATAGTCTCTAATAGAAGGTCTGGGATCAATGCCCATAGCATTTATTGTAGCCATAAATTTTAACAACTCATAGTTTGATAGTG
The DNA here is from genome assembly GCA_024509875.1 of Oreohelix idahoensis. Taxonomy (NCBI): domain Eukaryota; kingdom Metazoa; phylum Mollusca; class Gastropoda; order Stylommatophora; family Oreohelicidae; genus Oreohelix; species Oreohelix idahoensis. Next base: position 433,147 of record JAMPIV010001080.1, read on the forward strand.
CTGTCCAGCTGGAAAATCTAGATCTTTTTAGGGATGGATTATTTTTAAGAACTTTAAGATTTGCATACTCATTTACAGAATGTACTATTGAATTTGCAATGTCATCAGTAAACAATGTCCTATAGCAGTCAAAAGGAGTTGATGCCTCACTAAGACCTAAGTCATCGTGTACTCCTGGTTTACGACCATATTTGGGAAGAAATCTGAATGCGTTTTGGGTCTCTGTAATACTGATGTTTGGTACTGAAATCCATTCATTACTAATTGCCCCTTGTTGCTCCTTGGTACTAATGCTTTTCCCCCTTTTTGTCGATGATTTGGTCAAAACTTTTTGTCGTTTTGTAGCACTAGGGCCTGGCTGTGACCACGCCCCCTCCTCATTAGAACTAGCTTCTTCGTTAAGTTCTAATTCGAAATCATCATTTTGACTTTCAAAATCATCATTATCGCTAAATTCGTCAAAGATACACAGTTCCCTAGCTTTTTCTACAGATAAAAAAGACTTACGTTTTGATAAACATGATGTGGTTGGTTCGCTAGACATTGTCTGTATAAACAACAATAATCGCCGATCGAAAGCTGACAGATTTACCGTTTTTTCACAGTGAAATTAGCTAGAACAAGCGTGTTTCCGAATCACAACTCAAAGATAGCGCTCTTCTGAATAAAAAAAATAGTAACTTCCGTTATGTTAAAATACCAAATTACTAAAATACGGAACACATTTCACAGAACACAAAAGTGACGTTCCCATCGTTGTTTCGGCTTCTATGGGTATTGCGGATGTACGCTCCCAACGTCTTTTCGGCCTCTAAGAGTTATTATATCGATTCCATACACGAACAGTTTACACATGGTCATCATGAAGAATTATACATAATAAGTTGCAGTTCATACTTCATATATTATTCCTTTACAAATCAGTCCTTTGTCTCCTAGCTTGAAAACATAGTAGTCAGAACCGCATAACTGTATGCACGCGTGGTTGGAAAATCCAATACACCGACAGTGAGATTATGCGTCTGGCATTCGAATAACTAAAGCGGACTATAAATTCACGTTGACAAGGTTTAGTCAATTACGAACCTGTACCTTCATCTTTCTTCATTATCACATTGGACTGACCCATGTCCATTATTTAATGTAATATAATTGTGCGGCAATACAAGCCCGGCAATATAACATTCCAAGGACACGTCTTATCGGTTCGACGGTCGTCTAGAAAAGGGTCTCGTCTCTTGGTCACCGTGCGTGACAACTAACGCTGAAACGTCACAGCGTTCACTAGACTAATAATACTTTTACATTACATTACACGTTGTAACCCCTAAAATCGCATGCTGCTAACCTCTAGCAGACCATGCCAATAAATCTGCCGTAACACTTACTAAATTACACACAATGAAACAAAAGTGAATTTTATTCCGTCAATTATCCGTCGCCTAGTGTATTAATTAGTTAACTAAACCGTCTCTTTCTGTGTGATAGCGGGTGATTAAATTAACATTACAACAGAAACATCTGGAATAAAAATAGCTACGCGTTATTTAATTCGCTAGTTTTAACGCCTAGTAAATCACAGTGAACTTAAGATACTAAACCTTTTAACACTTTAATACGCTTACGCACAAATTTATATATATTACCAGAAATCCAGAAAGAAAACACCACGAACTATTAACACATCTATTCCCAATGGTTCTAGATAACGTGTTTAGACTCTCTGAAAAAAATCTGAGCGACTCTGATAACTGATTTGAGAAAGACGCAGTTTATATACGATCATGTTGTTACGATCTCTAGATGATGTGAATTCTCACACTCTGTTTCCCAGCAGAGAAATCTGAAACTACGTTACCCAGATAAAGGGTTTTACGGTTGTTTCTGTTGGCCGTTGCTAATCGACATTAAAAGCTTAACCCGTGTAGCGGGCTCCCGTCCGAGATTTTCCCTGTAGGTACGAACATCAAAGGATTTGCTCCCCTTATAGAGAATCTTCAAAGGCCGTTACTCTTCCACGTGTTTCCCACGTGCGATCTGTTCGCTATCGTAATATTGACAGATCAGCTGGCGTGAGAAACTTGCGTAAACGAACCTGGTTCGCCTCCTGCTATGAATGACAGGTTGCGAAAGTTGGTAAACAACTATATCGTTTTATATAGTCAAGTAAAAAAGGGCGTGGATTAAAAGGTGAGTCAGACAGACAGAGAAATGCGTGACTTAGTTAGTGAATCTTAAAACTATGCCGAGGTCACGAAAGGCAGTCGGATACAGGAGGCTCCATTTCCATTATACGTCACATACACACACACACGCACGCACGCACATACACACACAGAAACACAAACAATCAAACAATCAGTCAGTCAAGCAATCAATCAATCATCTTCATCTCAAACGTAGAGAACAACTAGGTGACAATCAGAAAGATACCGACTTTCATAAATAGATGCTTTCGCAGAATAGAAGGTTTGAGGTGGTAAGACAAGATGACAAACGTGATTCTGATGGTATGACAAGATGACAAATGTTAATCTGATGGTATGACAAGATGGCAAATGTGAATCAGATGGTATGACAAGATGACCAATGTAATGATGATGATGATGCAGATATAGATTATTGGCAAAGCTATATACATTAATGCGATCCATGAAGATAGTTAGGTTTAAATACAGATACATTATTTTAAATACAAAAAAAGTTAAAAAAAATTTGTTTTTAATTAAGTAGAAATGTGACCAAAGAGATGCAACACAACATACGAGTATAACGGTTAATCGAAGAGGAGCACATAATATGAATTTTTAGCACATTGGATAATATATACATTTCACATTAGATAAAAATGAACACACCGCCAAAAATAAACAGGGACCCCGTTACATGCCCATTGAGCCATATTGGGAATATGGTGTTAGGCCCATATTTTCTTGACAATACGGCACACTGAGGGTGATGTGGTCAGCATCACGCCGGCCGCCTTTAACCTTCCCAGAGTTTCTCTGGTACCCAATTCATGAGGCTGGGTCGACCCCGGAGCCGTTTGTGGTCTAAAAAAATCCTACCTCAACTGGCAACCGAACCATAGACCACTGAGCTAGGAAGCCAGTGCACTAACCACTGCGCTAACCACTGCGCTGACCGCTGCGCCGACCACTGCGCTAACCACTGCACTATCGTGGCTCTTCAAAAATAAATAAGTAAATAAAATTAGTTATTCAAAAATAAACAAGAACCACACTGCGCCCCGTTACAACCAATAGGCTTTCATGCTTCCGTTGAAAAAGGCAGAGATGTCTCGTCACATTATAGCAACTGTTGAGGATGGCGAATACAACCTTTAAATCTGTCGTTATTGTTACCCTCACAATGTGGCGAGCCTCCGATTGGCAGAGTGGTTAGAACGCTAGTCTCTTGCGGCAAAGGTGCAGGGTTCCAATTCGCGGTATCGTCACGCTTCAATCTACCCAGCTGTAAATGGGTATCTGATTTTGGTCTTGACTTAGGGAAGAAAAAGGCTTAACGAAGGGACCTGGTTACCCCACACCTCGATGCTGGACCTCGTATAGTGAAGTCTCTAAAACTTCACTCCACTCCAGCAGTATCGGCAATGGGACTATATTTAATGTGGAGAAGACTCGTCAAGAAAGATGGCGGCTAGGACATCTAGAGTGGAGCGGAGATATCAAGTTCTGTATTAAGAACGTTAAGGAATGAATGATCGTAAACGCCCAGTGATATTCTTGGGCAAGGTTATAAGCTTCTTCTTTTTTAACTTATACAACCTTCTTCGATCAATGAAAGGAAATGTGAACCAGATTCCTCCGAGACAGTGATTTTTTTTTTTTTTTTTTTGGTATGTTTTTTTATTATGGTGCTGTTTCAGATAACCGCTCCTTTTTGTTCCAGCGTTGCTAAAGTTCGTTATTGTATTTTAAGGTCGTTGTATTTTTGGCCCGCGGGCGTAAATTGAAGCAGGTACGTCAGTTTCTTGCCTTCTTTTATGTGAAAATGTCGCATTAAGAACTTGGCACATTTCGTAAATAAGCATTGTTTCCTTCTAACCTTTGAAAGCAGATTTCTATAATAGACTTGTTTTCTGTCCGTATTTTTAAAAAAACCAACAAAAAAAACCCCAAAAAATAAAATAAAATAAAAACAATTCTTATTGGTCTTGTGAGGCAGAGTAAGAAAAGGTCAAGGTAGGCCCATAGCAGATACTGCAGTAGGGGAGGGAAGTGTTAGAGACTTTACTATACTAGGTCCAGCATCGAGAGGTGGGGTGACCAGTTCCCTTCCTCGCTGGCCTTTCCTTCCCTAACTAAATTCCAAAGTGAGGTACCCATTTACAGCTGTGTAGATCGCAGCGAGTCGATACCGTGAATTGAACCCGCCACCTCTGCCGCAAGAGATGAGCGCGCTTGGCAGAGAACCATGGCTTAACCAGAATCCTGTTTACCAGCCCTTTATTTTGGCGGTAACACAGATCTGCCTTTATATTAATCACTGCGGCTTGATATGATATGTCTGTATTGTATTTTATCTTGCCGAGACATCTAATTTATTCCGTTACCATTTGTGTAATATATGCCTTTTGACGTATAACCACCGCTGAGCTAAAGTATTTTCTTGCTCCTGCTTCTTTCTCGTTCGCCTTCAGACTTCAACATTAATGACTCTAATAAAGGCAGTAGTCAGCTCAAGGTTCCTGACATCTCCAAACAGTTTTTCGTGGAGTGAACTAGGTTGTTGGCATTTGCTACTCCGTTGATTGCTGTATAAAGTATTTAACGTAACAACTTCACGATTTATATTATATTCGTGGAAATCACAGATAACCAAAATACAGCTAAGGGCAAAACTTCGCTTGGCCATCATGAAAAAGTTAGCTGGTACCACATGGGGTGCTGATGAGAATATCCTCAAAAAGCTGTACACAGGCAGAGTCAGACCTGCTATGGAATACGGCATCACAGCTTGGTCGACGGCAGCAAAGTCAAATTTTGACAGAGTAAACAGACTCATAAACCAAACAGCACGTATTATAACAGGGGCCCTAAAGACCACAAAAATCAACCATATAGAAAACATTATAGGGCTACAGTCACTGGAGGATAGACGTGACAGCAGAGTCTTACAACAAGCGGAAAAATTTAAGAGACTCGAAGGACACCCCATGTTCCAAAGAATGAATAGGCTAGGAAGAGGCAGGATCAAGCGAACTAACTTTGTGGCCCAAGCAAAAGAAAAAATTTGCAAAAATACTATGCTAGCAAGCTCAGTTGCAAAGAAAATACCAACAAGCACAACTATCCCACTGTGGAAAATAAGATACTTTCCTGAGTTAAAATCTGATATTCCAGGCATTGAAAGTAAGGGAACACAGACAGAAACACAAAGAAAGTGTATAGCAACCAAGTATATTGACCAAAAATTCCCAGTAAAGCTTTGGATACATGCATATACTGATGGTTCAGCAAAAAAAATGCAGTTGAAAATGGGGGTGCCGGCATCCTCATAAAATTGCCACTGGCAAATACTGCAATAACTTCAGTGCTGAAGCAGAATCCCTGAAACAGGCAGCGGAAACTCTTATTGAATGCAAAGCACAGGCAGAAAAACAGATAGTAATCTTTACAGATGCCCTCTCAGTAATAACAGCACTGAAGAGCCACCAAGCTAAAGGATTGAAAGACCTGATAATCTCCCTTGAAAGACTGGCCAAATGCTTTAACAAGTGCACTATCCAGTGGATACCAGCCCATTGCAACATACCAGGAAATGAGGAGGCAGACAAACTTGCTAAGGAAAGAGGTGCCTTACAACAAAATGATATAGAGACAACTAATCAATGGCAAAGACTACTATAAAGGCTACATTCAAGTCCAAATGGGAAAGAGAGCATCCGGGCCATTTAAAAAATGATGCGTATCATCAACTATCCAGGAAAGAACAGGTCATCATTTTTCGGCTACGCACTGGACACAACAGATTGAGATACCATCTATACCACAAATACAAAATTTGTGCAACAGATCTCTGCACCTGCGGTACCAGCCCGATGACAGTCGAACACCTGCTGCAGCACTGCCCAACCTACAGAAATGAACGGAGTAGCATATAGCAACAACCCACTTCTGTCAACGAAAAACTGTTTGGAGATGTCAGGAACCTTGAGTTGACTACTGCCTTTATTAGAGTCATAAATGTGGAGGTCTGAAGGCGAACGAGGAAGAAGAAGTATTATATTCGGAGACAGTTTTTACTAGTATTATTTATTTACAGCTTTCTGTGCATGAAGGCATATCTTGACTCATCCTTAAATGACCACCAGCTAAGCACAGTGCTATAGTATACAGCAGTGGAAGTGAACCTCTGTCTGTGAGGCTAATTACACCCTCGTTGGCTCTTGAAATCATCCACACACTTCCAGGGATTCCTCCTGTAATGAAACATTACCAGCATTGCACACAGTCTCTGTGTGTGCTTCGTAGGAAGTGCAGATGAAAATAATGAAATGACGAAAGATGAGACTCAATATTTCCCAGGTTCCTAAAGAGTACTATCGGGTGTAAAACTAACTAGCTGTGTTACCAAGCGTTGCGTGGTGTATGTCATTATAAACGGCACAACAAACAACCAACTAATCAACAGTAACCAAAGAATTCAATCACGCAAAGCAACGAAATTAAACAACTAAACAACAGTTACCAAAGAATTAAATCACGCAAATCAACGAAATGAAACAAATAAACAACAGTAACCAAAGAATTCAATCATGCAAAACAACGAAATTAAACAACAGGACCAACCAACACACAAAACTAACACAACCAACTAAACTTTATAATAAATATAAATAAATAACCTCTTAGTCCATCAGGAATCGATTTGTCAAAAAAAACAAAACAAAAAGCAAAGCAGAACAAAACTCAGCACTAACGTTTTAAATTGTTTCTAAGGGCATCAGATAAGAGCCTCCGTGTTACTGGTATTACAACAGAACCAGAGAATTCAATCACACAAAGCAACGAATATAAACAACTAAACAACAGAAACTATACTATCAACAAACAAACCAAACCAAAAACAAAAAAAAGTAACTGTAATGTAATATTGTGGCAGGGAATAGCACTGTAACTGAATCGACACACACGTAGGGTCATTAGCATAGTAAGCTATCGGGCTACGGTCATTTCAACGTCCTGGCATGGGAAGCAATTACTGCAGACTTTTGCAGGTGGGATAATTGTAGGAAGAGTTGACAGATTTATTTGAAAATACGGGATTGTCCTGGATTGAGTTAGTCTGATAACAAAAGAGTACAAACTGCCGATGAAAAGCAAAGTAGCATGGGACAAGGAACGTTTCATGAGTATCTAACTTTTCCCACGTATAGTCTTTTCGAGGTTCTAACCTTAAGGTTGCAAAATGATTTGTTTACGACTGTAAGAACAATAGAAAGCATGGTCTTAACAGGAAAACACATATTTAGTTTCCTAAAAGTAACAACAGGAAAGGAAATTAACCTGAACACTGAGTCAGGGGTAGAATCCAATTAGTGAATCATTTTTGGTTGGTATTTTTGGAGGACAAAAGTAAGGGTGACTGACCCTGACGAGAAAAGTTGAAAGGCATTTTTAGGAACTAAAAAGAATATCTTGAGAGGAGAGTGTTCAAGACATTCAGAACAAAGATGTAGCCGCGAGAAGGTCTCACACACTGCGTTAGCAGTCGTGTGATTTTTTGTAGAAACGAAATTTAACTTTTAGTGACATGTTTAAGAGAGAAGGTTTCCGTAGATATATCTTCAGATATAAGAGAAACATTAGTAACAGTGTATTTCCATAAAACCTCTACACCTCACGGTAGAAGGGGAACGACTAAGTAAGTAAGTAAGTATTTCCATAAATAAAGATCATTAGGACAGGGGTTCTCAAGATGTGGATTATGAAGAAATGAGATAGTGTCACTCTGCGGATGCAGATCTATTATTATTTGAAGAGGTGATATAAGTGATGGAATGTGAAATGGATTATTGAGATATACTCATCGATCACAAAGAGTACATTTTCACTCTGCGGATGCAGATAGTACTTATTTTGTGATGTGGATGGCAGAATTATGATGTGCTGATACATAGTACTTAATAAGTGATGAGGATTGCAGATGAGTTATATGACGAGAAGATGTTGGGAAACACTGTGGTATTTAAATTCACTTAGAAAGGAACAGTAACGTTTATAACAGATTGTTTTGAAGGATTCTAAAATGTTTACCTTGTTATGGAGAGTTTAGACAGTCATTTCTTAAATCATTTACTGATGCAAACTGTGCACAAGAAGTAAAGGTACGTGTCAGATATAGTACAATGAACTGGGATCTAAATTTATATCTCCTTAGACAGGTCTAACATACCAACCAGATAACCCAGAAGAATGTGTGATGCTAATTATTTGAGAACCTTTGAAGAGAAGTTAACGTTGATAATAATTATTTGAGAACCTTTGAAGAGAACGTTGTTGTACAGCTGTATATTACATGTTATGGACAGAAGGAGGAGAGTTTCATACATTCATTAACTTGTCAACGTTTGATATTGTTGTTCGTCTTTTTCTTAATAAATAAATAACCTTGATGGGTGCCATCAATTGTCTGCAAGAGCGGCTGGCTGTGAACGGTACGTTTCATCCATGTGTAAGATATTACTACCACTACTTCATCACGGGCCCCAACAACATCATACTTGTAGTGGTATTGCTTTCCGGTCTACAAAACCTTGGTTGAACATATATACGCAAAACAACACCGACTGTCACAATATATATATATATATATATATATATATATATATATATATATATATATATATTGGTTAGGGCTGTATCAATATATGAATATATACGGTGATATGTTATATATGTATGTCCCTATATATATATAACATTATTTTTTTGCAAAAAAAATGGATTTGTCATATTTTCGCAACGCAGCACATTCATAGAAGCAAATAATATAAAAACTGTATGTCCAGAGGAATAGGATTGTATCTCCTCTATCTATGATAACAGCACCGACCCACTACTGGTTTCAGTACAATATAGTGTTGCCTTCTCCAGCAAGGCAAGAAACTGATGGTGGGCCAAGGCACACTTCCCACAAATGTTTGTAGGTAATTGAGAGTCAGACTGTCCCAGTATTTTTCAGCTACCTTCTTCAATTTGTTCAACAGTCACCTCTGAGTCCCCTCTTTTTTAAATGATATTGAGTAGTGCCCAAACGTTTTTTCAATTGGGTTTTTGATCGGGACTGTTGCTTGGGCCACTTCAGCACTATCACATTCTTCTCTTGCAGCCATGCTTTGGGGGTATGTATGAGCTGTATGATTTGGTTCATTGTCATGTTGAAATGTGCACCCATCGGGGTACATGACCTGCATAAATGGCAGAAGGTGTCCCTCTAGTATGTCGATGTACCTTTCTTTCGTTCTAAATGTTTCCTGTGAGTCATTTATTAAACACACAGTGGGGTGGCACCTCTTGCTGACACCCCTCCAGATAAAGTACAATGAATTTCTAGGTATATTTTCAGTCGCTGGTACCAGGCGATTACCAGAAGAATTTTCGTCCAAATATTTGAGAACCTTTGAGCAGGATAAGACCAAAGAGATAATAATTCATCTGAGAACCTTTGAAAGAAATCATGTTGTCCCATGACAAATTTTGGTGTTCGAAGGAGGACCAGTTTCATAGCGCATTCTGTTTGTGAGTCGTTGTGAGCAATGGTGACTTAATAAATAAAATACCCGCTTTTTTGTGTAATTCATCCTGCAAGTAGCTGGCCCGTTTGATCCAATAAGCATTAGATACACCTCTGGGCCCCAAGTCGATCATGCCCTGCCGTAGTGGTTTCTTTACACTCTTCATTGGCCCAGCCCGAACGATTTGGGCAAAGACAACCGACTGGTCACCGAATTGCCAAAAGAAAAGCACTAACCTTTTAACTCTTTCTCTCTGAACACTTACATAGCGCGCGATGATTTGGTCCATCATTCAGCTGATGTCTGCGCTTTGCACCTTCTGAAACTGAAGTTTTTGTTCCATTTAATATTTATAGCAATTAAATGAGCTCTTCAGCCAGACTGCAGTGTTTTTGTATCTTCTTCTTCTTCCTCGTTAGCCCTGAAAAGGACGGTGGTTGCGTTGTGTCTGTTTCCAACGTAGCTGTGATATCTGCACCTTTCGGTCGACACATCCGACTTCTGCACGGCATTTTTTAGGACCGGGTTTGCCTTCCCATTGCGATCCGTACTCGCTCAGCCAGCCTGCACTGCTGCAGACTGTTTCCAGGACCACCACGTGGAGGTGGAGCACGGTCTTGACCAGCTCTGGTTCGCTGGTCCTGACGCAGGCAGTCAAGCTATGAGTCGCTGACTGCGGTCTCTATTGCTGCGTCTTGAGGTCCCGTTTTTGTATCTGTAAAATGAGATATTCTCTTATAACTATCTGTAACAATTGCTTGTTTAAAAACATCAACTGTGGACAAAAGAAAGATCCGTATTGGCGCCTGGGTAAAACCTAAAAACTGCTGATACAGAAGAGTTAAATAGCTTTTAAAGGCATCAGATAAGGGCATCCATGTTAACTGGTAATACCCTGTATTATCCGGCGCTGCTTGGATTATGTCATGGATGCATAGTTAGGAAAAAAAGAGATGGGAAGAAAAATGAAAGGTCTACACTTTTGTTGTTGTTGTTGGAGTCGGTGTCAGTAAGCTAAAGGTAGGAACTACCGATATGGCAGCGATAAAATAACTGCCAAACGTCTGCTGCAAAGGTTCCCAACATATGCGGAGCATAGAAAGCACTTATGGCCGTCACCTTGACAATTTCTAGATAAACTGTATGCGGATATCAAAAGCCACAAGCTGACCACTGCTTTCGAAACATAATCAAGTTAACGTCTGAGAGTGTACGAAGAAGCAGAACCAGAGCAAGCATCATAAAACAGTCCATGATGGAAGCATGCATCCTGCTTGTCAACCCCCGGTACTACAAATTACCGCCTTAGCTGTTATTTACTGCAATTACAAAGGAACGTTTGGCAGGTAATTATAGACGCTCGCATTCAAAGGGGAAATCACGTGTCACTAACAGCCTGTTAGTGTGGTAGCCTCTATATCGTAAGGTTTCAAGCTAAGCATTAGCAGCGGTGTTTCATTCGTTTCGTGGCGTTATCATTCCTCGGCATAAAAAATAAGCATTTTTTTTATTTTGCCGTCTCTTGGCGAGGCACGTGACTTTCAACCTAGACCTAAGTCCCTTTGTTATATTGGAGCGCAGTTTACCATTAAAACATAATTGAACTCTGGTAACTGAAGCGCATTGTTGATTAAAACTAAGTCCTGTACAGGACTACCGGTATTATAGCTTTTATCAGCTAGTATGAGGTAGCACAGAAAAGGGTAGGTCCTGAAAAATGACTGCTTGTCCGTACAGCGTTGATAGATACAAAGTCCCGAAAAGGACTGCTAGCCCGTGCAGCGTTGATAGATACTAAGTCCTGAAAAGGGCTAACATTCTATATCTGCTAGCATGATGGAGTCCCGAATAGAACTCTCCACCTGCGCCAATGCTGCCCGTACCTCTTTAATGTTCAACGAACATCTGGAAAAATACTGATTAAAAAAAAAAAAGAAACATCGAAACTAACACAACACTAACCAATATTCCTAACTAGCACACCCTGCTCTACACATCGTTAAGTTGTTGATGTAATTTATGTTGGGATGGGTCATTTCTGTATTCATGGCACGTCCAGTAGACTCTTTTGCCCACTGATTTAGCTATTCCTGGAGTAAGAAGTATACGAATGCTTGTCTAAAGTGTTTTATCATGTTAGGTCAGCGAGCTCTTTGTATCGGCAATCGTCTGTAGCTTGACTGCTTGCGTCTGGGTCAGCGAACCAGAGCTGACCAAGACCCTACTCCACCTCCAAGTGGTGGTCCTGGAAACAGGCTGCATCACTGCAGTCTGGCTGAGAGAGTAGGGATCGAAGAGGGAAGGCTAACCCGGTCCCAAAAAATGCCGCGCGGAAGTCGGATGTGTCGGCCGAAAGGCGCAAATATCGCAGCTCCGCTGTAAACGGGCACAACGCAACCAACGTCCTTTTCAGGACGACCGAGGAAGAAGAAGAATATAGAAATACAAAATACTGCTTACTTCGTAAGAGGCGATTGATTTGCGGTTGTTCACAAGGCTGGCAGCCTTATCATGTAAAATAGATTGCTACAGGAACCACCGCCGCAATACTACGTATATATATATATATATATATATATATATATATATATATATATATATATATATATATATATATATATATATATATATATATATATATATATATATATATATATATATAGAGAGAGAGAGAGAGAGAGAGAGAGAGAAAGCAGCATGAATTGATGTTAGTGTGTCCGTGTACATAACGTAAAATTGTAAATGTAACGTTTTTTTTTTAAATCACACTATAATTTTTTTTCAAAGAAGTTGTCCACAGCCTTCATCGGACATTCAGGTCCACATCTTTCATCGGACAATCAAATGGGTCCACGGCCTTCATCGGACAATCAAATAGGCCCAATGCCTTTATCTGACAATCAAATGGGCCCACAGCCTTTATCGGACAATCAAATGGGCCCACAGCCTTCATCGGACAATCAGATGGGTCCACAGCCTTCATCGGACAATCACATGGGTCCATAACCTTCATTGGACAATCAAAGGGGTCCATAGCCTTCATCATACAATCAAATGGGTCCATTGCACAAAAGAGGTTGCGAAACTTTGGTTTAGCGGATGCTGTTCTTGCAGACGTGTAGCGATAAGGATATTGTGGAAGTGTGACGGGTAGGATGTATGTGGGTTGAACTATAGGTGCGTAGTAGCTCAAACAGGAAACATACATCACCATCAGACTCGATGACTATATAATGAAATAACTCCAACGACCAGTTCAATCTCCAGAAATATTTATATTAACCATTTCACAATGCTCGTAGGGCCAATTGCAATCATAAAGAACATAGGCAAAGCACAGTGATGCACAACTCCTCTACATCAACAGCTACTTCATGATTTCTGCTACTTCACGACATCGATGGCCCTCTGGTCGTACACCACTCTACTCTGCTCTACTCACTAGCTACCACGTTCTCTACTGTCTCAACACACATCTCTGTCCGACTGACCCCTTTCCATTCATATTCACCAAACACGTGAAAACCTTCCACACTCCACTGAGCGCTATTCACACATATCTTTAGCTTGAAGCTTGTCTTAATTGCCGCTCACAACATCGCTTGTGGCTCAAATATTACAAAGCAAGTATACACCACTCACAACATTGCTTGTGGCTCAAATATTACAAAGCAAGCATACACCACTCACAACATTGCTTTTGGCTCAAATATTACAAAGCAAGCATACACCACTCACAACATTGCTTTTGGCTCAAATATTACAAAGCAAGCGTACACCACTCACAACATCGCTTGTGGCTCAAATATTACAAAGCAAGCATACACCACTCACAACATTGCTTGTGGCTCAAATATTACAAAGCAAGCATACACCACTCACAACAAGTTAACATACCGATTAGGCTCCTACTGGAGCACACGAACATTCATACACGCAAACACCCTCAAAACCCTCCGTGATATGAAGACAACCCCAGGGGTAACGTAGTTCCCACGTGGCGACTGCATCCTCTCGTAACGACCCAACCAAAACATGTAGCGGCCGCCGTTGTATTATGCAATTGCAGCGTTTAGGTTGATCACTTCAGTTGTTTTTCTATTGTCTAGTTTTCTACTTCTTTATTTCTCACGAGTACCCGAAATGTACCTTTATGTGTGTAATACTCGTATTTACTTATTTACAGGCCTCGGGTTTCCCCTCTTTATTTGTTTAAAATGCTTATTTGGCCCACATGTGCGATATAAAATCGCTTGGCATATGTGGAACATATACAGGGTGATTGGACAGTCAGCTCCTGTTTTTACATTGTTATATCATCAGTTGTAACCATCAGGTAGGTTGTTATATCATCAGTTGTAACCATCAGGCAGGTATACACGAAACAAATGTTAAAACGTTAGCCCTATCCGCGAGTTGGCAAAGAAGATTTATTTATTTAATCCTGTAAACCAAATACAATCTAAAATGGCCATAAACTGACACTACAAGAGAAAGCGAAAAATTGCTGTCCTCTATGAAATGATGTGTTAAACAACTGAATCTGGCGTAGAGTTGTAATATTGATGTGGTGGGGCGTTTTATGTAATAACATGACATTTAATTATCTTGATTTTGAGGTTTGTTACGTGTAAATTAGGGGGATAGGAATGAAGAAAAAAAAAATAGTCTAAAAATAGCAAGTGAGGTTTCAGTCACCCTGTAGGTATCGTGGTGGCACACTTTGGTCATCGATCCAGGATTTGAGACTCAGTTAAGGTGCAGCCAAGAAAAACAGTATTTGTGTATCTGTGTAGGAAAATGGAAAATAATTGGAAAAATACGTCAATTTTTAGGGTTCTCAGTGGCCATGTGAAGACTGAGAATATTGCTGGGGAGACTATATTCTACAATATTTTTGCGCTCGCATAGTGCTTGGGACTTGGACTACGGTCTTGTGGGGGGAAGGGGGGGGGGGGGAAGGAAGAATACACAAATGGGCCAACTATCCATCTTAGAGTGTTTACCTAGCAAAGACCAGCAATGGAGGTTGAACATAGGTCAGTCATCGTTCTGTGTTTATTAAAGAAAAGAAAAAAGACATGTAACGTACAGAAACGGGAAATGTGTATTGTAAGATTATAGACTGGCAGAACGCAGGGAATTTAGGATTCACTTGAAGAGAGAAGCAGAGAGAGAGAGAGAGAGAGAGAGAGAGAGAGAGTGAACGAACGAATGAACAGTATTATCATCGGGTTAAGAATTTGGCGCACAGGCCCGTCTATCATTCTGCCCTTTCTCTTTCTGCCTTTTCTCTTTCTGCCTCTCTCATCTTGCGTACTGTATTGTCATTCCCACATGTACTTTAAGCATAAATTTAAAGGCACACACCATTATAAAGTTAATATAACAATATTAATATAGCAATAAATATAGCATTTGTAGTACGTAATCATAATCAAAATTAAAATTTTTTTTAAAGAAAAAAAAATGTAATCATAATTTTTTAAAAATCCAATCACTCCATATAATATAGCACACAATGATTTGAAACATAATCAGATTAGGGTGGCTTATAATCAGAGCTCATGAAATATTCGAGCAATATATTCTGTGATTGATTTGAGATGGGACTTTGCGTGATTTTTCCGATGAATGAGACGACAAAAGTAGAAATGATAACCAGTATTCTATGCAGTGAAGTGAGTTAAATATATTGGAACTGTCACAATTTGCCATGTTTAGTTCCTGTGGTTATCTAAGGAGATACAATAAGAATAGGACTGATGCTTTCTCAGGGGTGATTAATAAAAGGTTTTTCATGGGGCAGGCAGCCTCATCATGTACAACATATTGCTTCATAAACCACCGCTGTAATAGCACGTGGATGTTTCTTGCAGGCTTCCTGCAAGAGGACCGGCTACAGTTGTGGCTGCATGCTCCATAAGGAATCCTATATATAAAATCCCAGCTTTATCTATCAGTGCGTAACGCTAAGGGGTGCAACTTTGGTTGAAAGTTAGACATTAATTGTGTGGTTTCCCTTATATGTACTCTCCCGAAAATAGTAACACTTACCATCAAAGAATGCGCAAATGACGTTGTGCACAAAAATATATTTATAGAATGCGTAATCCCGTATACACACATTGGGATCCTCGCTGCTCGTAGTTCGTATACTGTAGTGATGCACAGTGGTTTTTAAAATACTTTTAAATAAGTAAAATTGCCGTTAGGTATTAGTACTTGTAGTGGATTTTGATGGTATTGTATGGTTGATGTTACCTAGTGTGATGTATGAGGTCAGCTGTGAAGGCTCCTGAGATAAATGTAGATGTGAATTACAGAAGGCCCTTCTTACTACCACTTACGACCTCACACATATCTTTTTTTCTAATGAATGTGGCTACATTAAAAGTCTAGGGTACTGATATGTAATGTGTTGTGGTAGATTACACACACACACACACAGATATTTAAGAAGTCTAATACTATTAATAAAATGTATAACACACTGAACTAACTCAGGCTGTTTTAGTTTTAAAAGTGAAATCTTTTGATAAATTTATTTTGTTCTGAACCAAATGTTTAGTTGGTCAGAACATAAGAAATAATTATGGAGTTAAAAATGGAATGCATAATCATGACATAATAAAATGGAAAATGTGTACTTAATTATTTCAAATGACTGGTTAATAATAATTATATTAAGATAGTCCCAGGAGAACTTATTACTAGATATGCTGTTGGGGTGGTGTCATCACTCCCAGTCTATGACTGCCAAACATTGTCCATTGACTTAGGGGATAAATACATAGTTTAATTTCCCACAATGTTATGTCTTTATTTGATGGTGAATTAGAGATAAATTAGTTGAAAATTTCGTTGGTGAAAGTCCAGCAGGCCAGATATAACTTATCTCGCCTGCGTCGATCCTGTACAAGAGTCTTGTGGCCCCACCTGTCCGTGCTGGGGGCAATATACGGCTGCTCTGACACAATGATAGACTGCACTGGTCCACTCTTGGGTATAACACTACAGCATTTGACACCGCTTTGGTGCCAAATAGAAACTCACAATTCTGAAACAAAAGTATTGGTCATGTGTCAGAACTCTACCTCATGAGCCACTTCTGCACACAACACTACACAACAACACCACACAGACTGGGTCAGATCTCTCTGACCACACAGCACATCTTACCCAGTTGGTTTCACATAGTATCAGTTCCCCAAGACCACATTGCATCTGAGATATGTTCAATAGCTTCCTGCTATTGAATAAGATAGGTGATATGTTCCACTGATCTCAACACTAGATCCTTTTTCATAGTTTTATTTAGGGGTTCCTATATATTTTCTTTGTATGTATGTCTCTAGACCCTGAACTGGGGCTGGGGATCTAGAGCGAACACTTACTTGTCGTAATCATTTTTATGATATGGCAGTATCAATCACTCGAATTATTAAAATATACCAAATAAATATTGTTCATTCTTACCAGAATTCAGAATTGAGAACACAGTTACATTTGCTAGCAAAACTCAGCTGAGCTGCTGGCTGTATGATGTCGTCCCACTATATATTTGTATTCTTCTGGAATCAACACCACTTAGTAATTTAAACTGCGTCTCTGAACAGACTTATGTCAAATGGCAAAATTTCACCTCTCTGTCCCGCTACTATAAAATGCGTTGACCAATCGCCGACTTCCCCCTTGCTTTCAAATTTACAACCAAAAGTCACTTCAGTCAAATCTCAGTCAAGTATGTATTACGGTCTGTTAGTCCGTCTGTCTCTACTTGTTTTTTCATAAAAACACGCTTGGTTCTACATGCATTTCCTACACGAATCTGCCCCTAAGTTATTTTTAGCTACAGTTCTCCACCACTTTCCCTCTCTTTAATTACAGCTCGATTTTTACGTTTGCATGCTCAAGGCCAAGATTTTGGAAACTTTTAGTGACATGGGTTAACAGTGCAGTCGCTCGTCTGATATGAACAATACAGTCTTTTGTCAATATCTTCCTTATTATCTATCCGTCTGTATAATTGAAAGCATATTATTTCTCTGCTCAAGATGGGCTTTCAAACTAGCTAGGTTTTATTTTCATAACTCTATTATTAAGAAAAAACATATTTTTTTTTTCAAGTTTAGTTTTTGAAATTTGTTCGAGAACCTTCTCTCATGTGTTTTGCCGCGGCATTCAAATAAAGACCAAGTATCGAAAAAACGTCCAAGAAATGACTGTCTCGAATAAGAGCTAAGGTCCTTTTCTTGTCCATTTCCTTACTTTATGTCAACTAGGGACGTGAATTTTTTTTCCTTTCACCCCCACTTGCGTCTTTTTGCCGTTCGAACTTCAAACACGTGTTCAGTCATATTTTTCCTTTTTTTGTGTCCTCCGTTCTCTCCCGTCTACAAAGGGTAAACGTTTCGTCTGCACTTCTAACTCGTTAGTTTTAAATGGCGGTGGGAAAGGCTGGCATGGGCGATCATGTCTCCTAGTATCTGACGCATTATTTTTAACCCTACATTTCATCGTTAATTTTGGAGATATTTTAACGTTGTATCATGGTGACATCATCACACATGTCCCCACCTGAGAACATGCACTACGGCAAGTTCCAAAACCAGTGATACACATAGATAAAATCTCTCCTCACGCCTACCACTATTCTAATCTTGATCACAGGGGTGCCGACTGAGGAAATCTGCACCGACATTCAATGACCCTGGGATGTATTCGATAATAAACTGATAAGGTTGCAGTAATAAAGACCACCTCAACAATCTTGCGTTTTCATGCTTAGCCTGAGATAAGAATACCAGGGGCTGATGATCCGTCTGGACCACAAAAGTCCTACCATACAGATAGATTTGGAACTTCTTTATCGCCCAGATTAACGCTAAACATTCCTTTTCGCTTGTAGAATATCCTTGTTCCGCTTTATTCAATTTACGGCTTGCATAAGCGACTGGGTTCAGTTCCCCATCGGGTGAAGATGACCTCTGCAACAAGGCCGCCCCGAGGCCTACATTACTTGCATCTGTTCTCACCACAAAGTCCTGTGTCAAATCAGGCAATTTGAGAATAGGCTTGCTAGTGAGTTTTTCCTTTAATTCCTGGAAAGCTAATTCACATTGTGCAGTCCAAATAATTTTATCTGGTAGTCCCTTGCGAGTCAGATCAGTCAGAGGAGCACAAATAGAGTTAAAATTTTTGATATATTTTTAATAAAATCCGCATAACGACACGAATGATCGCACGTCCTTTTTTGTTTGTGGTCTAGGTGCTCTCTGTAGTTTTTCCAAGTTCTTGGGGTCATGTTACCCTGATATACAGTGTGTCCCAAGAATTCCAACTCTTTGCATCCAATACAACATTTTGTTGGCCTAGCAGTTAAGTTCGCCTCCCTAAGCCTATCAAATAACATGTTTAGAGCGTCAATGTGTTCTTCAAATGTCTCTGTGGCGACGAGAATATCATCCATGAAATTCGTGATACATGGGTTATTCAGGGGATCCAACAATTTGCGCATCATCCTTGAAAATACACTCGGAGCATTTTTCAGTCCGAATGGTAGCATGTTGAATTCATAATGTCCTTCCGATGTGCTAAACGCTAAATAAGGTCTCACTTCAGGCTTCACTGGAATCTGGTAATAGCCTTTACTAAGATCCACCTTTGAAAAGTATTTTGCCTTATTTAATCTGGCAAATAACTGTTTTGTGTCTGGTAATGGATCCACTTGTCCTTCTGTGACAGCATTCAGTTTCCTGTAATCTATACACAGTCTGTGTTCCCCAGACGGTTTTTTCAACAAAACTACACTGGAGCTAAAAGATGATTCACTGTGTGAAATAATCCCCTCCTTCAACAAATAATCTATTTCTTCCTTCAATGCCTTCTCCTTCGCGAACGGAATAGAATAGGCTCTCATACAGATTGGGTTTGAGTCTACCAGTTTCATGTCATACTGTAGCAAATTTGTATGTCCTGGTTTATCTGTTAATACATCTGTATGTTCCTCCAGAACCTGTTGAACTCTCTCCCTCTGATTTTTAGTCAGGTGCTTACTGACTTTTACCTGTGCGGCTGTTTCACAAGGATGTAATGGGTATTCATGTGAGGTGAGTGGTTCCTTTTGCATTTGAGTTGCGATAGCCAAGGTCAGTAAGGGGGTGCTTTCCTGGAGTGGTCTGTCCAGATACTTCTTTAAAAGGTTTACATGATAAACTTTCTCCTTCCCCTTTTTGTCAATTTTATAGTTTGTTCTAGACACCTTCTCTAGAACCGTATATGGACCTTGCCATCCAATTTGTAATTTATTCTGGCTGCCGGGTAGTAGAAGAAGCACCTTCTCTCCCACAGCTAGTTCTCTGTCCTTTGCCTTCCTATTAAAATATGCTGCATGTTTCTTCCTGGCTTGTCTCAAATTATCATTTGCCAGTTTCCATCCAGCTTTCAGACGAGTGGTCAGTTCGTTCACGTATTGATAAGATGAGGTAACAGTCTCTTCTGCCTTCTCATCTGTCCAGGTCCTTAATAAAGCTTCTAATGGACCTTTTATTGGCCTCCCAAATAGCAGAGTTGCGGGAGCCATCCCGGTTGAACTATGTGGTACCTCCCGATACGCAAACAACGCGGCGGGCAGGAATTGATCCCACAGATCCGGTTTTTCGTGTGCCAGCTTCCTCAGGATAGAAATGAGAGTCCCATTAAACCTCTCTACCTGGCCGTTCCCTTGTGGGTGGTACGGACTACAATGAAAGTGTCTGGCTTGAAATAGCCCATTATCAGTCAAGATTTGATGCGGGAATCCTAATCTTGTGAATATTGTAAGTAGTGCCTCTGCTACATGTTTCGAATCAATTGATGGCAGGGCTACCGCCTCTCCCCACATAGAACAAGTGTCCACCAGAGTAAGGATGTAACTGTTCCTCCTCTTGGTCCGAGTGAGAGGTCCCACAATATCCACTGCAACCCTCTCAAAAGGTGTTCCCACTATGGGCATTTCCCCTAGAGTTGCAGGAGCAGTCCAGTGCTTTGGAGCTACCCTTTGACATTCTGGACAGGATTTGACATATCTTTTTATATCCTCCGTTATCCCTGGCCAGAAGTAATGACAAGCTATACGCTGTCCTGTGGCGCTGATCCCCATGTGACCACTGAAGGGAATCGCATGCCCGAGTTCCATCACTTTATCCCTATATGAAGTGGGAAGAACCAGCTGGTTGTGACCATTTGTTCCAGTTCCGGCCTTCCTGTATAATAGTTTGTTCTTCATAAAATATTCTCCCTTGCTTGGAGGTGTGTGGCATTTGGGCAATTTTTTAAAACATGGCTTGAGTGTCCTATCCTCAGCCTGCGCCTTCCTCATCTCCTCTGGATGAGCATTTATAGGTTCACCTTCTTCCTCCTTTTTCTGTGACCTGGTCTGCACTGTCGCCATGATCACAGGTCTCTCGGGATTCCCCAAGAAGACGTATCTACACCCCAATATCAGAGGGGAGATTGGTTCATCTATCACTGCTGCTCTGAGTTCTCCTTCCACATAGCGAGTTTTCACCGTTATCCTTGCGATGGGAAGTGTCATGAGTGGTATGTCCTTAGTCGCCCCTTGTATTTCCACTGTTTCTGTGGTATACTGGCTTGGGTCCACTAGGCTAGACTTCACAACTGAATCATAATCCAAACCTGTATCATAAAGGCACCTTATGGTGACCCCATTACAAATAACATCCTCACAAACTGGGGGGTGATAAGGTTCCTGCTGTCCATTAGGATTAACCTTTAATCTTTGAGTCCCCGACTTCATTGCAGCAATGTTTGAAGGTTTCCTTCTACAAAATTCGGTGTTATGGTTATCTTTCTTGCACCATTTGCACCATCTTTTTCCTTGGTTAAACGGTTTTCTTTCATTGTATTTTTGGTCATTGAACTGTGATTTTCTGTCTCGATAGTTGTCGTAGATTTTGGATAGGAGTATTAAGACTAGGGTTTGGTCCCTTCTGAATAGCTTGAAATGAGTGAGAGTCCCAGTGTGAATTTGAAAAAAAAAAATGAAATAGATTCCACCAGTGGTGAGATGATAGACTGTGGTATAGAGGCTGTCGCTGAAAGCGGAAAGAATTCTTCTCCCTCTCACCTATCCTCTACGACGGTTTTTTTTTTTCGGAGTCCAACAGTCTAAACCACATATATATTACATATAATTCTATCTACTCACGTGCACGCACATACACGTGACGACAGGTAAACACACAGACGTGGAAAATCTATAACAATGATTATATATATATATATTAATTGGGATCGAGCTAACCAACGCACTGATTTTGTCCAAGAGAGATTTTATTTATCATGTAAAATCTTCTCACAACACCAAAGAAATACATGAAGGAAAAACATATACCAATAGTCATAAAATATCAAGAAAATGCTACAAGGGTGATAGCCCCGTTATGCTCTTAGCTCTATGTTTAGCCCACAGCCCCGTTAAGAGAACAGATGATGGCCCAAAGAGTTATAGCTACGTAGGGTTTAGGCTAAGAGTTATTCTTCTTTTCTCGTAAATGTATGCACAGAGTTGAATAATCTGGTTTAGCCTAAGAAGTAAGGAAACTCTAGCAAATTGTAACAAATTCTGCAGGTTAAACAAAAAGAATTACGACAGTAAATGTGTGACGATAATACACCGGTAAAATAACACTCAGACCTGTGTACTCTCATTCATCCAGCCATGGCCTTTCTTACACATGTATACTCACACTTTGCTCGCTGCCTCTGGGAACTCAATAGTTCTAGGACCTTCACACAGACCCGAAAATGCAGTCCTTGACCAAGAAATCCCCAGTTCCAAAAGACGTACTAAACTCTAAGGGAACGATTCCTTGGGGGTTCTAATTTTTCGAATGTCTGATTAAGTCACATAAAATTTTTCCAGGCACGAAAGTTAGCAGAGCACAATGTCATTAGCTTTGGATTCTAGAATTAAGGAATGTCAGATCGGTGTCTACTTCCAGGAAGGTACTATATTTTGTCACCACAATACTAGTCACAATCTCTTGCGGAAAGTTAATCTTGTAATATTTTCGCCGCCAGGCAGCATGTACATTTAAATTTGTGGAGCAATATGCACTGGCTCAAAAGCCCAATATATATATTTCTAGTCTTTAGAAACCGTTAGTGGGGTTGCTATTACTGTCTCTCTCTGATGGCTTATGCACTGTCAGACCCGTGTTACTTGAAACAAATAAACCCACGTGGTTAAAGATAGGAAATGTCTATGCTTCTCACAAATATGTCTCTCAGGTTACTAAACGCTGGCAAGTTGGGTACCACCGTTTCACTATATAAAAGAAAGAACACATATCAAATAATTTACATATATGTACTCAATATAACTTACATTTAAAACAGCAAGCCTACAGCTTGACTTATTATTTAAATTTCCCGTAAAGTAAGTTATAAAATCAATCATCATGAATTCAGGAATATCTGTGTATTCCGTCACTATTCACTGATGTCGCATCTAGCATTTTTATAAGTTTGATATAAAATATTTTCGACTGAGTATTTAGCAGTTAAATTTAACTTCATTATAGCTACATTATTGTTTAGTATGCTAATATAATTTATTATGTATTTCCACTGCAACTCGACGATTTAAGAAATAACAAACTATCAAAATATTCACTCTGCACACAGAACTAGTTTAAAATGGAATCGGCGATTTTAACACTAAATCACTTCACAAAACTAGATATCTATTATATATAATATTAATATACCTCAACCACAGAATTACTAAGAACGTTAAACCACTTCGACCAAACTAAGGCCATCTCTATTTACAGAGATTATTTAGAAATCGAAGAAGGTTGTTCTAGTCTAACTGCAAAGTTACTGAGTGAAATGAAATAGTTTCAAACGTGGGTTAATATTTTAAACCAGACAAAGGATGAACT
This sequence comes from Oreohelix idahoensis, assembly GCA_024509875.1. Lineage (NCBI taxonomy): Eukaryota > Metazoa > Mollusca > Gastropoda > Stylommatophora > Oreohelicidae > Oreohelix > Oreohelix idahoensis. The sequence goes on from JAMPIV010001080.1 coordinate 456,862, forward strand.
ATTATTTCGTAGAACGAAATGCTCTCCCCTTTCCGGCTTAAACGATACGTTTCACACCTAACATGTCGTAACTGCCACCACTGACCAAGATGTACGCGTGTCAGTTTCAAATCTCAGACAACCTGTCTCCAATGCAGGGCAGTTTTCACACTACATCTGACCATGGCCCACAGTGAGCGCCTTGTCAGTTTGGGGATTTTTCAGACAAATGTCTGAATACTGACCGGTGCAGATGTAAAGTATCACACCTCACCGGGACTTATGTCGAGAAGAAGCTCGCGCGCTCGGTGAGAATGTAGACTATTGTCTACGTCCTATGTTCAGCGAACCGACTTATCACGCCTTCTGACGCCCTGCAGCCCTGACATCTACGTAATATCGTTCTAGCGCGATTCTCAGTTTTGAGAAAAAAACAGGTAAAGTTTAAAAATACTGAAGAAAATATTTTTCGCAACCGAGTGATGCGAAAAATACAGGAAAAACAAGTATGGAAAGAATATAAATGAAAGGATTAGGGTGAGAGAATAGGAAGAAGATGTAGGTAATTTAATGACATAAAGACCTACGTGACAATAGTCATTTCTTGGCCGTTCAAAGTTTGTCCTGCCCTTATTACCCTGTTCTCTATTTTCAAATTTATTAAATGGCTGTGGAGCTTTAAAAGTTTCTATGTGCTTCTTTTTAGTGCCACTTACCTCTGCCTGGGCTGCCTGATACCTCTCAGCGACATTTAAAACCTCCCCCAACTTCTCTGCACCTTGTTCCATGAGAAATTTTCTCAAGTCTGGAGCCATGGACTCTCTCAATTGCTCTATCATGATCATCTCTTTAAGATCTTGGGTCTTCCCCAGAGCAGTCACTTTCTCCAAATAGGTTTCCAGTCTGGCAGAGAATTGGTGGTATGTCTCCCCAGACAACAGTTTGGCATTTTTAAATTTCTTACGATAAAATTCACCATTTTTTTCGTACCTCAATAACAAAGCCTGCTTTAGCATGTCATAATTGTCTTGGTCTTCTCTGTTCATTTTTGCGAAGACTTCATAAGAAGTACCTCTCAGTCCCTGTGATAACTTTAAACTCCACCTCTCTCTCTCTAACCCATATGTAGTAGCTAATAATTCAAAACGACTGAGGTACCCCTCGATGTCATTGTCTTTTTCAACAAAATGGTCGAAATGAAACCCCATAGCTGATGTTGAGGCTCCCTGACTAGCTACAGCATCTGAGGCAAAAGGGCTGGCACCATTTTCAGGAGCATGGCCTTGTAACTCCAGCTCCTTTAGTCGTAATTCGTGCTCCCTTTGCAACCTTCTATCTTCTGCCTCCCTTTCGGCAGTCAATCTTTTATCTTCTGCTTCCCTTTCGGCCTTTTTATCTTCTGCTTCCCTTTGCTGTCGTTTTTCTTCTGCCTCCCTTCTCTTATCTTCTGCCTCAATCTGCAGCCTCTTACGTTCTCTATCAGCCTCAATTTGTAACCTCTTCTCTTCAGCTAACCTCCTATCTTCCCTTTCAATATACTTGTCACATTCAGCAGTTACATACTGAATTAAAACCTGACCATCCATTCCCATATCCTTCGCCGTTAGCACAGCAGCTGATCTGAACTTTGCTAGCTCAGCCATCACACAAAATAACAATGATCAAGGTAAAAATCTAACCAATCAATAACTAAAGTAATTCTAATTACTATTGATTAAGGTAATTCTAATTAACCAATTAATTAATTAATTACCACTGGCTGTGAAGATTCACCAACTTTTATTTTCACTTTCAATTTTAAGGGACACTTTTAATTTTTACAATTTGTCCCCCTGATTTAATTCTCCCACCAGGAGATCCTAATATTACTGATAAGCTAATTATCCCTGGACAAGACCCCAATATATGTAGTGGATTTTGATGGTATTGTATGGTTGATGTTACCTAGTGTGATGTATGAGGTCAGCTGTGAAGGCTCCTGAGATAAATGTAGATGTGAATTACAGAAGGCCCTTCTTACTACCACTTACGACCTCACACATATCTTTTTTTTCTAATGAATGTGGCTACGTTAAAAGTCTAGGGTACTGATATGTAATGTGTTGTGGTAGATTACACACACACACACACACACACACACACAGATATTTAAGAAGTCTAATACTATTAATAAAATTTATAACACACTGAACTAACTCAGGATGTTTTAGTTTTAAAAGTGAAATCTTTTGATAAATTTATTTTGTTCTGAACCAAATGTTTAGTTGGTCAGAACATAAGAAATATTATGGAGTTAAAAATGGAATGCATAATCATGACATAATAAAATGGAAAATGTGTACTTAATTATTTCAAATGACTGGTTAATAATAATTATATTAAGATAGTCCCAGGAGAACTTATTACTAGATATGCTGTTGGGGTGGTGTCATCACTCCCAGTCTATGACTGCCAAACATTGTCCATTGACTTAGGGGATGAATACATAGTTTAATTTCCCACAATGTTATGTCTTTATTTGATGGTGAATTAGAGATAAATTAGTTGAAAATTTCGTTGGTGAAAGTCCAGCAGGCCAGATATAACTTATCTCGCCTGCGTCGATCCTGTACAAGAGTCTTGTGGCCCCACCTGTCCGTGCTGGGGGCAATATACGGCTGCTCTGACACAATGATAGACTGCACTGGTCCACTCTTGTGTATAACACTACAGCATATGACACCGCTTTGGTGCCAAATAGAAACTCACAATTCTGAAACAAAAGTATTGGTCATGTGTCAGAACTCTACCTCATGAGCCACTTCTGCACACAACACTACACAACAACACCACACAGACTGGGTCAGATCTCTCTGACCACACAGCACATCTTACCCAGTTGGTTTCACATAGTATCAGTTTCCCAAGACCACATTGCATCTGAGATATGTTCAATAGCTTCCTGCTATTGAATAAGATAGGTGATATGTTCCACTGATCTCAACACTAGATCCTTTTTCATAGTTTTATTTAGGGGTTCCTATATATTTTCTTTGTATGTATGTCTGTAGACCCTGAACTGGGGCTGGGGATCTAGAGCGAACACTTACTTGTCGTAATCATTTTTATGGTATGGCAGTATCAATCACTCGAATTATTAAAATATACCAAATAAATATTGTTCATTCTTACCAGAATTCAGAATTGAGAACACAGTTACATTTGCTAGTAAAACTCAGCTGAGCTGCTGGCTGTATGATGTCGTCCCACTATATATTTGTATTCTTCTGGAATCAACACCACTTAGTAATTTAAACTGCGTCTCTGAACAGACTTATGTCAAATGGCAAAATTTCACCTCTCTGTCCCGCTACTATAAAATGCGTTGACCAATCGCCGACTTCCCCCCTTGCTTTCAAATTTACAACCAAAAGTCACTTCAGTCAAATCTCAGTCAAGTATGTATTACGGTCTGTTAGTCCGTCTGTCTCTACTTGTTTTTTCATAAAAACACGCTTGGTTCTACATGCATTTCCTACACGAATCTGCCCCTAAGTTATTTTTAGCTACAGTTCTCCACCACTTTCCCTCTCTTTAATTACAGCTCGATTTTTACGTTTGCATGCTCAAGGCCAAGATTTTGGAAACTTTTAGTGACATGGGTTAACAGTGCAGTCGCTCGTCTGATATGAACAATACAGTCTTTTGTCAATATCTTCCTTATTATCTATCCGTCTGTATAATTGAAAGCATATTATTTCTCTGCTCAAGATGGGCTTTCAAACTAGCTAGGTTTTATTTTCATAACTCTATTATTAAGAAAAAAACATATTTTTTTTTTCAAGTTTAGTTTTTGAAATTTGTTCGAGAACCTTCTCTCATGTGTTTTGCCGCGGCATTCAAATAAAGACCAAGTATCGAAAAACGTCCAAGAAATGACTGTCTCGAATAAGAGCTAAGGTCCTTTTCTTGTCCATTTCCTTACTTTATGTCAACTAGGGACGTGAATTTTTTTCCTTTCACCCCCACTTGCGTCTTTTTGCCGTTCGAACTTCAAACACGTGTTCAGTCATATTTTTCCTTTTTTGTGTCCTCCGTTCTCTCCCGTCTACAAAGGGTAAACGTTTCGTCTGCACTTCTAACTCGTTAGTTTTAAATGGCGGTGGGAAAGGCTGGCATGGGCGAGCATGTCTCCTAGTATCTGACGCATTATTTTTAACCCTACATTTCATCGTTAATTTTGGAGATATTTTAACGTTGTATCATGGTGACATCATCACAGTACTTTTGAATTTAATTCCCGTCTTATGACTGGCTGTCACACTAGTGAACAGATAAATGATGATGACTGATGTCAGACGACACTAATCATGGATAACACTCCACTGTGTGGCACCACTGTAATGTGGATTTAGAATAATAATAATAATAACAATAGTAATAGGCTCGCTCCCTAGGAGTACAACCACACCACAATGGCTGACATAAGAAAATCAACACCTTCTACAGGTACTTCCCTTTAATACTTATCTTTTCTTCTTCTTCCATCCTTAGCCACCGACCGTCAAAGCAGTCAGTGGCCATTACGCCTAGTGGCGTCTTAGGGCAACAGCAGATATGTTTTCTTTGCCATTGTTTCCCATCACGCCTAATGGCGTCTTTAGGGCAACGGCAAATCAATCCATTTGCTGTTGTTTCCGTAATCGAAGTGACTGGCAAACGGGTGATCAGCCCGAAGTTTTAATACTTATGCACACACAATAAGGCATCACACGGCCAACACACGTATGAAATACAATATAACAATGAAATGCCTTAACAACTTAGACTGTCAGAATCATACCCGACAGTATGATTTACACTGATTAACTGCCATGACTAACGCTCACCATGAGCGGCAAAAACTGTGACAAAGAAATACTCAAATCTTTGGCAACTTATAACGGCGTGTAACAAATCCAATCCAGACACTACACTGTCCTAGAATCACAACTTAATAATCCAATAGAACTGGAAAATGTCAAGCATTTCTAACAAATAGTCCGTAACAACGCTGGCAAAAGGGAAGAATATATCCGTCCTTCCTGGACCAGAGGCTAGATTCTTACTAACCACCTTCGCGCCTAATTTTCCCCCGCTTCAGCTCGTCACATAACTCGCCGGTTTAGTTATCCCAGTGTTGCCAACCTCAGTGTTGCCCTGCTGATTTTCCGTACAAAAGATGCACTGCGAAATAGCGCCTTGACAACTGACACATTTCGGAACAGTTAATTTGGAAGTACTTGGCGGAGAACTGTGGAGGCCAAGATGCAAAGAATGAACCAGAGCTGGGGCACTGCACAAAGGATGGCCACCGACCGAGCAAAGTGGAAGCAGTTTGCTGCTGCCCTACAAGACGCCACCACGCATGATGGGCTCTGACTGCTTTGACAGTCGGCGGCTAAGGATCAGAGAAGAAGAAGACGAATTTGGAAGTGACTACCCAGAAGAGGGATGCCTGAGGAAATACTGTGGCTTGCTGCAAAGAACTTGAAAACAACTGGAGACTCCAGATCTTCACCACCCTTCAACTCCCATATGAGTATAGATGTTCAGCAAACCTTACGCCAAGTCTTCCTGTTCTGTGCCATCAGTTCAAGATCTTTCCACGTCTTTCTTATCATTTTTTATTTCTGACTGAAGTTTTGTTCTCCGTGTATTTTTTTCGGTCTAACTCTGCTTTTTTTTTAACCCTCCGGATTCCAGATCTGGTATTGCTGTTTAATCTATTATCAGGTTTCCTGAATATGTGTCCTGTCCATCGCCAGCGTCTTCTTCTCATCTCTTGTTTCGCCGGCACTTGTCTAGTGCGATCGCTTAAGTGACCTCTTGTCATACCACTTCACTCCTCCTTTCTACGCAGTCACCAATTTATGAAAATCTGTACTTTTTTTTTTTTAGGTTGTTGTTTTTGTCGTTCTCCATGAGACAGAGCCGTACAATAAGTTCCAGATAAGAAGAAAGAACAACGCTGAGTTAATGACCCGTCTAATGGCGGATCAGCAGGGGATAGATTGTGATAGCTACCATCATTTATGTAACCCCCTGTATCAGTCTCAACGATGCATATCGCCGAGTGTATTCCAATCGATTTCCAACTAGTAAGCTCATGTTGAGATTGTGCGTGTGTTTGTTGTTTCGTTGCTTTTTTGGTTTTGACGCTTACAGTCGAGATAATATACTACTGGACCACCATTAAGGGCCACCATTCAGTTTAGACAAGGTTTATATAATTGATTGGCAAACTGTAAAGCCAAGTGAAAATGTCATTAAAACTGAGCTCAGAGAAATGTGTATACATTTCTGTGTGCACTAGGTTATTTTTTTTTTTAAATGTCCAAAAACTGGGTCACTTTAACCCGCACGCGAAAATTGGCATTGTTGCTGCAAAAACTCGTGGTATTTGCAACACGCCCCACTAGTTCAAAAGGTGAAAAAGTGAGTTGAATTTGAATGCACGTGGAAAATGATCATCGGTAAAGAGTGTTCACCGTTGGTATGCAATAAATCAGTATGACAAGTGGTCGAAATGATCACTGCATTAGCCATGCCACCAAGGAGAAGTCTCAGCACTGTAGACCGTGGTCGAGCCATGGCATGGATTCAGGATGGTCAATCTGTTCGTCATGTTGCAAGACGTTTAGCAGTGTCCCACTCTACCATTCAGAGACTTCTTGAGAGATTTCAAGCTACCGAACATTTGGAAAATCGACCCTGCTCACGAAGAATTATATAAACCTTGTCTAAACTGAATGGCGGCCCTTAACTTTTGTCCAGTAGTATATACCTTGTATAATGACCAAGTGTTTAATTACTATCCATGTTTCTGTGTCCAGTCCTGCTAATCCCCGCTACTGATAAATTTGCTCAGTTATCGCCAGTCTTAATGTCGTATTCCCTGTCTTGAAGGCTTTTGCTGATTCCTTGTTTCTGCTCACGCAGTGTTTTGACGATTTCCCATAGTTGTGTTTTATCTCTGGCCTGTGCCTATGGTTTTGCTGAAAGCATGCTTAGGGGTTTAAGGTATTCTGGTTTTTATCTCTTAGTAGTCTTATTGTAGAGCGTCCGATTGACAGAGTGGTTAGAGCGCTGGTCTCTCACGGCAATGGTGCCGGGGTTCGATTCACGGTATCGACACACTGCAGTTTACCTATCTGTAAATGGGTGCCTGTCTTTGTTTTTGAGTTATGGAAGTAACAGGTAACGAGGAAGGGAGCTGGTCACCCCACTTCTGGTTGCTGGACCTAGTATAGTGAAATCTATAACACTTCATTCTCCTACGGCAGCATCTGTTGTGGGACTACCTTTACCTTTAGTCTTAGTGTATGTCCCTGTTAACTCGTACCCACGATGAGGGACCCACAGATGCAGCAATAGAGGATGCAGTCAGCGACCCATAGCTTGACTGCTTGCGTCAGGGTCAGCGAACCAGAGCTGACCAAGACCCTACTCCACCTCCACGTGGTGGTCCTGGAAACAGGCTGCATCACTGCAGTCTGGCTGAGAGAGTATGGATCGAAAAGGGAAGGCAAACCCGGTCCTAAAAAATGCCGTGCTGAAGTTGGATGTGTCGGCCGAAAGGCGCAGATATCACAGCTCCGGCGTAAACAGACACAAGGCAACCACCGTCCTTTTCAGGACGAACGAGGAAGAAGAAGAAGAAGTACTCACGATGAAATAACTCTTCAACGCCCATCTCCTCACCCCACCAAAAATTCTGTTCTGTTTTCTGTCTATACCATTTTCCCAAGATACTTTGCATTCAGGGAAGATCTTCCGTAGTCCATGTTGTATTAATATATGGCTGTGCTATGTAAGCAATCTACCTAAGGAAAATTCTCCGAATATTTAGGCAGAATGCCATCACCAACCAAGAACTACTTACTCGGAGCAACCAATAGGACATGCACACCATGATAGCTGGCAAACGCTGGAAGAGACCATGATGCCACGACAAGAACAGCTTTGCCATGGATCCCTGAAGGAAAGCGAAAAAAAGAGGCCGACAAAACACAGCTTGGCAGAGAACTGTGGAGGCCGAGATGCAAAGAATGAACCAGAGCTAGGGCACTGCCGGAAGGATGGCCGCAGACCGAGCAAAGTGGAATCAGTTTGTTGCTGCCCATCCAGACGCCACCAGGGGTGATGGCCACTGACTGCTTTGACAGTCGACGGCTAAGGATCAAAGAAGAAGAGGATGCTTTGTAAGAAGCTTTCATGTCTCTACTGTGGTGAGAAGGTTCTTCATATGGTCTTTAAAAAAAAACGCATTTCTATTTGCGTGTCTCTTTCTTTTCAATGTTCATATACTCATTATAAGTTATACCAAGAATCACCTAAAACATCTTATTGACAATCTGTGTATATCTTTTTGTCAACATATGCTGTCATGATCCACGTTTCACGACGCATACGTAAACGGGGAAATTACTAAACAGCGCTGGAGTCCATACGTTTGGTTCGAAGAGAGATGATTTTGAATTGCCATGCTGATTTAAATGCTATTAGAATCACCTTTGTACTGTTAATGCTAGTGTTTATGCTTCAGATCAGGGTTTCTTAACCTTTGGTCCACAGATCCCTTTGGGGGTTCTAGGAGGTACTTGTGCATAATCGAACATTTGAAATGCAAAGTTTTATATTGGGCAATCACAAGTGCGTCTTATAGCCTTCATCAGACAATCCAAGCGCCGCCGTATCATCAACATCAACAACAACAACAACCAGTTTGAAGTCATGCATTTAAAGGATCATCACATCTGGTCTAAAGCTAGAAGGAAGAAACGCATGACATATTGTGCATTGAATGGAAAGCCACAGGATGGCGATAATAGTGATGATGATGGTGGTGGTGATGATGGTAATGATGATGATAATGATGATTTATGGTAGTGGTGATGATGATGTGAGAGCGATGATAGTATGGATTGTTGGTGGTGATGATGATGATGATGATAATATTGGGATTATGTCCTTGTTGGCGATGATGATGATGTGAGGATGGTGATGATGTGCTTTAGGCTTGACCCCTTTAGAATATCCCTGAACAGGGAATGATATAAAGTGAGTATAGGTTTTAATATGGCTCTAGGGTTACAAACGCGACAAATCCCACAAAAACCACGCGAGACATCTATTGAAAGTGCAGAATAATCCTTCCCAAAAATCCCCTTGCTTGCGTCTGGGAACCCGGTCTCTTATTCCTGGAAGCGGTAGATTTCATATTTAACACAACCCAAGTAATTATGTGCGACCATTAGCAGCCTGTTAAAGAAGGTATAAAAGTGAGCTATATCCCAGCTAAAAAACGCGCGAGACGGGCTTTAATAAAATCTTGATATAATTTTAATCTTCAAAATAATCTCTATCATACGACCAAGTAACCCGTCAAAAACATGACGTGAAATAATATTGTTGTTCAATTTTTTTGTTTTTGCTACATATCCTGATGGCGGCACTAATTCTTCTGTAATTGTTGTATTCCTTTCCATTCCATTTCGACTTCATTGGATCTTCGTGGTCAAACTTATCACGACTTATGATCAGTGGTCAAAGCACGATGGCTAAAAATGGAAAGGTCTGCGTGCTTGTTAAGGGGTTTCCCTACAGTGAAAACTAACTTTTGTTCTAATAACATTTTCAAACTTTTTATGTGCTCAATAGACACAGTGTATGTCCATGAACCAAATTCTACAGTTTATTTTGTTAAAAAACATGTGGTTACCATGGTAACCAAAAAAATCCGCCATATTGGATTTTCACCACTTTTCGAGAGCTAAAAACTTATGTTTCCCATTGACCAAACTTTACCAAATTGCACACACATGTTGTGACTGACAATTAAAACAATTTATCAGGGGCTTTTTTTGATAAGTTAAAAATTCTATTTTTAATGATTTTTTTAAAAAAATACACTATATTTGTATGAAAAACAATGAAAAAAAAATATTTAAAAAATATATCAAAGCAAATTACCAAAATATCAAAAATAGCCCCTGTCATTTTAAAGGTATATATGTGTCCTACATGCATGCCAAATTTCAGACTGATCTATTAGATAGTTTGTAAAAAATAACATTTTTTGTTAATAAAATGTAACTCCGCCCATGCCGGTCCCAAGCCCGGATGAAAAAGGAGGAGGGCGGCCTGCATGGAGGCCGTAAGGAGGCAGCCCCTCCACCATGCAAAGGCACAACAGGCCAATCACCTGTTTGTCTTAAACTATGATTACGAGAAATACAAGAGAGAAAACCGGACTGATTCTAAAGGCGACGAACTGGAACGGACTACGGACTACGACTTATGGAACTTGGAACACAAGAAGTATAAATGGGAAGGAAGAGGAGCTGGTGGAAGAGATGAGGAAAGCAAAACTAGAAATCCTGGCTATAACAGAAACGAAGAAAAAAGGACAAGGAGTCATGGATCTCGATGGCAACACGTTGCTCTACAGTGGTGTACCCATATCTGAAAGAGCTAAAGGGGGCGTGGGTTGCATTGTGGCCCAAAATCAAAAAGATAGTATCAAGGGATGGAACTTTGTCTCGGAGCGCATTATGGTTGTAAAACTAAAAGAAGGAGAAACCATAGTCAACCTGGTCATAGTGTATGGGCCAAATGAGGATGAGAGAGCAGAGGTCAAGGAGGAATTCTTCGAGCTGCTTCAAAGGACAGTGGATGACTGCCTAGATGAAGTTATCATGCTCGGAGATTTTAATGCCAGAGTTGGAAATGACCATGCTAGATGGGGTGGCGTTATCGGAAGATATGGAGAAGATACTCTCAATGACAATGGAAAGCGACTCCTTAGATTCTGCAGTGAGCAGAATCTGATCATTACAAACACAAAGTTCCCCCATAAGCGCATACATGCATACACTAGATGTGAACCAACCAAGAATGAGAAGTCAGTGATCGACTATGCCATTGTTCGGAGAAGCTCATTCAGATATGTCCGAGATGCAAGAGTCTGGAGGGGGCCAGAGATTGGAAGTGATCACTACCTGCTAACAATCAAACGAACAACTGAAAGAGTTGCTCAGCCTAGGAACTGCCCAACATCACGCAAGAAACCAAGTAAACGAGCAGGAGAAATGAGCATTAGGACCTACAAGCTGAGAGAGCCAGAAATTAAGACCAGATATCAGGGGCTTATTGCTACAGCAGTGAGCAACACAGAAGAACGACCTGATGACTTGGAAACCCTCTGGAATAAATTCAAGGATATCATAAAGACAGCTGCTGCAGAAGCATGCGGTGAAGTCCAACTTGGGAACCAGAGAAAGAGGACACCTTGGTGGACAGAGGAAGTCAAAGAGAAAATAAGAGAGAAGAAAATGGCATGGAAACAATACTTAGGAGCTAAAAACACAACAGGACAAATGGAAAAATATAGAGAATATGTGATACTCAGAACAGAAGCAAAGAACAAAGTGCTAGCAGCAAAACAGAAGTCCTGGGAAGAATTTGGAGAAAAGCTAGAAAAAGATGCACAAGAAAACCAGAAATTGTTCTATAAGACCCTAAAGAACATGAGGAGGAAAAACAATGCCCTCTCAAATTTATAAAGGACAAGCAAGGCAAATTGCTTACTGCCCCGAAGGAAGTAATGGAAAGATGGAAAGAATATTTCTCAGAACTCCTGGATGGTGAGCATGGTGAAGCAACAGAAATGATAACCACTAGCACAGAAGAGAAAACCAATGATGGTGAAGATGACATAAAGATGGAAGAACTGAGGGCAGCACTAGAGAAAATCAAGATGGGCAAAGCAGCAGGGCATGATGGTATAACACCAGAAATGGTTAAGTACATGGGAGCATCAGGCGACCTATTACTCTTAAAGGTCCTACAGGCAGCATGGTGCAACAAGACCATACCAAAGGATTGGGAGATTGCCATCATAACACCAATTTTCAAAAAGGGTGACAATCGACAATGTGGAAACCATAGAGGCATATCCCTTCTCAGTGTCCCTGGTAAAATCTACTCTAGAATCCTAGAGCAGAGACTCCGACGCCTAGCTGAGCCACAATTGGATGAGGTCCAGTGCGGATTCCGAGCAAACCGAAGTACTCAAGACCTAATCTTCACACTCAGACAGCTGAGTGAAAAGGCCCTTGAGTATAAGAGTGAGATCCATCTTTGTTTCATAGATCTGGAAAAGGCGTTTGACAGAGTCCCCTGGAGCAAACTTTGGGACTGTTTGGCAAGGAAGAATATTCCAGCACCTCTGATTCATGCTATACAGAGCTTCTACAAGTCTTGCAGAAATTATGTGAGGACAGCAAACCATAAGTCAGAAGAGTTCAGGACCACCACTGGTGTAAGACAAGGTGATATCCTGTCACCTTATCTTTTCATACTCCTCATGGACGATGTCATCAAGGCATGTAAGGAGAGAACAAGAAAGTATTCAGTGGGGTACTGGAAGATGAGACAGGTCTATATTTCGGAGCTGGCATTTGCTGATGATGTTGCCCTGATTGCTAAATCAGAGGCACATCTCCAATCCAACCTGCAAGTCTGGAAGGAAGAGCTGGAGAAGAGAGGGATGGTCATAAGCAGCTCTAAAACAAAATCCATGGTGATATCACGAGAAGAAAGAAAACATCAGATTAAGTTGGGAGAACAGGTCCTGGAGCAGGTCGACCACTTTAAATATCTCGGAGCTATTATAGACCGAAAGGGAGGCATCAAAGAAGAGTTGGCCACTCGAAAAGCAGCGGCTGGGAGACTTTTTCAGGCCATAAATCGTGGATTCCTCAGCAAGAAAGAGGTTGGTAAGAAAACGAAGATGGCTGTATACCGCTCCACCTATGTCCCAGTTTTGACATATGGATGCGAGTCGTGGGCAATGACTACAACCCACAAAAGCCAGATCCAAACCTCAGAAATGAGGTATCTGAGGAAAGTGGTTGAAGTAACAAGAAGAGACATGGTCCGCAACCAGACGATACGTCAAGGCCTGAAATCCCATCCGCTGCAGACCCAAATAGAACAGTCCCAACTAAGATGGTTTGGCCATGTCTGCAGAATGGGAGAAGATCGGCTACCACGACAAGCATGGGAAACAAAGAGCCAGGGATCCAGACCTCCAGGACGACCCAGAGTTCGCTGGGAGGACAACATTAGACAATCTTTGAAGGACCGAGGACTAGAATGGAACCAGGCCAGGAAGAAGACAGCTGATAGAATGGTCTGGCGCTCTCTCTTCCAAACCTCTACACTTCACGGTAGAAGGGGAACGACTAAGTAAGTAAGTAAGTTAATAAAATGTTAGTTTTGAGAAAAATGCATTTTAGTCACCGAATGACTTGTCTTGTCCAATATACTCCATTCTGGGGGGCTGAATGTGTTTAAAATTGTCCAGCACTATATGCTGCACCTCCTTCAGCTTCCTGCAGCTGCTCCTCTTGCCTTTATCTTGCCTAATTTTTCTTCTTTCCTTCTACATGGTAACCAAAAAAAAAAACAACCGCCATATTGGGTTTTACACCAATTTTCAAGAGCAAAAATCTTATGTTTACCATTGACCAAACTTTATCAAATTGCATACACATGTTGTGACTGACAATTAAAACAATTTATCTAGGGCTTTTTTTAATAAGATAAAAATTCTATTTTTAATGACTTTTTTAAAAAAATACACTATATTTGTATGAAAAACAATGAAAAAAATATATTTAAAAAAATATATCAAAGCAAATTACCAAAATATCAAACAAAGCCCCTGTCAATTTAAATGTATATATGTGTCCTATATGCATGCCAAATTTCAGACTGATCTATTGGATAGTTTGTAAAAAAAAAAACATTTTTTGTTAATAAAATGTTAGTTTTGAGAAAAATGCATTTTAGTCATCGAGTGACTTGTCTTGTCCAATATACTCCATTCTGGGGTGGCTGAATGTGTTTAAAATTGTCCAGCACTATATGCTGCCCCTCCTTCAGCTTCCTGCAGCTTCTCCTCTCGCCTTTGTCTTGCCTAATTTTTCTTCTTTCCTTCTACCCTGGTAACCAAAAAAAAAACAACCGCTATATTGGGTTTTTCACCAATTTTCAAGAACAAAAATCTTGTTTCCCATTGACCAAACTTTATCAAATTGCACCCACATGTTGTGACTGAAAATTAAAACAATTTTACTCATGATTATTTTAATAAGTTTAAAATTCTATTTTTAATGATTTAAAAAAAAAAAAACTATATTTGTATGAAAAAATATTTTTTTAAATATTTTTTTTTTAATTTATAAAAGAAAATTACCAAAATATCAAAAATGCAGATGTGTTACTTTAAAGATATAGATGTGTACTACTCATGATTATTTTTATAAGTTTTAAATTATATTTTTAATGATTTAAAAAAAAAAAAACTATATTTGTGTGAAAAAATATTTTTTTTAAATATTTTTAAAAAATTTATAAAAGAAAATTACCAAAATATCAAAAATGCAGATGTGTTTTTTTTTTAAAGATATAGATGTGTACTACATGCATGCCAAATTTGAGACTCCTCTGTTTGATAGTTTTAGTGAGAAATCGTGCATTTTCGGCACAAATTTGAAAATCATAGCATGGGGGTGGTGCCGACAATATGCTTTTTGATACATCAAATGCATTTTTTATGTTATAAAACCTTGCTCAATCGATTCCTCGATGATTATTTAATAAAATAAGCTCAAAAGTAAAAAATCTATATTTTGTACGTAAAATCCAGTTTTCATAGTAGTGGACCTCCTTAAATGGGTGTTCAATTTAAGCTTTCACTGTGCAGTGCGCGCCGTTTCGATATTTTCCCGAAAATGAACCTTGAAAAGAATTGCCTGTTCTTTTAATGGGTGCTCAATTTAGTTTTCATGGTGCAGTGCGCGCCTGTTTCTCAAAAAGCTGGTGGGATCTTTCTTTCTTTCTGTCTTTCTTTCTTAATGTCTGTCTGTATTTTTGTCTGTCTGTCTATATTCGTTCTTTCTTTCTTAATGTCTATTTGTCTGTATTCTTTATTTCTTTATTTCTTTCTTCCTATCTTTCTGTCTTCTTTCTTCCTTTCTTTCTGTCTTTCTTTCTTCCTTTCTTTCGTTACTATACTTCTTTCTTTCATGACTGATATTACCACTGAGCAAAGCAAGCCGTTCTGTATTGTTTTTCACTCAATGTTGAACTCACCTAAAATGGTCAAAATTTTTTATCGAACCGAGAAAATTTCGTCTGGTGAGCACAAGCTTCCTGTGGTGCGGAAAATTACGTACGGTTATTAAAATGTCTGAAACCGCTCGCAAACAACAACGAATAATAAATAATTCAAGGTGTGCCGAAAGGGACGAGTAGTGGCGCGGTAGAATATGAGCGATCTTTTTACTCCGATTACTTTTCCTCTTTTTAACGGTTAGTTGTTTCTGTAAGTTTTTTTTTTTTTTTAAATACTTCAGTTTCCCTTCGGCGGTTTTTTTGTTGTGTGGTTTGTTTTTGTTTTCCAAAAAGATGTCATGCCAGAGACCAGTGATGAAAGGAAACTTTGTACAGAGCAATAGAACGGGAGGAAATCTAATCACCAAAAGTGTCCCCCGTCGGACAAGTGTTTCGGCCCTTTATTGTCTGTACACTCTGAGGGGGGGGGGGGGGGGCCGAAGTGTTGCAACTTTCAACTTCATTCCAGGTTTTATGCATGCTGCCGGCCTGAGGCACTTGTGAAAGTAACCGTTCTGTTGCATTATAAATTATTGTCCTAAATTCTATAGCCTGTTGCGGTTGCTCCACATCCAGCATGCACTCTCCGCCCTTTTACGGTGCGAAGGACTCTGAGGACCACCAAGGTTAAGGTTTTAGCGAGGGATGTTAAGAATTCCTTGAACGTGTGAAATCATATTAGCAAAGATGTAATGCATTAGGTCCGTGCGTTTGAAGAAGCTTGTTGCGCAGATGAGAAGGGAGTGGGCCAGTTTTTATTTACACAGTTTTTAAGAGGAGACAGTTTGTGGACGCGACAGACAACAAACAAGAATAAAAAAAGTTCAAAAGAGCCGTATTGGTATTAACAAAAACTAAGAAAGCAGACTAAAGAGTCTTGGCAAAGTTACCGAGTTCCAGGAGCGAAACCTGGTAGCGTCACGCGTCCATTCTACCCAGCTGTAAAATGGATACCTGGCTCTGTTGTTGAGTTAGGGACGACTAAAGACAGCGAGGAATCGGAACTGATCACGCCATCGCATATAAAAAAAGCTGGACCTAGTGTCGCTACCCTGCGACTGTATCTACTATTGGAAAACCAATACCTTTTACGCAGTGGCGGCTTTCTTTAATGAGCTGTTGAGCTGCAGCACCCCCTGTAAAAAAAAAGGACTGCATACTGTCTCTACTACATTATAATACATAATCCGGACAGACTAAAAAATTGAGGATACACCGGAAGGGTTAAAAAAAAAAAATTATCCAACACCGTATTGCGAAAAGTGCTGCACACGATGACAGTTCAAGTGACCTTGACCTCTTATAAGCGATGCTTGTTATACACACAGGAAAGAGGCCAGCTGCGATTGGGTTGAATTTATTTACTAGTGCTGCAGCGGAACACAGCTCAAGTGCAACGAACTCTAATTAAAGGGAAGTTACAATGAAAATTTTAAACACGAGAAATAGCAGCATACATGTCTGTGTAACCTGGTTTGAGACTCGGGAAGCTGCTTCGACTGACAAGGATTACTCCTAGTTGCAGTAAACTTTTAAAATAACTTTTCAGAACTTCTTGACAGATTTTAGATGAGATAAGACACTAATCATTTGTGTCTGGGTTGATATTGTACATGTGTGGTAAAGTGGGATGTTATAAATATTTATAGGGGACTTATTGTACTGACTGAGATCAGCTGTGAAGGTATCTATATCTAATAAGAGTAGTGTATTATAGATAACCTTACTTACTGCCACA
Source organism: Oreohelix idahoensis (assembly GCA_024509875.1). Lineage (NCBI taxonomy): Eukaryota > Metazoa > Mollusca > Gastropoda > Stylommatophora > Oreohelicidae > Oreohelix > Oreohelix idahoensis. The sequence continues at coordinate 473,783 of JAMPIV010001080.1, forward strand.
TATGTATACCTCAGTCAGAATTATTCTGGAATAGTGTGATGACTACGTTATATGTCTAGGGTATGTGTATGATGAAGTGTAAGTCATAACAACAACAGACAGATAAACAATTTAATTTATTCCACCACACTTGACAACACTGTGACACTCACATACATATAACACTCTAAGAGGACATCTTAAAGGAGTCACTGATAACTTTTCAAATAACAATATGTATTCAGTGCTGTCATGAATGTATATGTGTCCTGATTCAAATACAAAGGGAACCAGGAATCACAATCAATTTTAATTACAAGTTATATGTACAGAATTTATTAATATGATTCTTATAGTGACATATATTATTAATGGTATCCTATGTGTGTCAGTTGTGTAGTGGTAATATGAGGTAATACTGGTTTTGTTTTGTTCAAGCTCTGATGGTATTTGTCATCATGACTTCAATAGTTTGTTTCTATTGGAACTAGTATTGGAGATGTTCTCAGTTCCTGGTATTAAAACAATTAAATTCCCCTCTTAATTTTAGTTTATAATGTCATTTTAAGATGGGGGTACATAATGTTGAGCTCCATGGCCACACTCTCTTATCTTGCGTGATGACTGCAGTAAAAGACTCCTCTGCTCGATTATTTAAATGAGTTCTGGAGCCACCCCACTGGTTGCTATATGGACCAAGGAGTATGCTGTCCACCTCTGGCTTCAACAAAGCTCTGACCAGGTGCTGCTCAATAACTTTAAGACCACGGTCCCTGAAACAAGAAGGTTGTACCTTCTACGTCAGAACTAATTTATACTCCATTTCTACACTGAGCACAATACATCACAAACATTGAGTTCAGAGCGTTAGGCCAACTGTCAGCTTCATCTGAAATACTTTATACCAGTATTTCCCTCCCTAATGGTTACTACGCCTCTGCAATTCCAGCATTATTTCTTTCTAGTTAATAATCTAGGTGTCAGTGTACTGTTTGGCCATTCCATGCAGTTTTACTTTCCTCCGACACCTTCTGTTCAGGCTGGAGCACTATAGGCTTTACATCATGTTCGCTACTGAACCACACATATATACAGACATAAATTATCAATTTACATTCAGTTTTCATTAAAAGATATTGAATATTTCAAGCTTACCACAATTCATGGAAATAATAATAAACAGTTTCGTTGACTGGCAATGAATATAGCACAACTCCGATCTGCCGATGTCCCAGGCTTTATTTTATAAAAAATATACACTGGTGCTCAACGTACTGTTTCTTAGTAGGTTTATTACAAGATGTGGCAATGAACAGACGCTCTGAATTGAGTATATTCGTAGCTCTACCCAATCAAACCATGTCTACACATCTTTTCAAAAAAGTACCCCTTTCTCACCTTTCCCCTGACAACACAAGATAGTATTTATAGTCCGACCAATCGTGTTTAGTCTTTCATTTGTTGCGCTCCAATCAAATAGGAGTTAACATGGTAGGCTATTTCCGTAACGTAATGTTTTTTCAAACACGTTATAAAAAAATTTTATGAGCAGAAATGATTTCATGCTGTCAGGCACCCCCACTATTTTATTTTGGCCATAACTTGGTAATTCCTAGACTATTTGCGTAACGTTTTACATATTCTTTGTCAGCAAACCCTAAGGAACCCAAATATACGAATTTAAGGGAGCTAGGTGGCTGCGTTCAAAATGTGCATTTTCTACCACCTCCTGTTCACTTCACTCCCCATGTGGTGTCTGGGTACTGTCATGTTTTCAAACGTAAACCGGTATAATGTCATAATTCCCAATAAGCGTTTTTCAGGATTTTAAAACCTAACTCTGGTATGGGTAGTGAATTTTATCACTGTCGATTTGAAATAAAGTTAGTGCATGTGGCCTTACACGCGTGATGGCAGCAATTGTGTATCGCGCGACGCGTGTTTAGTGTTGCAGGTGTCCCTGCTTTCTGCCTCTCCCTTATCTCTATCCTTTAGTCCATCTGTCTTTTAGTTACGCCGTGTATAAGATGGAATGAATGAAATATTAAATTTAGGTCATTGATCAGCTTGCGTATCTCAAGGTTTTTCCAAGAAATACAGTACACGTTTCATTGAAGAAAGCGTGCAGCGACACAGTAGGCTTTTACTATCAACGTGAAAGCGTTACAATTTGCCGACGAAGTAGAAAACAAGGGGGATTTCGAGTACAGTCATTGTGACAGCACTGTTCTTTACCATTCTTCTTTCCTTTTATTAAATTTATTTGTTAGGCTTTGCATTTACGTTTTAATTTATATATGGGGATTAGAATAATTCACGACAACATGGTGGTCACAATTTGTGAGTGTTAAGTATAGTACTTTAAATGAATGAACAGTGCAGCACCCCCAATTACAACCCCCTGGAACCGCCACTGCTTTTACGACATCTTTTTACAAAAGAATGCAGCTGAAGATCTCAGAACGTAATCATCATCAGTTGCCATCTCCACATCGAAATGTCGGCTGCAATTAATCTCCAACGTCTCCTGTCTCTTGTCTTGATAGTGCACTCTGAAAGATTTTTTCCTGTCCATCTCTTGATGTTATCTTCCCACTAAAAGCGCTGTCTTCCGTTTGCACGTTTGCCTTCAACTCTTCCTTCTGTTATGGTCTTTAGTAAGGTGTTATGTCTGTTTACATGGCCAATATATTTGTGCAGTTTAATCTTGATTTCCCTTATTAAGTCTCTTTTCATTCCTCGGTTCATAGCAGAACGTAATAGCTGTGCCAAATTACTACCATGTGCTGCTTATTCTCTAAATCTTATTGGTCGCAGTGCTGTTGACTGCTGTCCGTTGACGGGAGGTTTTTTCTCAACTTTACATACGTGTTTTCCTGCCTCTGCACACGATGGGCAGTTCTTAAAACATATTTAGGAAATACATGTGTAATGAAATATCTCTCAGATACTCGTCGGGAAGGACATGCAGCAGCAACGAGCGAAATTACGGAATACTGTTTAAGAATTGTAGATGCATTAAACAGCATAGATAAAGATAAATCACAAAAAGGAACTACCAAGCAAAAGACAGAAACATTGCAAACAAGATAGAAAAGCTAGTTTATACAGTTGACATTCAAAAATCCGGCCATCGATAATCCGGTTCCTTCAGATTTCCGGCATGGATTTCGGAGCGCATTTTTAAATTTACCGCGTTGGCGTGCCACTGTTTTCTGGAGCAGTTTATGTTTTGATGCAGCTGTTGGGTCTTGCTTGCACGTGTTAACAGGCATTCCTGCTCATTCCATCATTTATTTGCTGCTGTTTAGCCCCATTATGGATTCAGCAAATAAAAGAAGTGGTGTAAAACGTAAACATCGTGCATTGTCGATCGCAGATAAAGTGTACAGGTAGTCATTTTCTGTTAAATATATACAGAATATATAACCATAAAAAATCCGGCATTTTCAAAAATCCGGCACTCCTCAGGTCCGGAGGTTGCCGGATTTTTGAATGTCTACTGTACTGACTAACGTTTGGGAGTGAAGTTTTACAACGCTCTCATCACGCAAGTAAAGCTCTCCAAGAAAAAAAATTGGATTTAAGGACATGTACAGATCTCTACCAATCAAAATAAAACCCCCCCCCCCCCCCCCCCAGCATTTTCCTCATTTTCCTGTTCCTTTTGGCGTTTTCTCCTCTCTTCTGCTTGCCGTGCGAGCTTCTTTTCACCCAATTCGAGGTGGCGCCGTAGAGAGCATCGACACTTGGTGCGATCCGCAGCTTCATCCTCCCAGGTGCTGGATTTATGTCATGTTCCCTCATGCCTCTCTTGCACACATCTTCGAACCGTTGTTGCGGTCTCCCAATTGTTCTTTTGCCATCTACCATATCTACCAATCAGTAGTAGATCATTTATACCCACTGAGAAATGAGTTCCAAAGATGTAAAGACACATAAGAAAATACCTTTCGTTATGCTGACTTTAAAGACGCCAAATCCCGAAAGCTAATCAGACAAAAACAGGATGACGGAAAAGTGCTAGAAATAGCTTTCAGTCCTGGAGACAAATTTCGCATAAGTACTTTCAATATTACAACTGATTTACTTGAAGCACATATGAAAAGAAGATCTGAAAGTGTAAAAAGCATGCCCAGTAAATACCCTTGTTTAACTTAAACGGACTTATCTGATGAATAATAGTCACAAGATTCAAAACAAAATCCAGCGGTATCATGATCTAAACACAAATCTTTTTGGAGAATTACGGCAATTTTACCGTTCTTATATGCGTGCAAAATATAATAATACAAGGAAAAATAGAAATTAGCCACATTGATCTTCATGGCGCAGTCATGAAAGGTGGAGTACAATGAGTATATCCAGATTTAGAATTTGTTCTATGTATTTTCTTAATAGTTTATTTTCATAATATGCTGTATATATCTTAGTGGTTCTGTGTCTCTAGATTTCTCCTACCCAATTTCTATTGTATCCTGTTTTACGTGCTTCCTGATGTTCTTAGAATAGTTATTAGCGCCTTTCTTTTAACTCAGTAGTTGTAACCCAGTCAGTACCGCACTTCCTGATCTATAACCAGTATTCGAGAATAGACGAGGTTATTTAAAAGGGAGGTTATTTATAACATAGTTGCTGAAAATTGTCCTTTGCATCTTTTAAGCTAGCGGAGACCCGGAACTCACAGTTACGACCACCAAATGACCTTTACTGGTACGGGTTCCACGCATGTCAGACCTCTTAAATACTTTTTTTGTTCTCACACAAAGACCAAAGCGGCACCATTTGTCTTTGCTGTTTAATGCCGTTATACACGTCTGCTCATAAATATCTCTGCTGACGAGATTCGAATTGCATGTCCTCTCAACTTAAATGATACGCTCTGGTGGTTAGAATATTGCTTCGATCGTTTCAGGTCTGTTTTTGAGACATATTGCCAGTTATTTCCGTACTGGCGTTTTGCAATAGTGATTATAGTAGATTCTGTATTCCCGTTATGTTAGGCTACAGAAAGAGATGATTGTCAAGGGACATTAATCGCATAAACATGTTCGCTGAAGTTGTAACTCTGTAACTTGTCCCCGAAGTTATCAAAATTCATCAAAAGATACAACAGAGTAATTAATATGTAATTTCTCGTTCTCAGGGTGAGCTCCTCAAAGGTGTCCAAGACGCTTGGCGAAGTCCTTCTTTGTGAATTGCATTTCAACGAACAATTGATTGTTTGCCGTGGAAGACCATGCTTTCTCATAACCAAGGTTGTGGAGAATCGGCCAAAAAATGTTCCCACTCTGGCTACAGTATTTTTTACTAGTCATATGGCATATAAATTCGGAGTCGGAGTCCGGACATTTTTTATTGACTTCAACTCCATTAAAAAACGACTCTCAAACTCCCGACTCCGATTATATAGTCCTGCTCATAACTCCCGTTTGGCATTGGCAACTGCTTCTGCTGCTCTGCTCCCTGTTTCGGTTGCCCTTTTCTTCTTAAGTTGTCATCAGGATTCTATCGGAAGTCTGAGTCCGAGTTTAGCGAGGGTGCCAATTCTTATTATTTCTATCTCAGGGCCGAGCCACAGTATTGTGTTTGTACGAATTTTTATTATTTATGTCTCAGGGCATCGCGACAAAGCGTGCAGTCTGGCAGTATGCCTGCCTCATCCTTATATCGCTATTTGGGACCCAAAGATGCAGCAATAGATAATGCAGTCAGCGACCCATAGCTTGACTGCTTGCATCAGGGTCAGCGAACCAGAGCTGACCAAGACCCTACTGCACCTCCACGTGGTGGTCCTGGAAACAGACTGCATCACTGCAGTCTGGCTGAGAGAGTAGGGATCCCAGAAGGAAGGCAAACCCGGTCCCAAAAATGCCGTTCTGAAGTCGGATGTGTCCACCGAAAGGTGCAGATATCACAGCCCCGGCGTAAACAGACACAACGCAACCACCGTCCTTTTCAGGACGAACTTGAGCTGAAGGCAGGTGACAGGAAGACTGGGCATAAGTTTGTTGAAGGCCTATGCTCCGTGGGGAGCTCAAGAGTTATGATGATAACGAACGACGCTGAGAGCATCTCAAACGCGCCATTTAATTATGATGCCAGGACTGTATATATAGTTCATGTTACGATCCCCTCGTGCTGCGGTAGCTTTAGAACTCTAGGTTGACCAATGTGTTCCGCTCTTGTTCACGTCCAGGCGCAGCAAAGCGCTGTTGGAGTCTAGTGATGACAGAGTGGGCACTGCGAGCCTCCTTCTCGTCCTCCATCGTCTCCCGACTTATCTTCATGATATGACAGAATGGGGAGTGCTGAGTAAATAATAAACATTTATGGGCATGCTGCTGGTATTTGTAAGAAATAAAGAAAGCTAGACAACATAAAAGTAACACAAGGGATAGGTTTACCGGGGAATCGAACCCACAACCATCCGAATGGCGCCATCACCTAGCTGCGGGAGAGAATAGTGACTGCCAACATGTCCACTGATTCCTGTGTAAGTCTGTTGCTTTTCCGTTCTCTTGTTGTTTTACTTCGTTATTTCTAACCAATGAATTTTCGGAAATAAACTCGGTGGAGATGCAAATAGCCTGAAGCTGACCACTGCATTGAAAATATGAAAGTAGACGTCTGATAGCGCACGAAGATGAAGAATGACTGTAGCATACCCATTTTATGTTTATTGTTTACGGTGCATAGGCCCCGTTTGTCCCTTTTTGTTTGTTTCTGTGGGGTGTGCTTGTTACACACCTTTGAAGCCCATATGAGATAATCTTAAGTTTTCGCCACTGTTGGACCACTACTGCAAAGCAGGGGAGGCAATACCGTCACAGTGCTGAAGTTGCAACACCTGCTGGTGCTTACATGTTGTTGTGGCTTTTCAAATTCCTTTGTACGTTCACCAGTTGGTTTACGTGTCAGGAGTGGGATATGGTGTTTTAAAAGTATCTAAAGAAAGTACCATAGCAGAAACTGCCTTTGGGATGTGAGTGTTAGAGACTTCACCATACTGCGTCCAGCTTTTTGTATGAGGTGGGATGACAGGTTCGCTTCCTCGTTGCCTTTGCCTTCCCTAACTCGAGATCAGAGTTAAGTGTCCATTAGGGCAGGTTATTGAGGTTGGTTGAAACTGCCTGATTCAGAGATGGCACCAATCTGTAATATGCCGTTAGTTTTCTGTAATCGTATAACCTATGTTTTCTGTAAATATGCCGTTAGTTTTGTATGTCTAAATTGCCATTGTAATAACAGTGAGGTAGAGAACCTGTTATTCTTTTTTCCCTAAAAAGTGGTTCTATTTTCTTCACAAACGCCACTCTTACGTTCAGGGAAAAACATGGTCATGCATGATTTGAGTGGCATTGTTCTCACACACGTCTCCGGTTGTGGGGGATTTGTGTTGCCCGTTAATCAACACAGAACCAATCACCTTGAAAGAACAAATTAACTTGTATAACAACGTGTTTTAGTTGACGTGTCGCATAACCTTCAGTGTTCTTAATAATAAATTACTTTTAGCTGGGCATGATTTTTTTTTTGGTTTTATTTTTCAGATGTAGGATTTTTTTGTGTTTTATTTTTCAGATGTAGGATTTTTTTGTGTTTTATTTTTCAGATGTAGGATTTTTTTGGGTGAAAGTTGACCTGTGCCTTTTGCGCTGTCTAATCGTGTTGATAGTAAAATTCATTAAAGTGGACGTGTCTATCATTCTCTTGAAAATACAAGGGGATTGACATAATTCTTGGGCCTGACCATGAAGGAGTCACAGGAGGAAGATGAAACTTGGCACATTTAAAGTTCATCACATTTGCACTGAATGTGTGAAGTACGCGTTTGTTTCTTCAATGGTTTTTCCCGCTACGGTGCACGGCGCAATGTACCCTATTGACTGGATCTGCTGCTCCAAAGATTTGACAAAACAATGGAAAAGAAGGAGGCCAGAGCTGTGATAAAATTTCTGATGTTTCAGGGAAAAACACCTACAGAAATACACAGGGAGATGGAACCAGTGTTTCGTGATTCTTGTCCTTCATATACTTCGGTAAAAAACTGGTGTCAACAGTTTAAGTGCGGCCTCTCAAATGTTGCTGATCTGCCAAGATCTGGTAGACCAGCCTCAGAGTGCAACGATGAAAATGCTACAAGAGTGAAGAAAATCATTGACCAGGATCGAAAAATGACAATTGGGGAGATAGCTAGTAGAGTAAAACTAAATGAAAGAACAGTTTATAGAATTTTACACAACAGACTGAACATGAGAAAAGTGTGTGCACGCTGGGTTCCGCGACTGTTGACACGTGAACAGAAGCAAACGAGGGTAAATTGCTGTCAACAGTTGCTCAAAAAGTGTCAGTCAGAAAATTTTTTTGAGACCGTGGTGACTGTAGATGAGACTTGGGTACACCATTATGACCCCGAATCCAAAATTGCCAGCATGCAATGGAAAACCCCGGGCTCCCCAACACCTGTCAAGCCGTGGGCACAGAAATCTGCAGGAAAAGTGATGCTGACTGTTTTTTTGGACGGCAAAGGTGTCCTTTTGAAAGATTATCTGCCTTGTGGCAACACAGTTAATGGACAGTACTATGCAGATCTTCTCACCAAACTAAGAAAGGTTGTGACCAGGAAACGAGGGATAACGCGCACTCAAAATCTTCCTTTGCTTCAAGACAACGCGCCCTCTCACAAAGCACGGCTTCTGCAGCTAGCAGCCAACGATTTGAATATTGAAATTCTTCCACACCCACCATATTCTCCAGATTTGGCTCCATCAGACTTTTTTCTATTCCCAAATCTTAAAAAACAGCTAAAAGGAAATCATTTTGACAGCGATGAAGAGGTTATACTGGCATGTGATGACTGGTTTAGTTTGAAAAATAGGGTGTTCTACTCCCAAGGTCTTTTCAAGGTCAAGCAGAGATGGCAGAAGTGTGTCAATTCAGACGGTGGCTATATTGAAAAGGAATAAACACTATACAAAATTTCAGCTCTCTGTGACATGTCCTTCATGGTCAGGCCCAAGACTTATGTCAATCCCCTTGTACTACTTCGAGTGCCGCGATCAAGCCTCCGCCCTCGGGATAAAAAGAGGACACAGCAAATCAGAAACAGGGAATAGACTCTGAGGGTGACACGAAAACTGTAGGTTATACCCAGCAGGACGAATAACTAGACTGTCAAGGACAGGTGGCGCTGAATCGAAAACAGCCCCAGGCGGCCTACACTTCTGGGGGCGCTGCTGATGTAGCGAGACGAACTGAGCTGTCCTTTACTGTAATCTAGTTACTGTTCTTTCTAAGCAAAATCTGTTAGTGATCGTAAGCGGTAAAGGTAGTCTTGTAGCAGGTAGTGCTGTATTGGAGTGAAGTGTTAGAGACTTTACCACACTAGGTCCAGCTTTTTTATGAGATGGGGGTGACCTGTTTCCTTCCTCGCTGTCTTTATTTTTTCAAATTCATTATTATTATTAATTTTTTTTTTTTTTTTTTTTTAATTTTTTTTTTTAAAAACACTTTAATTATGATGATTATTGCAAATGTAATATTACTTTTATAATGATAAATGCCTTAATAATGCTTAAAGTAAATGTGAGGATGAAAGGATATTAGTATACATGATGAGAGAGAGAGGAAGGGCAGAATGTCAGACGGGCCTGCGTGCCCAATTCTTAACCCTTTGAAAATAAAGTTCGTTCGTTCGTTCGTTCCCTTCTTAGTTCTAGAGCAGAGTCAGGCATCCATTTACAGGTGGGTAGGCTTAAGAGTGACGCTGCCAGGGTTCGATTCCTGCGAGAGGCAAGCATTCTAACCACTTAGCCCGTCGGACCCTTATCGTACTGTACACAAAAACTGGTATAACATCTGTGTTGAGAACTATTTCTATCAGGAGTGAGTCTACTTCAGTTTATATTCAGATTGTTCCCAGTGCCGCGAAAGCATTTCTTGCTTTGAATATCGTTAATTGTATTTCTTTGTTTCCCCAACTTTGTTTATATTGCTGCCGAGGTTTGAGCCCGCACCTGACAAGGATATTATTTCTGCACGTACATTCTGTCTGAGCGTCCGATTGGCAGAGTGGTTAAAGAGCGCTGACCTCTCGGTGCTAAGGTACCGGGTTCGAAACACAGTGGCGTCGCGTTCCAGTCTACGCAGCTGTAAATGGGTACCTGAATTTTTCTCTTGAGGTAGAAAAGGGAAAGGAAACGAGGAAGGGAACTGGTCACCTCACCTCGCGAGGCAAGTGTGTTAGTGTGAAGTCTCACCTAGTATAGTGAAGTCTCACCTAGTATAGTGAAGTCTCACCTAGTATAGTGAAGTCTCACCTAGTATAGTGAAGTCTCACCTAGTATAGTGAAGTCTCACCTAGTATAGGGAAGTCTCACCTAGTATAGGGAAGTCTCACTTAGTATAGGGAAGTCTCACCTAGTATAGTGAAGTCTCACCTAGTATAGTGAAGTCTCACCTAGTATAGTGAAGTCTCACCTAGTATAGTGAAGTCTCACCTAGTATAGTGAAGTCTCACCTAGTATAGTGAAGTCTCACCTAGTATAGTGAAGTCTCACCTAGTATAGTGAAGTCTTTAACACTTCACTGCCCAACTTATGTATCTGCGATGGGTACTCACCCCACCTCACGCTGCTGGACCTAGTATAGCGAAGTCTCTAACACTTCTGTCCCCTGCGGCAGTATATGGGACTACCTTTAACTTTTATATTATATCTGTTGTTTTCTGCATTTATTCAAACGATCAGGTCACGCCCTCTCCCCCCTGTAGTTTTTCATTGCCGGTTACTTGGTCTACTCAGCAACTCACTGGACTGCAAAATTCATGTGGCTGTCATTGATTGCCGTTGGGTTGACATGAACATGTCACAGACCACCGTTAATTCAGAACACTGGTGCACTAAAGCCCCGTTTTAGGAGACAACATACGACACATATTATAGGATATTGCAGAGACAGTTTCCCCACTACGAATTTATGTAAATTTACTTTATGTAAATTCTAATGATTCTCCTATATGCCATGTTGTATTTTATTATATCATGTCAGTACATATCAGTGTGTTTTCTGGAGAATAAAGATTCTGATATATATATATATATATATATATATATATATATATATATATATATATATATATATATATATATATATATATATATATATATGCTATATAATATGTGTGTGCGTGAGTGTATGGTGTGTATGTATGTATGAATGTAAAGAATCATGTTTCTTTGCGCTTCTTACGGAGCATGAAGTCCCAACTGCAGCTGGTCGCCTTGCAGGAAGTCAGCACAAAACATTCACATGCTCTTGGAGCAGAGCTTTATGTGGCAATTAGTTTTACTTGTTGAGGTTTGCCAACCTCATACACAACCTCATGCACAACCTCATAATAGTCGCTGTGTACGGCATGGCCTGATGGGTCAGTATTCCTATTCTTTATTTGTATCTTCATAGAGCCCCAGGAACAACACGGGATATACGAGGGGCGTTCAGAAAGTAATGCACCACATCGTTTTTCTCAGGAGCTGTTTATTCAAAAAGCATGAAATTTATACACAATATACATGGATATGTCATGTAAACATCGGTATTATTCAACATAATCCCCATCAACTTGTACGGCTTTATGCCAACGCGAAACAAGTGCATATATTCCTAGCCCGTACCAGATTTTGTCTTGATCATGTAGCCATTTCTTCGCTGCATGAATCACTCCTTCATCATCTTCAAACCTTGTCCCACGGAGTGCATCTTTAAGTGGACCAAATAGATAAAAATCAGAGGGTGCCAAATCGGGACTACAGGGTGGATGGGGTAGTACAGTCCAACCCAATTTGGTGATTGCTTCCCGTGTTGCCAGACTTGTGTGAGGTCGCGCATTGTCGTGAAGGAGAAAGCAGGTCTGCTGGATTCTTGTGCGGCCGAACTCTGCGAAAACGTTGATTGAGTTTTCTCAATGTCTTAATGTAAGCTTGCGAATTGATTGTCTCTCCTCTTGGCATAACGTCCACAAGAATCACACCTTCAATGTCCCAAAAGACAGTGATCATGACCTTTCCAGCTGAAGGAATTGTCTTGAATTTCTTTCTTCGTGGTGATTGCGGATGGTGCCACTCCATTGACTGTCTTTTTGTCTCAGGTTCAAAATGATGAGCCCAGGTTTCGTCACCTGTAACGATCTTAGCCAAAAAGTTCTCTCCATCAGCATTGAAACGCTCCAACAATTCAGAAGAAATTGCTTTCCTTTGCAATCGGTGGTCATTTGTGAGACTTCGAGGAACCCATCTTGCGCAAACCTTAGAAAATCCGAGAGTTTTTATAACTGCATTTGCACCACCAATGCTGACTGACAGCTGTAAGGCCAATTGTTGAGTAGTGATTCGCCTATCAGTAAGAATAATGCCCTCAGCGCATTTCAACATTTCTGCGTTGGTGGCTGTGGCAGGACGTCCACAGCGCGGCCGATCAAGCAGCTCCGTATCCCCACTTCCTGATTCTTTGATTCTCTGAACCCAGCGACTGACTGTACTCCTGTCGACTGCAAAACTTCCATACACATCATATAGACGCTTGTGAATTTTCACAAGTTTCCTTCTCTGCAACGAGAAATTCTATCACAATTCGCTGCTTATAACGCAAGTTGCTAACACGCTCCATTTCAACGGTTTAGGGCAGCCGTATTATTTGGCTGGTTGCGGTGCAATTTTGTGCACACAATTGGCACATGCCATATTTGAAGTGTGCAAAATTTCATGCTTCTATCTTCATTATTAGCTGAGAAAAACGATGTGCCCTAATATAACCGACTAGGTTGAACGGGACACGCCTCGCCAAAACGAGGCAAAAGTTTTACAATAAAAAAAAAAAATGTGGTGCATTACTTTCTGAACGCCCTTCGTATATATATATATATATATATATATATATATATATATATATATATATATATATATATATATATATATATATATATATATATATATATATATATAAGTGTATTTTTTATGTTTGAACGTGAGAGAGAGTGAGAGACAGAGAGAGAGTGAGAGACAGTGAGAGAGAGAGAGTGAGAGACAGAGAGAGAGTGTGAGACAGAGAGAGTGAGAGAGAGACAGAGAGAGTGAGAGAGAGACAGAGAGAGAGACAGAGAGAGAGTGAGAGACAGAGAGTGAGAGAGATTGAGACAGAGTGAGAGAGAGAGTGAGAGAGAGACAGAGAGAGTGAGAGATAGAGAGAGTGAGAGAGAGACAGAGAGAGTGAGAGACAGAGAGAGTGAGAGAGAGTGTGAGACAGAGAGAGTGAGAGAGAGTGAGAGACAGAGAGAGTGAGAGAGAGTGAGAGACAGAGAGAGTGAGAGAGAGACATAGAGAGTGAGAGACAGAGAGAGACAGAGAGAGTGAGAGACAGAGAGAGTGATAGAGAGAGTGAGACAGAGACAGTGAGAGAGAGAGTGAGAGACAGAGGGAGTGAGAGACAGAGAGAGTGAGAGACAGAGAGTGAGAGAGAGAATGTGAGAGAGAGACAGAGAGAGTGAGAGACAGAGAGAGTGAGAGAGAGACAGAGAGAGTGTGAGAGAGAGACAGAGAGAGGGGTGGCAGTGTTTGCGTGCGCGAACTACAGCGGAGCTATCGACATCTTGACCTCTTGAACAGTTTGTTTTTTTAGGCACACGTTTTCGACTATCGAACGTCTGGGTATCATTTAGAACAGTGGTTCTTAACTTGTGCCATATGACCCCCAAGGGGCCGTGACATATTTCTTGCCACATTAAGTTGGTAAAGTACCTTTTTTCCAGGAAAAAAGAACCCTTTTTCCAGCTAACAGTGATTATCAGGGGACCACAGAGGTAAATGAAACTCAGAACGGGGGCCATGAGCAAAAACAAAGGTTGAGAACCCTGATTTAGAACATATATACACCTTGTTGTGTCCGTGCAATTTGAAGAGTTCAGTGAAAGAAAGAAAGCATGAGTGAAGAACGAATGTTCACAACTGTTGTATCATACGAGAAAATCACAGATAAAATGACTGCTGAACATCTGCTTCAAGGTTGCCCAACATATGCGGAACAGAGAATGCGCATATGGCCAACATCAGTACCATACGTGGAAAAGCTGTACGGAGATTCAAATAGCTTTAAACTGACTACTGCTTTCTTTGGAAACATTCAGATAGACGTCTGAGAGTATACGAAGGAGATGAGACATTATTTTACAAGTTTATGTGTTATGAACAAAATGTTTTGTACATGAGGGTGAGCACCTATTGGCAGAATGGTCTAAGCGGCTATGTTAAGTTACCGGGGTCCTGGATCGAAACCTGGAAACGTCACGATCGAAAGCGTGTAGCGTCACGCTACAGTCTTCTTCTTCAAGTACCATGCCTAGTGGCGTAGGAGATCATGTCTTTCCACAACTTCCTGTCTCCAGTACAATTTATCAATTCTGCTGTTGACTTCTTTCCATGGCACGTTGTCAAACTGTCCAGTATTTGCTCTCTTTGTCTTCCCCTATCTCTTTTTCCTTCAATCTTACCAGTTGTTACGATATATTCCAGCTTTCTTCTCATAACATGCCCAAATAAGGTGGATTGTTTCTTTCTAACTTGTAAAATAAGTTTCCTTTGTGCATTGGCCTCTTTCAGGACATCCTCATTACTCTTTGTGGCTGTCCATGGTATTTTTAACATTCTAATGTAAAACCACATCTCTGTTGCCTCCAGTGCCTTCCTTATTTGTTTACCAATTGTCCATGACTCACTCCCATATGTCAGGATTGGTTCTATATAACAATGAAGAACTCTCTTTCTTACTTCTAATGACAAAGACTTGTTGCATAAAATACTCTTCATTATATAGAATGCTACTTTTGCATGAGCTGTGCTGCTCTTCACTGGTGAGATGCATCTTCCATCCATTGTTATCAATGTTCCCAGGTATTTGAATTTATTGACCGGTTTTAAAACGGTTCCATTTACTTTGATTGTGCATTCTGGGGAAGCCCTTTTCTTTGAGACGACCATTACTTCTGTCTTTTTGCTGTTAAGGCTAAGGCCTTTATTTTCACTTTCTATCACTATTGTATCAACCATTTCCTGAAGCTCCTTTTCACTTTTTGCTATTAAGACTGTATCATCAGCGTATCTCAAGTTGTTTATATTATGTACGCCGAATGATATTCCTGGCATGACCTCTAGAGATCTCATAATATTTTCACTGTACAGATTGAACAGATCCGGTGACAGCACACATCCCTGCCTGACACGCTACAGTCTACCCAGCTGTAAATGGGTACCTGGCTCCGCTGTTGAGTTAGAGAACGTAAAGGCAGCGAGGAAGGGTACCGGTCATCCCAACCTGATAATGCTGATAACTAGTGAAGTCTCTAATACGGCAGTATCTTCTCCGGGACTACCTTTACCATTACGTGAAAGTTAGTCAGAATGAGTGGAGGTCATGTGATGTGGCCATGTGAGAGTCTGGGAAGTCAGAATGAGTGGTAGGTCATGTGATGTGGCCATGTGAGAGTCTGGGAAGTCAGAATGAGTGGTAGGTCATGTGGTGTGGCCATGTGAGAGTCTGGGAAGTCAGAATGAGTGGTAGGTCATGTGATGTGGCCATGTGAGAGTCTGGGAAGTCAGAATGAGTGGTAGGTCATGTGATGTGGCCATGTGAGAGTCTGGGAAGTCAGAATGAGTGGTAGGTCATGTGATGTGGCCATGTGAGAGTCTGGGAAGTCAGAATGAGTGGTAGGTCATGTGATGGGGCCATGTGAGAGTCTGGGAAGTCAGAATGAGTGGTAGGTCATTTGATGTGGCCATGTGAGAGTCTGGGAGCTCAGAATGAGTGGTAGGTCATGTGATGTGGCCATGTGAGAGTCTGGGAAGTCAGAATGAGTGGTAGGTCATGTGATGTGGCCATGTGAGAGTCTGGGAAGTCAGAATGAGTGGTAGGTCATGTGATGTGGCCATGTGAGAGTCTGGGAAGTCAGAATGAGTGGTAGGTCATGTGATGTGGCCATGTGAGAGTCTGGGAAGTCAGAATGAGTGGTAGGTCATTTGATGTGGCCATGTGAGAGTCTGGGAAGTCAGAATGAGTGGTAGGTCATTTGATGTGGCCATGTGAGAGTCTGGGAGCTCAGAATCAGTTACCATATTATTTACTGCAAAATGGTCTGGGCTCAAATATTTAAATTGCTTATAGAGAAAAACCTTGTCAAACGTTATTTTCAAATAAGCGGATTTGTAGCATGATATGCTGTGTTGTTGTTGTTCCTTAAAGAATGTCCACATCACAGTACTCCACTTTCTTTAACGATTAGCTAGTAAAGCTGTCCTTATTTATTCTTGCTCATTTGAAATCTACGTTAAGAGAAAACCATTAAATATTATCATTTTCTGTTGAACAATCTATGCTCTGCGAAATAACGCGGAGTATCGTAATGCGATCTCTCTCTCTCTCTCTCTCTCTCTCTCTCTCTCTCTCTATCTCTCACATACACACATTTTACATGTATTGCACTTCTTCTTCTTCGATCCTTAGCCGACGACTGTCAAAGCAGTCAGTGGCCATCACGCCTGGTGACGTCTTGTAGGGCAGCAACAAACTGCTTCCACTTTGCTCGATCGGCGGCCATCCTTCGTACAGTGCCCCTGCTCTGGTTCATTCTTTGCATCTCAGCCTCCACAGTTCTCCGCCAAGTTGTTTTTGGTCGGCCTCTCTTTCGCTTTCCTTCAGAGGTCCATATCATAGCTGTTCTTGAGATGGCATCGGGGTCTCTTCTGAGGACGTGGCCAACCCAGCTCCAGCGTCTGCCAGCTATGATGGTGTGCATGTCCTCTTGGTTACTCCGAGTAAGCAGATCTTGGCTGGTGATGGTATTTGGCCAAAAGATTCGGAGAATTTTCCTTAGGCAGATTGTGTGATTCGACATTTCCTTCTCTGTAACTCTCCAGCATTCCGCACCATAGAGAAGCACAGAAAATACACATCTCTCGTATAATCTTAATTTGGTGTTTGTGCTGTACTGAGAGGACTTCCAGATGTTGTTTAGACTTGCAAAGGCTGTTCTCGCTTTATTCATTCTGTTCTTGATGTCTTTGCGTTTTTCCGCCGTCTGGTGTTACTGTGCATCCTAGGTATGCGAATGTGTCCGTCTGTTCCAGGTTCTTGTTCCTTATTGTTAAGGACTCGGGACTGCCCACATTAAGTGTTATGACCTCTGTCTTCTTTAGACTGATGTTCAGACCCACCTGTTGGCTATACTTATTCAGTGTATCTGTTTTGTCTTGGATGGGTTGTGCGAGTAGTGAAATTTCATCTGCATATTTCAGATCTTCCAGTGTAGAAAACGTTGTCCAACTAATTCCTCTTGGACTGTACTTTGTTGTCTGACGCATCACCCAGTCTATGACTGTCAAAAATAAAGTTGTTGATAAAGGGCATCCTTGTCATACTCCTGTCTTCACCTCAAAAGTTAGGTTGCTCAACCCAAAACTACATGTAAAGTTAGCATAGAGGCTTTTTATGATGGAAACAATGCAACTTGGAATTACATAAGCCCTCAGTATTTTCCATAGGCTGTCCCTGTGTATGCTGTCAAAAGCCTTTTCAAAATCAACAAAGTTAATGTATAGCTATCTCTGCCATTCTGAGTACTGCTCTATAGTTCCTGAGGGTGAATATATTATCTGCACGTCTTCTGTTCTTTCTGAATCCTGCTTGTTCTTTCCTCAGTTCATGGTCTACTGCTTTTGAAATTCTCTGGATAATTATCATGTCTAGTAATTACTGGTCAATGAGAGGAGAGTAATTCCTCTCCAGTTATTGCAGTCTGCCCTTTTTGGGCAATGCGACAATTATTCCTTTATTCTACTCCGTTGGTGTTATATCTGTTTTCCAGACGTGCAAATAGTGGTTCTAATAGTTCTGCGGCTAGTTCAGGGTCTGTCTTAAATTACTCAGCATTTAAATTGTCGTGACCATGAGCTTTTCCATTCATTTACCTTTTGATAACTGTGATGATTTCTTTTCTTCGTGGAATGTCTGTATTTACGTCTAGATCATTTTTCAGCCTCAGGAACATTCAACTGCGTCCCTAGTTGTTCCTCATTCAGTGTTTCTCTGAAGGGCTCTGCCCATCTTGTTTCCTGCTCCTGGGCTGTAGTGATGAGATTTCCTTGCTTGTCTGTTACTAACGTAAGATTGTTTACACTCCGTTTTCCGCTGATAGTTTTAGTTATTTTATATATTGTGCTTTGTTCTCCACCCTCTTTTTTTTTTGCCTTGAGTTTAATGTAATATTCTAGACTCCGCACACAGTTCCAGGGATTCACCCTGTGGTGAAACTTGTTGAGAACCCAGCATTGCACACTAAGCTTGGAGACGTCACTTGAACCCCGGACTTAATTCTTTGACATGGTTGACTGCATTCCGGAGGATCTCATTATGGACCCAGTGTCACGGGTTGCCTCCCCTTTGCTCTGCATTAGTGGTCCAACAGTGGCTAAAACCTAGAGTATCTAATGTGGGTCTTCAAATGTGTCTTCCTTCGCACAAGATTACTCTTGGCAGAGTTGTAGATAGAAGTATAATTATACTTCTACCTCGATGGAGTCTTCACAAGATATTCAGCAAGCAAGAACAATGCTGAATGAGTCCCAACAATGTTAACTTTAGTATCTGCCGTCAACTTTTGTGAATGATTGTCTTATAATTAGCTCATTCAAGCCACCAGCCGATTTAAATCAGCGAAATTAGTATTATTATTATTATTGAATTATTCTTGGCTCTTCAGATGTAGATCTATCTATATATCTTAAAATAAGGACTCACACGTGTGCTTTTTGCTCGGTAATGATTAATTCAGCTATGGATTTGTCAAAATCAGCATATACAAAATTAATAATCAATTACTTTAACAGTTGTAAATAAATGTACGTTGGTGATTCCTTTTTAAAAAAATAAGTTTCTTCACAGATAAAACTTTTAGGTGGCAAATAAACGTTCGTTTTGGTTTTCGACTAGTAAAAATTTGAACTTGCCACAATGCTGAAGTGTCGACGCTGCTTCTCTGTAGATTTGTCTCTGTGGTGAGAGCACGTTTTCCGATCAGTCGGAAAGTAACTTCTCCTGGTCGAAGCAAGAATCTTCAATGGTAGATCTCAAGCTTCGAACCACAAACTCGTAGTACAGCAAATGGTCCCTCCGGGTCGTACCACAAATAGTCGGGTCGCCGCGTACGGGTACCACAAACTCAATAAAATTGAGAATCTTAGACTTCTTGCTCAGATAAATAGTTTGGGCAACTGGATAGAGATGCCGAGATCACACGTCAAGGTATTTAGTTCTATTAGAATTGCTCTGTGAGTGTGTGGTTAAGTCCGATATAAGTCCGTTTTCCGTACGAAAACTTAGGGTTTCCATGCTATATTGTTCAGAAGTGTTTCCTCTAAGTCCGTCTTATATAAAAGGTCAGGATCTTACTCCTATTTTCTCTTGGCTTCAGTCCGCTGTCGACTTTGACGATTCGAGAAATGCAGTCCTGTGTGTCAGAATGTTCTACGTTATATCGTAGATTCTCTGCCCACGCATCCTGCATGGCGTTCTGACAGATCTTCAGATCGGCTCGATTGTTATTCGCGCCTCAAAATGCCAGCCAATCTGTTTCGAAAGTTTAGTTATGGCAACTTTCATCTGCATGAGTCAAATGTTTGAAAAATTTCTAACCATTACTTTACAAATATGGACTGTAAACATCCGACTATGCTGAGTAATGTATTACGTTTCTCTCACTTCAAAATGTCTTACAAGATTACGTTTATTTATAATCACCTTATCCCAAGTAAGCCGGAAGTCTTTATCTGACTATACCGATCTCTCGTATTACAATCGGACTGTCTAGACAATTTGTGGTCAAAAATCAATTTACCCGGATTGTGGGTCTCTTTCCACGGTCGAATCGGATGTGATTACCCAATCTTGGACAAACATTAATGTTTGCATTGTACCTGGAGTAAATGTGGTTTTGAACCATAATCTCTCAGGGACTGGCGAGTGTCTGGCCTGACAAAGACGTCGAAGCGTAAAATGTGAAATTGAGAGTGAGAAAAACAACATTTACTGAGTAGAGGATGGGCACGCAATTTTGTGCGTTAAAATGCCGAAATAATAGACTTTATATTTGATAATATAATAGAATAATATTTGGGATAAGAGAGCATTGAGAAAAGGCTAACGTTCCGTTTTGTCACACCCAGTGATAGACACGGGGAGCTGAGAAGTGGCTCTGTGCAGGACATGACAATTCCTTGGGAGAGCCCAGAACCAGAGCACGGTATTTGGACTCTGTATCGTTGGAGATCCCCCTTGGAAGGCGGCGAATGTACAGTATGCCACGCACTTCTTACTCCTAACTTGGGACCCCTATCTGACGATCCTTTATAAATGCAAGCCAAGCTGGAGAAACTGGAGCTCATGACCTCAACTCTACACGTTTCGGAATAGCAGAAATGCTTCAGGGAAAGCCTAGATCTACATTGTAGATAATACCAAAGAGTCTTCAACTTGGTATTGGCTGCAGAAGAGTGAGAAGCTCAACAGCCTTAGTTAAACAATAACAACAACAAATCCATCATTAGGTGGACAGGAAGAAATTGAAATACTAGTTGCCGACCCACTGTATCTTTGGAAATGTACAAAATCGACCACGTTTATATATTCCGGCCTAATGTCTGCTAAGATGTTTATACGCATCGTTGTTATATGATTTTTACATGTTCTCCATTATTAGAATGTAATTTAGGGAGCTGCTCGTTTATCGCGACACTCAGGCTGCCCATGTCTGTAATATATTTTGCGATGACATCTTTACCTATCTGTGTTGGGTGTTCCGTATATGCGTACGGGTGTGTGTAGTGGTTTTTTGATGTTATTGTATGGTTGTTATGTTACCTAGTGTACTGTATGAGGTCAGCTGTGAAGGCTCCTGAGATAAAAGTTTATGCGAGTTACAGAAGGCCCTTCTGCTACCACTTACGACCTCAAACAGACCTGTATGAGGTCAGCTGTGAAGGCTCCTGAGATAAAAGTTTATGCGAGTTACAGAAGGCCCTTCTGCTACCACTTACGACCTCAAACAGACCTATTCTACTATAATGAATGTTAGCTACGTTAAAAGTCTAGGGTACTGAAATGTAATGTGTAGGTAATAAATTACACAGACACACACATGTAATTAATAAGTCTAATAATAATAATAATAAACTCTATAATACACTGAACTAACACTGGCTGTTAAAGTTTAAGTTTAAAAATTTTTTAAATTTATTAGTCCTGAACCAATTGTTTCTTTTGGTCAGAACATATGAAATGATAGGTATTTATCAATGAAATGCATATATATATTGCATAATCAAATATAACTTTTGTACATAGGTATATTATTACAATGGTTAATATTAATGGTATCTACAATGTCTTGGGAACACTAGCACTGGATGTTTAGTTGGAGTGGCGTCATCATGCCCAATCTATGGTTTCAAAGTTCAGTGTCCTTGACATATGGACTGATGTTAATATTTATATAACAAGATTTATTTCTTTATTGAGGGTGGAATTAGTTTATGAATTTCCAGCAGGCCAGGTTTGCACTTTACTGGCCTGTAATGATGTAGTCCAGAATTCTTGTGGCCCACTCCTCTCAGTAGCTGGAGTAAAATGTTAGGCTGCACAGACACCCACTCTTGTACTTCTACAAGAGCATCTGGCACAATCGTAGTGCCAGATCAGAAACTCACAATTTAGAATTGAGAACACAGTTACTTAGGACTAGCAAAACTCAGCTGAGCTGCTGGCTAGATTAGGGCGTCCCACTGATTTTTATTTATTTATTCCGGGAAATCACCTCTAGCAGTCAAGAACTGTGTTAATGGACAGTCTTATATCAAATGGTACAAGTGTGCGTCTCTCATTCACTAATATAAATACTTCTGTCCAATCAACGAACTTCCTCTCTAACTTTTTTAAAATATTCAAACCAAAAGTCAAATTTCAGTCAAATCTCAGTCAAGTGTGTATTATTTTCTGTTGGTCCGTCTGTCTCTACTTGGCTTTTCACAAAAATACACTTGTTTTTTTGACTAACTACATGCAAAAACTGCACAAACCTGCCCCCCTAAGTTATTTTTAGCTTCTATCCTCCGACTTTGCCCCTCGTTCAATTGCAGTTTGGGTTGATGCGTTTTGCTCAAGGACGCGTCAAAATGTAACGTTAGTGAAAATATGCACAAAAAACTGTTCGCTAGTCTGATTTGAACAATACGGTCTTTCGTCAATATCTTCCGTGTTCTCTGTCCGTCTGTGTAATTAAAAGTATATTATTTCTCTGCTCAAGATGGGCTATCAAACTAGCTAGGTTTTATTTTCATAACTTTATTATTAAAGAAAAACCTACTTTTCTCAAGGTTAGTTTTTGAAATTTGTTATTGAAACTACGTCCCCGGCGTTTGCCGCTATATTCAAACAAAACAACTAATTCCTTACATTGGGTCAACTAGTGGCGTGATTTTTTTTTCCTTTAAAACTACAAATTGCGTCTTTTTGCTTTTTAGATTCAAACACGTGTTCAGTCATATTTTTTCCCTTTTATCTCCGTTTCCCCCCGTCTAAAAGGGTAAACCGTTTCGTCTGCATGTCTAACTAGTTAGTTTCAATGGCGGTAGAAAGCGCTGGCGTAGGCGAGAATGTATCCTCGTATCTTACGTATAATTTTATCCCTACATGTTATCTTACCCGTTATCTTTATAATTGGAGATATTTTAACGTTGTATCACTGTATTTTTCACCACACATCTCCCCACCTGAGAACATGCACTAATGCAAGTTCCAAAAGCAGTGATACACATAGATAAAATTAACCTCCCGCCTGCCAACTACTCTAATTTTGATCACAGGGGTGCCTACTGAGGAAATCTGCACCGACATTCTGTGACCCCGGGATATATTCAATAATAAACTGATAAGGTTGCAATAATAAAGACCATCTTAACAATCTTGCATTTTCATGCTTGGCCTGAGATAAGAACACTAGGGGCTGGTGATCCGTCTGGACCACAAAAGTCCTACCATACAGATAGATTTGGAACTTTTTTATTGCCCAGATTAACGCTAAACATTCTTTTTCGCTTGTGGAATATCCTTGCTCCGCTTTGTTCAACTTGCGGCTTGCATAAGCGACTGGGTTCAGTTCCCCATTGGGTGAAGAGGACCTTTGCAACAGAGCCGCCCCCAGGCCTACATTACTTGCATCTGTTCTCACCACAAAGTCCTGAGTCAAATCAGGCAATTTGAGAATAGGCTTGCTAGTGAGTTTTTTTCCTTTAACTCTTGAAATGCCAATTCACATTGCGCAGACCAAACAATTTTATCTGGATTTCCTTTGCGAGTCAGATCAGTCAGAGGAGCACATATAGTGTTAAAATTTTTGATATATTTTTGGTAAAACCCACATAACGACACGAATGATCGCACGTCTTTTTTGTTTGTGGTCTAGGTGCTCTCTGCAGTTTTTTCCAAGTTCTTGGGGTCAGGGGTCATGTTACCCTGATATACAGTATGTCCCAAGAATTCCAACTCTTTGCATCCAATACAACATTTTGTTGGTCTAGCAGTTAAGTTTGCTTCCCTAAGCCTATCAAATAAAATTTTCAGAGAGTTAATGTGTTCTTCAAATGTCTCTGTGGCGACAAGAATATCATCCATGAAATTCGTGATACATGGATTATTCAGGGGATCCAACAATTTGCGCATCATCCTAGAAAATACACTCGGAGCATTTTTCAATCCGAATGGTAGCATGTTGAATTCATAATGTCCTTCCGAGGTGCTAAAAGCTAAATAAGGTCTAACTTCAGGCTTCACTGGAACCTGGTAATAGCCTTTGCTAAGATCCACCTTCGAAAAGTATTTTGCCTTGTTCAATCTGGCAAATAACTGTTTTGTGTCTGGTAATGGATCCACTTGTCCTTCTGTGACAGCATTCAGTTTCCTGTAATCTATGCACAGTCTATGTTCCCCAGACGGTTTCCTCAACAAAACTACACTGGAGCTAAAAGAAGATTCACTGTGTGAAATAATCCCTTCTTTCAACAAATAATCTATTTCCTCTTTCAATGAATTCTCCTTCGCGAACGGAACCGAATAGGCTCTCATACAGATTGGGTTTGAGTCTACCAGCTTCATGTCATACTGTAGCAAATTTGTATGTCCTGGTTTATCTGTTAATACATCTGTATGTTCCTCCAGAACCTGTTGAACTCTCTCCCTCTGATTTTTAGTCAGGTGCTTACTGACTTTTACTTGTGCGGTTGTCTCACAGGGATGTAATGGGTATTCATGTGAGGTGAGTGGTTCTTTTTTCATTTTAGTTGCGATAGCCAAGGTCAGTAAGGGGGTGCTTTCCGGGAGTGGTCTGTCCAGATACTTCTTTAAAAGGTTTACATGATATACCTTCACCCGTGTGTTACCGGGGCCTGAAA
This sequence comes from Oreohelix idahoensis, assembly GCA_024509875.1. NCBI lineage: Eukaryota > Metazoa > Mollusca > Gastropoda > Stylommatophora > Oreohelicidae > Oreohelix > Oreohelix idahoensis. The sequence goes on from JAMPIV010001080.1 coordinate 498,307, forward strand.
AGGGAGCAAAGAATAGTAACACTGTCCCCTGTCAAGCATGTCGTAGAAAGCGACTAAGGAGGGTTGGGCATGGGGCCGGTTACCCCATCCTGTAAAAAAAGTTTAAACCACAAAAAACTTCAACAAATATGGACAAGTCAAATAAAGAAAATAAAACACAGCCATCCAAGACAGGGGAAGGTCCTCTCATGGGGAGGCGTATGATGCAACACAGAGAAAGCCGAAAGGAGTCTGTGTTGCTGACTAACCTTCTTTCTTCTAGGAGAACTTCCAGATTTGGCACCTGGAATGTTCGGACATTAAACGAACAAGGGAAAGGGGCGCAAGTAGCAGCAGAAATGAGGGAATACAAAATTGAGGTTCTGGGAATGTGTGAAACAAAGTGGAAGGGGGTAGACAGGAAGAAACTCATCACAGGTGAATTGGTGCTGTCCTCAGGACATGAAGACGAAAGTTCACACCACAGTGAAGGGGTAGCTCTTATGTTATCTAAAGAAGCACAGAAAGCACTCATTGAATGGGAAGCTGTTGGACCCAGAATAATAACACCTACTTTCAAAACAGCTAAAAAGAAAATTCATGTAAATGTCATCCAATGTTATGCACCAACTAATGACAAAGAAGAGTCTGTGAAAGAAGCATTTTATACTAAACTACAGGAAATTATGGATAAAGTAAAAAGAAGAGACATCACAATTTTGATGGGTGACATGAATGCAAAGATAGGTACAGTGAACACCGGATTTGAAGAAGTCATGGGAAAACATGGGCTAGGAGTAATGAATGAAAATGGAGAACTATTCGCAAACTGCTGTGCTTCAAATCAACTGGCTATAGGAGGAAGCATGTTTCCACATAAGAGAATACACAAGGCAACATGGATATCACCAGACCATAGAACAGAAAATCAGATTGATCATATATGCATAAACAAGAAGTTTAGATCATCATTGCAGGATGTAAAGGTATATAGAGGAGCAGATGTGGCATCAGATCACCATCTTCTGATAGCCAAAGTAAAAATGAAACTCAAGAGATATGCAACAATGCAAAATTATAGACAACAGTATAATGTAGGACAGCTAAGAAATCAAGAAACAAGAGACAAATTTGCGGTCACAGTATCCAACAAATTCCAAGTGCTTCAACAGCTGGAAGATGTAGAGAATACAGAAGACTATTGGCAGCAGGTCAAAACTGTATGGAATGAGACATGTGAAGAAATACTGGGGAGAAGGGAAAGACAACAAAAAGCATGGATAACAACAGAAACCATCAATAAGATAAAAGACAGAAAAAACAAGAAAGCAGAGTTAAACACAAGCAAAACCAGAAGTTCCAAAGCCAAGGCTCAAGAAGTGTACACAGAAGCAAACAAAGAAGTAAAAAGAAGTATCAAAAGAGACAAGAGGAAGTATATTGAGGAGTTGGCAAGAGAGGCAGAAGATGCTGCAGCCAAAGGAAATATACGAGAACTGTATAGCAGCACAAAGAAGCTAACAGGGAAATACAAGCAAACAAGTTGCCTCATAAAAGACAAGAATGGGAAACTATTCAGCAATATACAAGAGCAAATGAAGAGGTGGACAGAATATTTTGGGGACCTTCTCAATAGACCAGCTCCACAAAACCCGCCGGACATCCAGCCAGCAGAAGAAGAGCTACAAATTAACGGTGAAAGACCAACGAAGGAAGAAATAAAGAAAGCCATAAAGCTTCTAAGAGATGGAAAAGCGTCTGGACCTGATGGCATTCCAGCAGAGGCCATCAAAGCAGATATCGACACGGCTACAGAGATGTTATATAAATTACTTGGTAAAGTCTGGGAAAAGGAAGAGATACCAGCAGAATGGAAGGAAGGATATCTGGTTAAGTTGCCTAAGAAGGGAAATTTACAAGAGTGCACAAATTATAGAGGAATAATGTTACTATCAGTGCCAGGAAAAGTATTAAACAGGATTATCCTTGAGAGATTAAAAGAGTCCATAGACAAGAAACTGAGAGATGAACAAGCAGGTTTTCGACAAAACAGATCATATACAGACCAGATAGTCACTTTGAGAATAATAGTTGAACAAAGTCTGGAATGGAATTCACCACTATACATCGGATTTGTGGACTACGAAAAGGCATTTGACAGTGTAGACAGAGAATCACTTTGGAAATTGTTGAGGCATTATGGAGTTCCCCTGAAGATCATTAATTTAATAAAGAAAACATATGAAGACATGACATGCAGAGTTCTTCACGAAGGACAGCTTACAGAACCGTTTGGGATAAGAACAGGAGTGCGACAGGGATGCCTCTTGTCTCCATTTCTTTTCTTGCTGGCAATAGATTGGGTTATGAGATCATCGGCAACACACAACAGAAATGGAATCCAGTGGACTCTGAATAAGCAGTTGGATGATCTGGATTTTGCTGATGACTTGGCTCTTCTGTCCCATAGCCGTAATCAGATGCAGGACAAATTGAAAACACTCGATGAGAGGTCACAGCAATTGGGTCTGAAAATACACAGGGAAAAGACAAAAATAATGCGAATAAATGCAGGTAATGATAACAGGGTTGAACTTGAAGAAACACCAATACAAGATGTAGAATCATACACATATCTTGGCAGTAATATAGACAAAGTTGGAGGGACAGACAGCGATATCAAAATAAGAATACAAAAGGCAAGAGGAGCTTTCATTGCATTGGGAAATATATGGAGATCAAGAGAAATAGGATCCAACACGAAAATAAGAATCTTCAACTCAAATGTGAAGTCAGTCCTATTGTATGGCTCAGAGACATGGAGAACAACAAAGACAACAACCAAAAAGCTACATACTTTCATAAATGGGTGCTTGCGTAGAATAGAGGGATTAAAATGGTATGACAAGGTTAACAACGTGGAACTGATGACAAGAACTAGACAAGTGCCAGTGGAACAAGAAATGAGAAGAAGACGATGGCGATGGATAGGACACACACTGAGGAAACCTGTTGATAGCATTACAAGACAGTCCTTGTTCTGGAACCCCCAGGGCAAGAGAGGCAGAGGAAGACCAAGAAGTACATGGAGAAGAGAGTTAGAAACAGAGGTGAAAATGATGAGGAGAACATGGAAAGAACTTGAGATGATGGCACGTGACAGGAGGACTTGGCATGTGTTTGTTGAAGGCCTATGCTCCTTTGGGAGTGGAGGGTTATGAATGAATGATATACCTTCTTCTTCCCCTTTTTGTCAATTTTATTGTTGGTTCTAGACACCTTCTCTAGAACCGTATATGGACCTTGCCATCCAATTTGCAACTTATTCTGGCTGCCGGGTAGTAGAAGAAGCACCTTCTCTCCCACAGCTAATTCTCTGTCCTTTGCCTTCCTATTAAAATACGCTGCATGTTTCTTCCTGGCTTGTCTCAAATTATCATTTGCCAGTTTCCATCCAGCTTTCAGACGAGTGGTCAGCTCGTTCACATATTGATATGATGAGGTAACAGTCTCTTCTGCTTTCTCATCTGTCCAGGTCCTTAATAAGGCTTCCAATGGACCTTTTATTGGCCTCCCAAATAGCAGGGTTGCGGGAGCCATCCCGGTTGAACTGTGTGGTACCTCCCGATACGCAAACAATGCGGCGGGCAGAAATTGATCCCACATATCAGGTTTTTCATGTGCCAGCTTCCTCAGGATAGAAATGAGAGTCCCATTGAACCTCTCTACCTGGCCGTTCCCTTGTTGATGGTACGGACTACAATGAAAGTGTCTGGCTTGAAATAGCTTAAAAACTTCTTCCGTTAGTTTCCCTTTGAACTGTGAGCCATTATCAGTCAAGATTTGATGCGGGAATCCTAATCTTGTGAATATTGTAAGTAGTGCCTCTGCTACATGTTTCGAATCAATTGATGGCAGGGCTACCGCCTCTCCCCGCATAGAACACGTGTCCACCAGAGTAAGGATGTAACTGTTCCTCCTCTTGGTCCGAGTGAGAGGTCCCACAATATCCACTGCAACCCTCTCAAAAGGTGTTCCCACTATGGGCATTTCCCCTAGAGTTGCAGGAGCAGTCCAATGCTTTGGAGCTACCCTTTGACATTCTGGACAGGATTTGACATATCTTTTTATATCCTCCGTTATCCCTGGCCAGAAGTAATGACAAGCTATACGCTGTCCTGTGGCGCTGATCCCCATGTGACCACTGAAGGGAATCGCATGCCCTAGTTCCATCACTTTATCCCTATATGAAGTGGGAAGAACCAGCTGGTTGTGACCATTTGTTCCAGTTCCGGCCTTCCTGTATATCAATTTGTTCTTCATAAAGTACTCTCCCTTGCTTGGAGGTGTGTGACATTTGGGCAATTTTTTAAAACATGGCTTCAGTGTCTTATCCTCAGCCTGCGCCTTCCTCATCTCTTCTGGATGAGCATTTATAGGTTCACCTTCTTCCTCCTTTATCTGTGACCTGGTCTGCACTGTCGCCATGATCACAGGTCTCTCGGGATTCCCCAAGAAGACGTATCTACACCCCAATATCAGAGGGTAGATTGGTTCATCTATCACTGCTGCTCTGATTTCTCCTTCCACATAGCGAGTTTTCACCGTTATCCTTGTAGGCACCTTATGGTGACCCCATTACAAATAACATCCTCACAAACTGGGGGGGGGGGGGGGGGAAATAAGGTTCCTGCTGTCCATTAGGATTAACCTTTAATCTTTGTTTCCCCGATTTCATTGCAGCAATGTTTGAAGGTTTCCTTTTACAAAATTCGGTGTTATGGTTGTCTTACACCATTTGCACCCTCTCTTTCCTTGGTTAAACGGTTTTCTTTCGTTTTTATTTTTGGTCATTGAACTGTGAGTTTCTATCACGATAATCATTTCGTGGCCTATCAAAGTTTGTCCTGCCTTTATTACCTTGTTCTCTGGTATCAAATTTACTAAATTGCTGTGGAGCTTTAAAATTTTCTATGTGCTTCTTTTTATTGCCACTTACCTCTGCCTGGGCTGCCTGATACCTCTCAGCGACATTTAAAACCTCCCCCAATCTCTCTGCACCTTGTTCCATGAGAAATTTTCTCAGGTCTGGAGCCATGGACTCTCTTAATTGCTCAATCATGATCATCTCTTTGAGATCTTGGGTCTTCCCCAGAGCAGTCCATTTCTCCAAATAGGTTTCCAGTCTGGCAGAGAATTGGTGGTATGTCTCCCCAGACAACAGTTTGGCATTTCTAAACTTCTTACGATAAAATTCACCATTCTTTTCATATCTCAATAACAAAGCCTGCTTTAGCATGTCATAATTGTCTTGGTCGTCTCTATGCATCTTAGCAAAAACTTCATAAGAAGTACCTCTAAGCCCTTGGGATGACTTAAGACTCCACCTCTCTCTCTCTAACCCATACGTAGTAGCTAATAGTTCGAATCTACTGAGGTACCCCTCGATGTCATCGTCTTTCTCAACAAAATGGTCTAAATGAAACCCCATAGCTGAGATTGAGACTCCCTGACTAGGCGTAGCATCTGAGGGAAAGGGGCTGGCACCATTTTCAGGAGCATGGCCTTGTAATTCCAGCTCCCTTAGTCGTAATTCGTGCTCCCTTTGCAATCTCCTATCTTCTGCTTCCCTTTCGGCAGTCAATCTCTTTTCTTCTGCCTCCCTGTGCTGTCGTTTTTCTTCTGCCTCCAATGCCCTAGCCTCTTTGTCAGCCTCAATCTGCAGCCTCTTAAGTTCTTTATCAGCCTCAATTTGTAACCTCTTCTCTTCAGCTAACCTCCTATCTTCCCTTTCAATATACTTGTCACATTCTGAAGTTACATACTGAATTAAAACTTGACCCTCCATGTTCATCTCCTTCGCCGTCAGCACAGCAGCCGATCTAAATTTTGCTAGATCTGCCATACTCTAACACACAAATTAACAATGACTAAGGTAAATCCAAGTATATAATTACTAAGGTAGTATATTAATTAATTAATTACCACTGGCTATGAAGATTCATCAACTTTTATTTTCCACTTTTTATTTTAAGGGACACTTTTAAATTTATTCCCTTATGCCCTCACTAGTTTAATTCCCAGACCAGGAGACCCTAATATCTTTGATAAACTTAAATCCCGGACGAGCCCCCAATATTTGTAGTGGTTTTTTGAGGTATTTATCAATGAAATGCATATATATATTGCATAATCAAATATAACTTTTGTACATAGGTATATTATTACAATGGTTAATATTAATGGTATCTACAATGTCTTTGGAACACTAGCACTGGATGTTTAGTTGGGGTGGCGTCATCATGCCCAATCAATGGTTTCAAAGTTCAGTGTCCTTGACATATGGACTGATGTTAATATTTATATAACAAGATTTATTTCTTTATTGAGGGTGGAATTAGTTTATGAATCTCCAGCAGGCCAGGTTTGCACTTTACTGGCCTGTAATGATGTAGTCCAGAATTCTTGTGGCCCACTCCTCTCAGTAGCTGGAGTAAAATGTTAGGCTGCACAGACACCCGCTCTTGTACTTCTACAAGAGCATCTGGCACAATCGTAGTGCCAGATCAGAAACTCACAATTCAGAATTGAGAACACAGTTACTTAGGACTAGCAAAACTCAGCTTAGCTGCTGGCTAGATTAGGGCGTCCTACTGATTTTTATTTATTTATTCCGGGAAATCACCTCTAGCAGTCAAGAACTGTGTTAATGGACAGTCTTATATCAAATGGTACAAGTGTGCGTCTCTCATTCACTAATATAAATACTTCTGTCCAATCAACGAACTTCCCCTCTAACTTTTTTCAAATATTCAAACCAAAAGTCAAATTTCAGTCAAATCTCAGTCAAGTGTGTATTATTTTCTGTTGGTCCGTCTGTCTCTACTTGGCTTTTCACAAAAATACACTTGTTTTTTTGACTAACTACATGCAAAAACTGCACAAACCTGCCCCCCTAAGTTATTTTTAGCTTCTATCCTCCGACTTTGCCCCTCGTTCAATTGCAGTTTGGGTTGATGCGTTTTGCTCAAGGACGCGTCAAAATGTAACATTAGTGAAAATATGCACAAAAAACTGTTCGCTAGTCTGATTTGAACAATACGGTCTTTCGTCAATATCTTCCGTGTTATCTGTCCGTCTGTGTAATTAAAAGTATATTATTTCTCTGCTCAAGATGGGCTATCAAACTAGCTAGGTTTTATTTTTATAACTTTATTATTAAAGAAAACCCCTACTTTTCTCAAGGTTAGTTTTTCTACCAATTCCTTACATTGTGTCAACTAGTGGCGTGATTTTTTTTTTCTTTAAACTACAAATTGCGTCTTTTTGCTTTTTAGATTCAAACACGTGTTCAGTCATATTTTTTCCCTTTTATCTCCGTTTCCCCTCCCGTCTAAAAGGGTAAACCGTTTCGTCTGCATGTCTAACTAGTTAGTTTCAATGGCGGTAGAAAGCGCTGGCGTAGGCGAGAATGTATCCTCGTATCTTACGTATAATTTTATCCCTACATGTTATCTTACCCGTTATCTTTATAATTGGAGATATTTTAACGTTGTATCACTGTATTTTTCACCACAGTGTGTTTAATTGTCTGCTCAGGATGTCACCTATAAAATATTAACCTTGCTTCAAGAATAATGCGGCTGAGCATGAGAGGTTATTGATAAAATTGCAAATATTACTTTCGTTTCGTCCAGCGAAGACATATATGTCTTATATAATTCTTATATAAACTAGAAATGAATAAAGAATGCACTTGCAGTTCTATGGTTAACTTGGAACCGCGGTTCTCATCCGGGGGGTACGCATGCCCATCTGGTACCTCGAGAGATACCATGGGGAACCTCAGTTTTAAAAGGTTGAGAACCACTGATTTAGAATGAACTTTACCTGTCATATGGGAATGGAAAACACAGTGGGTCGTGAATAGTGATTGCATCGTGATGAGTTTGGAGGGCCGAGAAAAATGGGATTGGGGAAGCGGAAGGTACGTTATTATCTATGTTGTGCAACTAGTTTGGTTCAGTTAGAATGAGTAGATGGGGTAAGGATTATTGGCCCGGATGATATTCCGAGTCTTATTAAGCAGAAAGGAAATTAGAAGCCTTGTCTATCCAACTCTTTTCTCCCAGGCGGCCGAGAAAGGCCGTTGCACAAATGCACTGGTTTTCAAGTTAGATTGTACGCGTTAGTGAGTGTGTATGTATGTAAAGCAAAGTGCATTGCATACCAGTCTGTAAGTCTGTCTGGTTAGTGTCTGTCACAGACATTTAACAGGTGTAGCCTGCGAGGACGTTCTGGTCTTTCTTTCATCATAGAAACTTGTCGTAGCCTTAGTTCTATAGCCATCATCACTATCATCATCATTACTATCGTCATCATTATCATCGTCTCATTATCGTCATCATCATCATTATCACTGTCATCATAGTCGTCATCGTCATCATCTTCCTTGTCCGCTCCACTGTAGCTGGCCTCCTTGCAGGAAGCCAATATCGAGCATTCATGTTCTCCTGCAGCTTTGGTTTCTCTACCCAATTTGTTTTAAATGTGGAGCTTACCAGTCCCATGCCCAACCTCATATTAGTTGCCTTGTACGACATGCCAGAGTGAGCAGTAGCTCTGTTATTGTCTTTGTCCCATAGTAGACCCCCCGGGAACTACAGGGGCACGTTCTGTAACGTTTGTAGGGGCACGTTCTGTAACGTTTGTAGGGGCACGTTCTGTAACGTTTGTAGGGGCACGTTCTGTAACGTTTGTAGGGGCATTTTTATTTTACCAAGTCTGTAGCGTTGACAACTCTCGTTTTTTTGTTCCGTTCTTAGCACACCTTTACAAATGCTATTATGTTCGGGTAATTCCCAAATTTTTTTTATTTTTTTATTTTATTGGGGGGGGGGGGGGGGGGGTGGGGGGGGGGGCGGGGGGGGGGGTAAAGTTTTGTCTTGTTTTGGCGAGGCGCGTCCCGTTCATCCTAGTCGGTTATATTAGGGCGCATGTCCAAATATAAAAGACCCTTCCCAAATAAGTTTCACATGAAGCAGAGAACATGAAGAAAAGTAAAAAAGAAGGATTGAAAATAGTTCTCAGTCTCTCAGTCCATGCTTTCGGAAGGTCCAGAATGAATGGCTACGGCATGAATGGAAAAGATCCATTGAATCCTGGAGTCTTCAGGAACTGGTGTGGATGTACAGTCCTGGACATGCAGGGGCACGCGGTAATGAGAGACCTGACAGACTAGCTTCAAGTGCGCCCTTAGTGGGGGCACTGGATATGGAGAAGGGAGAGATACTCAGGACATTTGATGATCGCCTGTTAGAGAATGGCAATGGAATAGATGAATCAACAAGGCTAAGACTGTTGAAATTTGGCATCCAGTGTGAGACTTAGCTGGGATGGACGTATGAGCGGATGTAAAAAATCAGGGCGCTGCAGGAACAGTTAACATTCATACCCTTCGTCGTTTGCTGAGGGTGACTGAGCACCTATGGGTTTGTCCAGAGTTCAGTGATGTCGATTCGCATCAATAATAACAATAACAGGAACAATCTACAGACAGGGCCGGCTCTTTGGCAGTGCAAGCGGTGCTGCCGCACCGGGAGCCTACTTGGAGGACGCGCCGACATGTGTTTAAAAAAGAATTATAATAATTGTCTCCGTGGACATGTAAGCTGACTGATGATGATGATAGTGTGTCTGCTATACACTACTTCTAATTCTCAGTGTTGATCGTATGTTGGGTTCGAATCTCTACCCTTACGAAGGCAGCTTTTGGTTGATGGTATTAAAGTAACTTCTTTCTCTTTCTCTATGATTAAAGCAGCGCATAACTGACAGTTGAGTGATTAATCAACAATTTGATGAAAATACTTCAATCGGACAGCAGTAGCAAATACGTTGAACTTTATTTACATAGAATACGTAAAGAAATGTGAAACGATGTGCCCAACCTTCCCATGAGGTATGCCGACTGGTACAGCAACAAATTCAAATCAATTGTTAATAAAATGTCTTGCTCTGTCGTTCACTCTTGCTCCTTCAGCGTTTCTAGCTGTCTCTTTTTGTTATGGTGGTCACGACTTAAAAAGCACTGCTGCTACAAATTTCTAGCTGTCATGTAGGTCTTCATTTTTTAATTATTATCTTCTTTTCTCTCGTTCTGACGTAATTCTTCTGACTCTAACTTTTATTTCTGTAGTTGTGACGGTATTGCCTCCCCTGCTTTGCAGTAGTGGTCCAACAGTGGCCAAAACTCAAGTGTATCTATTATAGGCTTCAATGGAGTCTATCTTTACACAATATTACTCTTGGCAGAAATGTAGATAGACGAGTAGTAAAGCTTCTTTCACATGGGAGTCTTCACAAGATATTCAGATAAGCGAAAACAATGATTGCTGTTGCTGAGCACGCTAATTCGGTAATCTGCCGACACTTTTATGAAGAATTTAGCAATGGTTTATTCTCGCTCGTTAAGCCCCAATCGCTGATTTAATTAGAGGAATTATTATTATAATATATAGCCCTGTTTAGAGTGTGTGTAGTAATTTAACTGAGACAAACATGCAGTAACTTTAAAATGATTAAATCGAAGTTAAATTTGTAACATTACAAATAACAAAATTTAATAATCACTTTAGGTTGTAATAGTTGGAAAATAATTTGAATACTTATGAAAAGGTTTTCATCACTTGAATGGTTTTTTATAAGAAGTTCAAGTGGCAGCATATAGGCTAACTTAGCTGCCAGTGATGATTCTAATCCTCCTCCTGATGGGTAGGCTTTCTGTACACTGCTGTCACTCGTCTCTGGTCAAAGTTCAGGCGCCGCACGTTCCCAGAACGTCAAGGAGTAACGGCCAAGCTAGTTCTGCGTCTGTCTCTAAGACCCTCTTATGATGGCGTCTCGCACAACGTCAGTCCACTTCTATCTTCACTTGGTTCCAGAGATAGTACTTTCTGCTAGTACCACCAATAAGCCAATCTTGGCTACAGACTTGTTACTTAAATGAATAAAAGAGACGAATCGTTCTCTTACACGCATCTGGGATGTCTTTAATTTTACAATAGATTCCTCTCTGACTTTGTGTGTCTTCAGTTTCCTAGTCCCGATGTTCCTTATTAAAATGTAAAGATTTCCTATGCTTTGTAAGTCTTATCTGGTTCTCCAATAAAAGGTCCGGTAAAAAAAAAAAGGATTCAGAATCTAGTCTTCAATCTGGCGAGGTCTGATGTTGTCTTGGCGAGCTTGAAATTCACAGTGAAATAAAACTGCGAAAAAGTCAGATTAAATTCCCTCTCTTCCCACGCCTTCGTTTGTTTATGGAGTTAAATAAACGCTCCAATCATATTCAAACAGGTCGGGTGTACTTTCAAAATATGTTCGACATTGAATAATTTTGCAAAGTTCACGTCTCCCATATATGGTAATATGCTGTCCGCTGCCCTCGTGTACAAACTTACAGACAGATCGGTAGACACACATGACATCATGCCCACATGTGTCACACAGACAGTAATGTTGGTGTTCCGCCTCGTGCACGGGTTATTCTTTGTTTCATTAGACAAACAAATCTGGTTCTATTCAGCACTCTTGCCCAACACAAGCTTGGCTAAACCAGCACCGTCGCAATGTGTACAATTCAATAAATGTTTATTATGAGGATGGAGGTTACATAATCTATTTTGTTCCGATATCATTTATGAAAGAAGCGATCCCCACTCGTAATTTTGTGTGACGTCACATTTTTCCGCCCTCCCTCCCCCTGACATCACACACTGTCACAAAATTTTGACACTTCTCTCTCCCCACCATCTTTGCGAGTCGTCATCTGTGGACGATCCCCATTAGCGTATTTTATTCTTAATGTAATTTCAAACATACAGTTTAAGATACCTCTACCTGTCTGAGGTTTTTTTAAAATTGTTTATTTGTTTTCATTACGTATGTTTATAGCAAATTTATTTTCAACGAAGTAATTATCTCTGCCGCGTGCTACTAAATAATTAGTGTCAAAGCTTCATTTCCGGCTCTACCAGGACAGGTCAAGTGCAAGCTAACGTTATCTCCCAGGTGACCACGGGAAACGCTGTTAATTTGAAATCTTCAAGACGGAGCATTAATCAAAACCGGAATTCTGCGCAGTAGTTTATGCATGTGTGTGTGTGAGAGTGTGTGTGTGTGTGGGTGTGTGTGTGTGTGTGTATATATATATATATATATATCTCCTTTCAAATCCCCAGTCTCCAGCAATTACGCCAAGGCCTCTGTCCCGTACCGTCAGTTCAAGACATGTCCATGTCTTCTGTTCTCCATTGGTCTTCCATTGTTGTTGAAGCTTTTGTAGCTCAAAGTGTATACAGGATGGGGTAACCAGCCCCCGATGCCCAACTTCCTTAGTTACCTTGTACGAAATACAGGGTAGGTTGCAGTTTTACTATTCCTTGCTACCGTTTCATGCAACGGTAACACACAGATTATTGCGAGAGACACACCGAGAGAGAGAGACAGAGAGAGAGAGAGAGAGAGAGATGTATCCAGAGACGAAACAGCGATAAAGAGAAAGGATGTGTGGGATTAGTCCGCTTTCAACATTTTGTGAATATAAACAGATTCTTTTGAGAACTATTTTCACCTGATGGATCAGCATCTTGGTTAGCTTTGTTAGATGAAGTGTAGGAAAGAGAAAAGGTAGTTGTGACAGAAGTATGTAAATATATTACATGATATCTACACGTTTTTGCTTCCACCTGTTTTCCACCTTTTCTTCCTTATTAGTTATGCAAGTTTGGTTAACGCAGTACCCCAAACTTCGATTCATTCATCTGTTTCACTCATAATTTAGCCACGCCTAATTTTTTTTCTTTTCTCTATTGTCTTACAGGCACTAGGAATGTTTAAAATCAGACCGTTTCACGTGTAGAGAGAGGGGACGGGTCGTGTATTTGTAGAATCAAGAGCGATAAATCAAAAGTTGTACCTTTTGATAGATGCACGTAGAAAGATAAAAGGGGAGATAATCAATCACAGTTACCCCCCCTCCCCCTCATCGTTCGTTCGTGAATGTAATTGGCTACAGATGAGCGGAGATCAAAAGACAGTTTCCTCGCTGCCGGGGTCAGGCGGTCGGCAAAAGGTGGCAAAATTAACTTTGATTCAAAATTTGACTACGGAATTCCCCAAAGGTGTTATGTCTCTAACTGGTCAGCGACTTTTTGTCTATTTCATATATATATTCCAACTTTCAAACTCAGTTTATCTAGTACCCACAAACTTTTCAGACGTCTAGCTTCGATATTCTAGATCCATTATAACAGTGGAATTTCTTAGTTTTTTCGATTGGAGATAGTCACTTTGTGTTGCGTACGGGTCACAACCCAAAAACCTACCAGCGGCTTCAATATAAATCTGAGAAAACGGGTCTAAGTACAATAGACGCCAAACAAACATTCTTATGCATCCAGCGGGTCTTTGAGGTTTACCTGTTCGGCTCCTTTCTTGGTTTACCCAGAAAGAAGGAGAGTACCAACAAAAGACAATAAGAATAATTGTAACTGGACCTATAGCTATCCAGATTTCCTTTTCCCATCTTTTCATCTGCATTCAGTCCGCTGTGGCCAAGAATAGCAAATTTAACATTACCTGACTACCGACCCCTTGTGTTGTGGCTAGGATTTATCCTGAAGAAAAGATTTATCCACCTGACATTCTATTTTACTGTCGAATATTTCAAGCTACTGTTCACTGTGACTATTTTGATCTCGAAGTTGTGTTTCATACCTGGACTAATTGCTGTGACATGAACAAACAGAGTCAATAAAACAAAATAGGCGTTCATCAAATCATCATCATCTCAACCCATAACCCGTCATGGGTCGTAGGGGTGCCATGGTGGAAGCATCAGCAGACAGGGTCCTCCACTGCTCTCTATTCTCAGCAATGCGTACAAGTGTGGAGAAACCGTGTCCTGCCCATTCTTTGATGTTATCAGCCCAGGATTTTCTTTGCCTTCCTCTTCTCCGTTTACCTTCGACTGTTCCCTGGAGGATCGTTTTCGAAAGGGAGTCATGACGAGTTACATGCCCAAACCAGGCAAGCTTTCGACGTTTCACTATTGACAAAAGTGGTTCTTGATGGCCTGCATAGGTGTTTATCTTCTCTCTAACATAGACATTTGTTTTGTGCTCTTTATAGCAAATGCGCAAAATTCTTCTATAACATTTATGCTCGAAAGCCTGAATCCTTCGCTCCGTATCTGCAGTGAGTGTCCAGCCCTCACACCCATACAAGAGAATAGATAATACAAGTGATTTGTATAATTTGATCTTCACAGGAAAACTGATGTTACTTTTCCAGATCACATTCAACCTTGTCATGGCAGCTGAGGCCATCTCAAGTCTTGTCTTGATTTCTTTATTTGATCTTCCATCACTACATATAGTGGACCCGAGATATTTAAAGGTGTTAACTTCTTCTAACGTTTGCCCATTTAACGTAACGTTGGTCGGAACATGTTTCTTATGGCTATTCACCAATATCTTGCATCAAATAAGAGGATTAAACAGTCATTTGAAGAACTGGGGCTTATCTTGCCAAAAGAACCGACACTGAATCTGTTACCTGGAGCATGGAGATATGTTCAAGCTGTTGTCAAACACTTATTCCGTAAGCGAGAATGAAATGTGATCACATGTTTGTCAGAGCGAGTGAAAGCAGGGATGAATAATTCTTATATTGTATAACAAATATACTTACTTTTGTTTTTTTTTCTTCTTATGTTTGCTAATACTGTTCATTTTTTTCAGAATAGACTAACTAGAAAACTCTGTTCTTTACAGTATAGTCAAATTCTATACCATAGGGCTAATCTTTTGGCCTTTTGGGGGTTAATTAACGTCTTCTTGTGGGAACTTGTCTCAACAGAGGCGATTACGCTTATGTGTCTATTCCTTTATTAATTCTGTAACCTATGATTTTTATATTCTGATTTTTTTTTAAATAATAACTGTTGTGAAGTTTCTTTATGGTAAATTGTAGAATAATGTTGTTTTACTGGCCACTACTGTAGAGTGGTGCGTTGTACTGAGATGATGATACCAGGCATGCTCCAGTCTACCCAGCTGTGCTGTAAATGGGTAACTCACTCTAATCCTGAGTTAGAGAAGGCAAAGACAGCGAAGCAGTGGCTGCTATGGGACTACTGTCAAGTAATCGTTCCCCAGGTGGTACTGGTGGTCATCACTGTAAAGGGTAGAGTATTCTTCCTGCTCGTTACACATGAGACAGGCAAGTACAACAAAGGTCAACTCGACCGACGCAGGGTTGTGTATGTATGGAGTGAGAGTGGAAAATACGCGAATGGTGTACTGCTCGATGTAGTTGACACTTGATAGTATTTCACTCACACTCTTATGCAAGTCAAAGATGTTAGGAATTACCGCTGTTGACGTTTCTATGCTTTTAATAATGACGCACACACTTGGACAGCACGGAATACAGTCATGAGTATGTTGACATAGCAAATCATTAGGTAGTAGAATAGTAGTACATATTTCATGCAGCATTCAATATTAAATAGTCATTCAATGTTCTGGCGGACTATTGCCATATCCCCTAACTGACTGAACGCATCAGTGGGTATGTGTGTGTAAACATACAAAGAGTTCACTGGACGAACCTTTTCTTTGGCTAAGTTCTCCAGCTGTATATGTCACATATTTAAGTAACAAAGTTAAACCACGGTAGGGGTTTTAATCTTAATGAGATCTCCGTGCCACTGTCTGAATAGTAAGATTCATGATCCGTTCTCTGGACAGTGATCCATAATGATGACAGGAATACAAAATGGCTTCCTTCCCTGAGTTTTCGCTCACTCGCCCAGCGGGAGGATAATCATAAGCCAGAGTTAATTCATAACTTGTATATATAGACTTTCCTAGAGTTTCCATACAGTCCCTTAGTCAGAAGGTTGCTTCATAAAGACATAAGCGCTGATGGAACCTGTCATCTTCATCAATCTATATTTAAACGACCAACGATGCTCGAAAATACGATGTTTCATCTAGGTCTAACCATAAGGAGATCATCAAAGGAAAAAGGGTCTGGCTTTACCTGGAGTCCGAATCTAAACATAATGAAATACATGAGAAGAGTCTCTGACATAACACTCTCGCAGAGACATTCCTTCCTCATGGAAAAATCATCCACAAATCACTTGTAACCTATAACAGGACCAGCCCTAGAAAACACACACCCGGTCATTACGACCAGCTTCTTCGGAACTCACTACAACTCTCTAGGACAACGGATACCTCCACCAGAGTTCGGTATAGTCCGACCTTAGCATACGAAGATATACAATATAGGACTGAATTTTCTTGTACTAGACAAGTAATACATATAAATTCAGGCCATAAACATATTAAACAAGATCAATCTATTTTCTGGCCCTAACAAACGAGAACTGACATGACTTCCATATTCATACGCCGAATCAATATCAAGAGAGATCATCCATATAATCAAACGTATAAATCAATCATGAATTATCTCGCTTTCCCACGGGAAGCATTTTCGTACGCAATTAAATACAAATATATATATTCCCTATTAAATAGACATATCGTATATTTGTAATCTGTGCATTCAAAAATATGTATGCAACAGATTACCACACCCCCGGAAAAAAATGGTACTTTTTTTTTTTTTGAAATACATCCAGGAGCAACATACAATAGGCTCACAACGCACGAATAACAATGCGCAGATGATAAGCATTCCAAACAAATGTAACGCCTAATGTAAGGCTAAGTCGTCATATGGCACGACAAGTGAGAATATATCTCAGGAACCAGAGAAAGTGTTTCTCTGAGTATAAATATTTCCAGAGAGGTGTCACCAACGCATACTACAATACTGGCAATGCCACAATTTCTACACTAGTTTATCCAAAAAATTCATCTTAGGTATTTTAACATCATGATTATCAAAGACGAAAAAAAACATCCAAAGATCAGCGGTGAATATACATCAATGAACCGCTAAGTAGTGATACAATCAATATATATGATACATTACTTATGTATACACATTTTAACATAGCAAAAAAAAAACTGTAGCAAAGTTAGACATGGTAGGGGTTTTAATCTTAATGAGATCTCCGTGCCACTGTCTGAATAGTAAGATTCATGATCCGTTCTCTGGACAGTGATCCATAATGATGACAGGAATACAAAATGGCTTCCTTCCCTGAGTTTTCGCTCACTCGCCCAGCGGGAGGATAATCATAAGCCAGAGTTAATTCATAACTTGTATATATAGACTTTCCTAGAGTTTCCATACAGTCCCTTAGTCAGAAGGTTGCTTCATAAAGACATAAGCGCTGATGGAACCTGTCATCTTCATCAATCTATATTTAAACGACCAACGATGCTCGAAAATACGATGTTTCATCTAGGTCTAACCATAAGGAGATCATCAAAGGAAAAAGGGTCTGGCTTTACCTGGAGTCCGAATCTAAACATAATGAAATACATGAGAAGAGTCTCTGACATAACACTCTCGCAGAGACATTCCTTCCTCATGGAAAAATCATCCACAAATCACTTGTAACCTATAACAGGACCAGCCCTAGAAAACACACACCCGGCCATTACGACCAGCTTCTTCGGAACTCACTACAACTCTCTAGGACAACGGATACCTCCGCCAGAGTTCGGTATAGTCCGACCTTAGCATACGAAGATATACAATATAGGACTGAATCTTCTTGTACTAGACAAGTAATACATATAAATTCAGGCCATAAACATATTGAACAAGATCAATCTATTTTCTGGCCCTAACAAACGAGAACTGACATGACTTCCATATTCATACGCCGAATCAATATCAAGAGAGATCATCCATATAATCAAACGTATAAATCAATCATGAATTATCTCGCTTTCCCACGGGAAGCATTTTCGTACACAATTAAATACAAATATATATATTCCCTATTAAATAGACATATCGTATATTTGTAATCTGTGCATTCAAAAATATGTATGCAACATAAATAAAAGTAACATAAAACTTAATTACCTGTGTCGGTCAGCTTGTCCCAATATCACTACACCATTAATATAGTTTCACGTTTGTGCGTCTAATTGTCGTCACTTATCTGTGTGTGTGTAAGTGAGTGGTTTATATATATATATATATATATATATATATATATATATATATATATATATATATATATATATATATATATATATATATATATATATATATATATATATATATATATATCGTAGATTTTTGATAGGGGAATTAAGACTTGGGTTGGTCCCTTCTGAATAGATTAGAATGAGTGATAGCCACAGTGAGAGATGATAGTAGAAATAGATTTCCACGAGTGAGATGGTAGAAATCAATAGAGGCTGTCTCTGAAATCGAGAATCTTTTCTCTCTTTTAGCCTATCTTCTACAACAGATCTAGAGGAGTCAGACAGTCTATTGACTACATATATTAATATATATATTACCACTCACGTGCACACACACACACACAATTGACGACATGTAGACGCACGCACGTGGGAAAACTATAACAATAATTATATAGATATTTTGGAACGAGCTGACCCGACTGTCACAGAGGTTTTATGATCATTGAATTGCCTATATCTTCTTCTTTTTCTTTCACCCGTATCCTCTATTTATTATCACTCTTTTATCCTTTTTGTGTTTTTCGCATTTGTTCGTTTGCGACTATATACATTACTATTTTCCCATTCTAACGTTTACCTGTTTCTTTTCTCAAAACTGAGAACGCAGTTATGACGTAACGTGTCAGCCCCTACACGAAACGCAGAGTGTTAGAATGCATTCCGTCAGACAGGGGAGCAGACAGCTGTCTACAGTTTCCCCTGGGACAGTGTTTCTTCGGCTACGTTTCTCGGCCTGGAGTGTGAGAATTCACTCCATCAGACATGATGAGGAGACATTTGTCTGGTAGTTTGCATCTGACATGTAGTTTCCAAGGTAGATTCTCAGTGTCGGGTGATATGACACTCACGCTCCAAGGCCAGTTTTTGCGTAAGGTGCGAGAAAGCAAAGTGTCAGTTATGGTTCTCATGATGAGTTTCTCGGGGAGGTGTGAAAAACTGTTTCTGCACTGGAGACGGGTTGTCTGAGATTCGCAACTGACACGCGCCCTCTCGGTCAGTAGGTGGCAGTTACGGCATGCGTTTAGGTGTTAAACGTAAGGTGTTAAGGAAAGGGGAGGCTATTGCGTGGTTTATGGAAATAGTGTACATTCTTTGTGTGTGTTTCATATATCTTAAACGAGAGTTTGAGACTTAATTCACTCAGTAACTTTGCAGTCAAGACTAGAACAAGCCTTCGTTCGATTCCTAAGAATCTCTGTTAATAGAGATGGCATTTAATTTGGTCGAAGTGGTTTAAGTTCTTAGTAGTTCTGTGTTGAGGTAAATGTTATATATATTATATTAATATCTAGTATTTTGTGAAGTGTTTAAAGTATTAAATCGCTTATTTTATTTCACTAGTTAGATTTGGTGCAGAGCGCTTAATTTATATAGTCTGTATTATTTTATAGTGACGAGTTACAGTGGAAAACAGAAATTATATTTCTAGCTTAAACTCAGTCGGCTATTAAGGAATTTAATTTTACTGCTAAAATAATCAGACGAGAATAAACTTTCTAAACTAACTTTATTAATGCTAGATGCTTCATGAGTGGTGACGGAACACGTAGGTATTCCTAATTCATGATGATTGATTTTATGTACGAGGGGCGTTCAGAAAGTAATGCACCACATCGTTTTTCTCAGGAGCTGTTTATTCAAAAAGCATGAAATTTATACACAATATACATGGATATGTCATGTAAACATCGGTATTTTCAACATAATCCCCATCAACTTGTACGGCTTTATGCCAGCGCGAAACAAGTGCATGTATTCCTAGCCCGTACCAGATTTTGTCTTGATCATGTAGCCGTTTCTTCGCTGCATGAATCACTCCTTCATCATCTTCAAACCTTGTCCCACGGAGTGCATCTTTAAGTGTACCAGATAGATGAAAATCAGAGGGTGCCAAATCGGGACTATAGGGTGGATGGGGTAGTATAGTCCAACCCAATTTGGTGATAGCTTCCCGTGTTGCCAGACTTGTGTGAGGTCGAGCATTGTCGTGAAGGAGAAGCAGGTCTGCTGGATTCTTGTGCGGCTGAATTCTGCGAAAACGTTAATTGCGTTTTTTCAATGTCTTAATGTAAGATTGCGAATTGATTGTCTCTCCTCTTGGCATAACGTCCACAAGAATCACACCTTCAATGTCCCAAAAGACAGTGATCATGACCTTTCCAGCTGAAGGAATTGTCTTGAATTTCTTTCTTCGTGGTGATTGCGGATGATGCCCCTCCATTGACTGTCTTTTTGTCTCAGGTTCAAAATGATGTGCCCAGGTTTCGTCACCTGTAACGATCTTAGCCAAAACGTTTTCTCCATCAGCATTGAAACGCTCCAACAATTCAGAAGAAATTGCTTTCCTTTGCAATTGTCGTGAAACATTCTAAATCCACATATCTAAATTAAAAAGTAAATGTAAAGCCTAACGAATTAATTCAATAAAAGGAAAGAAGAATGGTAAAAGACCAGTGCTGTCACAATGGCTTACAAAAATCCCCCTTTTTCTACTTCGTCTGCATAATTGTAACGCTTTCACGTTTGATAGTAAAGCCTACAGCAGCATACACGCGTTTCAAAAAAAATAAAACCGGTACTGTGTTTCTTAGAAAACCTTGAGATACGCACACTGCTTAATGACCTAGATAAAATACTAGCATTAATTTCATTTTATACACTGCGTAACTAAAAGACAGACGGCCTTAGAAGAGATAGAGAGAGAGAGACGGATGAACGCATTCAATACTAACACGCCGTCTCGCGATATACAATTAATGCCACCCCCAATGCGAAAGGCATGAAGCACTAACTTTTTTTCAAATAGACAGTGATAAAAAAAACACTACCAATACACGGTTAGGTTTTAAAAAACATGTTTAATGCTTATTAGGAAACATGACATTATACTGTTTTATGTCTGAAATCCTGACAGTACAGAAGACACCCTATCGTATCGAAGTGAACGGGTGGTAGAAGAAAATACATATTTTGAACGCAGCCACTTAGCTCCATTAAATTTATATATTTGGGTTCCTTAGGACTTGCTGACAGAGAATATGTTAAGTGTTACGCAAATAGTCTAGGAATTAACAAATTATAGCCAAAATAAAATAGGGGTGCTGTCTGACACCACCAGATCATAATTGCTCAGTGGCATGTTTTAAAACCACTATTTTACGGGAAATAGGCCAACAAGTTAAATCCGATCTGATTGGCTAGAAGAATATGTAAGCCTAAACATGATTAGTCGATTGCAAATACTATTTTTGGTTGTTACAGGAAACGGTAGGAAGGGTACTTTTTTTCAAAAGCTTTTGTAAACATGGTCCCATTGGTTAGACCATTTGATATAGTCAATTAGGAGCGTCTGTTCAGTGCCACATTTTGAAAATAAACTTACTGAGAAGCAAGTGCGTTGAGATCCAGCTCATATTTTTCTTATGAAAGCCTGGGACAGAGGCAGATCGGAATTGTGCCATAACTCATTGCCAGTCAACGTATTTTGTGTATTATTTCCATGAATTGTGGGACCGAGGTCCTAACGTATTGAAGCAGCACCTCGTCTGAGTTTTTCTGAATCCAGAGGCTGGTAGCATACTCCTTGGTCCAGATATCAACCAGGGTTGTTTCTCAAGGAAACGGTGACGCAAGCGAGCAGTGGAGACTGTTTCCTGCCGCCCACACAGAAGTTAAGATTCTGTGGCCAGAGCAGCTCAATCTTGTGTATACCCCTCTAACAGTGACTTTACCTTAAATCTAGAGGGACATTTATTAGTTTCAAATAAAAAGAAACTGTGAACTTTCCCAATATTATGTCCACGAGAAACAAACACTTGAAGTCATGATGACACACAACCACCTAGCTTGAAAAGCCAGTATTACCTCATAGTACTACAGCACAACTTACACACATATTGCAATAATAATATATGTCAATACAAAGATCATATCTATAAATTGTGTACATATAACTTGTGATTACATTTGATTGTGATTCCTGGTTCACTTTGTAGTTGAATCAGGATATCTAATATTTGAAGGAATTAATACATATATATTTTTAAACTTTAACACTTGACTCATTTAAGATAGTCTTATAGAGTGTTCTATGTATGTGAGTGTCACAGTGTTGTAAAGTATTGTGGATTAAATTAAATTGTGTATCTGTCTGTTGGTTGTTGTGAACATACACTTCATCATTATCATAACCCTAGACATTCAACGTAGTCATCACAATATTCCAGAATAAGCCTGACTGAGGTATAAATGTGGTAGCAAGTAAGGTTATCTGTAATACACCACCCTTATTAGATACAGATACCTTCACAGCTGATCTCAGTCAGTACACTAAGTCCCCTATAAATATTTATAACATCCCACTTTACCACATATATTGGGGTCTCGCTCCCGGGATATTGAACCTTCCCCTAGCATATATATTGGGAGTAATTCACTTCGGGAAATTATAAAAATTAAAAAGGTATTCTTGGGACGAAAAATAAGGTTGAGCTCTCAGTGCCTGTGGTTGTCCTTAGATACTTATTTATAGATAAAATTGTTTGGTTAAATAGTGTATACATTTGCCTGGTAGAAAATGGCCGACTTGGCAAAATTTCGATCTGCTGCTGTGCAGACTGCGAAAGAGTTAGGAATGGACGGGCAAGTTATGATTGCTTATGTCACTACTGAATGTGACAAATTTATTGAACGTGAAGAAAAAAGATTAGAAAAAGAGGCTGAAAGAAAATTAGAATCTGATAGATTGGCCGAAGATAAGAGAATAGAGGCGGAAAAGGAAATTAAGAGGTTGCAGATTGAGGCTGAGGCTAAGAAGGTCCAATTGGAGGCAGAAAGAGAGGAAAAAAGATTGACTGCCGAAAGGGAGGACAAAAGATTAGCTGCAGAAAGAGAAGCAGAAGAAAGAAGACAGGCTGCAGAAAGGGAAGCAGAAAAGGAGGAGAAGAGATTACAAAGGGAACATGAGTTACGACTTAGGGAGTTGGAATTTCAAGGCCATGCTCCTGAAAATGGTGCCAGTCCCTTTACCTCTGATGCACTGCTAGTCAGGGAGCCTCAACCTCAGCTATGAACTTTCATTTAGATCATTTTGTTGAGAAAGAAGATGATATCGAGAGCTATCTAAATAGATATGAACTATTAGCTACCACGTATGGGTTAGAGAGAGAAAGGTGGAGCTTAAAGTTATCTCAAGGGCTTCGTGGTGCAGCTTATGAAGTTTTCGCCAAAATGAGCAGAGGTGATCAAGAAAATTATGACATGCTAAAGCAGGCTCTTTTGTTAAGATATGAAAAGAATGGCGAATTTTATAGAAAAAAAAATTAGGAATGCTAAACTACGGTCAGGTGAAACCTATCACCAGTTCTCTGCACGATTAGAGACATACTTGGAGAAATGGACTTCTCTGGGGAAAACCCAAGATCTTAAGGAAATGATCCTTATAGAACAACTAAGAGAGTCCATGGCTCCAGACCTGAGAAAGTTTCTCATGGAACAAGGTGCAGAGAGGCTGGGTGAGTTACTAAATGTTGCTGAAAGATATCAAGCAGCTCAAGCAGAGGTAACAGGTAATAAGAAGAGGCAGGTAGACAATTATCAGGCACCACAAAACTTTAATGAATTTGATCATAGAGATCAAAACAAAGGTAAGCACCAGTTTGATAGGCCACGTTATGATAATAAAAATAAAACCCCACAATTCAATGAAAGGAAATATGATAACAGGAAACCCTTCAGACAGGAAGGAAAATATTGTCAAATATGCAGGATGCATAATCATAATACTAGTGAATATGGTAGGAAAGTTCCTCCATGTCACGCGCCATGCATGATAACAGTGGACAAGGGGAAGAAGAAACTGACAGAGAATCATATAAATCTTCAACATCCTCCATCTGTGAAGAAGTGACATGTAATGGTGCCAAGGTTAGGTGCCTTTACGATTCAGGTTTAGAATATGACTCAGTTGTGAGTGCAACCCTAGTGCACCCTGAACAGTATACCACAGAGAAAGTGGAGATACAAGGGGCCGTAAAGGGAATATCCACCATGACACTTCCCGTAGCCGAGATCAATGTAGAGACAAGGTACGTGGAAGGAGTGATTAGAGCAGCCGTGTGTGACGATCCTAATTACCCGCTGGTGTTAGGAAGCAAATATGTTTTTCTAGGAAGCCCTGTAAAACCTGTGGTAATGGCCACGCTTCAGGTCAGGTCGACCCCTAGTAGAACGGAGGAGGAACCACCACTAGTTTATTCTCATAAGCAGATGAGAAAGGCCCAGGGAAAAGATAAAACATTAAAACCTTGCTTTGGTAAATTGCCAACAAGCCATGCACACCCTAAGAAAGGACAATTTTATTTGAAGGAAGGACTGCTCTTCAGGAAAGCTAGAGCAGGATCCAAAGAACAGGGACAATTGGTATTACTAACCCCCTACAGGGAAAAAGTGATGGCACAAGCTCATGTTGTACCAGACGGTGGACACCAGAGAAATGAGACCACCCGTCAAAGGACATCGGATAAATTCTACTGGCCCCAAGTAGCCGCTGATATTGCACAATTTGTGGGGGCCTGTGAAAAATGTAGCAAGGTACAGTCCCCAAGTTGGGAAAATCATAATGAGATGCCAGCCAAGCATTCTGAAACATATGGGCCTAACAATAACAAGGAAAATAAAAATAATAAGGTTGACACAGAGGATAGGTATCCACCTTCCCCCCAACAGTGTTCTCCAAAAATACTTAGATTCGCAACTCTGAGAAGGGCATCCAGAGAAAATAGAAACTCAGACCAGTCAACCCAGGAACAGTTTGAAGCCGCATTTAGGGAGCTGGCTGACATTGACATTGAAGATGATCCGCCTAAGTTAAAAGCGAAACAAATTGTTAACAGAAGAACAGTGGGCAGTGGACGAGTGAGCAATTCGGAAAATGCTCACAGCGCTTCACAATATGGCTATTAACTTAGCCTTAAAAGGGCACTGGTGACAGTGGTAGTCACCCGACCCTACACCGTCCAAGGGGAAGTAGTGTTCGGACCCTGGATGGAGATAACCCACACATCTTATAGCAATGCTAAGGGCGAATTGATTTCTGATGCAGAAACTCATTTCCCCACATATTATCTTAATTCACCAGATTGTCGGTAGGCGGAACTATAGTTGGTGAATATGGCCTCCATTTGAGTGGCACCTTATAGAACATTATAAATATATTATTAGAAGGGTGTTTCCACATTCAATCACGCCTAAGATCAGACCAATTGTTGGCTGTGAACATTTCGGAGGAGCAGAGTGTCTCCATGGTTGCCTTTTTGAATTGAGGATAGTCCGAGTGTTTATTAAGGCTGATCAGGAAATTATTGGATCCCCTACACAACTCAGATATCACCATATAGATCAACTCCTCATAACGTACAAATTGAGGAACATCTAATATTCTCGGGACATGTCGTTGAACAGACTCAGAGAAGAGAAATGGTGAATATTGATTGCTTAGCTGCATTAAGACAAGCAGTAACACTTGCCGCTGTTCAGTAATATAACTGAAATGGATTCTTGGATTGCAGAGGTCTGAGGCAACCTTCGTCAGTAGTGCTTACTTTGAATTGACCCACCTGCATTAATCCATGATCAAAATAAAATCAGAGAAACGTTGATGCAGATTTTCTAAGCCGCCATCCGTGCGATGAAAATCAAAGAAATTACCAGGAATAATATTACATTTCTCTATGTGTATATAGAATTATAGACTGACATATAACGTGTGTTTTAAGTGGGGAGAATTTGTCGTGAAACATTCTAAATCCACATATCTAAATTAAAAAGTAAATGTAAAGCCTAACGAATTAATTCAATAAAAGGAAAGAAGAATGGTAAAAGACCAGTGCTGTCACAATGGCTTACAAAAATCCCCCTTTTTCTACTTCGTCTGCATAATTGTAACGCTTTCACGTTTGATAGTAAAGCCTACAGCAGCATACACGCGTTTCAAAAAAAATAAAACCGGTACTGTGTTTCTTAGAAAACCTTGAGATACGCACACTGCTTAATGACCTAGATAAAATACTAGCATTAATTTCATTTTATACACTGCGTAACTAAAAGACAGACGGCCTTAGAAGAGATAGAGAGAGAGAGACGGAGGAACGCATTCAATACTAACACGCCGTCTCGCAATATACAATTAATGCCACCCCCAATGCGAAAGGCATGAAGCACTAACTTTTTTTCAAATAGACAGTGATAAAAAACACTACCAATACACGGTTAGGTTTTAAAAAACATGTTTAATGCTTATTAGGAAACATGACATTATACTGTTTTACGTCTGAAATCCTGACAGTACAGAAGACACCCTATCGTATCGAAGTGAACGGGTGGTAGAAGAAAATACATATTTTGAACGCAGCTACTTAGCTCCATTAAATTTATATATTTGGGTTCCTTAGGACTTGCTGACAAAGAATATGTTAAGTGTTACGCAAATAGTCTAGGAATTAACAAATTATAGCCAAAATAAAATAGGGGTGCTGTCTGACACCACCAGATCATAATTGCTCAGTGGCATGTTTTAAAACCACTATTTTACGGGAAATAGGCCAACAAGTTAAATCCGATCTGATTGGCTAGAAGAATATGTAAGCCTAAACATGATTAGTCGATTGCAAATACTATTTTTGGTTGTTACGGGAAACGGTAGGAAGGGTACTTTTTTCAAAAGCTTTTGTAAACATGGTCCCATTGGTTAGACCATTTGATATAGTCAATTAGGAGCGTCTGTTCAGTGCCACATTTTGAAAATAAACTTACTGAGAAGCAAGTGCGTTGAGATCCAGCTCATATTTTTCTTATGAAAGCCTGGGACAGAGGCAGATCGGAATTGTGCCATAACTCATTGCCAGTCAACGTATTTTGTGTATTATTTCCATGAATTGTGGGACCGAGGTCCTAACGTATTGAAGCAGCACCTGGTCTGAGTTTTTCTGAATCCAGAGGCTGGTAGCATACTCCTTGGTCCAGATATCAACCAGGGTTGTTTCTCAAGGAAACGGTGACGCAAGCGAGCAGTGGAGACTGTTTCCTGCCGCCCACACAGAAGTTAAGATTCTGTGGCCAGAGCAGCTCAATCTTGTGTATACCCCTCTAACAGTGACTTTACCTTAAATCTAGAGGGACATTTATTAGTTTCAAATAAAAAGAAACTGTGAACTTTCCCAATATTATGTCCACGAGAAAGAAACACTTGAAGTCATGATGACACACAACCACCTAGCTTGAAAAGCCAGTATTACCTCATAGTACTACAGCACAACTTACACACATATTGCAATAATAATATATGTCAATACAAAGATCATATCTATAAATTGTGTACATATAACTTGTGATTACATTTGATTGTGATTCCTGGTTCACTTTGTAGTTGAATCAGGATATCTAATATTTGAAGGAATTAATACATATATATTTTTAAACTTTAACACTTGACTCATTTAAGATAGTCTTATAGAGTGTTCTATGTATGTGAGTGTCACAGTGTTGTAAAGTATTGTGGATTAAATTAAATTGTGTATCTGTCTGTTGGTTGTTGTGAACATACACTTCATCATTATCATAACCCTAGACATTCAACGTAGTCATCACAATATTCCAGAATAAGCCTGACTGAGGTATAAATGTGGTAGCAAGTAAGGTTATCTGTAATACACCACCCTTATTAGATACAGATACCTTCACAGCTGATCTCAGTCAGTACACTAAGTCCCCTATAAATATTTATAACATCCCACTTTACCACAGCAATCGGTTGTGATTTGTGAGACTTCGAGGAACCCATCTTGCGCAAACCTTAGAAAATCCGAGAGTTTTTATAACTGCATTTGCACTACCAATGCTGACTGACAGCTATAAGGCCAATTGTTGAGTAGTGATTCGCCTATCAGTAAGAATAATGCCCCCAGAGCATTTCAACATTTCTGCGTTGGTGGCTGTGGCAGGACGTCCACAGCGCGGCCGATCAAACAGCTCCGTATCTCCACTTCCTGATTCTTTGATTCTCTGAACCCAGCGACTGACTGTACTGCTGTCGACTGCAAAACTTCCATACACATCACATAGATGCTTGTGAATGTTCACAACAGTTTCCTTCTCTGCAACGAGAAATTCTATCACAATTCGCTGCTTATAACGTAAGTTGCAAACACGCTTCATTTCAACGGTTTAGGGCAACTGTATTATTTGGCCGGTTGCAGTGCAATTTAGTGCACACAATTGGCACATGCCACATTTAAAGTGTGCAAAATTTCATGCTTCTATCTTCATTATTAACTGAGAAAAACGATGTGCTGCATTACTTTCTGAACGCCCCTCGTATATAACGTATTTCACAGGAAAGTTTAAATGATAAGTCAAGCGGTACGCTTGCAGTTTAAAAATGTAAGTTATAATCCGAGTACGTAGCATGTATAAGTATTTTATTTGTGGTTTTTCTTCCCTATGCAGTGAAAACTGGGGTTAACCCAAATTTTGCCGGCGTTTAGTACAGAGACATACCCGTGAGAAACATAAACATTTTTATCTTTTAACCACGTGGGTTTAAAAGTTAACACCTGTCTGACAGTGCGTGTGTCTTCATAAATAGACAGAGTACAACTCTTACTAACGGGTTTTATTAAAGACTAAATGTTTTATACTGGGCCTTTGATGAGCCAGATCAGATTTTCTGCACAAACTCTATGTACAAATATAGCCGTTGTGGCAAGTAACATATTAACGTCAGTAACATTCCGACGGAGTTTCGACTAGTGGTGTGGTGACCAAATATAGTCTTTTCCTGAAAGTAGACACCGATCTGACATTCCTCAATTCTAGAAACCTAAGCTATTGACACTGTGCTCGTCGTTAATGTTTCGTGTCTGGACAATTTTAATGTGACCTAAACAGACATCCGAAAAATAAGAACGTCCAAGGAGTCGTTCCCGGAAGCAGAGAATTCATCCTGTCTTTTTGGAACTGGGGATTTCTTGGTCAAAGACTGCCCTTGACGAGTCTGTAGGTGAATGTCCTAAAAATTGTATTACCAGAAGTGGCTATCTAAGCTGTGAGTATGAACAATGTGCACGTGTGCTCGGCTGAATGAATAAAGTGAATGCAGGACGGAGTGATTTTTTTATTGTTGTGATTGGGCACCCATTTGCTGTCTTAACTTTCTGTAGGCTAGTATTGCAAATCTTATTTCCCTTAAAATAGAGCAGAGATATCAAGTCTGTTCATACCTTAAGAAGGGGAAATATTAGACCTAATCCTATGTATCCTTGTTTCCTTGGGGCTATCACTTTCTTCCAACAGGACTGTGAGCATACCTCGAGGGATAAGATCTAACGGTGGGTCTATCATTTCTTGTAGAAATTCCTTGTTTTTTTTATGACTATGTGTATATGCTTTGATGTAATTTCTATGTGTTGTGAAGACATTTTAGATGATAATTAAAATTTCTCTTGAAATTAATCAGCGTGTTGGTCAGCTCGTTCGAAAATATTTATATAATCATTTGTTATAGTTTTCCTACGTCCGTACGTATAACTGTCGTCTTGTATGTGCGTGCACGTGAGTGGTTAGATATATATATATATATATATATATATATATATATATATATATATATATATATATATATATATATATATATATATATATATGTGTGTGTGTTTAGACTGTCTGACTCCTCGAAAGCTGTCGTAGAAGATAGGTGAGAGAGAGAGGATTTCTCGATCTCAGAGACAGCCTCTATCACATTTCTACCATCTCACTCGTGGAAATCTATTGCTATTACTACTTCTCACTGTGACTATCACTTATTCTAATCTATTCAGAAGGGACCAACCCAAGTCTTAATTCTCCTATCAAAAATCTACGACACCGACACAATGATTAAGTTCAAGGGAATTTTTAATTATCAGAAAATTCCATCACAACACATAAAATTACATCAAAAGCATATACAAATAGTCATAAAGTCAATAAAAATGCTACAAGAATGATAGACCCACAATATGATCCTTTCCCTCGATGAATAGCCCACAGTCCTGTTAGAAGAAAAGTGATAGCCCCAAAGAGTCACGGATACATATGATTTAGTCTAAGTCTTCCCTTTAAAGGTATGAACAGACTTGGATACTCTGCTCTATCCTAAGGAAAAATATTTGTTAGCAACAAAACTTGCATAAAGAAATTTAAGACACCAAGAAAAAAATGGGTGCAAAAATACCACAATAAAGGAATCGCTCAGTCCTGCATTCACTCGATTCAGTCATCAGGGATCCCTGTCATACATTCTTACCTACAATCGTGCTGTTGTTCGCCGTCTGGCGCAAACTTTATGACACTTCTCTACAGTGAATCTGTATTCTTTGAATAAAGAGAATCCCAGCTCTGCAGATACAGGTTTCTTCCACTGTTCCGGGGAGCATTCACTTCACCAGTTTATTTTAAGATTACTGTTAAGGTCACTTGAATCAGTTTGGGTAAGAAAGTTTAAACGGGCTCACAGTGTCAGAATCACGATGTTTCCACTACTTAGGAAAAATGGCAGGTTTGTAACTTCGATCAAAGGTAAAATTCTGGGTCACACCACAAGGTTTCAAAATCGTCGGAATTTTAATTTCTTGTAATATGTTACTCGCCCAAGGGCTGACATGTACTTGATGTTTTTATCAGGAAGAATTTAATCTGGCTCGGTAGGCGCAGTTATTTCATTAAATCTTAAAGTTCTTGTAAAGGTTAACACCAAGTCTTTAAGGAAAATGTTTTAGTTCTTCACAGATATTACTCGTGTACTCAAAGCTGGCAAAGTTGGGTCAACCCCAGTTTTCACTGTATAAAGAAAAACAACATATCAAATACTATACATACTATGTACTCCGGTTGTAACTTACATTATAAACTGCAAGCGGAGAGCTTGACTTATCGTTTAAAACTTCCCGTGAAATAAGTTATATTCATATAATCAATCATCATGAATTAGAAATACATACGTATTTCGTCAATACTCAGTGATGAATCTATGCAGTTATAAGTTAGTTTAAATATTCTCGACTGGTCAGTTAAATAGAATTATTTTATAGCTGCATGAGTTTTAAGCTAGAAATTATAATTTATTCTGCTTTCCACTGAAACACGTCAGCTAGAGAATATAACAGACTTATAAATCAATCCTACTGCACAAAAGAAACTCATGAAATAAATCGGCGATTAACCCTTAATCACTCACAAATAATACTAGATAACTAATATTTACCTCCACACAGAACTACAGATTAAATACCACGAAACTAGAATCCTTCAATATAATGGTAGTCTAGAACTCGGCAAAATGTTGCCAAGAAACTCAGAACTTTTTCAATATACAAGATATTTCCTAGCCCGAGTGATCTGTCTACTGCGAATCTTGAGTATGAATGACCATTCTAAAACTCTCTCGGGTAGATATATCTTAAACAGACAAAGGATGCACGCTATTTCGCAAACCCAAAATAGCACCAGTATCTCCCCCCTCCTAACACTTCACATTAGCTCAGACCCTGCCATAACCTGCCAAAACGCGTCTTAACGCCTCAAACGACATGTGGCCGTTCTGAGCGATGCATGTCTGGCGCTTTCCACACCTCAGGCCAAGCGACTGGCCGAAGGAGCGTGGTGTCAGGTGAAAATGTAGACGTTTTTTCTCATTTTAAAACGCTGCGTGAGTGTCATATCACACTTATCGCCGAGCGACTAGCTTGAAGAAACGCCCGTACCAGATGAAAATGTAGACAATTGTCTACATCTATGTCTGGCGAAACGAATTATCACACATTCCGTCTACCCGCATCTACTGACATCTGATGTAATACAATGCGTACACAGTAAGAGAAAAGAAACAGGTAAACGTCAGAATGGGAAAGTAAATTTTGTCGCAAACGAACGAATGCGAAAAACATGAAAAGGATGAAAGAGCGCTAATAAAGTAGAGGACACGGGTAGAAAAGAAAGAATATAGAAAATTTATTGATCATAAATGTCTATGCGACAGAACGTCCCCCCTTTAAGATATGGAAGCACTCCATGTCTACGTTATGGAAATAAATTTCCTATATCCGTAGCTTCAGGGTGTCTGTCTTCTTCCCTCTCATTTCCCCCCTCCTTCTCTGTCCAATTCTTACTCAAATCTATTCCCAAAGTTTCCTTTCTCTGGAATGTCTCCCATGCGCGCTTGAAAGAGCGTCGCCGCTTTTGACATTTTTGAAAGATTCCGTGTGATTGCAGTGGAATTTCCCTGCAACTAACGTCATCTTCGTCAATTTTGGCGATCGTCAGGAGATGTTCGGAGGTCGGCACCGGTCTTTCCAAGAATTTCTTTAACAGATTTAAATGGAAAACCACCTCCTTCCCTTCAATAGAGATCTGGTAGTTAGCCTTAGAAATCTTTTTCAGGACGGTAAACGGCCCTTGCCATCCGATTCTCAGTTTGTTGTTCCCGGTGGGAAGTAACACCAAAACTTTCTCTCCTACTTGTAGTTCTGTCTCTTTTGCGACTTTCCTGTATCGGTTAGCGTGCTTTGTGCGTGCTCACTGTAGTAAAATCTGCGAGAATAATTGCTCATTTCAGTAAGATTTTAGTCATAAATTGATAATAAATAAACCCACCCTATTGTGTCTGATGGTGATACTCTCACACGCCAGCATCGCGCTGAATTTTGTGCCATGGAACGGCTTAGAACCGATCCCGCCGTTTAAACCTACTCGCTTTCCTTGTGACGTACATTTTTAACATTTTGCCCGATCTGATAGAGACTGCGACAAGACTTACAATTAACGATTTTGCGGAAGTGTGCCGCCAAACTACTGTCTGAATTAGCGTAATATTTAACTTTAACGCTGGTAATAAGTAGTAATCCTTACATTTTTTGGTAGTGTAACACGAGACAATCCAAATATTTAACGCCTATTCAAATACCCACCGCGCAACACCCCGCTTCGCTTGACACGTTGTGCCATGCATATATACACGCTGCGGCAAAGCCAACAGAGGCAAACACGGAGACAATTTTTTATCTCCTCCTAGCGGTAGTATTTCTGACGTCACTAAAACAAGTAGTTATTTGAAAATACATGCTAGCGAGAGATGAAAGGGGGGAAAAATGGCCGTCTTGTGTAAAATTTTTATTTGACGATTGACAGTGACAAAATCGAAAATCTAAACCATAATGAAACTGACCATAAAAATCATATAGTAGTATAGCTTAGAGTCCACTGAGCAAGAATGTGTTTTAAATAATATGGTAGTCCAAGTATTAGCCAAGTTATTGAAAAAATACTAAATGTCTACGGATGCGCGACCAGACAGACTGTTGTTCCTGCTTGTTTTTTTCATAACGTTAGTGGGGACGCCAGCTTAGAAAAGAGGCATTGAGGTAAATTCAAATTCGCTTGGGTAAAAAGAGTATAGGGAGAAAGGGGAGCGGTAGGAAAATGTAATCCAAAACGAAACATCTTTTTGTATTGGCATAACTAAAGCAGACTGGCCAATCGACTACCAGACGCAGAGTTTGTTTGGAATTATTTTTTTTTTTCAAAAACTACATTTGAATTCTGGTAGTCGCAAGCTTTCGATTGGCCAGTGCTAATAAATATTAGCAAAAGGCTTTCACTATTTATTGCCAGTTAAACAAAACTTTTCATTCAAATACGCTGAGATCAGCTGTGTTAATTTTAAAATTAAATAAAGAAGTATTCACAGTCTGGACAGTGCAGAAGAAACTGAGGCCACTTCTTTGCAAGTCAGCGTCATTTGTTTATATTTCTTGAAATTTGTGATAAGAATGCTTTATGAATTAATATGTTTAATCCCACTGCCAAAGTTAGATACTGCTATTGGGAAAAGTGAAGGACGTGCCGGGAGCAGACATTGTTGAGTCCTCACATTGAACTGTATCTAACTGATGTATGTTTTCATGATTGTGTTTTAATATTATTGCATTTGAATATATTAGTAAGCCTCCGTGTTCCATGAACACTGTTCAACATGACTGAAGCATTTATATCTAAAAAGGAAAAGAAGAGAAAATCATACAAAAGGAAATCTGGTTACTCCACATTATTTTATTGAGGAAAACTATGTAAACGTACAGTGGCGTATCTGCCATAGGGACCTGAGGTGTGGTCACAGCAAGGTGTGAGTCATGTAAAATTAAGGGCGAGTGCACCTGTAATGCACGCGAGGCTGACCCCATATCACCGTAGGAAAATAATAAATATAATAAGTGATCAGATATAAAAGGCCAGGGTGTCCTTTTGTTGCAAAGGTTTTATATCCTGTTGCCAGCCGGTAACAGGAAACCTGCTGAGTGAGAATAAAGCCATCAAGTCTCCGACCATTCGTTTATGCTGTCAAAAGATAACGGGAAGAGCTTGGGCATTTTGAGAGATCGAGATTTTCTGCAACTTCATACTGTATTATCATTCTACAAGGAATCCCAGGTGATGTGTTAAGCATCTGGGTATATCTGACACTTTCGTTTGAATAAACTCTGGTATTTCAAAATCATACTCAGGAAGTTTATGGGGTGTGATGAAACTACAGCCCCTCATACACAGTGACTCTCCCTCTTAGATGAATAAAGTGTAAGCTGTGAACACTCCAAGAGGAAAGATATATAGTGACTTTATAGTTATTGGGCAAATTGTCCACACATTTTTTAGTTGATCTTTTCTGTAAACTACCTTGTCCTCATTTTCAATGACCTGTCCAAAAGATATGGCTGGACAGGCAGATTAAATTGTACAGAAAAAACATTCATTTTAAAGAAAAACTTAACCACTGGTTTTATTCACTTCCTCATAGAAAATTAAAGTGTTTTTGTGTTGTGTACCATCATTTCATTTCTTTCCTAGACACTAGGTACAACATACACCAGACACTAGAGCCAAAATAGTGACCGTGTGAGATCTAGGGAGGTAGCGTTAGGTTCCGTGCAAATGTTTCATCATCATATTTTAGAGTCAGGGGCCTACATGTGCTTGACCTCACATGGTTAATACAGACACGGATTTCATTCTTTTAGGATACCATCATAACCTCCCCAGCAAATCAAACTTTGCTACACTCGCTTAAAGTTAGTCGTTGCTAGGTCCCATCCTAGTTTCAACCTTTCCTTTAAAACCGACACATATTTACTTGCTGAGACAACTGTCTCATCAGCCTTCTGGTCTGTCAGCGACCAAAGTAAGGCTTCAAGCAGCCCCTTAATAGGTGTGCCGAATAAAAGCGTTGCTGGCGGAAATCATGTGGAAGTATGAGGAGATTCTCTGTAGCTAAATAAAGCTGCAGGAATGCAAAGATCCCAATCTTCAGGTTTAACTTGTGCCAGTTTACTTAACATCATGTTGAGGTTTCCGTTAACACGTTCCACGAGCCCATTTCCGGCCGGAGTATAAGGCTTTATGAAGATGTGTTGGTTCCTCAAGATCTTCACGATCTCATCCATCAACAGGTTTCGGTATGGAGATCCGTTATCCGTCAACACTTGCTGAGGGAATCTTAACCGAGTGAAAATCTGCACGAGGGCTTCTGTGACATGCTTGACATCTGCGCATGTTAGCGGGATAGCTTCTGCCCATAAAGTGCATGTGTCGACTAAGGTGAGGATAAACCTGTTCCTTCTTTTAGTCCTTTCGGGCTGTCCTAAAATGTCGATCACAACCCGTTCGAATGGTGTTCCCACTATTGGCATTTCACCCAAAGAGACTGGGGGTGTCCGTTGCTTGGGTGGTACACGTTGGCAGTGGACACAGGATTTGACATACCTGATAATATCAGTATTTACTCCTGGCCACCAATAATGAGTGGTTATCCATTGGTTTGTGGCGTTCTGGCCCATATGTCCGCTGAAGGGAAGAGAGTGCCCCATTTCTAGGATTTGGCTTCTGTACTGTTTCGGTACTAGGTGCTGGTTGTAACCTTGGTCAGGCTTGCCCGTTCTGCGATAAATTGCGCCATCCTTAGAAAAAATGTCCCCGTGCTGTCTGGTTTCCTTAGCCATGGGCAGTTTCCTAAAGCAGGGTGCCAAAGTAGGGTCCTTTTGTTGCGCTTCTTTAAGTTCCATAGGTAACAAATTAGGCGCAAGCTCCCGTTACTTCTTGGTTTGCCCTCTTGTAGTTACTGCTGCCACACTCGGCTGTTCCGGTTTCCCAATAAACACGTATCTACCGCCAAGTATGACTGGGTAGATGGGGTCATCCATAACAGCCGCTTTGATCACACCTCTGACAAACTCAGAGTGGATCTCCACCAGTGCGATGGGAAGCGCTGTAGGTGCATCACTCTTAAGAACTCCACAAAGTTGGACGGTCTCTCCTGTCTCTTGACCTGGTTCAACTAGGTGTCTGGCAACAATGCAATCATAAGAAAGCCCCGTGTCAAATAAACAAACAGTTTGAGAACCGTTCAATATAACAGTACCTCGCGTAGAAGGTCTGTCTCCCTCTACAGGTTGGGAATCACTGTCAATAATTCCGCCTTGCGAGACTGTTAATAAGCATCTGATTCGTTTAGGCTCGGTGTGCTCGGTCTGATCATATGTCCCGTGCTCAGGGGTTTTCCCTTTGTCACCTTGTCCTTTCTGACCGAGCTGCCATGTAGGACGGTTGGGTTGATCAGACTGTTTACTGTGGTTGGGGTACTTGTTTTTGTAGAACTTGGATTTTTCAGGAGGGGGGTTTTGAGGTCCAGTTTCTCTGTGGTTATTCTGATTAGAAGCATGAGAAGATTGGTCTAGATTATTCTTTCGAAAATGCACTTCTGTCGGTTTACGTTTTGTGGCCGGCAGTTCGGCCAGCGCATTTTGATAACGCTCAGACTTTTCCAAGATGTCTTCAAGCTTTTCTGCACCCTGCTCAGCTAGAAATCTCCGGGTATCTGCAGACAAAGTGTTCTTTATTTGTTCTGTTATAACAAATTCCTCAAGACCTTCATAGGTAGAGGGGAGCTGTGAAAGCTCAAGAAACTTTGTCAAGTATCCCTTTAAACGAGACGAGAACTGCTGAAAAGTTTCAGAGCTCTCCTTCCTGCTGTTTCGAAACAGTTGCAAAAACTTTCGCGCATTCATTTCAAAGCGCTGAAGTAAAGCTTTCTTCAACACGTCGTAATTGTCTTGTTGGCTGCTTTCCAGTTTGGCGTAAACATCATACGCACTGCTTTTCAACGCCTGAGAAAGCTTCATATTCCAACGCGACCTCTCTAAACCGTACAGAGTTGCAATTTTCTCAAATTTTTCTAGATACGTGTCAATCTTCTCATTAGGACAAGAGAAAGATTCTAGCGCAAAAGACAGCAGTGAGGTGAGTAGATTGAGTACTAGAAGGATCAGTCAAAGAAGAATGAGAAGACTCTCCATTGCTGGAGGTAGAGGCAGCACCACGACTTTGAACTTGTAGAGCTTTAAGCGCCAGCTCATGCTGTCTCTCCTCCCTCTCCTTCTCATGTTGTCTCTCCTTCTCTCTTTCCTCATGCTGTCTCTCCTTCTCTCTTTCCTCATGCTGTCTCTCCTTCTCTCTTTCGTTCGCCCTGCAGATTTCCATTTCCTAGTCCATCTTCTTCTGCTCTCTCGCTTCGGCTGCTTTTTCCTTCTGCTCCGCGTCATATCTTTCAAGTTCGTCCCTGACAAAAGCTTTCGCTTCCTCGCCGTCCAGTTCCTCTTCCATTGCTTCCTGTCTGAGCATCTGCCTCAGTTTCGCCCTCTCGGCCATACTAAATCAGTGACTGAGACTACTCAAGGAAGAAAAGAAGAAAAAGGATATACTGGTTCCTACCACTTACGAGAAAATACCAAACAAAAAGATGATATACTTTAACCTGGGATACCTCCTCCTATACTATAGTATCTTACTATCGCTGCTATTAATCGGCAATAAAGCACCTAATGCAGACGACTACGCCAAATAAATGGTAGTTAAGAATTACTCACTAAAAATTAAGTTGCTACAGTGGAAACAAAATAATTATTGCAAAAATTTAAGGAGGAAAAAAAATCCCTTAATTTTTTTAATCCACTATCAAGTTCACTCCTGAAGACAGTTAGGGTAAGGGAGGCAATTAACAAGACGTAATTGTCTGAACGCACTCCTTAGCTTAGCTCAAACACCTACTTCTTCAGAACCCTGTGATTGTTAGACAATCACAAACTTTACCAGCGTTTAGTATTACAAAATCAGTAATTAACATATATTCCGACAAAATCAACCTGTAACTCAAATGTATATTACTAGAAATGCTGTGGAAAAACAATTATTAATTGTGCGGTCAGCACGCCCATAAACAGATCGATTGTCTAGGGGATAAATTATTTTTTAAAGATATAAAAACTCACAAGACATCACACTCTTACTCTATATCAGAATAAAGAAAATTAATCCTGCAGACGAGCTGATATTATTATTTGCTGAGGACTAGAGTTCAATTCCCGGAGAACGAGACACCATTCTGTCGTAGATTTTTGATAGGGGAATTAAGACTTGGGTTGGTCCCTTCTGAATAGATTAGAATGAGTGATAGCCACAGTGAGAGATGATAGTAGAAATAGATTTCCACGAGTGAGATGGTAGAAATCAATAGAGGCTGTCTCTGAAATCGAGAATCTTTTCTCTCTTTTACCCTATCTTCTACAACAGATCTAGAGGAGTCAGACAGTCTATTGACTACATATATTTATATATATATATTACCACTCACGTGCACACACACACAATTGACGACATGTAGACGCACGCACGTGGGAAAACTATAACAATGATTATATAGATATTTTGGAACGAGCTGACCCGACACACTGATTAAGTTCAAGGGAATTTTTAATTATCAGAAAATTCCATCACAACACATAAAATTACATCAAAAGCATATACAAATAGTCATAAAGTCAATAAACATGCTGCAAGAATGATAAACCCACAATATGATCCTTTCCCTCGATGAATAGCCCACAGTCCTGTTAGAAGAAAAGTGATAGCCCCAAAGAGTCACGGATACATATGATTTAGTCTAAGTCTTCCCTTTAACGGTATGAACAGACTTGGATACTCTGCTCTATCCTAAGGAAAAATATTTGTTAGCAACAAAACTTGCATAAAGACATTTAAGACAGCAAGAAAAAAAATGGGTGCAAAAATACCACAATAAAGGAATCGCTCAGTCCTGCATTCACTCGATTCAGTCATCAGGGATCCCTATCATACATTCTTACCTACAATCATGCTGTTGTTCGCCGTCTGGTGCAAACTTTATGACACTTCTCTACAGTGAATCTGTATTCTTTGGATAAAGAGAATCCCAGCTCTGCAGATACAGGTTTCTTCCACTGTTCCGGGGAGCATTCACTTCACCAGTTTATTTTAAGATTACTGTTAAGGTCACTTGAATCAGTTTGGGTAAGAAAGTTTAAACGGACTCACAGTGTCAGAATCACGAGGTTTCCACTACTTAGGAAAAATGGCAGGTTTGTAACTTCGATCAAAGGTAAAATTCTGGGTCACACCACAAGGTTTCAAAATCGTCGGAATTTTAATTTCTTGTAATATGTTACTCGCCCAAGGGCTGACATGTACTTGATGTTTTTATCAGGAAGAATTTAATCTGGCTCGGTAGGCGCAGTTATTTCATTAAATCTTAAAGTTCTTGTAAAGGTTAACACCAAGTCTTTAAGGAAAATGTTTTAGTTCTTCACATATATTACTCGTGTACTCAACGCTGGCAAAGTTGGGTCACCCCCAGTTTTCACTGTATAAAGAAAAACAACATATCAAATACTATACATACTATGTACTCCGGTTGTAACTTACATTATAAACTGCAAGTGGAGAGCTTGACTTATCGTTTAAAACTTCCCGTGAAATAAGTTATATATTCATATAATCAATCATCATGAATTAGAAATACATACGTATTTCGTCAATACTTAGTGATGAATCTATGCAGTTATAAGTTAGTTTAAATATTCTCGACTGGTCAGTTAAATAGAATTATTTTATAGCTGCATGAATTTTAAGCTAGAGATTATAATTTATTCTGCTTTCCACTGAAACACGTCAGCTAGAGAATATAACAGACTTATAAATCAATCCTACTGCACAAAAGAAACTCATGAAATAAATCGGCGATTAACCCTTAATCACTCACAAATAATACTAGATATCTAATATTTACCTCCACACAGAACTACAGATTACATACCACGAAACTAGAATCCTTCAATATAATGGTAGTCTAGAACTCGGCAAAATGTTGCCAAGAAACTCAGAACTTTTTCAATATACAAGATATTTCCTAGCCCGAGTGATCTGTCTACTGCGAATCTTGGGTAGGAATGACCATTCTAAAACTCTCTCGGGTAGATATATCTTAAACAGACAAAGGATGCACGCTATTTTGCAAACCCGAAATAGCACCAGTATCTCCCCCCTCCTAACACTTCACATTAGCTCAGACCCTGCCATAACCTGCCAAAACGCGTCTTAACGCCTCACACGACATGTGGCCGTTCTGAGCGATGCATGTCTGGCGCTTTCCACACCTCAGGCTAAGCGACTGGCCGAAGGAGCGTGGTGTCAGGTGAAAATGTAGACGATATGTCTCATTTTAGAACGCTGCGTGAGTGTCATATCACACTTATCGCCGAGCGACTAGCCTGAAGAAACGCCCGTGCCAGATGAAAATGTAGACAATTGTCTACATCTATGTCTGGCGAAACGAATTATCACACATTCCGTCTACCCGCAGCTACTGACATCTGATGTAATACAATGCGTACTCAGTAAGAGAAAAGAAACAGGTAAACGTCAGAATGGGAAAGTAAATTTTGTCGTAAACGAACGAATGCGAAAAACATGAAAAGGATGAAAGAGCGCTAATAAAGTAGAGAACACGGGTAGAAAAGAAAGAATATAGAAAATTTATTGATCATAAATGTCTATGCGACAATATATATATATATATATATATATATATATATATATATATATATATATATATATATATATATATATATATATATATATATATATATATATATATATATATATATATATACAGAAAGGAAACTGTCTGATAAACAAATTTCTGTTGTAGAGATAGGCTGGACTAGAATATCTTCTCAATCCAGGGACAGGCTCTACCTTTCACCATTTCACTCGTGAAATCTTTTTCTTTACCTTACCTCTCACTGAGTTACCACCTGTTTTAGTTCTATTCAGACGGGACCAAAATATATCTTAAATACCTATCAAAAATCTACGACAGTAGTCACATGGCATGTGCTGACGTAGGGGAGCGAAGAGTTGAAGTCCACTTATACTATATGTCAAGTTATGAAATTGAGTGACCAGTTCCCTTCACCACTGTCGTTGCCTTCCCTAACTGAAGAGCATAACCCTCTAACTATTTTTGCAATAGATAGACTGGAGTGTGACGCAACCTGGTTTTGAACCCGGTGCCTTTGTCCTGAAAAGCAAAATCTCTGTCCACTCTGTCACTCGGACGCTAGAAGTGCAGTACTGCTCTGAGTATGCCAAGCGTTATGGGATAACACTCACTTTTAAATTGTACTTTTATTGCTCCCTTCAAAATGTGTAACAATTAATTTTTCTATTCTTCAGAATGTTTTCAAAATTGTCAATTAGGCAGTATTATTTTTTCTTCAAATGCCCTGAATTCATCTCAAGAGGTCAGTGACCTCATATTACTGCACAACTTCTTGACATTTGTAATCATTTCCCGTTTCCCGTGGGCGTTTGTCCGTAATTTTAGTAATCTTTCTCAACCTCTTTATCCTGCAGGAACCCTTGAAATATTTCCAGGTCTCAGGGAGTCCCTGCATAAAAATTATTGCATCTGTAGGACACGGTACCTTAGCGTGATCAGTATGTTGTAAATATAATAATCCAGTAAAAATTGTCAGTGCTCTTTTGAGTTAGAGAATGATCTTTTCTGTGGATCTGTCAATTGTGACCAACGTATTTGTCCAGTCTTTTTGTGTGGTTCTCTTTCTCTCCACTTAAGATATTAACTCTAATGCAAATCAGTAGTGAAGGTAGAAGAAACTTTAGTTCTCCTTCTTTTAATTTCCTACTTTATTATTATTATTTTTTTTAAACCTTACCCCAAGTAGGCCTAAAGATCTTATCACAAATTTCTACACTGGAAGATGCCAGTGAAATATGGTATGTGCAAGAGTGAACACGGTCATATTGCGCACTTCCACACGGGGCTGTTCGGTGACTGTCCACCAATGAGAGCGCTAGCATCGCCCGGCATGCACAGTTAAAAAAAAAAAAGACTTATTATTTGTCAATCACGATCTCTCGTGGAACCCCTATGGTTTCGTGGAACCCCGGTCGAGAAACCCTGGTCTTTAGTATACCTTTAGACTCCCCCGTGTTGTCCCCAGGAGTCTGTGAGGAGGCAAAGATAGAATATGTCTCGTGCTTTCTCAAGAATGCCGCAAAAGGCGACTAATATGCGGTTGTACGTCAGGTATTAGGTCTGATCATGTGAATCGAATTGCTGCAGACGCCGATGCTACAAAAGGACATGAATGCTTTAGTGGAAGCTTCCCGCTGTAGCACTAGCTACAATGGTGGCTCCATGCTCCATAAGGAGCGAGAAAAATATGATAACAATACCATTAGGCTGACCAATATATTCCTGACATTTTAGTGGTAACCACATGGCTACAATCTCTGTTGGTTGTTTATTCATTGCTCACGATTAGACATCAATTGATACTACTCCTTGTATGTAACATTAGAGGGACTGTCTTGCTGACTTGCATAGATACAATTTTTGTTGTAAAGAATGTTTTTTTAAATCAATTTATTGAATGCGGCTTTTGCTTGGGCTGCTCTCTCTCTCTCTCTCTCTCTCTCTCTCTCTCTCTCTCTCTCTCTCTCTCTCTCTCTCTCTCTCGCTCTCCTCTCTCTCCTTTTTTTTTTTTTTTTTTGCTAGCAGGCAGGGAAATCAGGCTAACAATCGATCGCTCATTTTAAAACAGCACTTATGCCAACTGCTATAAAGTTAATACATTCCTTTATAGTCGATTTCGAAAATGAATATTTTGAACGTGGCAGCTTTTTTCTGTCGATACTTCATCTCGCTAATCACGTGTCTTGATAGGGGAGCGATAATAACGTCTGGAAGACGATTCTTTGACAGAGAAGTGGGCGATGTGAAGTCCGATTATAGAGGCTGGGTTTGAAGAGTTATAGATCGACAAATCTACATCTTCTTAATAAATAAATACAAAAATTATTCTATGAAACACGCACATATGATTTCCGTTGTCGTTTCGCCTGTTTACTCTATAAGGAGGATGAAGACACCTTTACAGGTGGCCCCCTGGCCGTTAATTTGCTCCAGAACAATTTATTTGTTGTTGCAGTTATTGTTTATTTAACTGTTTATTAACACACTTTTCTTTAAGATCATAATGAGCATTATTTCTTTGTCGCGTTTTAAATCTTTGATGCTCAGAATCTCAATGTTCTTCTCATCGTAGACAGCTGAAACTTTGATTGCTGCTCACGTATGAGAAATAGTCAACTGACTGTTTTGTATTCAAAGGAGAGGGTTTCGGATAGTAATTGGTAATGTTTTGTCAAACAATTTTGTCAGCGTGTCTTTGGTTTTAAACGCAGCTGTAGTGATAATCAACTTTAGTGGGAGTTTTACACAGATGTTTCGTCTTCTTTTTCGTCCTACACTCTCAGACTGTCGTAGATTTTTGATAGGAGAATTAAGACTTGGGTTGGTCCCTTCTGAATAGGTTGGAATGAGTGATAGTCACCGTGTGAGATAGAAATACAAGATAGATTTCCACGAGTGAGGTGGTAGAATAGTGATAGAGGCTGTCTCTGAGAGCGGGAAATCTTCTCTCTCTCTCTCACCTATCTTCTACGACAGATCTAAAGTAGTCAGACAGTCTAACACATATACATTAAATATATCTATATCCACTCACGTGCACGCACATTCAAG
Organism: Oreohelix idahoensis; assembly: GCA_024509875.1. Taxonomy (NCBI): domain Eukaryota; kingdom Metazoa; phylum Mollusca; class Gastropoda; order Stylommatophora; family Oreohelicidae; genus Oreohelix; species Oreohelix idahoensis. The sequence continues at coordinate 542,560 of JAMPIV010001080.1, forward strand.
TGACGACAGGTAGACACACAGACGTGGGAAACTATAACAAATGATTATATATATATTCTAGAACGAGCTGACCAACGCACTGATTTAGTTCAAGAGAGATTTTAATTATCATCTAAAATCTACTCACAACACCTAAAAAAAATACATCAAGGAAAAACATATACAAATAGTCATAAAATTCAAGAAAATGCTACAAGGATGATAGCCCCGTTATGATCTTAACTCTAGGTTTAGCCCACAGCCCCGTTAAGAGAAAGATGATGGCCCAAAAAGTTACAGATACATATGGTTAGGGTCTAATATTGTCTCCTTTTGAAGGTATGACCTGACATTTGACAGCAGTATCTATTCTAAAGGAACAATTTAATTAGCAGCAAATTTTGTCTAAGAAAAAAAATTACAAAGTGAGTGCATTAAACAACGAACATCCTTCCGTCACTTTCACTCGGTTCTTTCATCAGGGTACCCTGGCTTTCATGCTTACCTAAAAAAACTTGATGTTGATCACCGTCTGGCGCAACCTTAGGACACTTCTCTACAGTGAATCTGGATTCTTTGGATAAAGTGAATCCCAGCTCTGCAAATACAGGTTTCTTCCACTGTCTTCGGGGAGCGTTCACTTTACCAGTTAAATTTTTGATTTACTGTTAATGTCACTTGAATCAGTTTTGGGTAAGCGAGTTTAAGCGGGCACACAGAGTCAAAAACACGAGGATTCCCTTAATTTGGAAAAGATGACCAGTGGACAACTGCTCTCAACAGATAGTCTTGGTTCACTATCCACTCTTTCAATATGTCGGAAATGTTAATGTTATTTCTTGAAATTTATTCTCGCTGCCAGGCAGCATGTATATTTAAATTTGAGAAGAAATATGAACTGGCTCAGAAGCCCAGTATAAACATTAGTCTTTAGCAACCGTTAGTGGGATTGGTATTACTGTTTATCTCTGATGGCACATGCACTGTCAGACCAGTGTTACTGAAAAAACCCACGTGGTTAAAGATAGGAAATGTCTATGCTTCTCACAAGTATGTCTCTTTACTAAACGCCGGCAAGTTGGGTTTACCCCAGTATTCGCTGAATGAAGAAAAACAACATATAATATAATATACAGAATATGTACTCGTTATAACTTACATTTTAAACGGCAAGCCTACAGCTTGACTTATATTTAAAGCTTCCCGTGAAATAAGTTATATGAAAAAAATCCCTCATCATGAATTAGGAATATCTGCGTATTTCCGTCACCACTCATGATGCATCTAGCATTTATAAGTTTGTTTAGAAAAATATACTCGACTGAGTAGTTAGCAGTTAAATTAAATTCATTATAGCTACATGTTTGTTAATCTAGAAATATAATCTATTCTGCTTTCCACTGAAACACGTCTCTAGAAAATAATACAAACTTATAAATTAATCGCTCTGCACCAAATCTAACTAGGGAAATAAATAAGCGATTAAGCACTTTAAACACTTCGCAAACTACTAGATATACTAGATATAATATTTTACCTCAAACAGAACTACGTATCACAACGAAACTAAGAGACATCACTTATAAATTTAAGTGTTCTAGAACGAAGTGACCACGTCTACTGTAAAATGGAGAATGAGTGAAGTTAGTTTCAAACTCGGGCCAATATCTTAAAATTTGACAAAGGGCCCCCAACTTATTTCGCAAACGAAATAATCTCCCCTTGTACGTGTAAAACACCTTACGTCAACTAGAAGACACCCATGAACTGACACTTCTACTACTTCACGCCTCACGCTGATCAGGCCCGCCGTGAGCGCCGTGTCAGCTGGGATTTCCAGACAAATGTCTGAAACTGCGACTATAAGGTGTAAATTATCGCGCCTACTTAAGCGCTCCACCGATGCAACTCGTTGTGGCCGGTGAAAATGCAGACGGATGTCTGCTATCTCATAGCATTCTCACACTTCAGGCCCAGAAACTAAGCCGAGGAAACACCGCCCCAGGGGGAAACTGTAGACAGCTGTCTGCTGGGCCGTGTTCTAACACTGATGTCAGTCCGCCCAGGGACTTCACGTCTTATGCAATAATCGCGTTACCAGTACTTGAAACGAAACAGGTAAACGTTAAGAATGAGGATGAAAATATTTTTCGCAAACGAATGGATGCGAAAAATACAGGAAAGAAAGTAAAAAGGATAACAAAAATAGAGGATACGGGCGAAAGAAGAAAGAAGAGGATGTAGGCAATTTATGATCAATAACCTCTGTGACACAGACGTCAACTTGAATATGTTCAAAGAAAGCAGTGGTCAGCCTGAGGCTATTTCTGTCTCCATAGAGCTTTTCCAGGAATGGTACTAGTGACGACCAAATATACTTTCTACATTAGATGTGTAAACATTATCCATGTATTCTTTTTTATAGATAAATTTAATCTTCGGGAAAACTAAAATTCAGTTTGACTTAAAATCATAAGACAAGTAAAGGAAAATAAACACACATTTTAGGCAGCACTGTTATTGTTAGCTAATGCACTGAAAAGCAGGGACTATATCTTCCATACTTTGTCAATTAGGCAGTATTATTTTTCTTCAAATGCCCTGAATTCATCTGAAGAGGACAGTGACCTCATATTACTGCACAACTTCTTGACATTTGTAATCGTTTTCCGTGGGCCTTTGTCAGTAATTTTAGCAATCTTTCTCAACCTTTTTATCCTGCTGAATAAAATTGCCTAGGATACAAGTGAATGGCCAGTTATCGTTAGTCAGTAAATATTTATTTCGTTCTCAAACCTGCCATCCCAGCCCTCTGACGATATCGTTTTTATCAAATTTTGCTTTTCTATCCGCTTGTTTTCAGTAGTAGTAATAGTAGTAGCACCTCCAGTCATGGCTGACTAGGGGAATGCGCCTCTGATGTGATTTTTTTTTGTTTGCTAGTGTTCCTTTTAGCGTGTTCTGTTTTCTTCTGCTTGTTGTGAGAGCTTCTTTTCGCCCAATTTGAGGTAGCGCGGTAGGGAGCATCGCCGCTTGGTGCGATCGGCAGCTTCGTCCTCCCAGGTTGCTGGATTTATGTCCAGTGCCTCCATGTCTCAACCATTTGTTCACAATAACAATAATAGTAGTAGTAATAATAGTAGTAGTTGCAATAGTTGTTGTAGTTTTAGTAGTGTTTGTTGTGTTATAATAATGGTGGTGGTAATAGTAGTAGCAACAGTGTAGATAGTAAAAGCTAGTAGTGGTAGTAAAAATACGATGGCAGAAAAATAATAATGGAAGAAGTATCGTTGGTAGATAAGGGATATGAAATGAAACCAGTACTCCCAACTTGAAAGAATAAGAACTGTACTAGTGTTAGCGGACAGCCACACGAGTACCTCATAACGACTCATTTTACCACCCTGCCATATAGCTTATTTGGTGCCGTAATCCAGTCTTTTGTATTTTCTCAACGTGACTACTCTGTCCCTAGAAACGGAATAAAGGGTGGATACCAACATCTCCGGATTTTTATCTCAGTTTCGTTTTCAGATTAATTATTTTATCTTTACGTCTGACGTGTTGTGTTGACGTGATTTGGTGCTTTATTGGGTACTATGAAATATTTATCACTATCTTTATTAGGTTGACAAGACATGTTTATGCGTTCTCTTTTTTAAGCGCGAATATTCTGTATCTCTTCTATAATGAATCTTGATTATTTATCACTCGCCCCGAATAAATACATTAGGAATATTTCTCGTGATCCATAAAATATACCGAACTTTTCACTCTTCTAATAAATCTGTATTATCAAAACTGTTTACTCCTCTGTTAAACAGTCAATCAATCAGTCAATACCCTTTAGCTCCACGAGGAGCATAGGCCTTCAACAAACACATGCCAAGTCTTCCTGTCCTGTGCCATTGTGACCGGATGGCCCACCTTAGCATTAGCCGTACCATTAGTTGATGTAGAAGGAGTTAGGACGAGAAAAGCAAGTACGGCGTTTTCTCACATAACACTGTATATGCAGGTTACTTGGGCCGCCCAGACGCTACCTTTGGCGGGAGTTGCTTGGCAACGATTGACGTCACCTAATTTACATAAGCTTAGTTAGATTTTATGTTAAATAGGTAACGATATTATCACGACAATGCATTGACGTCAATAGAGGCAGCTAATGAAATAAATCCCTACGATTTTGGATAACCAATCGAAAGTGGCAAGTCCCCGCACCACTTTCGAGATCAGCCAAAATCGAAGATTTTAGAATCAGTTCCAGATAGAGAGCCACTATCACAGTCACGATTTTATCCAAGGAGTGGCCCCGACCATGAGGAAGTACGCACCTTGAGATATCGTGACTTGGTCATTCTCTAAGTTCATCTTGCGATATTCAATACAAGAACTGCAGTTTTACTTAATAGAGTGAAGATCTCACCACATGGAGTATTGTGATACACATACTCCTATTTTATTACATACCAAGTAAGTAGCAGTTTGAACATACTGCACTCTCGTTTAGAACTTCTTTACACTATTTTATTTTCAACTAGAGATGCTTAGGAGATGAACACAGGCATCGGTCAAGTTAACGAGATATCCAAATTGCTGGAAAATTCATATTTTGTAGGAGAGGCTCAGCGGAATATTAAAGTACTGATACGTATTAAGAAATCAACAGGAAAAAAAGAATTAATCATTGAAACAGATTTAGTTTACACACCATAATGTATTGAAGTAATCAATGGGAAACTTCGCTGTATGAAACCATGATCCTGTAAATATCGCCATGGAAATGCTTTGTTGTTAAATAAAAGTTTTAATGGACTACAGGAGGTTATTAATTTCTGCAAGTTGAATTGTTGTTGTTGTACAGTTTGGATACTTAGGAACCTTATATCAGACACTTTTAGAGATAACCTTTACAATTAACAAAAGAACGAACGAACCTGGGTCAACCTTCATTCAAGTATCAACATCTCTGGTAGTCAACCAGTACTCCCAACTTGAAAGAATAAGAACTGTACTAGTGTTAGCGGACAGCCACACGAGTACCTCATAACGACTCATTTTAGCACCCTGCCATATAAGCTTATTTGGTGCCGTAATCCAGTCTTTTGTATTTTCTCAACGTGACTACACTATACGAATACTATGGATCCTCAACAAGCAATGCTGGATGATCAACAACAACAGCAAAATCTTTTGCTCCAACAACAACAACAGCAACATATGTCACAACTTCAAGCACAACAACAACAACAGTCGACGCCCCATACTGTTCCGCTCTCGGAGGAAATTGAGCCAGCCATGATAGCACTACAGAACATAACTGAAACACTTAGCAACGTAGACCATTTTGCAAAGTTTCAACAGATTAGAACTATTGTGACACCCTTTGCCGCATACCCCAAAGCATTTCGGAAATGGATGGTCGATATCGAGAAATTTAGTTCACTCATAAATGCAGCGACAGATGAAGCTCGAAAGCGCATAGTTTTTTATCCTCGGACTCGTTGGTAACAGATTTTTTACGTCGACGTGCCAAAGCCAACCCCACATAGACTTTTGACTCCCTAAGAAAGGAATTAGTCCAACGCTACAGTGACATCACGGATGGACAACACGCGTGGACCCTGCTTAGAAAGATTCATCAGAAGAGACATGAATCTATCCAGTTTTATGGAGACTGACTCCTAAACTTACAACAGGAGTCCTTCCTGGATGGTAACGTACTCTCGCAGGAGCTTTCAAGACATCATTGGAACAGATTCCCCAGAAACCACAACAGTCATGGTAATGTTAATCAGCATCCAAGACACCAACATTCCCACCAGCTGTCTGGCGGACAACAACATCATCATCAAGTCCATAATATATTCACCAAAGTCTATTATAATTGCGGAAAACAGGGACATGTCTCACAGGGATGCAGGCAGAACCAACAACATGCCTATTACCAATCTAGTACCCAGTATCACCCCCCCCCCACACACACACACACACACCACCCGCGACATTCCCAACCACTGTTGAGGTCTTTCCTCCAGCAATCCAGACAATACCCACAACAGCAACAGTGTCAGTCGTTTTCAAGAGGAAGACCACGACAATCTCTGAACCAGGGAAACTACAATGTCGCCAGGTAGACAGGACCATACAGGGTGACAATTTCAACAGTCGACATCATACTTCCACCAAAAATCATGACGACGGGTCCCGAAAAAATAAAATGAAACAACACAATCCCTGCACAAACCCAGATTCAACATCACATCTTTTGGACAACAACAATGTGACGTTATTGCCAGATCCGTGCTCTTGCCTTATTGAAATAACATAAATTATCGTGCTCTTATTGACACGGGCGCTACGATTAGCCTCATGAGAGAGAAAGTATATCATCAACTTAGGAAACAAGTAAGATGCGTTCGCTTCAAAACCCTCGTGGCGTCAGTAACAGGTCAGGAATTTAAGTCCCTAGGAACGGCTTACGTTACTTTTAAGATCGGTAACCAAGAGATCACTCACCCCTTTATCATAACCCCACGGCATGTCGCGAAATTTCATTATTGGGCGTGATTTTCTACTCAAACATCAAACCAGGATTTACTTCGACCTCAAACAGATCAAAATCCATGACGAGTATATAGCACTGCAGGACGACATTCACATTGCTTCCTTAGTTAGACTTACGGCCCCGGTAACACAGAAACCAAATTCCCTCACAATAGCGAAAGGACAGATCAAGAGTTCCCAGTATATCTCAACAGAACAAACTATCGAAGTTGAACCTTTGGAGGACTCAGTTATAAATGAAGATCCTCATATTTTTATCACAGAAGGAATAGCAGAGGGTACCGAAACTCGTGATTTCCCTGTCATGATAATAAATACTTCTGATAAAACAACTACCATTGCCAATAGAGCCATTATAGCGAAAGTTAAAGCCACGAAATTACATGACAAAAAGAAGATAATATCAGCTTCATCAACCAACACCATCGACAAAAAACATTTTGTTGATCAGAGTCGCCCATTCCATATTCCTCGTCAGCTCCCACATTGTATCCCTCGCCACCCTGTTAACTCTGACAAACACAATCGAGCAGAGGTATATCATCCTCCCAGGTTCCGAAGTCACCCAAGATACAACACCGGCTTCAGGAACCGGTATCACACGCAAAGAGCAAATGGACAAGATTGTTTTACACGAAACGAACAACGACAATATGTCAACAATGGTTGCTCCTACCAGAATGAACAGAGGAGGAATCCTAACCATAACCTTAACTACGCGGATGTCGTAGACCAAGACATTGTCAGACATGCATATAATCTGCCGACAATTAACTCCAAAATACATAGCAGACGTTCCCCGCAGAAACTTTATACTTGCCCTAGAATGTGTACTATAAACCAATGTACGACATATCATACCATCCGTTATCCCACACAACCGTATTGTCCAGGAACGCATGATGGACAGTTGAATTACAGAGAACAAAGACCAACTCATGAAATTAACCTTGTCACACATAATCCCTCTGACTACAATCGCATAATTTATGAAAAAAAACCAACAGAAAAACAACCAAGTGCATACTAAGATGCATACACCCCAAATGACACAGCGAAGAGGTGAAACACAATACCACCACAGTGAAACAAAGAGTGACACCACTAATAGTCAAAACAAACCACAGTACTGCCGAAGTGCAAGAAGGAGTGTAGTAAAATCTGCGAGAATAATCGCTCATTTCAGTAAGATTTTAGTCATAAAATGAAATAAATAAACCAGCCCTATTGTGTCTGACGGTGATGCTCTCACACGCCAGCAACGCTGCCTTTTGTGCAGTGCTAAAGCCTATAGACCGATTCCACGGTAAATATCTAACACGCGTTTTGGTTTCGGTTTCGAAAACGTACTACCAACATTTAACATTTTGCCAGATCTGCTGCATACATTTTGCAGCCTAGACTTATAATTAACGATTTTGCGGAAGTGTGTCGCAAAATAACTATCTGAATTAACGTATTCTGTCAACTTTAACGCAAAAATCAGTAGCAATCCTTACATTTTTTGGTAGTGTTACACGATACAATACAAATTATTAACGCCTATTCTTAACCCGCCATGAACAACCCCGCTTCGCTTGACACATTCTGCCATGCATATATACACGTTGCGACAAAGCCAACAGAAGCAAACACGCAGACAAATTTTATTGCCTCCTCGCGGTAATGTTTCTGACGTCACAAAAACAAGTTAGTTATTTGAAAAATACATGCTAGCGAGATGGCGAGAGGGGAAGATGGCCGTCTTGTGTAAAATATTTATTTGACGATGACCGGTGACAAAATTGAAAATCTAAAACCATAATGAAACTGAACATAAAAATTATATGGTAGTATAGCTTAGAGTTCACTGAGCAAGAATGTGTTTTAAATAATATGATAGTCCCAGTATTAGACAAGTTATTGAGAAAATACTAAATGTCTACGAACGCACGACCAGATAGACTGTTGTTCCTGCTTGTTTTTTTTTCATAACGTTAGTGGGGACACCGGCTTAGAAGAGAGGCATTGAGGAAATTCAAATTCGCTTGGGTAACAAGAGTGTAGGAGGAGAGGGGAGCGGTAGGAAAATTGTTACCAAAAACTAACATCGTTTTGTATTGGCATAACTAAAGAAGACTGGCCAATCGACTACCAGACGCAGAGTATGTTTGGAATTTTTTTTTTCAAAAACTGCATTTGAATTCTGGTAGTCGCAAGCTTTCGATTGGCCAGTGCTACTAAATATTAGCAAAAAGCTTTCACTATTCATTGCCAGTTGAACAGTATTTTTTATTCAGATACGCTGAGAACAGCTGTGATAAATTTAAAAATAAATTAAATAACTAAATAAGTATTTCACAGTCTGGACGGAGCAGAAGAAACTGAGGCCATTTCTTTGCAAAGTCAGCGTCATTTGTTTATATTTCTTGATTTGTGGTAAGGATGCTTTATGAATTTAATATGTTTAATCCCATTACCAAAGTTAGATACTGCTATTGGGAAAAAGTGAAGGACGTGCCGGGAGCAGACATTGTTGAGTCCTCACGTTGAAATGTATCTAACTAATGTATGTTGTCATGATTATGTTTGAATATTATTGTATTAGAGTATATTAGTAAGCCTCCGTGTTCAAGGAACACTGTTCAACATGCCTGAAGCATTTATATTTAAAAAGAAAAAGATGAGAAACATATATAAAAGGAAATGTGGTTACCCCACATTATATTATTGAGGAAAACTATGTAAACGTACAGGGGCGTATCTGCCATAGGGACCTAAGGGGTGGTCACAGCAAGGTGGGAGTCATGAAAAATTAGAGGGTGAGTGCACCTGAAATGCACGCGAGGCTGACCCCATACCCACGTATGAAATTAAATAAAAGAATAAGTGATCAGATGTAAAAGGCCAGGGTTTCCTTTTATTGCAGAGGTTTTGTTTCCTGTTGCCAGCTGGTGACAGGAAACCTGAGGAGTGACGATAACGCCAAGAAGTCTCCGAAATTTCATGTATGCTTTCAAGAGATAACAGCAGGAGCTTGGGCGTGTGATGTGATATCGATATTTCTGCAACTACACAATATCTTATCTTTCAACAAGAAACCCCAGGTGATATGTTAAGGACCTGGGTACATCTGACAGTTTCGTTTTAAATAAACCTTGGTATTTCAAATCATACTCAGGAAGTTGATGGGGTATGATGATAATACAGCCCCTCATACACAGTGACTCTCCCTCTTAGAAGAATAAATTTAAGCTGTGAACATTCCAACAGGAAAGACATATATTAACATTGTAGTTATTTGGGCAGATTGTCCACACAATTTTAGTTAATCTTTTATGTAAACTATCTTGTCCTCATTTTCAAAGACCTGTCCAAACGATATGACTGGACAGGCAAAATAAATTGTATAAAAAAATTATCAAATTTAAAGAAAAACTTAACCACAGGTTTTATTCACTTCCTCATAGAAACTTAAAGTGTTTTTGTGTTGTGTACCATCATTTCATTTCTCCCCTAGACACTAGGTACATCATACACCAGACACTAGAGCCAAAATAGTGACCGTGTGAGATCTAGGGAGGTAGCGTTAGGTTCCCTGCACATAATTCATCATCATCATTTATAGAGTCAGGGGCCTACATGTGCTTGACCTCACACGGGTAATACATACACGGATTTCATTCTTTTAGGATACCATCATAACCTCCCCAGCAAAATCAAACTTTGCTACAAGGAGCACGAATCAAACCACAACACCGAAACATAAAAATCACATTGCTCACAAACCCAAAATAACGGACATATGTAGGGACAAACAGGACCGGCTTTGAAAATTACTTGATACTCTACGTGCAGAAGAACCACATGTCGATCGATTGAAGCTATTTATCCGCAAACACCAAGATATGTTTGCTATAAATGATATGGAACTCGAACGCACACAAAAAGTTCAGATGGAGATTCACACAACTACTGATGTACACCTGAAACCTTACAACACTCCCCTCAAGAACCTTGAGTTGGTAGAAAAATCTATAAATGAGATGCTAGAAGCAGGCATTATAGAAAGATCTAGATCCCAGTGGTCATCCCCTGCTATGATCGTTTCAAAAAAGGATGGAAGCCACCGTTTTTGTTGTGACTATAGGGCATTAAATAAGATCACGAAAACCATAACATATCTCTTACCAAGAATAGATGACATCCTAGCCACCATAGGAACTTCCACCTGGTTCACAACTTTGAACGCTCGCTCCGGTGCATTCTGATGTCACCAGAGGCCAAACAAAAGTCCACCTTTTGTACACATATAGGAAGTTTTGTCTGGAACGTGATGCCGTTCGGACTAAAGGGCAGTCCTGCTATTTATATGTCGTTAATGGACGAAGTCTTAAAAGGTATGCAGCCGTTCGCCCTTGTGTATATTGACGACATCCTGATGCACACCCCAGTAGCAATAGAACAGCATCTTGAAAAAGTCCAACAAGTTTTCCAACGCCTCAAATTTCACCACATAAAATTAAAGCTTAGCAAATGTGAGTTCTTGAAGCAAGAAACCAAATACCTTGGTTTCATTATAAACCACAAAGGTATCAGACCAGACGACGAGAAGGGTAAAGCCATTCGAGAAATGCCCTGCCCCAACACAGTACATCAGATTAGAGGGTTCTTAGGATGTTGCAATTGTTATCGAAAATACGTCATAAATTTTTCGAAAGCTGCGGAGCCTCTGATAGCACTTTCAAAAAAGTTTGCCAGATTCCGTTGGGACGACAAATGTCAACTGGCATTCCAATATTTAAAAGATGCTCTGACTACCATTCCCATGTTAGCTCACCCAGACCTGGCGAAGCCCATGGTTTTTTATACAGATGCATTGGATGCAGCTGTAGGCGCCTGCCTTGTCCAACCTCATTCCTCAGATGAACCACCCATTATTCCGAATATCCCCAATGAGAAGCCCATCGCTTTCCTGTCCCATGCATTAAGCAAGTCCCAGAGACGCTGGACCACGACGGAAAAAGAAGCATACGCCATCCATTATGCTATTCAGAAATTCGATTTTTACATCAGAGGTATGCAGATTATAATCAAGACGGACCACCAGCCGCTGGTCAACTGGCTGACAAAGACTGCAGAGCAACCAAAGAAACTACAAACATGGGCTATGAACCTACAGTCATATGATACAAAAATAGAGTACATAGCAGGCACTCTGAATACCTGAGTCGACCTGCTATCAAGAATCCCTTACACAGATACTCAAGTACAACAGACCACCGATAGAAAAGAACCTGAAGCATCAACTGACATAAATGATAACGCGAAAGAAATTAACGTCATTAATTCCAATCGTTTATCACTTCAACCTGAACTACTCACAGATACCGAATCATGGTCAAACGAGCATACAAAAGAAAGGTCCCGAACTAGTCACAACCAGGAAACAAATTCAAGACGATCCAACAAAAGTGAAGGACTTCACTATTTTTCCGCATGATGACGCTTTGTACCACATCGATGTTAGACAGTATGGAAAAATGCAAAAATGTATTCCTAAACATTTGATCCCTGACGTCCTGACCCAATTCCACGACCAAAATGGTTACATGGGGAGGGATAAAACTATTGATGTAGTCAAGAAACGGTATTATTGGTCGACATTGTATAAAGACATCATCGAGTACGTTTCTACCTGTAAAATCTGTAAAAGACGCAATATGGAAACAACAAAAGCGCCCCTTCAAGAGATGAAGGCGTCAATTTACCCGATGGAAGTCATTAGCATGGACATCTCTGGTCCCTATCCTCTCACTCACTCAGGAAACCGTTATCTACTACACATGGTGGATCAATATTCAGTATGGCCCGAGAGTTATCCCATGAAACACGTTACCTCCACTACAGTCACAGATTTCCTTCTTCAGGAATTTATACCTCGCCATGGCTGCCCCAGAAGAGTGATAACGGATAACGGTAAACAGTTTGTAGGGAATCCATTTAAATCTACCCTTCAAAGATTGAACATCAAGCACACAAAAACAAGTTTCTATCGACCGCAAAGTAATGGAAGAAACGAACGAATGCTTTCCACCCTCCACGACATTGTAGCAAAATTCATCGACGGAAATGCACAGTACTGGGACGTATTCATCAACCAGGCCCTGGAAGCTATCAGGGTAAATTTCAGTGACTCCACAGGATTCTTCCCCTCTTATTTGTTGTACGGGAGGGAACCCGTGTTTCCATTGGATAATCTGCTCAAACCTCAACGCCGCTATATGGGAGAAGACCCCATAGAAATTATATCGAAGGAAAAACACAAAGCTCACAAAATTGCACATGAGAATGCACAGAAAGCTTTTAAAAAGAAAGAGAAGGCACATGACAAGAACGTTAAGTTGGAAACATTCGCAATAGGAGATCAAGTTTACTTCAAACGGCATGTCAAACATTCAAAATTTGATTCAAAATGGATGGATGGTTTCAAAGTATTAAAACAAACCACCCCCACCAATTTATTCTGTGGAATGAAGAAAGAAATCTCACTACCAAAGTCCACATCTCACAAATGAAAAGAGACGACCACCGTGCTCTTGACGTCCCTATACCCTCTAACTTTCGGCCTGTAAGAAAAGCTACACTCCACTAACAAAACCCCAAACCCTCATCTACCACGACCCCGGATACGTCTGTTACAGATGAAGCAGAATATCTTACAACACATTTTAACAACATGAGTGATGCAGTAGAAAGACTTCGCAGATGTAGAACGTCGTCTTTTTAGCGAAGATGACATCCTATTGCAAGAAATTCGAGAACGTCTGAAATACCGACAAGATCGAATTCACGCGAATGATGGACAGCCACACTCTTCATCGTCAAGTGATAACGAGACAACACCTCCAGTTGTTACTCAAAAAATGTACTATCACTCCAGCTTACCAAGCACTAGCCGGCATAAGTCTGCCTCGAGTATGTCTGCTGCTGATGATATCCCACTCCGGGAAATTCAACAAAGAATGTCACATCATAATCCAGTCATTTCTCATGTTGATATTCAACCACCGACTACTCAGCCGTCCGACACCGAATTATCTACAACCACTAGCATCGAGCATGACCATGTCGTTCTCGACGTACCTCATCGTATCGAGTCAGATCTAGACACATCCGACACAGAGGAGGAAGAGAACAACATTGACGACAGCGTCGATATGTTCACGCAATCTGCAGCAAAGCGACCGTATAGTTCCTCTACTGACGACTCAGTTCCATTAGCAAAATTCTGCAAATTACCTCAGGAACAAGTACGAACGACGATACGACGAAGACGACGACCCAAACGGGTCTCCCTCGCACGACACAGTGCACAGCTACAGTCACACCCTACATCAAATACCCCATCGATCAACGTAATCGCGCCAACCGAACAGACGTCAGGTTACGATAGTCGATTGTCTAGACGAGACATCGCCATCTTAGAGCTCGCCCGGTTGCTCTGAGCACGGTTACGTTAGCACCTTGCCCAGGAGAGGAAATGCTAGGGTACTGTTGGCCCATTTGCTCTCGCTGGGTTCAACAAAATATCTGGTTACGTAGAGTTGGCTTGGTTGCTCTCGCCAGGCAACTCTACACATTTTTTTTTTACAAAAAATATTTTCAGGAAGATGATTGCCATCATCTGTCTCCTTGTGATACCCCTCACACCAGCAGCCATCACCTTCACGACCGAGACACTCCTTTGGAGAGATGCTACGATGTTCGAGTACCAAAAAGACATTTCAGATTCTTCATCATCATGGACGATTACCTTAGTTACTGCGTTTAGACCATTTGAAAATGAATTGAAAGTTTTACATCACACTTTTCTTGATTTAGAGAAATACATTACCACTTTTATTCTCGATTATAAAGTTGCCCGAAACAATGACTACATTTATCTTTTGCACACCGCAAAATCAGAAACCCAGCAACTAAGAGAACAATTGGCAGAAATAAAACTTAGCTTCCAAAGCATTCGCTATGCTAACAGACACAAACGTGCCACCCTCCCCTTTGTAGGAGACGCATTACAATTTTTATTTGGCACGGCCACAGATGGAAATTATGATGATTTAAGTGCCAATATTAGAACCTTAGTTAGCAACCAGAATACTATTACGCATGTTTTAAGTCATAGCATCACTATTGTGAATAACACACAAACAGCTATTAGATCAAACAGAGTAATGATTACAGTTGTAGTACAGTTAACTAATTTTACAACGCTATCGGTTCAGAACCTACTAAATCAGTCCTACGCGATTGATAAGTTCATGACTACCTATTACCTCATGCAACACTTCATAGGCAAGGCAAGAAATATTCTGATGCCCACAATACACACCATTAACTCGTTAGAATCCCACATTGATCTTCTGAAACTGAACAGATTGCCACCTTCTCTTCTGACTCCCACAGATCTTCAGACTATTTTTTCCCAGCTGTCGTATATCATTCCTCATACGTTGAGTACACCTAACATACACCCAAGAAACTTGTTTACTTACTATGAATCATTACAGGTGGAATCGATTCTATCACAGAATGAATTAGTTGTACTCGTCCGGATTCCTTTAGTTGTCATTGATGACGTATATAAGCTCTACAAAATCCATTCTATTCCTACTCCCCTACCTTCACACATCACACATGCATCGAATCCCATTGTTAGGCTAGCTGCTGTCTACGACACAAAATATTTCGCGATCGCTATCAATAAAGCGAATACCTATTACACTCTTTTGACAAAGGAAAATTTTGAGAAATGCATGGCTATGCCATTTCCATTTTGTAACATAAATAGTCCATTTTACAATGTTAACAACCATGCTTCATGTATTTTGTCAATTTACCATGGTAACGCAGCTGATACTCACAAACTATGTACGCGATCTGTGAGACTTATTCATACAACTATGCATTTTTACAACATCAATGTACACACTTGGCTACTTACACTTTTCACTACTTCCACCTTGAGGCAACGATGTATTGAGAACAACATCTCCATCTATTCAACGCTATCTCTCCATCCCCCATTTCATATACTCAATCTCCTCTCTACCTGCTCTGTCCTCGATCAATCCTTTCGGATTGATGCCCCATTTCAAGCTTCCTCTACGTTAATAAAAGACTTACCTGTTGACAACATCTCCAGTCAATTTAATTTTTCCACGTCTGTCGTGTGGAACTCTCTTCTTTCTTCCATTTCCCCAAGTACGATTTTTTCTATTCCTCCGCTTTTACATTCTTTTGACACCATGGAGATGAACTCACTTGTCACTGAACTGAATAACATTCACTCTCCTCACATAAAAGTTAGAATGACACATTTCATAGGTTTCATTAGTTTTATCGGGATCCTTATGATCCTAGGCATCAGTTATGTCATGTACCGATATGGTGTTTGCAAACACGTCACATGTCAGAGAAATACCCATGTTCGTGATGAGACTACTCACGAGGAAGTGAAAGCGGAAACAGCCGCAAATACCTTGTAGTACTGAGATTATCCCCATGCAAGTTCTCCCTCCCATTCTCCAAGTACCCCCAGCACACCCCTCATCTATTTCGCTCTACCGCCGCTCTCCCTTCGTTGACGCCCAACAGTGTAGCGTCAACAGGAGTTACAATTCGTCCAACATACACTGATTTCGTTGACCTGCAATGAACAGTGTGGATGAGATTATAAATAATATATATGCATTGAGTTATGGTTCCGATACAGTTATCAGGACAAACAAGTTGTAGTTTTGTTGGTTTAGCCAATTTTCACATTGTTCAATTTATATTGACTTTCTATTATGTTGCCATTATTGATGTTTATTACACTCACCTCATAGCTACAACGATTATATGCCATAACGTTTATACGAACCATATGCCACACCGGTCATCATACATATTTTTTCTTTTGACATATAAATATAAACCCCCACTTGACTTTGTACATGTTTTCAACTGGCTCATAAGTATAAGCCCCCACTTCTTTGTACATATTTTCAATTGGCTCATAAATATAAGCCCCCAGTACATGTCTAGTTCATACAATCATTTTAGGGCAAGGTAAGGATACAATGCAAATGTCTCCCTACGGGATACATTTGTGTGGCCCAGGGACGTGTGTGACTGGATGGCCCACCTTAGCATTAGCCGTATTAGTTGATATAGAATTAGTTAGAACGAGAAAAGCAAATACATAACAATGTATATGCAGGTTATGTGGGCCGCCCAGACGCTACCTTTGGCGGGAGTTGCTTGGCAACGATTGACGTCATCTAATTTATATAAGCTTAGTTAGATTTTATGTTAAGTAGGCAACGATATTACCATGACAACGCAATGACGTCAATAGACGCAGCTAATGAAATAAATCCTTACGATTTTGGATAACCAATCAGAAGTGGCAAGTCCCCGCACCACTTTCGAGATCAGCCAAAATCGAAGATTTTAGAATCAGTTCCAGATAGAGAGCCACTTGCACAGTCACGATTTTATACAAGTTGTTGCCCCGACCATGAGGAAGTACGCACCTTGAGATATCGTGACTAGGTTATTTTCTAAGTTTATCTTGCGATATTCAAGACACGAACTGCAGTTTTACTTAATAGAGTGAAGATCTCACCACATGGAGTATTGTGATACACATACTCCTATTTTATTACATACCAAGTAAGTAGCAGTTTGAACATACTGCACTCTCGTTTAGAACTTCTTTACATTATTTTATTTTCAACTAGAGATGCTTAGGAGATGAACCCAGGCATCGGTCAAGTTAACGAGATATCCAAATTGCTGGAAAATACATATATTGTAGGAGAGGCTCAACGGAATATTAAAGCACTGATACGTATTAAGAAATCAACAGGAAAAAAAGAATTAATCATTGAAACAGATTTCGTTTACACACCAGAATATATTGAGGTAATCAATGGGAAACTTTGCTGTATGAAACCACGATCCTTTAAATATCGCCATGGAAATGCTTTGTTGCCAAAATAAAAGTTGTAATGGACTACATGAGGTTATTACTTTCTTCAAGTTGAATTGTTGTTGTTGTACAGTTTGGATACTTAGGAACCTTATATCAGACACGTTTAGAGATAACCTTTACCATCAACAAAAGAACGAACGAACCTGGGTCAACCTTCATTCAAGTATCAACATCTCTGGTAGTCAACCAGTACTCCCAACTTGAAAGAATAAGAACTGTACTAGTGTTAGCGGACAGCCACACGAGTACCTCATAACAACTCATTTTACCACCCTGCCATACCATACGCTCAAGTTCTTTCCATGTTGTTCTCATCATTTTCACCTTTACATGCAGTTCTCTTCTCCATGTGTTTTGGTCTACATCTGCTCCCCCCTTCCCTGCGGATTACAGAACAAGGACTGCCTTGTAATGCTATCAACTAAGAGGTATGGCGTCCGCCTCTAATTGTAAAGGTATCGGGTTCGGTTCCCAGTACAGGGAATATATTTGATGGGAATTTTTTTCAGAGCCAGTGGATCCTAATGATGTCATACTCTTTCTCCCCCCCCCCCCCCCCCCCGACCTCATGGGTAGTGAGATAAGATGATTAGCCTTCTCGGATAAGGGCGACAAGATAGGAGGTCATTGTGCAAGTTGCGCACCTTAAAAATCCCTCGGCAGCTGTAAATCGTAAAGAGTACGCCATAAGGCCGCAGCCCTGGCAAAATTTAAAAATTAGGAAACCTACCCACCACAAAAATATTTATAGCAAGTGATTCCTGCATACACACATCGGCATCCTCGCCGGTGCTAAAGAATTCGTGCACCGTGCTGAGAATTTACTTGTGTAGAGTTGTCCGTGTGTAATGATGATGGTCCTTAAAACCAAACCAAACCTATGCTTGTAATATTGACTCCATGCTCCTTAAGGAGCGAATGAGTTAGCGCAGGCTCTTTAATACCTATTACAGTGTGGGCTCCATGCTCCACCGTTAGGAGCTATACAGAGACAGGGGGAGGAGAAGGAGGATGGTTGGTCTAAAACCGTCGTCTTCGTTAATTGATTGCTCTATTTTTTTTCTTCTGGCATTTCTGCGGTTATTTGTTGTTGCTTGTCTTCGTATGTTACTGCCAGGAATTATACTTTTCTTTTATTTTTTATTATTATTTATTTATTTATATATATTTTTTTGCGTTAACACAAAAGAACAGCTTCTTTCCTGTGTTTCATTTATGTTAGATTCTATTTTTGGTTTTTCTTTCTCCACAGAGCTGCAGAGACAATTGGTAGAGTGTTGGAGATCCAGAAAAAATACTGGACGAGTCTAAAAGGCAGCGGTAAGTAAGACTCCTCATTCACTATGTCCCCTTTTGTATTTGTCTCACTACCACCATCATGACCCTTCAGCTCCCCAAGGAACATAGGCCTTCAACAAACGAATGCTAAGTCCTCATGTCCCGTACCATCAGCTCAAGTCTTTTCCATGTTTTCTTAATCTCCCTCATTTATGTGTGCAGTTGTCTTTTCCATGTGTTTTCCTGGGTCGAAATGAGGAATAGTGGGCCGTCTGTTCGATACGGCCTTAAAAAAAGAGTTCAGAGACGTAGTAAAAATGGGTAAGGGTTAGGTTTAGATATCCTAATCTTAATTCTAACCTTAACGACGTTGGCGACTTTTTACGGTAGCATCGAAGAACACGACCCACTGTGCTTCATTTAAACTGTTTTCGGTCTACTCTCTTTATGTCTCTCTATTAATGTAGATCAGTGGTTCTTAACCTTTTACAGGCACCAAAACCCTTTATAGCATCTTAAAAATCATCGCACCCCTTTAGAGCATCTTAAGAATCCTTGCACCCCTTTACAGCATCTTAAGAAGCCTCGCACCCCTTTACAGCATCTTAAGAAGCATCGCACCCTTTTGCAGCATCTTAAGAAGCCTCGCACCCCTTTATAGTATCTTAAGAAGCCTCGCACCCCTTTACAGCATCTTAAGAATCCTCGCACCCCTTTACAACATCTTAAGAAGCCTCGCCAAAGGGACAGTTTATGGAAAATACTGAGGGCTTATGGAATTCCAAGCTGCATAGTGTCAATCATAAAAAGCCTCTATGCCAACTTTACGTGTAGCGTTGGGCAGAGCAACCTAACCTTTGAGGTGAAGACAGGAGTACGACAGGGATGCCCCTTATCAACCACTCTATTTTTAACGGTCATAGACTGGGTGATGCGCCAGACAACAGAGGGCAGTCCAAGAGGAATAAGATGGACTATATTTTCTACATTGGAAGATCTGGAATATGCAGATGACATTGCACTACTAACACATTCACATCAACACATCCAGGAAAAAACGGATAGACTTAATAAATATAGCCAGCAGGTGGGCTTGAACATCAATCTAAAGAAGTCAGAGGTCATGACGCTCAATGTGAGCAGCCCTGAGCCCATATTAGTAAGGAATCAGCAACTGGTACAGACAGACACCTTCACATACCTAGGATGCATAGTAACACCAGACGGCGGAGCAAGCAAAGACATCAACAACAGAATGAACAAAGCAGGAACATCCTTTTTTAGCCTAAACAACATCTGGAAGTCCTCTCAATACAGCACAAGCACAAAATTAAGATTATATCAGAGCTGTGTGCTTTATGTGCTTCTCTGTGGTGCGGAATGCTGGAGAGTTACAGAGAAGGAAATGTCGAAATTGTCCTCTTTTCACACAACATGCCTAAGAAAGATTCACCGAATCTTTTGGCCGAATACCATCACCAACCAAGATCTGCTTACTCGGAGCAAGCAAGAGGACATGCACACCATCATAGCTGGCAGACGCTGGAGTTGGGTTGGCCATGTCCTCAGAAGAGACCCCGATGCCATCACAAGAACAGCTATGCTATGGACCCCTGAAGGAAAACGAAAGAGAGGCCGACCAAAAACAACTTGGCGGGGGACTGTGGAGGCTGAGATGCAAAGAATGAACCAGAGTTGGGACACTGTACGAAGGATGGCCACCGACCGAGCAAAGTGGAATCAGTTTGTTGTTGCCCTACAAGACGCCACTAGGCGTGATGGCCACTGACTGCTTTGACGCTCGGCGGCTAAGGATCAAAGAAAGAAGAAGAAGCCTCGCACCCCTTTGCATCATCTTAAGAAGCTTCGCACGCCATTATCTTCTAGCTCACAAAATATGTCAAAAATGAGAAAAAGAGATACAAGTATGTTTTGTGAAAATGTTATTACAAAAAGTGACTACGATTCGGTATTGAATTCACTTCGTCAATGTTCTATTTTGTACAAGTACATTTGAGTTCTGTGTATTATATAATGTTAATGATGAATCGCCTTCTAAAATAACTGACAAGTCTCGCACCCCGTGAAGGTAGGTCTCGCATCCCTGCATGCACCCCTGGTTAAGAAGCACTGATGTAGATGTATTTTGTCTGACATTCTGACTGTCTGTATAATTCTTTGCCTTTTTGTCCATCTTTCTTTTTTATCCGTTTATGTGTATATCTGTCCTATTTCTCTATCTAATCTGCCACTCTGGCTTGCTGTCCGATACCCGTTCTGCCTGTCTATCTGTGTGTATTATTCCTTTGATTACCATATACGAAATAAAAAGGTAGCGACCTTGAACTGGTGATCGAAGGATTAGTTTAATTCAGCAGGGACCATTACGTCATGAAACATTAACCTTGCCAATAAGAAAGTGAAATGATTATTACACTTAAGTAATACTTGAAGAGAGAAATCCGAGGCCTCTTCCGTTTTAATTAGGATCAAAACTTGACGCGGGAAAGGGCAAGAGAGATCGCAAGTTTATTTTGGTTATATATAAAATATGATGGAGGAAACAGGAGTAGAACATTGGCAAATACAAAATTAATTACTGAGGAGGCAATAACATAAAATAGAAGTCGACAGCATACTCTAACAGAAAGTGCAAAAATTGAACAGGTTTTTTTTTTTTTTCGTGATAATATCAGATATAGTCTTCAGTTGAATGTCATACTTTAGATATTAATTTATTTTTTTTTGTTTTTTTTGTTTTAGATCTGTTGCGCGAATAGCCGGTAGAACAAAGGCAAATCTCATGAGATAAGTTTGATCTTTGAGATATCGTTGCGGAGGTGGTACTGGAAAATAAAAGATGTGCCTGCCAATTCATAACAGCAAACTGATAGATTGGACAAGAACACGACATAGCAGCAGACTGATAGATTGGACAAGAACACGACATAACAGCAGACTGATAGATTGTACAAGAACACGACATAGCAGCAGACTGATAGATTGATCAAGAACACGACATAACAGCAGACTGATATACTGGACAAGAACACGACATAACAGCAGACTGATAGATTGGTCAAGAACACGACACAACAGCAGACTGATATATTGGGCAAGAACACGACATAACAGCAGACTGATAGATTGGTCAAGTCATAACAGCAGACTGATAGATTGCACAAGAACACGACATAACAGCAGACTGATAGATTGGACAAGACCACAACATAACAGGGTGTTGCTTGGATGGTTGCAATCGTGTTCGGAGGGTGTTGATGGGTGTTGTCAAAATGAAGACAAACAAAAGGTCAACTCGACCTACGCAGTGGTGTGTAGACATGGAGTGAGGATACAGTACATGCGAATGATGGCAAACGTTCGTTAGAGTTGACAAATAGACCAATCTCACTCACTTATGGCTGGAAGTCATTTACGCCAACTACTGTGTACGTTTCATGCAGTTTAATTGGAACGATCACACTTGACAGCACGGATACAGTGACAGCAGACAGGTTGGCATAAATCATAATAATGTTGATCAATGAAATACACTATCACATGGGCATTCATGTTGCATAACAGTACCATGGAATGTCAGTAGACAAGCACTCAGTAATTCCAATATATATCATCTGACTTTACTGACAGAGTATGTCAGTTCATAAACAAGGTTCAAGATGGTTCCTAGACCTAACCTCGTCTAGCGAAGATTCCTTTAGGTAAAGTTCAGCACATATTTTTTTTAATAACAATATTGAACCGCTTGTAGTGGGTTCTCTTCTGTAGCAGTGATCTCTGGACTCATCAGGTGATAGTAAGGGGCCATCCCTGTTCTCTCCTCGATGACTGAAAAATATAAGATTCAAAATGGCTTCTCCTCCCAGTGAGTTGTCGCTCACCCAGGATACAAACTATGAAGCGTAATCAAAGCTGATCATTCATTAAATGTCCTCATTGCTTTATCTACCATTGATACTATTGACTTCATCACATAATATGGTGCTGCTAAGTATGAATGTCATCTTCATCTGGTTAATATTCATCTAAACGTACAACCGTACGACTGCCCATCGAATACAATGCCTCAGGAAAAATTCATAAGAAATGCGTCTTTACCTTGGTATCAGAAATACACTAGAATATGATTCTGCCATTCCTTGGCAGTAAGAATAAACACGGGTGAATAATACATGATATGTCTAAAGAGACTACCTCTTTCCCCACTAATATAGAGATCACTTTTCGGTGACAGGCCGCTACAACAACTCAGCACCCATCAGGGCGGAACCTTCTCACCTCGACTTAGCGACACATCCGCCGAACAACCTTTAACCCCGAGTTCGACACTGAAGATATAGTTCGACTTAGACATACAAAGATATTAAGATATAAGACATACTCGTCCTACATAGACAAGAAATACACATAGATTCGGGCCATAGATATTCTGAAGCAAGAACAATCTATTTCTAACCAAACAAAGAATAGATCGCTGTAAACCTAGATTCCTACGCTGAGTTCGAAATTCAGGAAAGATAACCCATATAACAAAAGTATAAATTCAACATGGGTGATATCGCTTTGACCAGGAAAATATCCTGATTCTAAAAACAAATACCTTCCCTCCGACAGATAAATATTTTAACAATAATATACATTGTCAAGTAATCTGTTGGTAACAGACTACCGCAACCCCCGGGGAAAAAAAAATGAAATTTTTTTTTTTCATTTTAGAGCAACATACATTAGGCTTACCACGCACGAATAATGCGCAGATGACTAATAAGAGCAATTTATAATTTCAAATTAAGGTAAAGTCGAAGTATAGATCGACTTGTGAGAATATATATCAACATCTCAGAGAAAGCATTTCTCTTAAGCATAAATGTTTCCAGGGAGGTGCCACCAACGTATACTACAATGCTGGCAATGACACAGTGCATATAACAATTTCACATTTAAGTACTATAAATACATGATTGACAAAGAAGAAAAATCATTAAAGAGTAGCGGTGAATATATATCAATGAACCGCTAAGTAGTGATACAATCACTATATTACAAATTACAATGTGTATCTATCTTGATATAGAAAAGAAAAACTGTTGTAGAGTTGGATGTGTTAAGAAGTCCAAGACCCAACAGTTAGGTGGAATCATGTGGGCATCTAGACAAAATGTCTGCCATCACATTATCTGATCCACGGATAGCTCGTACCGAAAAATGAAAAGGTTGAAGAGCAATTGCATATCGAGTCGACCTCGAGCTCTTCAAATTCTTACTCTGTATAGCCGTAAGAGCTTTCTGATCGGTTTCTACTATGAAATGTGCGCCTAGAAGGAATCTTTGTAGTTTGAGAATTGACCATACCATAGCGAATAGTTCACGGTCTAAAACCGAATAATTCCTTTCTGCAGCATTAAGTTTTCTGGAGATATACATTACAGGATGCAGAGTTCCAGAGTACTCTTGCATTAGTGCCGCTCCAATCCCAGTGGATGAAGCGTCATTACAAAGAACAAATGTCTTATCTGTAGTAGGTAACACTAAAATAGGTGGTGTTGAAAACAAATTTTTAATCTTATCCAAAGAGGATTGGCATTCCTGTGACCAGTGGACCATATTAGGCGACCCTTTCTTTAGTAGTGTAGAAAGCGGTGCCATGATGGAGGATAGATTCGGAATGAATCTTCCATAAAATTGAATAAGACCTAAGAGACTTCGCACTTGCTTTTTAGTCTTAGGAATAGAGATGTTAAGTATCTTAGTGATATTATGGTCCTCTGTCTTTAGGAAACCATGACCAACTCGATGGCCTAGGAAAGAAATTTTGCTAAAACCAATGCAGGCTTTAGAGGGTTTCGCTGTCAGGTTATACTCGCATAGAGTAGGTAGTAATTCAACTAACCCTGAATAGTGATCTTCCCAAGTATCGCTGAAAATACAGATGTCGTCTAGGTACACGATGACATCTGACCGATAAGATAGGATTCGACGCATCATGCGTACAAATGTAGCTGGTGCGTTCATAAGGCCGAAAGGCATGAAATTCCATTGAAAAAGGCCTCTAGGTGTAGAAAAAGCCGTAATTGGTTTGGCGCGTTCAGATAAAGGAACTTGCCAATATCCTTTAGACAAATCTAGTTTAGTGAAAAAATGAGATTTAGAAAGCCTAGTAAGTAGCTCTTCCAGTAAAGGCATAGGTTCAGCATCGAACTTCGTAACTTGATTCAATTTGCGATAGTCAACGCAAAGACGTATGTTATTGTCTTTCTTTCAAACAATAACCATCGGCGAAGAATATGCAGAAGTGGATGGTTCAATTATTTTTAAATCTATCATCTCATCCAACTCCTTCTCAACCTGTGCTTGAAAATGTATATGGATAGGATAAGGTCTGACCCTAATAGGATTATGGTCAGTCAGAATAATGTCATGTTCAATGACATGAGTTTGTCCAGGGATGTCAGTAAGGACATCCTGAAATGTTTGTAACATAGCCGAAACTTGTCGCTGTTCTCCTAGAGATAAATCAGGAGAAACAGTAACATTTTTCCATGATTCACTAGAATGAAGTGGAATCATCGGAAGCGGAAGATTAACATCCGAAAAACTTGTTTCCTCATCCTGTATTACGGACAGTTATGAGTAATGACCATGTTGGACTGGAGAATCGTCCGTTGCCTGGAAAATAGGCTGTAAATAATCTGGACGTTCATGGAATTCCGTAAGCATATTGATGTGGAAGGTTTTATGCTTTCCATCAATATCGACAATGTAGTCAACATCGGAAATTTTCGAGATTATATCGTACGGACCTTTCCAAGAAATAAGAAGTCTGTTTTCCCTACAAGGTAGCAAAACAAATGCTTTGTCACCAGGACAAAGTTGTTGTAAGGTTCTTTTCTTATTGGCAAATTGTCTTGCTTTCTGTTTAACAAATTCAGAAGAAGAAGTTGCCAATTTGCATGCTTCGATAATCTTTTGTCTCAGCGCGATGACATATTCGTAAGAAGATTTTGTGTCATCGGTAATATTATCAGCGGTTATGAGATCATGAAGCAAAGACATAGGGCCGCGCGGTCGCGCGCCAAAGACAAGTTCAAAGGGAGAAAATCCTGTATGTTCATTGGGGACCTCTCTGTAAGCGAAGAGGGCCGCGGGTAAAACCCTGTCCCAATCTTGAGGATGATCCTCAGTTATCTTCCCTAGCAAGTTTTTGAGTGTTCTATTTAGCTGTTCGACCATCCCATTGGACATAGGATGATAAATACTACTCAAAGATCTCTCTGTCTGCAGAGTAGACATTACTTGAGACATGGTATCCGATATTAGTTGGGTGCCATGGTCTGATAATATTTCTCCGGGGAATCCCAGACGAGAAAATATTAGCCAAAGAGCATCTGCAATATCAGCAGTAGTAATGCTCTTCAGAGGAATAGCCTCTGGCCAACGTGTGCACATATCAACACACGTCAAGATAAACTGATGTCCTCTAGCAGATTTGATCTTAAATGGACCAATGATGTCTATCGCCATTTTCTGAAATGGTCGTATAGGAATGTCTGCAGCCTGAATAGGTGCAGCATGGCGTGAACCTTTGGATGTGACCTCTTGACATACTTTACAAGATCGACAATAAATCCGTATGTCCTTGTTCACAAAAGGCCAAAAGAAAGCCGCAAGAACTCTTGACTTTGTACGGGAAAAACCCATATGTCCAGCACACTGAGAGTCGTGAGCGTGCTGCAGAATTTTAACTCTCAAATTCTTGGGCACAAGAATCTAAGAATGACTTGACTTAGTGGAGTCTTGTACCATACGTACAAGTATGCCATTCTTCATTGTAATCCAAGATTTACGATTTGTATCCTTATTTGGATCACCTTTTGTTGCAAGCGTGAAGAATTTCTTTAGAGTCAGATCATCTTCTTGCTGTTTTATAAACGAGCCACGAGAAATTACCAAGGGATCATCTTGGTTATGCACTTCATTATCTTCAGTAGATGAAGTTTGATGCATATTAAGAGCTTGAGCTCTAGTGACTACAGCATTAGCAGTTTGCATATTTTGTTTTTCCCAAACGGAAATTTGTTGTGGAGTACATTCTTTGACTCCGTGAATACGACCGATGATAAGATCAGCGATCGGATTCGGCAGAAGACATGCGTGTACATCTCCTGTAAAGAAAAGAGTAGCAATCCTAATGATAGCAGTACAGTATTTCTCTAAGGTGCCGCCAAATGTTACACATTTGACTACTTTTCCAGTGGCACGAGAAGGATCTACAAGTGACTGCCTAACACCAATTGTGGTGCATCCAGAATCAAAAAGAACTGAGACTGGATTGTCATTTACTAAACCTTTATGTAAGACAAGAGAACCTCTTCCATCATGCGCGACTGACGCAGGAAGAGCAGGAAGAGGATGGCCACAACTTAAAGTGGACACCGTAGTTGGTTCAAATAATGTTTTGCATTGGGGGCACTGAGATGCTCTCCCAAAATCAAAAGCGGAACATGCCATATTATTAGCGTCATTATTATCTTTAGTCTGCTTATAGGCCTCATGTGACTCTTGCTGTGCAGAGTTTGCCTGATAATGAGATTTATGTTTTTTATATTGTGATCTACCTCGATTATTATTGCCTCTGTAATCATTATTGTTTCCTCTGTTGTAACCCCTATTTGGGTTTGAGTCATAGTTCTCATGGTTACCTTTATCATATTCATTATAATGAGTATCTCTATAATTATGGTCTTGTTGTCTCCATGATGGATAACTTGGATAGTTTCTATAATGACTTCCTCTGCGGAAATTCCTATAATTATGACCACCTCTGTACCGAGGGCTGTCGGCTCGTCTCCAGTTCTTCGCACCTTGGTTTTGATAACTATTATGGTTACCTTTTTATCAAACCTGTTTTGTGGTCCCTGAAATTTGTGTGAATAATTAGGGTTGTATTGTGTTGCTGAAGCAACTGACATACTTTCCTTAACCTTAGCATTGCTAAAAGCTACGTCCGGATGTGCCGTGACGTATTGGGTACAATATTCTTCCATGTCTTTTAGTGTCTTGGGTTTACGCTCATGTAGGAATTCGAGGAATGGTTTACTTATACTTGACATAATCTTGTCTCTGAGCAATAAGTCCATAAGGGCTTCATATGTCTTTTCTGTTTTGGACAGCTCAATCCAACGATTAAATGTAAGACGTGTCCTTGCAATGAATTCTGAGAATTCTACCCCTGATTCAGGTACCATTTTCTTAAACAAGATATGGTAACCTTCCTCTGTTAATTGATATTTTCTCAATAAAGCTGCCCTAATAACATCATAATTATCCTTGTCAGTCTCATCAACCAAACTTAAACTAGTCAAAGAATCACCTTTCAAATTTTCTGATAACTGGTTAGCATATTGTGATTTATCCACATTATGAGCTCGAAAAGAGCGTTCAAATCTATCCAGCCAGAATGTTATGTCATCACTGGAAGGATCGAACGCTGGTACCTTGACCTTGTAAGTAAAGGGTTTACCATTATCACTAGAGGACTGATTAACATTACTCATATTTGTCAATTTCAATTTTTCTAACTCAAATGCTAACAGTTTTTCCTCATGTTCTCTTTTTGCCTTTCTCTCCTCGGCTTCAGCTTCTCTGTCTAATCTCTTTTGTTCAGCTTCTTTGTCTAATCTCTTTTGTTCAGCTTCTTTGTCTAATCTCTTTTGTTCAGCTTCTTTGTCTAATCTCTTTTGTTCAGCTTCAGCTTCTCTGTCTAATCTCTTTTGTTCAGCTTCTCTGTCTAATCTCTTTTGTTCAGCCTCAGCTTCTTTATTTTGTTTTTCCATTTCCATTTGGAATCTCCTTTCGTCTACTTGCATCTGCAATTTCTTTTGCTCAAATTCTAATTCCATTCTTTTATCCTCGGCTTTTTGTTTTCTCTCTTCAGCCTTTTGTGCTTTTTCATATTGACTGGTAGCATACTCCTCTAACTTATCACCAGTCTTGCCTAGGGATTTCCCTAACTGAATGAAGTAGTCTAGAGTCGACATAATGTATACCAATATGTGACTAGATACCTGAAATAGCAATAATGAAATCTATCTCCAAATAAATGGACACAAGCTCTTAATAGCTTGAATAATCAGCTCCTTTATCCCAATCTCTGTGGGAAACAAGCCTTTAATAAGGTCTTGTATAATAATAATAATGATAAACTATCAGTTTATTTTATACCACAAGTTCACTACACAGCTAGTAGTGTATGATCAAATACCTTATATAGTATATGTCAACGACAACATAGACAAAGGACAATTATCAAAGACAACATAAAAACATTCGCAGAAATCAAATAAATTAAATAGAAAACTAAAGAAAATAATCACAGAATTTGTGATGATAACCGCGATGAAATAAACAACACAAATGACGTCACAGTGTATAAATATAAATGTGTATAGAACTAAATTTTAGGAAAGGGTAGATCTACAAATACAAACAAATCAAAACAAAACTGAAGAACAGAAAAAATATTACGAAAACAACGATAAGCACAGTCTTCACAGCTAACAAAAAATAGCAACCGATGTTGCGTGCAAATTTTCAATTAAGAAAATTGCTCCCTACAGAACACTAATATAGGACCAATATGACTCGGTATACCCTATATTAGTCACCCCACAAACCGCCCACAACATAAACACAACGAGAAATAAATACATGTAATATAAACATAAATACATATCATGTGCATAAGATGTGTTGTAAAGGCTCAGTTTTAGAATGCAATGGTACAGTTTCTAATTACTAATGAAAATAAACTGCCACTTTAATCAATATTAAATTTTTGAACTAACTTATTACAATGTTCAACAATGTGAAAAATACACAAGAGGATCCATCGATGACAGTTCCAATAACTACGACACGTAGGACCTCTCAGTTCACTGTAATACTTAACACAATTAATTTCTGCCTGCAAACGTTCTGTGATGTACAATGAAAAATGTCCACAAGCGCTGACCTAGTTCCCGTATTCGCTCGATAGGTCACGTGACAAAGTGTTGACAAAGAGCAAACTAGTACTGCAGGTGTGTCGTATCAGCCACAGGAAACGGTCTGGTATCAGTAGTCTGTTGACTTCTCAATTTCTGCAGGTCAAACCCAGAAAGCTGGCCACCAGTGTTGCTTGGCATGGTTGCAATCGTGTTCGGAGGGTGTTGATGGGTGTTGTCAAAATGAAGACAAACAAAAGGTCAACTCGACCTACGCAGTGGTGTGTAGACATGGAGTGAGGATACAGTACATGCGAATGATGGCAAACGTTCGTTAGAGTTGACAAATAGACCAATCTCACTCACTTATGGCTGGAAGTCATTTACGCCAACTACTGTGTACGTTTCATACAGTTTAATTGGAACGATCACACTTGACAGCACGGGTACAGTGACAGCAGACAGGTTGGCATAAATCATAATAATGTTGATCAATGAAATACACTATCACATGGGCATTCATGTTGCATAACAGTACCATGGAATGTCAGTAGACAAGCACTCAGTAATTCCAATATATATCATCTGACTTTACTGACAGAGCACGTCAGTTCATAAACAAGGTTCAAGATGGTTCCTAGACCTAACCTCGTCTAGCGAAGATTCCTTTAGGTAAAGTTCAGCACATATTTTTTTTTAATAACAATATTGAACCGCTAATAGTGGGTTCTCTTCTGTAGCAGTGATCTCTGGACTCATCAGGTGATAGTAAGGGGCCATCCCTGTTCTCTCCTCGATGATTGAAAAATATAAGATTCAAAATGGCTTCTCCTCCCAGTGAGTTGTCGCTCACCCAGGATACAAACTATGAAGCGTAATCAAAGCTGATCATTCATTAAATGTCCTCATTGCTTTGTAGATTCTACCATTGATACTATTGACTTCATCACATAATATGGTGCTGATATGTATGAATGTCATCTTCATCTGGTTAATATTCATCTAAACGTACAACCGTACGACTGCCCATCGAATACAATGCCTCAGGAAAAGTTCATAAGAAATGCGTCTTTACCTTGGTATCAGAAATACACTAGAATATGATTCTGCCATTCCTTGGCAGTAAGAATAAACACTGGGGTGAATAATACATGATATGTCTAAAGAGACTACCTCTTTCCCCACTAATATAGAGATTACTTTTCGGCGACAGGTCGCTACAACAACTCAGCACCCATCAGGGCGGAACCTTCTCACCTCGACTTAGCGACACATCCGCCGAACAACCTTTAACCCCGAGTTCGACACTGAAGATATAGTTCGACTTAGACATACAAAGATATTAAGATATAAGACATACTCGTCCTACATAGACAAGAAATACACATAGATTCGGGCCATAGATATTCTGAAGCAAGAACAATCTATTTCTAACCAAACAAAGAATAGATCGCTGTAAACCTAGATTCCTACGCTGAGTTCGAAATTCAGGAAATATAACCCATATAATAAAAGTATAAATTCAACATGGGTGATATCGCTTTGACCAGGAAAATATCCTGATTCTAAAAACAAATACCTTCCCTCCGACAGATAAATATTTTAATAATAATATACATTGTCAAGTAATCTGTTGGTAACAAGGGCATCATGGTTTCAGCAGTAAAAACAAAAAATAATGAAAACTTGTATTGAATGGTAAGAACATTAGACCAGAAACATGAGATGTTTCGGGATTACCCTTTGTCAGCCACGGTCACAACAAGGAGACAAAGATGAGAAATATAGAAAGACTGTGAGAAAGTAAAAGAGATCAAAATTAGACAGCTCAGATATTTTGGCCATGTAAAAAGTCATAACAGTTTTAACTGGACGCCATGATAAAATGAAGAGTTGAAGGCACACGTGCAAGAAGAAGATAACATCAATAGATAGACAGGAAAGAGTCTGAGTTCACCATCAAGTCCAGAAATAGAAGTTGTTGGAGATCCGTTGCAGCCGACCTTCGTTGGGGAGATGGCAGCTGATGACGATGGTGATGATAAAAGGGAAACATAATAATTAACAAACAAATCAAAATACTAAGAGGAGCAAAATAGAAAGGCTATACGAAAATGGCAAATGAATTGGGAAAACTAATAAGGAATAAACAAATAAAAATACTCAACAAGGAAGAACTATGAACGTAAAGTAATTAAGTGCAATAACACAATAAGGAGAATCTAAAGCAACAGAATGGACTGTTAACAATAATGAGAGCTTCAAGAAAAGAAAAGTAAAACCAAGGGTTACGAAAGACATTAGAAGAAAGGAACGCCGAAAAAGGAAAGAAAAACGAAATTATGTAAGGGACAAAAACAAAAAAAAATAAGAAGAAAAATCGATTGAAAGATACAAAACGAAGAGACAGATGACGTCACTGATAAAGTAGACAGTCACCTAATGGCTGAAATTATTACGAGTTTAGACATCATCATAGAAGCTTTTAGGCGAGGAAGCAACGAGGGAAAACATCAAGGGAACTGTGTTTATAACAACATTGACTACATAATAGTGTTGACGGTTAAAAAGCGGTTTGGTATACTGGATGTGAGAGAAAGCCTGTGTGAGGACTGTAACAATGACTATATGTCGGTATTAAAATCTGACAAAAGTATTCTCCATTTCTTGCGACTTGACCCTCCCTTACATTTTTAAGAAGTGGGGAAAGAAAAAAAAAAACCTGCAAATACTTACAGTTACAATTCTCTACTAACAGTTTATATCTGAAAAGGAATATATACACAATCACACACACACACACCCACGTCTGTCTGGATGAGAAGTCGTGCATAATTAATGGGCATAAAGCGGATACACTCCAAAATGATGGACGTAAA
This sequence comes from Oreohelix idahoensis, assembly GCA_024509875.1. Classification (NCBI taxonomy): domain Eukaryota; kingdom Metazoa; phylum Mollusca; class Gastropoda; order Stylommatophora; family Oreohelicidae; genus Oreohelix; species Oreohelix idahoensis. The sequence continues at coordinate 575,286 of JAMPIV010001080.1, forward strand.
TCTTAAAAACTGCCCCAGATGATGGAAAAGCCGACATGGCATTTTGGGACAACACTGAACGGGTAAAGTACGAGGGGCGTTCAGAAAGTAATGCACCACATCGTTTTTCTCAGCTAATAATGAAGATAGAAGCATAACATTTTGCACACTTCAAATATGGCATGTGCCAATTCTTCTTCTTCTTCCGTCCTTAGCCAACGACCGACCAAGCAGTCTGTGGCCATTACTCCTAGCTGGCGTCTTAGGGCAACAAGAAATTATCCGTTGTTCCGTTACGCCTAAAGGCGTTTATTGGTACAACAGAATATTAATTGTTGTTTCCGTAATCAATGTGACTTGCAAGCGGATGATCAGCCCACTGCCGATGTGCCAATTGTGTGCACCAAATTGCATCGCAACCGGCCAAATAATACAGCTGCCCTAAACCGTTGAAATGGAGCGTGTTAGCAACTTGCGTTATAAGCAGCGAATTGTGATAGAATTTCTCGTTGCAGAGAAGGAAACTTTTGTGAACATTCACAAGCGTCTATGTGATGTGTATGGAAGTTTTGCAGTCGACAGGAGTACAGTCAGTCGCTGGGTTCAGAGAATCAAAGAATCAGGAAGTGGAGATACGGAGCTGTTTGATCGGCCGCGCTGTGGTCGTCCTGCCACAGCCACCAACGCAGAAATGTTGAAATGCGCTGAGGGCATTATTCTTACTGATAGGAGAATCACTACTCAACAATTGGCCTTACAGCTGTCAGTCAGCATTGGTAGTGCAAATGCAGTTATAAAAACTCTCGGATTTTCTAAGGTTTGCGCAAGATAGGTTCCTCGACGTCTCACAAATGACCACCGATTGCAAAGGAAAGCAATTTCGTCTGAATTGTTGGAGCGTTTCAATGCTGATGGAGAGAAGTTTTTGGCTAAGATCGTTACAGGTGACGAAACCTGGGCACATCATTTTGAACCTGAGACAAAAAGACAGTCAATGGAGTGAGATGATCCGCAATCACCACGAAGAAAGAAATTCAAGACAATTCCTTTAGCTGGAAATGTCATGATCACTGTCTTTTGGGACATTGAAGGTGTGATTCTTGTGGACGTTATGCCAAGAGGAGAGACAATCAATTCGCAAGCTTACATTAAGACATTGAAAAAACTCAATCAACGTTTTCGCAGAGTTCGGCCGCACAAGAATCCAGCAGACCTGCTTCTCCTTCACGACAATGCGCGACCTCACACAAGTCTGGCAACACGGGAAGCAATCACCAAATTGGGTTGGACTGTACTACCCCATCCACCCTATAGTCCCGATTTGGCACCCTCTGATTTTCATTTAGTTGGTCTACTTAAAGATGCACTCCGTGAGACAAGGTTTGAAGATGATGAAGGAGTGATTCATGCAGCGAAGAAATGGCTACATGATCAAGACAAAATCTGGTACGGGCTAGGAATACATGCACTTGTTTCGCGCTGGCATAAAGCCGTACAAGTTGATGGGGATTATGTTGAATAATACCGATGTTTACATGACATATCCATGTATATTGTGTATAAATTTCATGCTTTTTGAATAAACAGCTCCTGAGAAAAACGATGTGGTGCATTACTTTCTGAACGCCCCTCGTACTTGCTCTTTCAAAACCGAATTACGGGTATGAATATTGTATTATTATTTGAAACACAGCAATAATTGATTGATTTTATATAGTCCTTCACACCATAAGAGCTGTTCAGCTTTCGCTGTATCACAGAAAGTCAATATTTGTCTTAGGTAATTTAAAAAGTACTCGGTGAAAGAAAGCGCCAAGTGTGAAAGACTTTGACTGACTAAGTACACAACACATACAGACAGAAATGATTAACATCATATCCAGACCTAGAGGCCTTTTAAATTTGGACATGCGCCCTAATATAACCGACTAGGTTGAACGGGACGCGCCTCGCCAAAACGAGGCAAAATTTTATTAAACAAAAAACAAAACATACAGATAGTGGAAATAATTTCGGTGTGTGTGTCCTGACTGAAATATTGCGTGCATCTCAGAATGAGGACGATGCGCTAGGTTAAGGGACATAGAAAGACAGACAGGCACAGACAAGCACGGCTACACAAACGAGAAGGTGCGACAGATAACAGAGACAGGAAACGGGAAAGATATACCGAAGTGTTCTTATTTTAAATGTAAACCAGCTTGCCTCAGGAGATTATGTCTCCACAAATTACTGTCCCTAGTGGTGCTTACCAATTCTGTCGTTGACTTTCCGTACCATGTTGTCAAAATACCCAGTAGCCAGGGGTCGGCAACCAGTCGATCCCGATCTACCGGTAGAACCTAGTGGATGATTTCGTAGATTTTTAGGCGACTACTTGGAGAGAAAAAGAAACACTTGTTAAACTAGGGAAATTTCGAACTAGACCTCTCTCGCGAGCATTTAAAATCGTGATGTCCCCGGGACCAAAGGTACTTTTTTTCTACATTCCTATTGAAAACTCTCGAACTGGCTACTACAGAATATATTCGTGAACTGTGTGAGATAGGAACGCGATCTTTTATTTGTAAGGTTCATCATCCTCACCCTCCCTTCTCCGCGCTTAAAATTACACACACACAGATATATATATATATATATATATGTGTGTGTGTGTGTATATATATATATATATATATATATATATCTATACATATATATATATATATATATATATATATATATATATATATATATATATATATATATATACTGCTCAAAAAAAGTTAAAGGCCACTTTCAATTTTTAGGTCATTTCAACTAAGCTGTTTTTTTTTAAAACCTGAACACTCAGTCAAAAAAGTTTTGCTGCATTTTGTTACATGCTTAAACAATGTTTGTTAATCTGACAATAAATCAAATCTGTGTTACGTGTGTGTACCTCCAAGGTCAATCAAATGCACGTGGTAGAAAGGAAAATAATGCATGTTTGAAAATGCTTCCTATGGCAAAGCCTGTAGATAACATTGCTGAAATTTGCTTTTCACGTGCAAGTCGTGACTATAGTGAACACATGTCACCCACTTTTCGGAAGGAACGGGCAATGGGTATGTTTGTAACATTTACCATTTTAGCCATGGCTCAGCGAAGACGCTTGACCAATGTTGACAGATGGAGAGCGATGGCATGGCTGCAGGATGATGTAGGGTAGCGAGAAGTTGCTAGGAGATTAGGAGTTGCCCACTCTGTCATACAAACTCTGCGTGATCGTTATAATGCAACCGGCAGTGTCGCAGAACAACGCAGGTCAGGACGTCCAAGGTCTACCACAAGACGGCAAGACACATTTGTTGTTGTATTGGCTCTCAGACAAAGAACAATCACAACATACCCATTGCCCGTTCCTTCTGAAAAGTGGGTGACATGTGTTCACTATAGTCACGACTTGCACGTGAAAAGCAAATTTCAGCAATGTTATCAACAGGCTTTGCCATAGGAAGCATTTTCAAACATGCATTATTTCCCTTTCCACCACGTGCATTTGATTGACCTTGGAGGTACACACACGTAACACAGATTTGATTTATTGTCAGATTAACAAACATTGTTTAAGCATGCAACAAAATGCAGCAAAACTTTTTTGACTGAGTGTTCAGGTTTTAAGAAAAACAGCTTAGTTGAAATGACCTAAAAATTGAAAGTGGCCTTTAACTTTTTTTTAGCAGTATATATATATGAGGGAGCTTTCACAGGGCTCATGTCTACTAAAGTAGATCCCAAAAGCTCATGGGTTGTCGACTCTTGCAGTAGAGTGTCTCTCTTTGTCGTTCTCTTTTTCCGCAGTAATTAATGCGCGTAATCGCAATATATTCCTCCTCCTTCTCATAATTTACCTAAATCTTCCAGCATGAGAATGGGGGTAGAGGCAACTGAATTTTCAGTAACAAAGGCAGTCATTGTGTCAGATTCTCAGTCCATGCTTCGAAAGGTTCAACATGATTGACTACGGCATAAGGCATGAATGGAAAACCTCCATAGAAGCTTCGAATCTATAGGAGCTGGTGTGGATTTACTGTCCTGGTCATGCAGGGATAGGCGGTAATGAGAGAGCTGGCAGACTAGCATCAAGAACACCAACAGTGGGGACACTGGATGTAGATAAGGGGGAGATACTGAGAACCATTAGTGATCACCTGTTAGAGAATGGCACTGCAATAGATGAATCATCAAGGTTAAGACTGTTAGAATTTGGCATCAAACGTCAGGCTAGGAGAGATGGACGTAAGAGAGGATGCATCCGTCGTGTGTACAACCAGCGAACTACAGGAACAGTTAGCATTCACACTCTTCGACTTATACTGAGGGAGACTGATCACCTATGGGTTTGCTCGGAGTGCAATGATGTCTATTCTGTTCAACAATAAAAATAACCTAAACCTGTGGGCTTCATTTTTCCGTCGTGTTTGTAACTTCCTTTGCGCATTAACCAATTTCAGGACATCGTCATTAATCTTTTGAGCAGCTCATCGGATTCTTAATGTGGAGTTGTATCACTTTTATTAAAAATTCCCAACAGATTACATTTTCATTACTGATAGAGTACCTGGATCTGGGGCAATTGATTATTTCATGCGTAAAATATAATAATAATGACGACAGTGTTTCGTAGCAGAGCTTAATAATTTTTATTTCAGGTTAATCCTCATTAATTTATTTCATTTTTACTCTTTGGTGCTTTATTGTATTCTGCGGAGGAATACACAAAACACACACATATCTCATGCCCTACGAGTGTGCACAGCTCTTCTCTCCCGAGTTTGTACTTTTCTTGATAAAAGTATTTAATACAGCATCGCAAACATGAGTAAGCGTCCTGGTTATAAGAATCCAAGCAGTGAACGAGACAGAAACGTTGTAAGTACTTAAAGAAGAAGAAAATCCTCTTCCAGGCTTATCCCATCTACCTGAAAGGAAAAACCACAGTGGACCGCAGTATGCACAGTCAAGTGTTTCTAAATAACTCCGTGATATCTGCACTTTAGTTTTATTTCGTGTTTCATAAAAATAGTCAAAGAAGCGAGTTTCAGTTTATTTGCCACGCAAAGGGTCGGCAAGATCCAGCTGAAACGACCTTTTATCGTCTGCCGTTAAAACATTCCTAAAGTGAGTTTTGTCTGTATGGTTCTTGTGTTCTGTATAGGTAAGCGTCCAGCTGTGTGTCGTTAGAATATGAATACACGCGTCCGATTACAGCGAAACTATAAAATGGCTGGTGTTTGATAATACCGGGTTCCAAATTTTGCAAAAGCTGCGCTCCCCACACGCTGAACTAAGAAAAACCCGAGTATCACATTTAGACGTATTTGAATGACCCGACAGAGACTCCATCAGAGAGGTCAGTTGTAGGGAAATAGCTTTCAGAAGCAACAATTAAGAGACCATGTTAGCCATACAATTCGACAAATCAAAACTTAACCTTTGGAAGTATCAAGGACATTTTCCTGTAGGAGTTATGAGAAACTGGGACATAAAATGACGTTTAGAACATTAACAAAGGACATAAAAAGGATTTGTATAAAGGCGAGGGTCCCTTTTGACAACTCGATGAGGCCTGGGGCTCCTGGGATGTGCCCAGTCTAACGGGTCGGTAGTTGCGCCCCTATCAATAATATTATGTTGAGGACTTCCTTAAGTTGATACTTAACTATAGGTTCAGTAAATTTCTTATGCTAATTACCCCTTCATGTATCCTTACACCAAGGTTTCTTAACATGGGGTCCACGTACCCATTAGGGGCCATGAATGGATTCTAGAGGGTCCATGTGCTTAACCTAAAATTTGCAATGCAAAGCATTTTTCATAATGCTTGTATGTACATTTTTTTTTCAAGAAAGGGTCCATAGCCTTCATGGGGCAATCAAAGAGGCCCATGGCTTTCATCGGACAATCAAAGGGGCCCATGGCACAATAAAGGTTAAGAGTATAAATCACACGAGAGCGCCATTTTTGTTTTTTGTTTTTGTTTTTGTTAAATGGGACAGGGTTGCATTGTTTAAACTTCCCGCATTCGAGCCAGGAGCCATTGAAATTTCTGAGACAGGGGCTGAAGCACGCACACGCATATTGTGAAGATTTGTCTATCACTACCAGAGCTGACTCAGCTCAATTTGGCACGGCAGTTGAATACACATATAACTGAGAAAAGGAGATGTCTGGCACTAACGGGTCAGAAATTTAGCAGGAACGAGCTGTATAAACAAATGAGGAAATTTGGAGCTGGTTGTTGCATGGAAAGAAATGGAACAGCTTGCCTTGTTGATGGTTACGATGATTGTTAGAGCCCTCATTGGTGCAGTGACGTACCCGAAACGACGTTGCTGATTGGCTTAAAGTTTAGACTTTGAGCTCGGACCAACTTGAACATTTTTGGGGTAAAGCTGGGCGGGGAAGTTACAGGAGTCTAGGATAAGAGGGAGTCTTAAGTCAGGCCAGGGTTTCTCAACCGGGGTTCCACGGAATCCTAGGGTTCCGTGAGAGATCGCGAGGGGTTCCGCGAGAGATCGTGATTTAAAAAAAAAAAACTTCTTTAAACTACGCGCCGGGCGATATTAGCGCACACAGTGTTGGGCAGTGATCAAACATCCCAATATGACAGTATAGGACCGTGTTCAATCTTGCACGTACCATATTTCGATTGGCATCTGCTAGAGTATAAATTTGTGATAAGAACTGTGGGCCTACTTGGGTTAAAAAAAAACAACAAATCAAGTTACGAAATTTAAAAAACAGAAAAATTAAAATTGTGTCTACCTATATTATTGACTTGCATTAGAGTTGATATCCTTTATGAGGAGGGGGAACAGCACAAAAATAGTAGGCTAATAAGTTGGCCAAAATAAACATCTCCATAGAAAAAAAAATCATTCTTTACTCAAAAGAGCATTGACAATTATTATTGGATTATTATTTTTACAACTTACTGATTACGATAAGGTATTAATTTTTATGCAGGCGTTCCCTGCGACCTAAAAAAAATATTTCCTGGATTCCTCCGTGATAATAAGATTGAGAAAGGCTGCGTTAGGCTCTGTTGAATCTTCGGGTCTGGATTTTAGTTCCTCAGTGCTAACCAGAACTGTGTATTTTCACTAATTTCCATGGGTCCTTGGTTGTACCCAAGAGCTCTAGTTTTAACTATGATGGTTTTTCATAATTTTACACTTCTTTTCCTACTGGGTCTTCACATTTGGAGAGAGCAGCTGATGAGAGCTGTGTAATGTCCACTGACTTCCTTTGGTCCTCAGATAGTACTCACAGGCCTTGTTTAACTATGATGGTTTTCATATTTTTTCATTTCTCTTCCTTTTGAATCTTCAGATCCTAATTTTTGTTATTCTTTGCTTCTGAGAGCTTTGTCATGCCCAGTGGCTTCCATGGGACCCCAGAGAGTACTCACTGGTTTTAGTTAATTGTTAAAACACTGAAAATTATAGTATTCTAAGGCAGAAATATAAAACATGCAATAGTGCCTATTTCTTTACCCTGATGAAATAAATATTTCGTATTTTCGCTGAAGGCTTTCACGTTGTTCATGTCTTTTCATTCTGTTGATGACAGTTTTGTGTTTGTGTGCGTTATGCAAGGGTGTTCGCGCAATTCACGGCACTTGTCAACGCTGAGAAACACTGATGTTGGATATTATTCCCTGAAGATGTCTACGGTCAGGACTTTCATGGATTCTCAGAAAGTACATACGGGTCTTCGTTCTTTTGATGGCTTTTATATTTTTCATGTCTATTCCTTCTATTGATGACGTATTTTCGGTTAGACAAAGGAATTCCATGGGTTCTTACTCAGGCTGAGAGAGTAGTGATCGAAGAGGGAAGGCAAACCCGGTCCCAAAAAATGCCGTGCTGAAGTCGGATGTGCCGACCGAAAGGCGCAGATATCGCAGCTCCGCTGTAAACAGACATAACGCAACCAACGTCCTTTTCAGGACGAACGAGGAGGAAGAAGAAGAAGCAGATTAGACAAGGGGATTCGAGCATTTAGCGACACATGTAAGGGTTGAGAATCACTAATGTCGAACATTATTACCTGAAGATGTTTATAGTCAAAAAAGAAGAAGATATGGAGAACGACCATTGTGTTTGAATATAAATTCGCCATTACTGTTTTTTGTAATCCTCTACCTTGCGGTCCAGATTACAAGTTGGGGTGTCTCGATATCTGGTTGAGTAAGCGACACAGTGGAAGAAGTTGAGTGAGTTTTGGTGGCATGAATTGATGGAGGATAGAGTGGACTGACGTGCCGATTGTTCTGCACTATGATTGCAGGTCGTCGGGTTGTTAATTGATGGCGTAATTAATGCATCACATTTAATGCCATTTCCATTGGTGTTTATCGCGTGCGGCCTTTATGTCAGACCTGATCATTATTAAGTCTTTTTCTGCGTGCTGGTAATTTTTTCTTATGCTGCTTGTATATTTTATACTTTTATGTGCATACACATTGTTTTTAAATTTGTTATTTTATACGTTTGTATTTAGTTATTTAATGTTACATTTGTAACTGTATGAACTTAACTGTTTTGATTCATATTCAGTTTGTAGTTAATTGCTTTTTGTTGCTTTGGGTTTTGTGACCTTTTAGTTTGTCATTTGTCGCATATTGATTTGTTATATTTTTGTGTTTTACTGCCGTGTACATTAAGTGATTTTTGCAGTGTTAAGTGTGCGAATCATCGTCATAATCGTCATAATCATTATCGTCATCATTACTCTTCCGCTCCCTGGGGAGCATGAGGCCTTCAAGAAATTCACGCCAGGCCTTACTGTCCTCAGCCATCCACTCTAGGTCATTCCGTGTGTTCCTTATCCCTTCCATGTCTGTCTCAGGTCAATCCTTCTCTTCTGCATTAGCACCCATTTATGAACGTATGTAACTTCTTGCTTGTCGGTTTTCTTGTTTTCCATGTTTCTGGGCCATACAGTTGGAATGTGTTGACATTTAAGTTGAATATTCTTATTTTTGTGTTCGACTTGATTTTTTTATTATTTTTCCCCCCCATATATCTCACAATGCAGTGAAATCTCATATTGCTTTGTTTATTACTTTTTATTTTGACATCGCTGTCCGTTCATGAAAAAAAAAATAATTGTCTATGTATCTGCCAAGATATGTAATCTTGGAGGTTATTTTTCCAAATGAGATCTCACAATCATGTGCAGTATTAATTTTCGCAATCTTTGCCTGTTCTGTGTGTGTTTTCATTCACAATTACTGTGACCCGTCATCAAGCATTCTCATCTGGTTACGATTCTGGGATAGAAGAACAAGGTCATTAGAAACATATAGATTGTCAAGCTGTATTGTCAGAGTCCACTGAGTTCCATTTCGTTTCTTTTCGTTGATGTTGATGTTATTATAACCTTATCTATCGCCAGCACGTAGAGGAATGGTGACAAGAGGGATCCCTGCCACACTACAGTTCCTATCTCAAACAGTTCTATAAGTTGTCCTTCATGAAGGATTCTGCAGTTCAAGTCGTAATTTGTTTTATGAAATTAGGTTAATGATCTTCAGGGGGCCTTCGTTTTGCCTCACTAGTTTCCAAGATGATTCTCTGTGTAAACTGTCGAATGTTTTTTTCATAATCTACAAAAACAATGTAAAATTGTTAGTTCAGCTCCAAACTTTTTCTTTCCAACTATGTCCAGTGTGTCTATTTGATCTGTACAGGATCTGTTTTGTTGAAAGCCTGCTTATTCTTCATTGAGTTGTCTGTCGATGGCCTCTTTTTTCTCAGAGACCGTCCCGTTTAATATTTTCCCTGGCAATAATATTGTGGCCATGCGTGTTGATGTTAGAGGTTCAGATCACTGCCCTGACCAGTGGATAGTATGTGTGAGTAGACAATGTAAACACTCTGATGAAAACAGGGTGATGAAATGCACTGCTAGACAAGACGTACAAATGGTTGATGATTTCTAAACTCTGTTGACACACTGTACTCCAACAGCAGTAAAACGAACTTCAAGGTTTATTTACATACAGTAGAATCCCCTTCACTGTTCTTTGGATTTATCTCATAGATTTTACATTCAACTTGATATAATTCCAATTCGTACATTTTCTCAATTAGCGACATCTGTAAATCATATACTCTTGCACATGTCTGTCACTGCTCTGCTGTCGTCTAGTTTCTCCACTGTCATGTCGTCTGGGTGATCTTCTAAGAAAGTTAGTTTATCTTTATAACGTTTCACTTAGTGACCTTTTGGTGTATCTTGCTAGAAGACTGGCCTAAAACTGTCAGGGATGTTGATTTTCTACCAGTTTACCTGATCACTACGTCTGTCTCTGTTTTATCTAAAAGTCTATCTTCAAATATAAACTGCAATCATACCTGCTCACCATGAACTCTGTCTTTCTTACAGAAAGCTACCTGATTTAGGCTTGCTATCTCGTTTGCACCCCTCCAAGGGTCTCGCCATGAACAACTTTAACACTTGGGAGAAAAACCTTTTCTCTACCTACGCCTAACGCGTCTCAATCTCAACTCACTAACCTTCTAAAAATCGATTTACAATTACTATTATTTGTCATGGATAGTTCACCTACTCCACACAGAGACTCCCGTACCGAACTTGCTTAGTTCGCACTATTTACAAAAACTGCTCATTTACAACCCTCCAGGGACATAATTACAAGTCGTCTCCCTTTGTTTAATAATACTAAAAGTCCCCATCTCTTCTTTTACTACCATAACTTGCCCTGTGCTTATGCAAAACAGTTAAACCATTTTTAGGAACTGACCTTATCTCATAACCTAAACCCCCCGATTTATATTTCTTCCCCTTGTCTCACATCCAAGACCCTTTCTCTCAGACGCTCCCTGTCACAATATCATATCTGTCAACCTCCTGAGACAAAAATCCTTACAAACACCCAAAAATCCTTACGCAAAAGATATATTAATAAATTATACACAATACAGTTTTAAAACGAGAAATGACATGTACAAATCTATTAGCATTTGAATTAGTGTGGTATAAAACTTGCTAATAGTCTCATGCTGTTCTTTACATATAACAAACTTAGTGATCGTGAGGTACTATTCATTCGATGTACAGTGTTTTGTATTATAATCAACACATGTACTTTTAGCACTTTGCAGAATCGCATTTGTGGGCTTAAAGTCTGCACAGCATGTATCAATGTTAATCTTACACTGTAAAAAAGAAGTGAGTGTGTCTGCATTCATAGACCTCCTGGACTTTTTTATTGAAAAATAAAGCAGCGAAGTTTACGCAAACAAACTTTTTTTCTAGTTATGTAGGGCCGACACAGAATATTATGACATTAATTTATTGGAAATATTTAAATGATCAAAATATAACTGGAAAGATTAAGAGAACGACCAAAAAAAAAAAAAAAAAAAAAAAAAAAATACAACAAAGCAAAGCAAACAGCTAACAGCAACAACAAAAATAATTTAACAAATTATGAACAGAATATCAAATCTAGGAAGAAAACCGTAGCACCAAAAATTTACAAAATTATTTAAGAGTTGGTAGCCTAGACCAGTGATAATAGATTGCCACTTTATTAAAAAATAAAGCAGCGAATCTTGACCGCTGAAATAAAGTAGGTAGGCCTACTCAATGCAAATAAACTTTATTTTTCTACTTTTGTAGGGCCTACACAAAATTTTATGACATTAATTTATTGGAAATATTGAAATGGTCAAAATATAACTGGAAAGATTAAGAACGACTGTTACGTGCAGTCTTTGATATCTTGCAATATTATACATTTGTATGCTTGTTATGTTCGCAAATATTTTGTAAACAAAATAGAAACTCTTTTGCTTAAGGAAAAGTCAATATCGAGTTACTTCCCCTTGAAAGGAGTCTCAGATCGAACTCCGCGGACGAATCTAGTTTTACTACGATTTATTCTTTGTTTGGGTAGAAATAGATTGTTCTTGCTTCAGAATATCTATGGCCTGAATTTATGTGTAGTGTTTGTCTAGGTAGGACGAGTCTGTCTTATATCTGTATATCTTTACATATCTAAGTCGAACTATATGTTCTTTGTCGCTAGAAAGGTCAAAGGCTGTTCAGCGGATGTGTGGCTAGAGAGTTGTGATTTGGCTTCGCCCTGATGGGGGCTGTCGTGTTTTTCTGTATCGGCTTGTCGCCGGGAAAAGTGATCTCAAGATTGATGGGGAAAGTGATAGACGTTTAGACCTATCCTGTATGCTTTACCCCAGTGTTTATTCTTATTGCCAAGGAATGGCAGAATCATATTTCTGATACCAAGGTAACAAAAGCATTTCTTATGAACTCTTACGAAGCCATCGTTTTCGATAAGCAGACGCACGATTTGTACGTCTGAGAGAATATTTAACTAGATGAAGAAGACATTCATTTCTAGCAGCACTATATCTTGTATGATGAAGTCAATTGTATCATGATAGAATCTACAGAGCCATGAGAACATTTAATGAATGACTAACTTTAATACAGATTCATTGTCTGTATCCAAACGTGAGTGACAGCTCACCAGAAGCCATCTTGTATCCAAATATTTTGTGACTTTCAAGAAGAGAAAAGGGATGCCCCGTACTATCGCTTGATGAGTCCAGAGATCACTGCTACAGATGAGAACCCATTACTAGCGGTTCAAAATGATTATATGAAAAATATGTGCTGAACATTATTTAAAGGAATCTTCGCTAGACGAGGTTAGGTCTAGAAGCCATCTTGAATATTGTTTATAAACTGACGTGCTTTGTCAGTAAACTCAGATGATATATATATGGGCAATACTGAGTGCTTGTCTACTGACATTCCATTGTGCTATGATTCAACGAGTGCCCATGTATCATTACAAGACCATTTATCAATTGTACCATGATGTATTATGCCAACCTGTGATTTGTCACTGTATCCGTGCTGTCGAATGTGTACGTCCAATTAAACTGTAACAAAAAGTACACAGCAGTTGGCGTCGATGACTTCCAGCCATACATGAGTGAGTAAAAGAACAGTTATCAACTCTTCGAACTCTTTCATCATTCGCGTATTATACTCTCACTCTATGTCTACACACCACTGCGTAGGTCGAGTTGATATTCCTATTCCTAACAACCACTCTGACGAGCAACGCTGGGGCCAACAACAAGTCTTTAACATTGGAGCTTCCACAGACCACCATACCTCTTAACACTGTGGTCCTGTAAATAGTTGATGTCAGTGTGAACAAGGAACAATACAACTTCATATCTATACACCATTCAACAGTATATATAGAAAGTATATTTAACACTGGTATGTATATATTTAACACTGGTGAGCCAGCTTTCTGGGTTTGACCTCGCAGAAGTTGAGAAGTCAACAGACTACCGATACCAGACCGTTTCCTGTGGCTGATACGACACACTTGCAGTATTAGTTTGCTCGTTGTCAACACTTTGTCACGTGACCTATCAAGTGAATGCAGTATCTAGGTCAGCGTTGTTGACATTTTTACGCTTAGACATTACAGAGTTTCACAGTACAGAGATGATACTTTGAAGGCCATAAACTGTTCTATTGTTGCAGTATTCTTGAACATAAGTGCGTAAATTTCATCGTTGGACCTTCTGATACTCATATTGTTGAACATTGTAATAGATTAAATCAAAAATCTAGTATTGATTAAAGTGGCAGTTTACTTTGTTTATTCAGAAACTGTGCCATTATATTTATGAACTGAAACTCTTTCCAACACATTTCATTATTTAATGTATAACTGAGCATCCTATCTGCAACACAGTGCTTTATATATTACACACATGATATATGCATTTATGATTATATGTTATATGTTATTTGTTTGTATAGTATATTAGTTTATATGTCAGCGGGTTGTGTTTAGGTTGGGCGGTGTCCTCACAACAGAATATCCCACGTCATAGAGGGTCCGTTGTGGGCGTTTTCTTTAGGTGCAATTTCCTTAATTGGAAATTTGCTTGCAACAACTAGTTGCTATTTGTGTTAGCTGTGAAGACTGTAATTATTGTTATTTTTGTAATATTTCTTTGTTCTTTAGTTTTGTTTTGATTTGTTTGTAATTTGTTGGTCTACCCTTTTCTATCTTTCAGTTCTATTCACAATTTATATTCATATACTGTGACGTCATTTGTGTTGTTATTCCTTGCAGACTCAGTGATTATTTTCATTGATTTCCCTATTTGATTTATTTGATTTCTGCAAACGTTTTCGTATTGTCAGTCTTATTTGTACTTTATGTATGCTGTTGGTTGACATATGTTTTATATAGGTATATTTCATAAGACACTATTGCTTGTGCACTGCACTTGGATTATGGTATAAACCAGTACTTTATTATTATTACTGGTATACAAGAAATTATACAAGACCTTATTAAGGCTTGTGACCCACTGAGATTGAGATAGTGTACTGATTAATCAAGTCATTAAGAACTTGTGGTATTATTATTGTTTCAAGTAATTAGTATTATTGTTAGACATCATGTCTACATTAGAATACTTCATTGCACAAGGGAAATCCCTTGATAAGACTGGTCAACAATTAGAAGAATGGGCAGTTGCTCAATATGACAAGACATTAGCAGCTGAAGAGAGAAGATTAGCAGCTGAAGAGAAAAGACTAGACAGAGAAGCTACTGCTGCTGCTGAACAAAAGAAATTGCAGATGCAGGTGGAGGAAAGGAGATTTGAAGCTGAACAAAAAAAATTAGACAGAGAAGCTGCTGCTGAACAAAAAAGATTAGACAGTGAAGCTGAACAAAAAAAAAAAAAATTAGACAGAGAAGCTGCTGCTGAACAAAAAAGATTAGACAGAGAAGCTGAAGAAAAAAAAAGCAATAAGAGAACATGAATTTGAGTTAGAGAAATTAAGATTGACAAGTATGAGTAATGTTAATCAGGCATCTAGTGGTAATGGTAAACCTTCTACTTACAAGGTTAAGGTTCCACCGTTCAATCAGTCCAGTGACGATATTACATTCTGGCTGGATAGATTTGAACGTTCTTGTCGTACTCATAATGTGGATAAATCACAATATGCTAACCAATTAGCAGAAAACTTGAAAGGTGAATCTCTGACTAGGTTATGCCTTGTAGGAGAAGCAGATAAGGATAATTATGATGTCATTAGGGCGGCTTTGATAAAAAAAAAAAATACCAGCTAAGTGAGGAAGGCTATCGCCTTTTGTTTAAGACGATGGTGCCTGAGACAGGTGTAGAATTCTCAGAATTCATTGCAAAGGCACGTCTCACAGTTGATCGTTGGATTGAGCTTTCCAAAACAGAAAAAAACGTATGAAGGACTTATGGATTTGTTGCTCAGAGATAAGATTATGTCATGTGTTAACAAACCATTCCTTGAATTTATACATGAGCGTAAACCCAAATCACTAAAGGAAATGGAAGAATATTGTTCCCAATATGTCACTGCACACCCCGACGTGACTTTTGGCAACGCTAAGATTAAGGAGAGTATGCCAGTTGCTTCAGCAACACCATACAATCCCAATTATTCACACAGATTTCAGGGACCCCAAAACAGATTTGAAAAAAAAGGTAACCATAATAGTTATCAAAACCAAGGTAACCAATCATTTCAGGGTTCTTCTTCGAAGAACTGGAGACGAGCTGATAGCTCTCGACACAGGGGTGGTCATAATTATAGGAATTTCCATAGAGGAAGTAATTATAGAAACTATCCGAGGTATCCGTCTTGGAGTCAACAAGATCATAATTACAGAGATACTCATTATAATGAATATGATAATGGTAACCAAGAGAACTATGACTCAAACCCAAATAGGGGTTACAATAGAGGTAACAATAACTACAGAGGTAATAATAACCGAGGTAGATCTCAAAACAGAAGACATAAACCACATTTTCAGGCAAACTCTGCACAGCAAGAGTCTCATGAAGCCTATAAACAGAGTAAAGATAATAATGACGCTAGTAATATGGCATGTTCCGCTTTTGATTTTGGGAGAGCATCTCAGTGCCCCCAATGCAAAACATTATTTGAGCCAACCACAGTGTCTACTTTAAGCTGTGGCCATCCTCTTCCTGCTCTTCCTGCATCAGTCGCGCATGATGGAAGAGGTTCTCTTGTCCTACATAAGGGTTTAGTACATAACAATCCAGTCTCCGTTCTATTTGATTCTGGATGCACCACAATTGGTGTTAGGCAGTCACTCGTAGATCCTTCCCGTGCCACTGGACAAGTAGTCAAATGTGTAACATTTGGCGGCACATTAGAGAAATACTCTACTGCTATCATTAGGATTGCTACTCCTTTCTTTACAGGAGATGTACACGCATGTCTTCTTCCAAATCCGATCGCTGACCTTATCATCGGTCGCATTCATGGAGTCAAAGAATGCACTCCGCAACAAATTTCCGCGTGGGAAAAGCAAAACATGCAGATTGCTAACGCTGTAGTCACTAGAGCTCAAGCTCTTAATATGCCTCAAACTTCATCTACTGAAGATAATGAAGTGCATAACCAAGATGATCCCTTGGTAATTTCTCGTGACTCGTTTATAAAACAGCAAGAAGATGATCCCACTCTGAAGAAATTCTTCATTCTTGCAACTAAAGGTGATCCGAATAAAGACACAAGTCGTAAATCTTGGATTACAAAGAAGAATGGCGTACTTGTACGTATGGTTCAAGACTCCATTACGTCAAGTCATTCTCAAATCCTGGTTCCCAAGAATTTGAGAGTTAAAATTTTGCAGCACGCTCACGACTCTCAGTGTGCTGGACACATGGGTTTTTCCCGTACTAAGTCAAGAGTTCTTGCGGCTTTCTTTTGGCCATTGGTAAACAAGGACATACGGATTTATTGTCGATCTTGTAAAGTATGTCAGGAAGTTAAATCCAAAGGTCCACGCCATGCTGCACCCATTCAGGCGGCAGACATTCCTATTCGGCCGTTTCAAAAAATGGCCATAGACATTATTGGTCCATTTAAGATCAAGTCTGCCAGAGGACATCAGTTTATCTTGACGTGTGTTGATATGTGCACACGTTGGCCAGAGGCTATTCCTCTGAAGAGCATTACTACTGCTGATATTGCAGATGCTCTTTGGCTTATATTCTCTCGTCTGGGTTTCCCCCGGAGAGATATTATCAGACCATGGCACCCAACTAATATCAGATACCATGTCTCAAGTAATGTCTACTCTGCAGATAGATAGATCTTTAAGTAGTATCTACCATCCAATGTCTAATGGGATGGTCGAACGCCTTAATAGAACACTTAAAAACTTACTAGGGAAGATAACTGAGGATCATCCTCAAGACTGGGACAGAGTTTTACCTGCGGCCCTCTTCGCTTACAGAGAGGTCCCCAATGAACATACAGGGTTTTCTCCCTTTGAACTTGTCTTTGGCGCGCGTCCGCGCGGCCCTATGTCGTTGCTCATGATCTCATAACAGCTGACAATATTGACGATGACACAAAGTCATCTTACGAATATGTCATCGCGTTGAGACAAAAGATTATCGAAGCATGCAAATTAGCAACTTCTTCTTCCGAATTTGCGAAACAGAAGGCAAGGCAATTTGCCAATAAGAAGAGATGCTTACGACAACTTTGTCCTGGTGACAAAGCATTTGTATTACTACCTTGTAGGGAAAACAGACTACTTATTTCTTGGAAAGGTCCGTACGATATAATATCGAAAATTTCCGATGTCGACTATATTGTCGATATTGATGGGAAGCATAAAACCTTCCACATCAATATGCTTACTGAATTCCATGAACGTCCGGATTATTTACAACCCATTTTCCAAGCAACGGACGATTCTCCAGTACAACATGGTCATTACTCATCACTGTCCGTGATACAGGATGAGGAAACGAGTTTTTCAGATGTAAATCTTCCTCTTCCAATGATCCCACTTCATTCTAGTGAATCATGGAAGAACGTTACTGTCTCTCCTGATTTGTCTCTAGGAGAACAGCGACAAGTTTCAACTATGTTGCAAACATTTCAGGATGTACTCACTGACATCCCTGGACAAACTCATGTCATTGAACATGACATTGTTCTAACTGACCATACTCCTATTAGGGTTAGACCTTATCCTATCCCTATACATTTTCAAGCACAGGTCGAGAAAGAGTTGGATGAGATGATAGATTTGAAAATAATCGAACCATCCACCTCTGCATATTCTTCGCCGATGGTTATTGTTCGGAAAAAAGACAATAACATACGTCTTTGCGTTGACTATCGCAAATTGAATCAAGTAACGAAGTTCGATGCCGAACCTATGCCTTTACTGGAAGAGCTACTTACTCGACTTTCCAAATCTCATTTTTTCACTAAACTTGACTTGTCTAAAGGATATTGGCAAGTACCTTTATCTGAACGCGCCAAACCTCTCACGGCTTTTTCAACACCTAGAGGTTTGTTCCAATGGAATTTTATGCCTTTCGGTCTTATGAACGCACCAGCTACATTTGTACGCATGATGCGCCGAATCCTATCTTATCGGTCAGATGTCATTGCATATCTAGACGACATCTGTCTTTTCAGCGATACTTGGGAAGATCACTATTCAGGGTTAGATGAATTGCTGTCTACTTTGCGCGAGCACAACCTGACAGCGAAACCCTCTAAAGCCTATATTGGTTTTAGCGAAATTTCTTTCCTAGGCCACCGAGTTGGTCATGGTTTCCTAAAGACAGAGGACCATAATACTAGTAAGATACTTAACATCTCTATCCCTAAGACTAAAAAAAACAGGTGAGAAGTCTGTTAGGTCTTATTCAATTTTATGGCAGATTCATTCAGAATCTATCCTCTATCATGGCACCTCTTTCTACACTTTTAAAGAAAGGTTCGCCTAATATGGTCCACTGGTCTCAGGAATGCCAATCCTCTTTGGATAAGATTAAAACATTGTTTTCAACACCACCTATTTTAGTGTTACCTACTAAAGATAAGACATTTGTTCTTCGTAGTGATGCTTCATCCACTGGGATTGGAGCGGCACTAATGCAAGAGTACTCTGGAACTCTGCATCCTGTAATGTATATTTCCAGAAAACTTAATGCGGCAGAAAGGAATTATTCGGTTTTAGACCGTGAGCTATTAGCTATGGTTTGGTCAATTCTCAAACTACAAAGATTCCTTCTAGGCGCACATTTCATAGTAGAAACCGACCAAAAAGCTCTTACTGCTATACAGAGTAAGAATTTGAAGAGCTCGAGGTCTACTCGATATGCAATTGCTCTTCAACCTTTTCATTTCTCTGTGCGAGCTATTCGTGGATCAGATAATGTGATGGCAGACATTCTGTCAAGATGCCCACATGATTCACATAACTATTAGGGCTTAGACTTCTTGATATGTCTAGGTCTATAGTAGTTCCTTTCTATATCAAGATAGATACACATTTGTAATTTAATAATATAATGATTGTATCACTACTTAGCGGTTCATTGATATTTATTCACCGCTGTTCTTTAATGATTTTTCTTTATAAATCATAAATTTAAGATATCTAATACGAAATTATGGTATGAATTTTTGTATGCATTATGTAATGGCCAGAATTGTATTATACGGTGACACCTTCCTGGAAAAATTTACTTGTAGAGAAATAATTTCTCTCAGATTATGAGATACATTCTCACCAGTCGCTTCATAAGTCGACTTAGCCTCATATTAGGCGTTATATTTATTCCTGATATTTGCATCTGCGCAGTATTCATGCGTTGTGAGCCTATTGTACGTTGCTCCTAGATGTATTTCAAAAAAAAAAAAAATGTTTCATTTTTTTTTCCCGGGAGGTGTGGTAAGACTGTTACGTGCAGTCTTTGATATCTTGCAATATTATACATTTGTATGCTTGTTATGTTCGCAAATATTTTGTAAACAAAATAGAAACTCTTTTGCTTAAGGAAAAGTCAATATCGAGTTACTTCCCCTTGAAAGGAGTCTCAGATCGAACTCCGCGGACGAATCCAGTTTTACTGCGATTTATTCTTTGTTTGGGTAGAAATAGATTGTTCTTGCTTCAG
Source organism: Oreohelix idahoensis (assembly GCA_024509875.1). NCBI lineage: Eukaryota > Metazoa > Mollusca > Gastropoda > Stylommatophora > Oreohelicidae > Oreohelix > Oreohelix idahoensis. The sequence goes on from JAMPIV010001080.1 coordinate 595,343, forward strand.
AATATATCTATGGCCTGAATTTATGTGTAGTGTTTGTCTAGGTAGGACGAGTCTGTCTTATATCTGTATATCTTTACATATCTAAGTCGAACTATATGTTCTTTGTCGCTAGAAAGGTCAAAGGCTGTTCAGCGGATGTGTCGCTAGAGAGTTGTGATTTGGCTTCGCCCTGATGGGGGCTGTCGTGTTTTTCTGTATCGGCTTGTCGCCGGGAAAAGTGATCTCAAGATTGATGGGGAAAGTGATAGACGTTTAGACCTATCCTGTATGCTTTACCCCAGTGTTTATTCTTATTGCCAAGGAATGGCAGAATCATATTTCTGATACCAAGGTAACAAAAGCATTTCTTATGAACTCTTACGAAGCCATCGTTTTCGATAAGCAGACGCACGATTTGTACGTCTGAGAGAATATTTAACTAGATGAAGAAGACATTCATTTCTAGCAGCACTATATCTTGTATGATGAAGTCAATTGTATCATGATAGAATCTACAGAGCCATGAGAACATTTAATGAATGACTAACTTTAATACAGATTCATTGTCTGTATCCAAACGTGAGTGACAGCTCACCAGAAGCCATCTTGTATCCAAATATTTTGTGACTTTCAAGAAGAGAAAAGGGATGCCCCGTACTATCGCTTGATGAGTCCAGAGATCACTGCTACAGATGAGAACCCATTACTAGCGGTTCAAAATGATTATATGAAAAATATGTGCTGAACATTATTTAAAGGAATCTTCGCTAGACGAGGTTAGGTCTAGAAGCCATCTTGAATATTGTTTATAAACTGACGTGCTTTGTCAGTAAACTCAGATGATATATATATGGGCAATACTGAGTGCTTGTCTACTGACATTCCATTGTGCTATGATTCAACGAGTGCCCATGTATCATTACAAGACCATTTATCAATTGTACCATGATGTATTATGCCAACCTGTGATTTGTCACTGTATCCGTGCTGTCGAATGTGTACGTCCAATTAAACTGTAACAAAAAGTACACAGCAGTTGGCGTCGATGACTTCCAGCCATACATGAGTGAGTAAAAGAACAGTTATCAACTCTTCGAACTCTTTCATCATTCGCGTATTATACTCTCACTCTATGTCTACACACCACTGCGTAGGTCGAGTTGATATTCCTATTCCTAACAACCACTCTGACGAGCAACGCTGGGGCCAACAACAAGTCTTTAACATTGGAGCTTCCACAGACCACCATACCTCTTAACACTGTGGTCCTGTAAATAGTTGATGTCAGTGTGAACAAGGAACAATACAACTTCATATCTATACACCATTCAACAGTATATATAGAAACAGCATTTAACACTGGTATGCTATCATTTAACTCTGGTGGAATTCAAAAGAGAAAGTATATATTTCGAACTTGGGGTAGAATTGCTCAGTAGTTAGGACGGAAGTGATGGTTTGAGAGAAGGGGGTTAAGTGAGTTGGTTTTAGGCACGAGACGAGCGAGGCAGTGATTTTGGGGTTTTGGACCATCTTGTAAGTTCGATGGCTGTGTGTTATTTCTAGGAATGACTGGTTTGTATACCACAGAAGCACATGTATTTATGAACTATTATGAAGTTGTCAGAGTGTGCAGACACTTAATAAAGGTGTTCATTCATATTTAGTCCAGCTTGAACTTATTTCCTGAACGTCAGTAGGAAATGTCGTTTGTTTACATCAGGTAATTGAGAAAAGAATGTTACCATATTTTCGACGATCATGCAGCCTAAAACATAAACACAGTTACGAGTCTCCAAAAGAACTACCTGGGTTATGTTCCAATTCCTATTCTGTAATCACCACCTCTGGCAGTCACCAGTAAAACAACAGATGAACATTGATAAAAGATTCCACCCCATTCTCACCCTGTCACACTAGACTTGATTTGTCACCGTGACCAAGCCCGGTCACATCTAACTTGATTTGGTGCCGTTCCCGTCCACTCCCCCGGCCACATAACTTGATTTGGTGCCCGTGACCAGCTCGTAACTGTTTTTTATGATGGATTCACCCATTCAACAGCTAGAGCATCAAGTATTTTTGTTGCAAAAGAAAAACCACCTGCTTCAACAACAATTGTCACAGCAACAAACAGCTGCTGGAAGGGCACACTGGAACAGTCTCAATAAAAGACACTCGCATTTCAGTGAGAAACGTTATCAATATAATAAAACAAGGAAAGATATTTGAAATAAATAATGTTACCAGTGACCAACAAAGATGTATGGTAACGACAGAAGATGGACTAAGAGCATATATAAAGCCAGTAACACAGTGGAGAAAAACCTTTAACAGACGTTATCATTCCTGTTCCACCGCTGAGGTTCATATCCCTCCACCTGAGCTGTACTCACGTATCCACTCCCGTGACGCTCGATTGGCTGAGTTACCCTCCGTTACTCCAGGCCCCTCTCATGCTTCGCCTCTGCATGATATTATTGTACCTCCTATTACTGCTGCAACTCCTGTCCATACCTCCCTTCCTCCCCCTGTTCACCTCTCTTCAGACCCCGCTTTTCCTCCCTCTGTTCACCTCTCTTCAGACCCCACTTTTCCTCCCTCTGTTCACCTCCCTTCAGACCCCGCTTTTTGTCCCTCTGTTCATCTCTCTTCTGACCCCGCTTTTCCTCCCCCTGGTTATTTTCCTCCGCCTCCCTCCGACCTTGATACAGAACCTGAGTCTGACTTTTCAGATTTTGAACCTTCTCTTCCTCCTTATGGTTATTTTCCTCCGCCTCCCTCCGACCTTGATACAGAACATGAGTCTGACTCTTCAGATGTTGAATCTTCTCTTTCTCCTTATGGTTATTTTCCTCCGCCTCCCTCCGACCTTGATACAGAACATGAGACTGACTCTTCAGATGTTGAACCTTCTCTTTCTCCTTATGGTTATTTTCCTCCGCCTCCCTCCGACCTTGATACAGAACATGAGCCTGACTCTTCAGATGTTGAACCTTCTCTTCCTCCTTATGGTTATTTTCCTCCACCTCCCTCCGGTTATTTTTCTCCCCCTTCCTCTGATCTTGACTCTTCCCCCGATTATTCTTCTTTTGATATTGGACCTGATGTTCCTCTTCCCTCAGCTCGTTTTCTCTTTAGACGTCGTCATCCAAAATTCATTTACGATTCTGTTCCCTTTCCTAAGCCCCTTCACCAGCGGGCCGCCCATGTACGAACCCGTTTTCGTCACTCCCGTGGTTCTGTTCATTCTCCTTACCGTAGTCCCTCTCCTCCGCCTCTCCCTCCCCCTGTCACACCTCCGTCCCGTAGATTGCGTGTTCCCCTCCGTTATCCTCATACCAGTCCGCAGCCTCCACCCCGACCTTACCGTTGTTTTCGTCCACTCCCGTAGTCCATGCCATTATTCCTACATCGCAACCTACACAGTACGATCCTCGCCTGTTATTGTAAGCGATTGAAAGATTGGAAACAATGAACATTTTTGCAAAGATGTTTACAAATTGAACTGCACTTACCTCCAGATGCCGTCTCCGGTCAGGTTGACATTTCCTGCCCTGCTATTATTTTAGCATGAAGTCGACCCTGCTTCTCGTGTCTTCCGATGCAGGTCTCCTACACAATACCCCTCCTGCTGAATAGCTTGATCCTGATGCTACCGTGAAGACCAATCGTTACGCATCCTTGAACATCTGGGTTACACACTTTACGCACATTTCCAGTTCAGATAGGAAAGTCCAACAGCCGTTATTTATGGAGAGCTGTTACATTTTCGTCCGCAAGAAAGACATTGCCGAATCTGCCAGTACATGAACATTTCCCTCACGACATCCTTTCGACCACTGCTGATGGAGATCCACCAACTCAGAAGATCTCTGCAGTCCTGATATATTGTAGTTGATGCAGTTCCCTTTTACACGCGTTAGCGTCATTATGTCACATTATTTTTGTCTGATCTCATTTTTTTAACCATCTTTTGTACCCCTATGATTTTTTTTGTGTTTTTCTTTTTTCCATGTTTCTGACGTAAGATTTTACCCAGATTTTTTTTTAGGTTTACATCGTTCTGTTGTACTAAATAAAAGTGATTAACTAATGTACATCTTCACCCGCCACTAATGTTGGCATCATTCACGATTTATTATGATGATGACACCATATTGCATTATGATTGTTTGAATTTTCAGTTTTTGTTACACCAACATTCACACATGTGATTTAACTATTTGCCCATTTATATATTCTACACCATTGTCCATTGATTACCATGTTTCCATTCCATTCATTGTTTCCGGTTATTGTTACACCGGCAAAGTCATTTTTTTTAAATGAGACTTACCCATTTTGCCCATACTTTGCCACCAAGTTTTGTGGTTCTATGTCCATTTGTTCCATTCATATTATTTTTTCAACACCCACTTCAGTGAAGTGTAGGGTGACAGCCTTTTTATGTGCACCCGCCATATTTTTTTTTGGGGCCAGTTTTTTTTCCTTGCGACGTTAACTCGCTTGTCATGTTATTTTATGTTTTATGATTCGCACAAGTGTGAGAGATATTGATGACTATAAACCCATAAAGCGTTTTGTTAGTTCGTTAATGAATGTTAGTTACTGTTCTATTTTGCCCATATATTTTTTTTGCCACTTATTAGTACTAATTGTAGCTACCATAACCTCCA